>OY856332.1:6250000-7500000 GCA_963693445.1 Agonopterix heracliana
TATTGTAAAAGAGGCTATTAGCATCCCGAAAAATATAAAATAAAATAAAAATAATTGTCATATTCCTACTAGGCTACTAATAGATATTTATCTCCGTATACAGGGTGTAAACTAAAATGTGTTCAGACCATCAAACTGAACAACAATCACAATTGAGTCTACATCGAAATCGCAAAACAAAAAATTGGTTGTGCCATAGAAAATGTCCAAAATCTACTCAACACAAATGGATGGAACAGCAGATTTTTTGTGTTATCTTATCACACATATAAATTCACAATTATCATATTTAGGGTGGACAGAAATTTGCTACAATTGTAGCAAGGTTTACTTTTGACCTTCTGAAAGTTTCTGAATCTACAGATTTTCGCAAACAATAACACATAACACGGATATAACACGCATAAGAAACATAGCTCGGATTTTTTTTAAATAGGTACAGTCAGCATCAAAAGTATCTAGGCATGTTAAGTGTTCATAAATATCTGGACAACTTTACGATAGCAAACCTTATTTCAACTCACAAAGAAATCAAATTAATTTATCTGTCGTGTTATTATTTATTATGATAAAAACAAATGGTATCTAGTAGGAAATAGGGTTTATTTTCGTGTAATTGTTCAGATGTTTTTGAACACAGGAGATGCTTAGATCCTTTTGATGCTGACTGTACTAAGTAACGATTATTTCTTTTATCAACATTTTCATCGTAATTATATATCTATCAAATCGTCTCCAAATGATAATTAAAGAGTTGAAAACGGGACCCTGTAATAAGGTTCAGTTTTCAGTAATAAAATTCAATTTACATTGTGAACAGATTTCAAGAAAATCCAAGATAAAATAAATCTCAGATTTTTCTTAAGAACGAAGTTATAATGGATGAATCTGTAATGATGTGATTCAGTGATTCAAGAGAGATCACTGATTGATTGAAAATCTATGTGCACTCAGATAAAAAAAAACGTTGAAAATTACAAATGCCATAGCTCATATAATACATTTTATATGAGCTTGCTTTTTCTCTTAACTACAAAGTTTCTGACTATCCTAAAAGGGATTTGCGTCGACAGTTTATAAGCATACCCAGTGCAGATTGATGGACTGTACATACGCATCAGAAAGTCTTCTTCAGCGTATGCTGGTTTTTTTACTATGTGTTCCGCCCTTAGAAAAAGTATATATGTCTAGAATGAGCGTCACTGTTTTACCGTATAAAACAAAAGGGGCCAAGTTTCATAGGTTGGTGTGCGTGAGGCGCCTTACAAATTATATACGTGTGCGTGTATAGGGTTTAAGAGCCAGTACTGGTTCAAATTTTTTTCGATGCTTTCGTATATTCGACTGTCAATCTTGACATATAACTTTATCAAAGGTTCCGCCCATGTTCCACCATTGTTCGAAAGCAGTCGGTATTATACAACGGAAACTTGCCTGAATCATGCCTGTGGTTTCAAACCCGGTCCATAGGTACCTCTCCGCGTATTTTAAATCCCAATTACATAATACAGGGTTCTTCTTAATATGCTGACACTTTTTTAAGGGGACGTTTAGACCATGAAACTAAACAACTTTCTCTATGGGACCAACATCGAAATCGCGAAAAAAAAAATCTGCTGTCCCATACATTTGGCTCGAGTAGGTTTGCAGTTTTGAACGGAAGAGCTGTTTTTTTTTTTCGCGATTTCGATGTTGTTCCCATAGAGAAAGTTGTTTAGTTTGACAGTCTGATCATCCTCTTAAAAAAGTGTCAGCATATTAAGTTGGACCCTATATTTACAAGAAGTCAACATAATTAATTTTTCATTTCGTTACAACAATTTAAATTATGTTTATAAAGAAAATTGTTTGCCGTGTAATGATTTTTCGCCTCATTCTGTTGCGTTTGTGTATTTTCGCAGTTTAAATAGATTTTATATCATACTAGTGTTTACCCGCGACTTCGTCCGCACAAATTATATACCAGATTTTAAGTCAGATCGTAAGCTATCAAACAAAAAAAGTTTCATCAAAATCGGTTCAGTAGTTTTTGCGTGATGCGCGAACAAACAAACAAACAAACAAACAGACTGACAAAATTTCTAAAAAAGGTTGATTTCGAGTCGGGGATACCTAAAAACCATATCGTAATCTTTTTTTTGTAAATTTCTTCAATGTACAGACACACTTCAGTTACAGTTTTATAATAGTTTAGATTTTGTACGAGAAAGAGTCGGTAGTGCGTGGCGGAAAGGTATGGAAACTCAATCTTGAGATCCGGGCTCGAACGCGCACGGACGACATGCCATCTTATAATGGTCTAAGCATGCCATGTATACCAATCAGTTTTTCTAACTTATGTACGACTGCTCTCAAACGGTGAAGGAGAACATCGTAGGTAAGGGAAACCTGAAAAATTCCGATGCGTATGTGAAGTCTACCAATCCGCATATTCCGCATTGAGCACGCATGGCGTACTATCGCCCATACACTCTTATGTTATGTGAGGTACGCCACACACATACGGAATTGCAATCCGGAATTCCGAATCAGGATTACTAATTCGTATGGATTTCCTCCCCTCCAGCATTGCAATTGCGGATGTATCAAATCTTATACAAAATCATAATTCTGATTCGGAATTCCGGATCGCATTTCCGTATGTTTGTGGGTAGGCCTGTGCCCTGCAGTGGGATTTATAAGTATAGCCTTTCCGAAAGATATAGTCACGTGTTTAATTTTACTTACACTTAGTTGCAGAAACGCTCATTAAAGTTAACCCTCCATTAAATCTCTTGCTAGCTTTTACTACGTCAACAAGACAAAATTTGACGGCAAAAGATTTAATGGAGCATATGCTCACGACTATATTCCCCGAGGGGGTAGTCAGAGATATTCTGAAACCTCAGAACATCCACGTTTCACCAGTAGTACCGAAACGCTGTCCAGTGTGACGGGGGGTGAGCCCGTCGCCACTTGTAATGTACAATACATGCCTCGAAATTGAAGCATGCCGGTTTCCTCACGATGTTTTCCTTCACCGAAAAGCCAGTGGTGTTACAAATCGTACATAAATTTCGAAAAACTCATTGGTACGAGTCGGCATGGACGGGGATCGAACCATCGCCTCCTGCACGGCAGGCAAGGTTACTCGCCACTAGACCACCACGGCTTTTTTGGATATCAACTTTAATGAGCGTTTCTGCAACTGAGTATATGTGACATAAGACAAAATGAGCTTGTTTAAAAGACAAAGGGTTGTTGTAGAGTATCTGGTCGCACCTTCTCTACAGCGATAAAACCTAACTAAGAGGTAATAGAATAGAAATTACAAAAAAAAATCTTTGGTAAAGCCTGACCAGAAATATAAAAACCTGGTTTGGGGGCGCTGCAATCGACTATAATCTTTAATGTCAGTGTTCCAAGTACAAATATTAGTTCCAATGATTTTCCGCAACATGGCGAGGTTTTTTATTTTTCTGGTCGGGCTTTAAATGCTGAATTTTCGGTGTTGTCATAGTAATTCAGGTAAAATAAATGTAAGAGTGCAATATTATCGGTTTTAATTTTCAAATTAATGACCGTATTCATGTATTGAACCCAAATTAATCATACCAAAATAATCTGGTCGTATTTATTTCGTTGATTAACTATCTACTAATTAACTACTAACTACCAAACGGTATCAATAGAGGCATGAGTTTACTGTTGTCAACGTATCGAATCACTACAATACCCAATGATCTTTTTTTTTAACTATGTTCCGAACAAACTAAGGATTCGATTGTGTGTTTCTTTATGTACGTAACGCAGTGAAAAATAGAGCGATGATAGTAGAGCTAGTGACTCAATCATGAGTCGGCGGTTCGATTCCTGGCCTGTACCACTAAGTTGTACGGTTGTATTTATTATTGTCTCGACTGTGAAGGAAACTTGCATACCCGAGAAAGGAAAAACAAATTATTTCGATGTTTCGGTTTAAGGGTGAGCTTGGGGCGAACACAATAGATCATCATCATCATCGCCTAATCCACTGCAGGGCACAGGCCTACCCTCCAGGAGGGTGTTTGGGCTTAAGTCCACCACGCGTGCCCAATGCGGATTGGTAGACTTCACATTATACTTATCCTGTAGAATCCCACTGCAGGGCAAAGGCCTCCTCTCACGAATAAGGGTGAGAGGGAGTGGGCCATACTCCACCACGCGGGCCCAGTGCGTGTTGGTGGAGGCAAGTTAGTGGTGACCTTGCTGTCAGAGAATTTTCAAGCCGCTAATAGGCCTCTGACCTGGCTTAACGAATAGTTACAACGCCATCTGAAGGAACTATCCGAGACCAACTGCTTAACGTGCCTTCCGAAGCACGGAAACGCTCGAGATGAAATACCACTAAACGGTCACCCATCCAAAGACTGACCGGACCTGACGTTGCTTAACTTCGGCGATCGTTTCCAATACCGAAGCTCCACTACGCCAACGAGCGCTTCACATACGCATCGCAATTACTTGCTATTGCTTGCAAAAACCCAGCCAACAAATAATTTTAATTTAGTGAAAATCTAATGAAGCGCTTCGAAGCTATACAATTAAAACTCCTCAAAGGTTGACAGCACATCGTCGGCGCGGCGATTGAAGATTGATTGACATTAGATTTCAAGAGACTCGCCGTAGGCAAAGAAAATATTATATACTAACGTAAACGTACGTACGTATTGTTTTTTTTTTCAACAAATTCTTTGGTAAAAGCATTCGATTTACACTCTAGATTAAGCCATGTCGTGGCCGCACATGGAATAGCAATTGTTTGACTTTTGCATACTAAAAGACTATTTGTTTTGCAAAGATACTATAGGATTGACAGCTTGCAAAACACAAAAACCGGCCACGGTGACCGAAACAAAAAATAATGTTTTATCTTTTTTGTTTACATAAGGTTTCACAACTGGCTATCTCGCCCTCGATTTCTTGGCTCCACCTTTCAGCGTTAAGCGAAAAGTTTTAAATCTATGGTTAAAAGGGTGTTACAAATGTGTTCAGTAGCTGTGTTTAGCCTGTTTGAAGGGGCGCAAATTGAGGTTGTTTGTCGATTGAACATTATTAAAGCTAATAATAGTTAATCGACTTATCTTCTACTTGTACTTATTGTCATAATCCAAATATTCTTCTACGCCATAAAAACGAATTTCACTCAGCTATATGGTATTTATAGTACTAGTAGTATATGGTGATATGCCGATATGACAATTTGTTGTTACAAATCTAAATCTGGTAGATCTACTCAAATTAACTTATAACAACAAAGATCATTGGGCGAAATCTGACCCAGCTAACTCAATTTTTTCGTACAAAAACCAAATTGGTTTTAAAATGTTTAGATTAACCCACATTCAATTTAATGTAGTTATTTATTTTTTAAACCATGGGAATTCAAAGTTAAGATGATGATGATGATGATTTTGACTCGATTTGGGTCGAGAGAAATAGAGACGTCGGGGTCGACCCCGCAAAAGATGGCGAGACGACTTAGACACCTACAGAGCTTATTGGTGGGTCTTTGCAGGGAACTGGGAAGAATGGGGAACGCTTTTCCCAGCAGTGGGACAGTAATGGCTATGAATAAAATCATAGTTGCCACCAAGAAACAAGCAAGCAAGTTTTTTTTACTTAAGAGTTCTTCCATCCCATGGTTGTCTGGAAGAAATCGCTTTTAGTGATAAGACCGCCATTTGTACCCTTATGTTCTTTTTATTCTGTTTTTGTTGCTGTATGTTTTTGGTGTGCAAATAAAGAATATTTATTTTTATGTTATGTTAAGGGTCGGCACTACCCTAATCGGGCCAAACAGGGTTCGGCGTTCCGACTTTTGAGGATAGTAAATAGCTATATTTAGAAACAAAATTAATACCATCGCTTCTCTAAAAGATGAAGTACAAGATGAACAAAAAAAATTTTAGTAAAATTGTGTAGTTACATCAGAAAGTAATCGAGAATTTCATCAAAAACTCTAGAATAGCACTGCCGCGTTCCGAGTCCTGTGATTTAGTGAAACAAAATAAAACAACAAAATATATTTATAACCAATGGCAAAACATCAAAGAACACTTTAAACAAATCAGTTTTTCGATACGACTTCTAGTTTTTTTGCAATTAGTTACCAAAAATCACATATTTTTTTGGACGTTTTCTTCATACAAATTACTATGGGCCGTCAATCGTTCGAAATCATTGCGAATAGGCCGGTGACCGGCAACACCCAACCCTGTCTTAGAAGATTAATGAACAAATCAATTTTTAGCTAAAGTAGGCAAAGTAACTTATAAAAAACCGGGCAAGTGGGTGTCGGGCCACATGCAGTGTAGGGTTCCGTAGTTGCCCGTCACGATATGTGGACTTAGAAGTGCATTTTATAAATTGGTCGACTATTACTCGTAAATTTTTGTCCCCTTTATTATAATAGGATAACTGTAAGTTTATTACTATTGTTCCTAGCAAACTAAGGATTGATAATCTGAAATCATCATCATCATCTTCAGATAAGAATGGAATAAGAGTGAACTGTGTACCGTAGTAGGTAACGTCAAAAGTCATTAGCACGACAGAATTTTGCGCGAAAAGACATTGCGCGACACAAGAAAACACAAAGGAATTTCACAAAAGTTACTTTCCGGGCACTGTTTGGTAGTTTATGGTTATTTTGGTAATTTATGGTAGTTTTTGGTAAATTTTCGTACAAAAGTAACAAAAAAGTTATTTTGGTAGATTTTCGTACTTTTTGGTAGATTATTGTTATTTTGTTAATTTTTCGTACTTTTTGGTGGTTTATGGTTAATTTGGTACTTTTTGGTTCATCTCATTTCATTTCATTTATTTACCTTAAATTGTAGGTAGGTACATAAGTTACAGACGGTAAGTAACTACAGAGTACCTATTAGTCACACTACAATATATTGAGATACTAATATTTAAGATTATACTCAGTCAAATGCTCTCCCACTTTAACCTCAAGAGGCTGTTGCATGAGAAACAGTTTGGATTCACCAAGGGTCGCTCAACAACCGACGCCGGAGTTAAGCTGATTCAGCATATCTTTAGCGCTTGGGAAGAGCACCAAAATGCAATCGGAGTCTTTTGTGACTTATCCAAAGCATTTGACTGTGTTGATCATAAAACAATGTTGATCAAATTAAACCACTACGGTATTCAAGGCAGAGCTCTGGATCTTTTAGAATCTTACTTGGAAAATAGAATTCAAAGGGTGTCTATCAATGGAACAAATTCGTCTGGCTCACAAGTAAAAATGGGCGTTCCACAGGGATCTATATTGGGTCCATTTCTCTTTCTGGTTTATATAAACGATTTACCCTACATGGTACAGAACTTGTCGAACATAGTGTTATTTGCTGATGATACTTCTCTTATTTTCAAAACAAGTAGAAATGCACAAGATGTTGATGATATAAATGAGAATGTAAATTATACTCTTCGACAAGTTCTGATTTGGTTCAGTGTTAATAATCTTGCATTAAATGCAAAGAAAACTAAATGTATTAAATTCACTCTACCAAATGTTATTAATAATGAAAATCGAATAATTTTAGATAATGATATATTGCATTTCACAAATAATACTGTATTTTTAGGGATAAAGATTGACTCGAAGCTGCAATGGGGTCCTCATATAGAAACCCTAGCGGGTAGGCTGAGCTCGGCAGCTTATGCAGTTCGAAAAATCAGACAGCTAACCGATATAGCTACTGCAAGACTTGTGTACTTCAGCTACTTCCATAGTATTATGTCTTATGGTATTTTGCAGTGGGGCCGTGCTACAGACGTTGAGACAGTCTTTATCCTTCAAAAACGGGCATTTCGAGCCATTTATAATCTGCGTTGTCGAGATTCATTACGAGATCTTTTTAAAGATATCAGTATTTTGACTTTCTACAGTCAATATATTTACGAAAATATTTTATACGTTCGCAAAAATTTGTCTCTCTTTCCCAAAAACAGTGACGTTCATAATTACAATACAAGAAATAAAAATAAATTAGTGTTCCCACATTTTCGACTCAGTAAGGTCAACACATCTTTCATGGGGCACTGTATACGCTATTATAATAAGATACCAGAGGATATTCTATACTTGCCAGACAAAAAGTTTAAATCCCATGTTAAACAAGTCCTCTGTATAAAAGGTTACTATAAACTCGATGATTATTTGAATGACCAAAATGTCTGGTCTTGACAATGTTACACTATGTAATTCAATATTTGTACTTTGTATATTTTGTTTTGTTTAAAAGAAGTGTGTTGTAGAGTTTCTGGCCGCATCTTCTCTACAACGGAACACCTTCCGAAGCGGTGGTAGAATCAAAAATGACGTCAAAAAGTTATCTATGTGATATTATTTTGAATAAAAATTTTGACTTTGACTTTGACTTTATAATTGATAAACATTAAGAAAAAGACAGATTTAAACAATAGGTGCCAGACAATAACTTAACTACCACCTTTCACTACTACAATTAAATTAGTTAAATGTTATAAAATCAGTTCAATGTGATTAGTTAAAAATTATAATAACCTATTGAGGTACAAATAATCGGTCTGCAACACATTTTTTTCTACTCAGATTGATGCCTGTTTGTTTACTTATACTGAAGAATCTAATTAAAGTCATAGGGACACTGTTCGATTAATAATTCTTTAACCTTCTTCAGAAATTTCTTGTCGGCTTTAATGTCATCTGGTATTTTACTATACACAAGAACAGTATTCAACTTTATTTTGTAGTCCTTTGCATCGATGCTAGCTCATTTTTGCGAGTTAAATTTAATCTCTTGCTACGGAATACTACGGGGTATCATCTCACGATTTTGCACAGATCGAGGATATACGAAGCTGTCACAGTGAGTAATTTAAAGTCGGTAAACAAGGATCGGCATGACACCCTTACTGACTGAATTCCGCTTACGATTCGAATGTACCTCTTTTGCAAAACAAATATTTTATTTATGTCAACAAACCCACCCCGTAGCCAAGCCGTCAAGAACTCTTTTGTTTATATGGTAGTTTTTGGTAATTTTCATTCTTCTATCAAATATTACCAAAAAGTATAAAAATCTACCAAAATAACCAAAAACTACGAAAATCTACCAAAATAACCAGAAACAACGAAAAACTACCAAACTAACCAAAAACTACCAAAAAACCAGAAACAACAAAAAATAATTACTAAACTCTACCAAAAACTACCAAAACTTACCAAAAGAACCAAAAACTACCAAAAGAACCTAAAGAACTATTGACATTGTACTAATTTTTTTTTAATCTTTAAAATTACTTCTTGTTAATATTGCTGTGCCCTTTCAGGATTCATGTACCCACTTTAGCTACTAAGTAACACCTATAATGTTCTTGTGTCGCACAATGTCCTTCAGCGTGACCAAAATTACTGCTGAAATCTACCAAAATCTACCAGCCCTGTTTCAAATTCTACTTAAATTCTACCAAATAATATTTATGTCGCCACAGATGGTTAAAATTTAATATAAAACACGTTTTTGAACAAAATATTGTCAATTTTATCTAAACGCACATCATTACACATGTTATTTTCGCATTTTTGTATAATTTTTATTGGTTTTCATCACTTTGTAACATGGATGCTTCAATTTTCAAATAAATATTAAATTTGGTCGTCCCTATGCAAGTTTAAATTTAGTACAGTTTTCTGTGTCTCATAAGCAGAGTCAGAAATTTTGGTAGCACTTTTAATATGTCAAAGGGATTGCACGTTTATCGACTTCCGATTGTGTCGATATACGGGTAATTTTTTATCACTGCGGATAACTCCAGCATGTATTCTACTCATCAAACTGAACAACTTTCACTATGGAGCCAACTTCAAAAGAGCGAAAAAAAAATCTGCTGTCCTATACAAAACTGCAGTACCTACATATTCGACTCAAATGTATGGGACAGCTGATTTATTTTCGCTATTTTGAAGCTCGATACATGCTGAAGTTATACGCAGTGATATAAAATATACCCGTATATCGACATTATTGGAAGTCGATAAACATTCAATCCCTTTGACATATTAAAAGTGCTAGGTACCAAAATTCCAAATCTGTTCAGAAGTCCTCTTTTGTAAAAAAAAACCACATTAAGCGATTTGATTAATATTTGCTGTACTAGAAGTGAGTTCGGTGGCGCGTTGCGGAGAGGTATGGACTCTCAATCAAGAGGTCCGCGTTCGAATCCGCACGGACAACATGCCACGTACCAATTAGTTTTTCTAACTTATGTACGTTTTACCGACTGCTCTCAAATGGTGATCGAAAACATCGTGAGGAAACCTGCATATGCAGACGAAGAAATTCTGATGTATATGTGAAGTCTACCAATCCACATTGGGCATGCGTGGTGGACTTACGCCCAAACACCCTCCTAGAAGGTAGGCCTGTGCCCTGCAGTGGGACGTATACAGGGTGTTACATAAGTAAGAATAAATTTTTAAAACTCTTAAGGGGGTTGTTTAGACCGTCAAACTGAACAACTTTCTCTATGGGACCAACATCGAAATCGCGAAAAAAAAAAACTGATATCCCATACATTTTTAGCTCGAGTCGATTTGTAGAGTATAGAACATGAATTATTTTTTTCGCGATTTCGATATTGGTCCCATAGTGAAAGTTGTTGAGTTTGATGGTCTAAACCATCCCCTTAAATGTTTATTTGTATTTTTGTAACACCTTGTATAGGCTGATGATTATGATGATGATGTAGGTACTAGAAGTTCCAGAAAACTTGCAAACCCTGCAATCGTTTTCTCAGCCATTTGTATTGCCAGCTTAGATTTTATTAGCCTGAATCCTTGCATTTTTAAATACATTAACATTTTCGAATACCCAATTTTTACTAAAATCTACTAAACAATTTTGCCCTAAATCTACCAATAAAGAAGAAATCTACTAAAAGTCGTCACACTGATGTCCTTTTGCGCAAATGTTTTTGAAGGCAATCGTTCCAGCTACTGCATAATTAACTTTTTATTATATCTGATGATGATTATGATGATAAAAGATTACAAACCCTTAGTTTGTTAATACCTAAACTTATAATAATTTCTTTATTTTGTTAAAAGTTTTAATTTGTTCTGTTATAATAATTTTAAGTTTTTTTTAAGCCTTAGTAATACTGTGATCTAATTAGTTGGAACCCATCCTATCTTACCACCAGGGGTGATCTTTGATCAGTCACATTATAGGTCCATCACGCACGGTACTGTACTGTTGCTGTAAATGACAATTTCGACCTACGGCTCTCAAATCCAGATGCTGCAGGAGTATTGCCACGCACAACCAAACATTCAACATTAATTTAATGTGGTAAAATCTGCCTTCGAGTAGTAGGTAGGTACCCTAAATTCGGTCGGACCTACGAACCTGCCAGGATAGGGTCGGCCGACCAGACTTTTTAGTCCTTACCGTCCTTTAATTCAACGAGGTAAAATGTTGTGTCACCAGGTAGGGTTCACTTTTTCCTTCACACCAGTAAACATGCCAGCCAAGCTGCGCCGCGCGCTGCAGCCGACCAAGTTTTTTGCAAGAAATTTATTACCAAAAGCTATCAAATTGATTTGTTCATTAATCTTATAAGATAGGGTTGAGTGTTGTCGGCCACCGGTCTTTTTCTTTTGACAGATATGTCAAACGGGCCGTAGGTAGTGCCGACCCTTAAGAAACCGATAAAAATGTCTTAAAACTTATTTTTAGTACTTATAATAATTTTCTTTATTAGTTTTTGTCCTGAATCCTATTATCTACATTAATGCGACATATATATTCATGAACTAGATACATTTATCTAAACATCCTACACTTTTTTTTTCTGTATGTCGTGGGTATAGGTTCCATACTAAGTTGTACCTTTGTAATAGTATGCTAAAATAAATAGTTGTCACCTATATATTTTATTCCGTGTAATTTCAAAACAACAAATAACTATTATAAATATATTAAGTATTTAGTATACAATTAAAACTAACCTAAAAAAGGACAGACAGACAAATGACGCATTTTTGCGTAACAGTAAGTACCTAACGAGCTTTAGAAGTGATTAATTAAACTAGATATAAAAGTGTTTTGTTATTGTCTAGTCATGCAGAATTGCTAAAGTTTAACAAGGACAAAAACATTTATTCATCCGTTAATTACATTTCGTATTTCGGTTAAAATTATTGCGATAATTAAAGTTTTCACTCCAGTAAATTCGATTATCGATGGACTATTTCCGCTTTCAAAATTTAATATTTCAGCAAAGATTTTATTAAAATTTTTATAAATGTTAATTATATAGTTCACTATTAATTATGTTGTCGTTTTAGGCCGGGATTCGGAGATTTTTCTTGAGGTTTGATTTTGATCTTATAAGCCAAAATTGATACGTTTTTGACCCTTTAATTGATACGTTTTTGACTCCAAGACTCAAAATACGCTTAAAACACTTTTTTGAATCTCGGCCTTTAATTTATAAAAAAATATATAAAGTTAGGTGACATTTTCGTATTAATAATTGAAGCAAAAAGTATATTATTTTCAGTTCATTAATTTTCATTTTTTTTTAGTTTATACTTATTGTAACAAGTAATTTATTAACTTTTTAACACGAAAATAATATGCTAAACTATGTACTTACATTAATTCTTATTCCTTTAGATCTTGAATTAACTCAACTTTTATCACAAAACTCCACTATAAACAATTCAACAACCGATATAAGTTAAGTTAAAATTCGTCACTTCACAGAATACTCGCCTCACTTTCACTTTACACTTTAATTACTTCGATTCAAATATTTCGTATACGATATTGTAACTGCGTTTTCAAGTCCTGTAATCGGTGTGCTACGCCGTAGCGGGTGCTACGTCTCGCGGCTACGGGCTTGTGGCTACGACTGTGCGTAGAGGATGCTGTGGCGCCCTCTAACGACTTTTTGTTGTAACTTGTAATGTATGAAATCAAAATTAATATTAATTACAGTCATTTTAGAATAATTTTTAACGTTTATTGTCTTTTTTCTTTGAAAACAGTACAGTTATGTGGGGAATGATTGTAATTCGGATAAACCGCATAAAATATGTGTTACAATAATTAAAAAAATATAAAATAAAAGTACTTATAATGACGAGTATACAAGAATGGCGTTTTTTCAAGGATTTTTGAAGTGATACTTCTTATTGGCTTTGAAATTGTGATCGGCAACCGTTTTGTACGATGGATGTTTGGAATTTAAATCGGGGGCTGAAGTTCGAAATTGAAATCGGGAGAACTATCACATCTGCCGGGCGTCCCGTGACGGCCAACTTTTTCAAGCGTCAAACTTGTTTCGGTTACAGCTGAAAACTCTAAAACTAAACAGCAAATAAAATAAAAACTGGCCAATTGTGTGTCGGGCTCGCGGTTAGGATCTCAGAGAAAAGACAATTTTTAAAAATGAAATTTTTTAAACACTAATCTAGAATCGAATCTCTGTGTCTGTATTTTGTCAGATATTTTCTTTAAGATTTGTATGGAAACCACGGTAATTTTGAAACTATACAGGGTGTAAGGGACAGCCCTCCGCAAACTGAAACGGTGAACACAGACCATCAAACTGAACAACTTTTATTATGGAGGAAACGCGAAAAACCTTAAAATCATCATATAATATAGGTCCTTCTTATTGACACTTTTTTAAAGGGACGATCAGACCGTCAAACTGAACAACTTTTTTTATGGCACCAACATCGAAATCACGAAAAAAGAGTCAGCGGTTCCATATAAAGTTGCAAACCTACTCGAGGCGAAATGTATGGGACAGCTGATTTTTTTCGTGACGTCGATGTTGGTCCCATAGAGAAAGTTGCTCAATTTGATAGTCTGATAATCCTCATAAAAAAATTCTGCATATTAAGTTGGACCCCATATATTAGACACCCCTAAAAAAAATCTAAAATTAATTGGTAAAACCAATTTTATGACATGTAGGTAATAGAAGTTTAAATATACAAGGGGTTACGAAAATACAAATAAACCTTTAAGGGGGTGGTGTAGACCATCAAACTGAACAACTTTCACTACGGGACCAATATCGAAATCGCGAAAAAAAAAAATTATGTTCCATACTCTACAAATCGACTAGAGCTAAAATATGTATGGGATATCAAATTTTTTTTTGCGATTTCGATGTTGGTCCCATAGAGAAAGTTGTTCAGTTTGACGGTCTAAACAACCCCCTTTAGATTTTTAAATATGTATTGTTACTTAATATGAAACATCCTTTATAGAAGCTGGTTCACAAGGTGATGTCCAAAAATTTAGGTATTTTTGGACCCTATTATACCTAGGTGTCAAGAATCAGGAATTTGAAAAAAATTGTGGACGTCACCTTTTGGACAATCGTGTACATATACAAAAAAGTCATTAATAATATTATTGTCAAGCTCAAAAACCTATTGTCTAATTAGTTAGACGATACACATACACCTTAGGGTGTGAAAATGTAAGATGTATTTTTGTCTATATGAATAAATAAATAAATACGAGTAAATGATTTTTCGACTAAAAACAAATACAGACTAAAATAATAGTGTTTAACCTATTTATGGAAAACTAAACAAAGGTGGAGTTTATTCGAACTCAACACAAGACTGACTTGCAATGCAAAAGTCAGATTTTATTAAAACGAGCAAGATTCGTTTCGTTTAGTGTACCTACACAGAAAATTCAATTTAACGTGGGTACAATACGCGAATAAATTGCATTTCCTTTTAACTCCCTTGTCAAGCCGCCGCAATCATGCAAATGACATTTTTCGAATACAATGTTATTCCTCAAAGTGTAAGAAAATTTATTTAAGCTTAATAAATGCTACAAATTATACTTAATTTTAATATTTTATTAAGTACTAGTGTTTACCCGCGACTTCCTCCGCACAAATTATGTACCAGATTTTAAGTCAGGTCATAAGCTATCAAACAAAAAAAGTTCCATCAAAATCGGTTCAGTAGTTTTTGCGTGATGCGGGAACAAACAAACTAACACACAAACAAACAGACAGACAAAATTTCTAAACAAGGTTGATTTCGAGTCAGGGATACCTAAAAACCATACGTTATCTTTTTTTTGTAAATATCTTCAATGTACAGACGCACTTCAGTTACAGTTTTATAATAGTTTAGATTTTGCTCTAGACCACATAGAAATGACACGCTCCCTTAGGCTCTAGACCGACCTAGAACATAATATAGATAGCCTAAGATATATCTTAATTTTTGATCTTAGCTAGTGTTTTAGGCATAAAACATTTTATTTAAGACCAGCAGCTTTTCCTGGCATGCTTTGCAATGCCCCTTTTTTCACACTTGGTTTTTTTTTATAGCTTATGTTCATCACGGATAATGTAGCTAAAAATAACTATGTTGAAACCATGATAAAACGATTCTCCTCTCGATTCTAAACAAACTACTTTCTAGTTTTGCGGAGTATAGATTTGCTATGTTCACGACACTAGCGCCCTAGCGGCCACTAGCGGTGTCGGACCGCCGTGAATTATTTCAAGTAACATGTTAGTTAAGAGTTTGTTATTTTATAATAAAATAATGTAAAAACTAAAGAAATTAGCAACATTATCGATATTAAAAACTTCTAAATACCTACCTATTTGCTAGAACCCACGATATTTGCAGTGCTAATTTCCGTACTAACTTTTATCCCGGTTTTCACACCTTTGGATATAAAATTTCAAAAAACCCCTTTTTAGTGACCAGCTACTAGATGCCAATAGAAACTTCTATGCTAAATTTTAAGTTTGTAGTCTTTACAGCTTTAATTTAAAATAAAAAAAAATATTAAACTTTGATATAACATTTCCTTTAAACCTGTTTTTAGATGCTTATGCTGCTTATGCTTATGATATGCTGTTTTTAGATCTCAAATTCAGAAAAGCATACCTACTGTCACTGTGTTCATGTCCAAGTAGTAATTTAGTCTGTTAGCTAGACTATCGGATACTGTTCACTCTATCATCATTTGTGATATCCGGCATGCTATAAAAATGTATATTTTTATTGTTGGCTGGGTTATTGCAAGCAAGGTTAGTTATGTAACTCTGTGAATTAAATGTATTGTGTTCGCCTCAATTTAACCCATATTTTACACATACCTCCGAACTTATGGTATTGTCTTTTAACTCTCGCGTGTGCAGGTTTCCTCACGATGTTTTCCTTTACCGCCGACGTAGTGATAGTGATAATAATATAAATTCCGTAGAACTTAGTGGTAGAGGCCAGGAATCGAACCAGCGCCTCGTGATTGAATTGCTAGCTCTCTTCCATACGGGCAATTACCGCTTTAAAAATTTATAAGTTTATTTGTAATGCTGTTGAATGTTTTAATAAAACTAAAAAATAATAGAAACAGGAGGTCAGAAAATGTCGATTTCTTTTTCGTTTTACACACAGTTTTTTAACACAGTTGAATTAAAGAAGTCAGTTGCAACGGTTTTTACTCACTATTTGCATTCTCCTTCTGCCGTACCAGAGCAATTTAGGTGTGCACACTTTTGACAGTTTTTTGCTGCGGAAATTGTAACTCGTTACTATACAAGGGGGATCTCGAAAAAAATTTGTTTCTTCTTAATTACCATATTTCTGTTTTTGGGTTATAATTATGCCTTTTTGCAAAATTTCGATTCAGTAGGTTCAAAAATGCGGAAGTACCTAATAGCGGGGCATCATCATCATCATCGGCCTATAAACGTCCCACTGCAGGGCACAGGCCTACCCTCCAGGAGGGTGTTTGGGCGTTAGTCCACCACGCGTGCCCAATGCGGATTGGTAGACTTCACATTATGCATCAGAATTTCTTCTTCTGCATATGCAGTTTTCCTCACGATTTTTTCCTTCACCGTTTCAGAGCAGTCTGTAATACGTACATAAGCTAGAAAAACTCATTGGTACCTCAGGTAACCCAGACTTCATGATTGAAAGTCCATACCTCTCCGCAACTCGCTACCGAGCTTTGCTTCATTGGACATTTTTGCTTCATATGAGCATTGATACAACTACATTCTTAAACAGAAAGTTGGTAGTTATAGCAATATTTTTGACCACCCTAAAAGGGATAACGGTCGTGAGTTTATGTATGTTATGTATTATATGGGGCCCTTGTTGAACGAGTGTAAGTATAACATAAGAGGGCACGAACTGTAGCACTATAATCGCCAAAATCATCCATCTTTGACACAGACAGAGGTTCTTCTACCGTTTAAGATAACATGGGATTGGAAGTGCCATTGGACGAGAGATAAAAAAGGCTCTATTCAACCAATGGCTCAACTTCCGCATCTCAACGCCTCTTCCTCCTCTGAAGTTTGAAATTAACTTTGTTTTGTTGTTTTCGCTCAATGTGGAATACTGATTAGTATTTGTAAGATATTTTTAGATTTGTATTGTGTTTGTATTTATTTATTTACCAGATACATGAATTGACACGACTTAAATAATACATCACATAAACCAAAAGTGATTTTTAGGTGACATAAAAGATTCTGCAGGTTCTATAATAGGCAAACAGTTCATTAGGTACATAGCTCAGTTACAAATTATTAGAAACAAGAAAAACAAAAACAAACTAAAATTAAAGTGATAATAGTGTTAATATTAGTAGAAACATGGCAAAAGCTTCCTTCTATTTAACTTAGTTGAGATATGAAGTGTGTTTTTAATTTATGATTAATGTTAGTTTGAGATATTGCGTCCCTAACGTCGGTAGGTAAAGAATTATAATCAGTCGCGGGATGAGGTACGCGCTAGTCCGCTCGCCGTAGCAGTTGGTCGCTCGGGTGATGACGAGTTTTTTTTGCGCAGTGAATCGAATGCTTATATTGAGTAGGGTTGTTTCGTAATTAGTAATTGTACATGTGATTGATTAATTCATTGATCATCAGCTTATAGTATACGTCCCACTGCAGGGCACAGGCCTACCCTCTATAGGAGGGTGTTTGGACGTTAGTCCACCACGTATGCCCAATGCGGATTGGTAGACTTCACATATGCATCAGAATTTCTTCTTCTGCATATTCAGGTTTTCCCACGATGTTTTCCTTCACCGTTTGAGAGCAGTCGGTAATACGTATATAAGTTAGAAAAACTTATTGGAACGTGGCATGTTGTCCGTGCGGATTCGAACCCGGACCTCGTGATTGAGATTCCATACATGATACTGAACAACGTTCCCTAAGAAACCAATAGGAAATATGAAAAAAAAATGCCACTTTTCTTCCAATTGTTCAATCAGGCGATTGCATTCCCTTTTTTTTTTTTATTGCCTATAGAATCCCACTGCAGGGCAAAGGCCTCCTCTCACGAATAAGGGTGAGAGGGAGTGGGCCATACTCCACCACGCGGGCCCAGTGCGTGTTGGTGGAGGCAAGGTAGTGGTCAACTTGCTGTCAGAGAACTTTCAAGCCGCCTCAATAGGCCTCTGACCTGGCTTAACGAATAGTTACAAAGCCATCTGACGGAACTATCCGAGACCAACTGCTTAACGTGCCTTCTGAAGCACGGAAACGCTCGAGATGAAATACCACTAAACGGTCACCCACCCAAAGACTGACCGGACCTGACGTTGCTTAACTTACGTGATCGTTTCCAATACCAAAGCTCCACTACGCCAACGAGCGCTTCGCATTCCCATGGAAAGTCCAAAATATTGTTTTCTAATTTCTTAGAATTTTCTTAGGGAAAGTTGTTTAGTATCATGGGTACAATTACCCCTTAAAGTAATGCAACTGTTTACCCTAACACCCTTTATTTTATTATAACACTGCAGTCGCGTTAGCGTATATTTTCTTTGACTGCAGTGCCTGCTCGACTCAACTAAAATGTATGTGACATCCGATTTTTTTATGTACCTACTGTTTACGCATATTTTTACGCACTGTATGGTCAAAATATGGTAAAATACAACATATTTTAATGCTTTGACATGACCTAACTAAAAATCATAACGATTTGACTAATCATGACCACAACGTTAGACTTAAGTTAACATAGAAGCCGCCCCTAACTGCGGTCAGGTCCTTGACAAAGCCGTGCGCAATCTTGATAATTACTGTTTACTGTTTTAGTCAACATTCTACGGATTTCTTTGCCAACGCAGGCAGAGCGGCTCGCCGCGATAGCCCAGTCAATTTATGGAGTTTTGTTAGGAAGGGCGGAAAGATATCGATTTGAGGCTGTTGCTAACGTGTTTTTTTATATTTCTAAGCTCAAATCGGCTCTTAAATTATATATTAAATTAATCCTCAATTAGTTCCGTGTTAAGAGGATATATTGTAATTCGGAGCGCGCTCCATACAAACGAAGTCTGGTTATATTTTCAATACTAACCAATTAAAGTCTATGAAACAATCCAGAAACTAATCTTTATGCTTGTATTGTGTCAGATTTTCGCTAAAATATACAGTTTCAATACTAGGATTAATTGACGATTTGCTTTTTTATTTTATTTATTTATAACTTTAAAATGTTATTTATTAACTAGTGTTTTCCCGCGACTTCGTCCGCACAAATTATATACCAGATTTTAAGTCAGATCATAAGCGATCATCGCGCTATCGAATGTTATTTGAATTTATATGAAGAGAACCGCTACTTTTTTGTTCCTCATGATTTTACGGTTTTATAATAGTTTAGATTTATTCCCCTTTAGAGCGCTTAGGCACTGCGTCCGATCCAAATCCGAGAAATCACGGACCGTCAAGAAATGTAAGGCTAAGGAGACCAATGTATAGACAGTCCATCCGAGACAGAATCAAAGATGTGAGGTCATATTATTAAAAGGGGTGCTTATCGACTTCTTAAAATATCGTGCATTACATATAGGGTCCAACTTAATATGCAGACACTTTTTTAAGGGGATGATCAGACCATCAAACTGAACACTTTTATCTATGGGACCAACAAAGAAAACGCGAAAAAAAAATCTGCTGTCCCATACATTTTGCTCGAGTAGGTTTGAAGTTTTTTCGCGATTTCGATGTGGGTGCCATAGAGAAAGTTGTTCAGTTTGATGGTTTGATCATTCCCTTAAAAAAGTGTCCGCATATTAAGAAGGACCCTATATTTTCAACAGACTAATTTTTAGATAGTTTTGAATAATTTCACTGGCTTCAATTGGGTAGTATTGAAAATATTGCCAGACCGAATCTGAATTATATCCCCTTAAACCGTAAAATGACTGGGCTACGAAAGCTTTGCGTCAATCTGATTCCCGGAATCACAAAACTCAAAAAACGTATTTAAATGAAACCAGAAAAGGAAGAAGTTTGCCTCATGAACACATACTGTAATATACAGGAGTGCGATTTTTGAATGTCATACGTCGAACTCAGCAGTAGCAAATGTCAAAATTACTCTGGAGAAATGCATCTTTCTACTGCTGATTTGACTTTCAAAAATTATACTCCAGGAGTGCGATTTTTGAAAGTCAAATCAGTAGTTGAAAGATGCGTATCTCCAGAGTAATTTTGACATTTTCAACTGCTGAGCTCACCGAATGCGATTCAAAAATCGCACTCCAGGACTGTAATTCTTTTCATGATGCACGGAAAATAATTACTCAGACGGAAAGTTCGAGTTTTGGACAATGTTTCATTGTTTTTACCACCTGTTTTCACTGAAAAATTTAATTATCTCTACAAATTATAATACTGTTACAGAAGTGTGTCTGTACATTGAAGATATTTAAAAAAGTTACCATGGTTTTTAGACTTTAAACTTAAAATCTGGTAGGTATATCATTTATCTCGCTACGATGACGGGAACCCGTGGATGAAGATGCGAGTAGACGCGTTTTGTACAAAATATGTCGAAAAATAAGATATACCTTCATGTTTTTCCGATTTCACGTTACCTTTATTTAATTAAAATTTTATATGTTCTGAAAAAGTTCTGATTAGCTAATTAAAAAAAACTGTAGCAATCAATCGAAAATGTAGCCAGGCAAAGGTATCTTCTCATTTATCCTAGCTTTACATTATTCAGTATTTTTCAAATAAGTCGAGAAATAATGGTTAGGTACCTATCAAAATCTGATGATTTCATATTCGCTTCGCCAGCAGATTTTCCCCGTCACTGCCTTTAATAAAGGCGACGAAAATACATCTAGGTACCTACTTACTTATAGATAGCATAGAATCGTAATCTCCAAATGGTTTTCGAATTTTGGTAAGTAACTACCTTTCATAAAATGAAATTTTGCCATTGAAACACGCACTAGAAGGCTTGTGGGTGGTAAGTATAATGAAATGGAATTTAATGCGATAAATGTGGTATACAGGGTGAAATTGATATCATAAGCATCCTTTTAAACTAAGAGTCTACCCATCAAACTGAACAACTTTTACTATGGGAGCAAAGCAATCGGAGCAAAAAAAAAAACAGATGTTGATGTGTTCGCGCGGTTTGCGTTTCAGCCTGCCACGAGGCTCCACAATCCTTCCTTCTCACTTTTTTTTACTCAAAAACATGTGTCTATCCAATCCTCGAGATTGGACTCCCTCAAACCACTTGACATTGGCGGAAATGCGGTGCTAACCTAGTGCTAACGCACAAGCAAGAAGTCCATTAATTATTATAAATAAAAAAATCATCTACAGATTTTTCGTTGCACTAATCTTTGAAAACGCCTCATTAAGTAAATATTTCAGTACAAAAAGTTTAATTTTAAAATTGTGCTCCAATCAATTTGTAAACAAGCCGCAAGCGCAGAACCGCTTCTCTTTTTCGTTTTATCTCGGGCAGTTTAATATAGAAATTAATTACATGCTTCATTAAAACTACTTTCAGTTTAAACAAAACAAGGTTCGATTCGGTTTTAACACAATAGTTTAATATTATATCATTTTTGTGTTATGCCAAAGTCGTAATTTTTCTTTTTAGGGTTCCGTACCTAAAGGGTGAAAACGGGACCCTATTACTAAGCCTACGTTGTCCGTCCGTCCGTCCTACTTATTTAGGGCTGTAATTTTTGAACCGTTATAGCTAGATTGTTGAAATTTTTACAGAATATGCGTTATTACGGTGGATTTGTTATCAAATAATAAAAATGACAAAAATTAAGGGGGGTTCTCAACAAGAAACTAGTTTTTATCGACGTTTTTTCTTCTCGCTCTATTGTAAAAACGGTAATACTTACAAGCGTCAAACTTGGTGTGATTATAGAGGACACTCTACAGTATAAAAACAAATAATACAAACTGGCCAAATTTGAGTCGGTCTTGCGCTATTGGTCCCGGAGAAAACCGTTTTTTTTTTGTTAGTTAATATGTTGTGTTGTTTGGTGTGGTGGTGTGGTACGGAACCCTCGGTGTGCAAGTAGCCCGACTAGCACTTGACCGGTTTTATTTAAGGTTCTGTACCCAAAGAATGCAAACGGGACCACCTAGCGTACGCTGTCGGTCCGTCCGTCCCAAAGATTACCCCCAATAAGAGTACCTACACTGGTGGCCTTAGTTTCTTTGGAAACCTGGCATTGTCTTATTAATATTCGGTGAACTTTGGATTTGCTATCAAATAATGGAAAAACCAAAAGTAAAAAATTAAGAAGATCTCCATACTTACAAGGAAAGTGTCTTTTTATTTCAAGGTTTTTTTACTCTATCGTAAATACTTAAATATACATACAAGCGTCAAACTTAGTGTGATTATTAATACTTTAAAGTAAAACAATAAATAATCAAAACTGGCCAAGTGTGTGTCGGGCATGCGATAAGGAGCCCGGAGAAAACAAACAGAGTATTGTATGGTGTACGAAACGAACTCGTATGCGAGTCCGACTCGCACTTGACCAGTTTCTGCTTTTGCTTGTTGTTTTAGTCACATAAAAGCAGTTTAATGAATCAAATTAAAGATTGAAAAATTTGTCTCGGGCGGGACTTGAACCCACGCTCTTCCAAACCGGGGAAACATGCTATCCATTTACACCACCTTTCCCACTACCAGAGAACGAAATTTTCAATCTTTAATTTGATTCGAAATAGCACAACATGGCTGTAACATGTTTATAATCAATAATATCAGTTTAATGAAATTGTATAAGTAAATAAGTATTTTATTATTTTATATTCTATTAGTAAAGTTTCGTAACTAAAATCGTTTAGAATCGTTCTAAAATCGTCTGGAACTAATTAATTTATAACTAGTACTAGACCGGTGGCCAGCTACAGTCAACTATACCTTATAAAATTAACGAACTAACTCATTATGCACCTAAAGTAGACTAAAAATAAGTCATAAAAAACTTGGTCTGCCAGGGCGCAGCTTGGCACGTTTTCCGGTGTGATGAAAAACGTGGACCACGACAAAACCCCATTTTACCTCATCGAATTAATGGATGGAACTTGTCTGTTGGTCTAGACGCCGATTAGTAAAGCCTAAAAAACCTGGTCTGCCGCCGCATATACTGGCACGTTCATGGGTCCGACTGAATTTAGGGTGCCCCTCGGAGGGTGGATTTTACCTCATCGAATTAATGAATGAAATCAATGCCAATTTATAGTCCTATCAACTATGTTTACATATGCCTTGGTTTGCCTAGGCTCAGCCTGGCAGGTTTCCGGGTCCGACTGATTTTACTTTCAAAAAATTGTTTAGCCAAACTTTAATAACCGGTATAAATCTACAGAATCTGCGGAAAATTTTAGTGAAATTCGCTTGTTAAATTAACCAAGATATATGTACGCATACAAATATCCCTGAAGGTGGAATTTTAATAGAAAAGGTCAACGGCCCGCGGAAACTAAAAAAGATAGGTATCTGGTCCCGAAGGAAATAATGTCAAAAACCCTGGGCAATTTGACGTCCCGATGAAAAAATCCAAAATAGGAGATCCAAAATGGTCGTCTTACATTTTCAAAGTCCTCATAACTTTGTAACCATTGACGGTCGGCGCGCTGTGTGTGTACAAATCAAATTAGTAGCAAAGCCCGGCTTACGATGTTTACCTTTCGGTTCTATCAGAAGTCATATGTTAGTGTCGAAAAAAATGGTGGCCCAGAATCGTTAATCTATGTAACAAATAAATTGATAGATAGATAGATAACTCATTTATTTCACTTGAACAATACAGGAAAAACAGTGTCTGACAAAGGTAGACAATTACCTACCTACACGATAAATTAAAATGCTTTATTAAGATATTCGGACATCGTAGGTTTTTTTTTTATTAAGGGTTCATTCCTGATGTTTTACACTGCAATTCTGCCAATATCATGATGACTGGAAGTATCGAAATCTCAATCTCATAATTTTATTTAATAGTAAGAATACGTGTCCAATCAAGCCTCCGTACACATGACGGGAATCAAGATTAGTCATTAAGTGCCATTAAATAAGTAGTTCCTAAATAGTGCCTCTGTAGTTTGCGAAACATATAAATGTATATTTTTCCCTGTTAGTGCTTTTGTGTTTATTACTCTCTGAAATTCAAAATTTCATAATTCCAGAGTCTCTATTTCAGGAACAATTTATTTTGATACTAGAGTTTTGAACTATCGTGTGAATTCGTGTGTACGCCTATACTCTAGCTCGATATTCTAATATATGAAAGACGAAAAAACTTGTTTATATCTATGTCATTTTCTTGAAGGCCTGTCATTATGAGATTTTGGATGTCAGAGAGTAATAAACACAAAAGCACTAACAGGGAAAAATATGTATAAATAATTATCAAACTACATAGGCACTATTATTAAATGGCACTAAATGATTAATCTTGATTCCCGTCATGTGTACGCTAGCTTGATGGACACGTATTTTTTTACTATTTTGGCATAATCACCGGTTTCGAAGCCATTTCATGTCAACGCCATATTATATCGAGACATGTTGAACTAAGTGTTTTACTCGTTTTTTACTATTTAAACTAGCTTAGTCGCTTGGCGAGTCTATTGACGGGCGGTCGTCTCGGTTGGTGTCTCTGGACTTGCCACGCAGTTCCGCTATTTGGTGTCCTCAAATATGTTTTTGTTGATAAAACAATTCTGGAGATTGAGATTTCGATACTTCCAGTCATCATGATATTGGCAGAATTGCAGTGTAAAACATCAGGAAAGAGCCCTTAATAAAAAAAATACCTACGATGTCCGAATATCCTAATTAGGCATTTTAATTTATCGTGTAGGTAGGTAATTAGGTATCTACCTTTGTCAGTCACTGTTTTTTCCTGTATTGTTCAGGTGAAATAATAAATGAGTTATCTATCTATCTATCAATTTATTTGTTACATAGATTAACAATTCTGCGCCACCATTTTTTTCGTTACTAAAATATGCCTTCTGATAGAACCGAAAGGTAAACATCGTAAGCCGGGCTTTGCTACTAATTTGATTTGTACACACACAGCGCGCCGACCGTCAATGGTTACAAAGTTATGAGAACTTTGAAAATGTAAGACCATCTTGGATCTCCTATTTTGGATTTTTTCATCGGGACGTCAAATTGCCCAGGGTTTTTGACATTTTTTCCTTCGGGACCACATACCTATCTCTTTTAGTTTCCGCGGGCCGTTGACCTTTTCTATTAAAATTCCACCTTCAGGGATATTTGTATGAGTACATATATCTTGGTTAATTTATACAAGCTAATTTCACTAAAATTTTCCGCAGATTCTGTAGATTTATACCGGTTATTAAAGTTTGGCTAAACAATTTTTTGAAAGTAAAATCAGTCGGACCCGGAAACCTGCCAGGCTGAGCCTAGGCAAACCAAGGCATATGTAAACATAGTTGATAGGACTATAAATTGGCATTGATTTCATTCATTAATTCGATGAGGTAAAATCCACCCTCCGAGGGGCACCCTAAATTCAGTCGGACCCATGAACGTGCCAGGATAGGCGGCGGCAGACCAGGTTTTTTAGGCTTTACTAATCGGCCTCCAGACCAACAGACAAGTTCCATCCTTTAATTCGATGAGGTAAAATGGGGTGTTTTTGGGGTCCACGTTTTTCATCACACCGGAAAACGTGCCAAGCTGCGCCCTGGCAGACCAAGTTTTTTATGACTTATTTTTAGTCTACTTTAGGTGCATAATGCGTTAGTTCGTTAATTTTATAAGGTATAGTTGACTGTAGCTGGCCACCGGTCTATACCTAATATCTTATTTAGCCAGAGGCAATATTTGTTATGTACCTAAGCATCATAATCATAAGGTTTGAACAAAATTTAAAATTAACAGAAAATTTTAAGAATGGGTTTTACATAGGGTCCATCAACTTAGTTTACTGACACTTTTTAAAGGGATGATCAGACCATGAAACTGAACAACAACATTCTATATGGGACCAGAATCGAAATCGCGAAAAAAATCTGCTGTCCCCATACATTTGGCTCGAGTAGGTTGCAGTTTTGTATGGAACGTCTGATATTTTTTTCGCGATTTCGATGTTGGTGCCATAGAGTAAGTTATTCAGTTTGATGGTCTGATAAAAAAAAGCCCTTAAAAAAGTGTCAGCATATTAAGGACCGAAGATTTTCTGGCCGCATCTTCTCTACGGCGACAACACGTTCCGAAGCGGTGGTAGCTTAAAAAAAAGAATTGACGTTTATACCTACTGTGCGCCAACGCTCGTAGCACGCGCAGGCATAAAACAATTAAGCGCTAGGGCTATCTGAAAAACACCATGTTTTATTCAAATAATCGACAATAACACGATGCATCACCAGGTCTCCCGTAAGGCTCCTAAGTGCGAGGGAGTGCGCAACATCGGCAATACTGCTCGCACGTCGCGTGCCAGGAGCGTTGGCGTATGGTATAATGAGTATGTTTCATGCCTATATTGAATAAATTATTTCTAGTTTGAGTTGAGTTTGAGTTTGACCCTAAATAAATGCTTGATGTCGAGCTCGCCGTTTTTTAATGCCAAACCTTCTTAAAATGTGACCTACAATCAAAAGTATGCCATGTGGCCTCGCGAACCTCATCTTGGCCACATAAAATTTAGGCCTTGCGCCGCCTCTGCATCTCATAGCACCAAGAAGAGAAGAACAAAGGGAGCAAAACTCAGCAACAAACTTGTGATAGACGTCAGAATGCGGAACGGAAACGATCTCGATAACTAGAAGTTAGACAGGCGTTCTCTTCGCTGTGAGAATAATTGATAACTGCAGTTTACGAACAAGTGCTTCAAGATTTATAGGGTTATATAGGAATAAACGTTAGAATGAATTAAAAACAAAAATGGTTAAGTATGCACCGACAATTATATAGAATTACTAGTTAATACCCGTGACTTCGTGTGCGAGGAATTATACAGGATGTTACAACAGCCCTTGTAATACTTAAGGGGGTGCTTCAGACCATCAAACTGATCAACTTTTCACTATGGGGCCAACAACGAAATCCCGAAAAAAAATCATGCAGCTATCACATACATTTGAGTCGAGGCAGTTTTGTATGAAACAACGGATTTCGTTGTTGGCTCTATAAGTATTTCTAGGGTGTTTTGTTACACCCTGTATAAATCACCCCATTAATATTTAAAAGGATGGTTTAGACCAGAGCTCGGTCGGCAACTGGCGGACCCGCGGTCGGCAACTGGCAGACCTTATATAGAAATTATACTGACTAACAGAGCGAGAGATTTTATACATTAATTAGGTCCCAGGATACATTCGAGTCAAGTATAGGTAGGTAAGTACCTACTGCAGTTTTTTCGTGATTACTAATTTGGCTCCATAGTGAAAGTTAGTCAGTTCGATGGTCTAAACCAACCCCTGGATGGACCAATCAGAGTGGTGGCCAAGAGAGGGCTTCACCACTCTGATATACTGCCTTGGTCCACAAGCCGTCTTCCCGTCTCTCCAAAAGTCCTGTCCATAAAAATTTATAGTAAAAGTACATTAATAACATGTTTCCCTGCCCATCAAAATCTCATCCGTCAGTACTTCATCATCATCAGCCTATATACGTCCCACTGTAGGGCACAGGCCTGCCTCAAGGAGGGTTTTGGACGTAATTCCACCAGTCGTGACTAATGCGGAATAGTGGACCAAACATATTTAATAAAAAGAATTTAAAACCGTTTGAAAGCAGTCGGTTTTACGTACATAATCATAAGTTAGGAAACTCTCATTGGTACATGGTACGTCGTCCATGTGGCTTCGAACCCGGACCTCAAGATTGAGTCTCCATACCTTTCCGCAACGCTCCACCGACTCTCTGTCAATCAAATGCCGATTGTCAGTAGTTGACAATCGAAAACAAACATAAATGTTAGATAAACGAATGAATCACCAGTTTGGCCACATCAACGATTTAGCCGCAACGGCAATTATGTCCGAATTGCGTGCTCGCCGAAAACCCTAAATTATTTGGAGCACTCAAATGGGGGACGGCATTGCGTATTCAACTTTTTTCCTGAAATGTTTGTTGTAGATATTGGCGTTGCGTTGAAATTGTTTGAACTGAAAAGTCGATCACTAGGTACTTAAAATGGTAGGTAATAAGTAGTTTATTCTCCCCTCCGGACGGTAAAAGCTTCGCCTCGGTCAACAATTATATGAGATCTGAGACCTTTCTTACTTTCCTGTCCTCGGTGTGTAATCTACTTTTTTGCATGTTTATGTTTGTTACATGATCTCAAATAGCATAATAGGTTTATTGAAGCGTACAGCTTTTCATTCACTACCGAGCTTAGAGACGCGATATAGTGAAATTCACGGAAAAGACCTTCGACTCAATCACGTGGCGCCGCTACCTTCGATTCTAGGACTGATCCCCTGATTTCTAAGGAATTAATAAAAGGCTGTTTAACATTATGTATAACCGAGAAAGAACAAATAGGAGCTATGTGTAAAAGTATTGACGAACGCAACAAGATCACTAAATGGTCACAATGGATACCTCAAATAATTAAAAACGACAATAATTATTAATGACCAATATGCCAAATTAATGATTGAAAAATTTAGTCTCGGGCGTTGGCACTCTTCCAAACCGGGGAAGTGCGTTATCCAATTTCGCCACCGAGCCTACTACCTAGAGAACGAAATTGTCGATGTGTTGAATATGCCGTCTCCCATTTAAATGCTCTAAGACTAGAGGCAAAACGATAAATTATTTCAGCTCATAAAGCACGCTCAGATGTAATTCAATTAATGTACCGAAATACTAATGCGGTTCGATTGCGTGCAATAATTACTTTAACAGCGCGAGTTTTATAGCGAAGTTTCGACGTATTGAATACGTCAAAAAATGTGTATGAAAACTTTTAGTTCCTTTCTGGAAGGTTTAGGTTGGTCTACGTTTCTAGTCAATACGAATCGGTTCTGGCCAGAGCTTTTTACGGAAAAAACATGTTCAAAGTAACCTAAGTAAAAGCTAAGGATTGAATTTTTAGCACCACGTTATGTGGTCAGAAGTCTTTAGAATTATGTTTAGGTAAAGTAATTTATATGAAGCCTACCAATCCGCATTGGGCACGCGTGGTGGACTATCGCTTATACACCCTCCCTGCGAGGGTAGGCCTGTGCCCTGCAGTGGGACGTATATAGGCTGTGATGATGATACATATAATTTAAAACAGAAACATAGAGCGAGCGAAGCGAGCTCGACTTTTCTCTGATCCACGAATTGGTTATTTAAACAGAGCTCAATCAAAAATATTTTTCCTGAATTTTCCGCCCCTAGTAAAGTGCCGCCCGGGGCATCTGCCCATCCCCAGCTACATGGAACCACTGTGCCTTCCGATGCACGAAAACGCCCAAGATGAAAATACCTCCAAAGGCTGACAGGACCTGACGTTGCTTAGCTTCGGTGATCGTAATACCAAAGCCAAAGTATAAGATAGACATACTGAAGCTCTACTACTACCTACGCCAAAAGAGCGCCTACTTCAAATCAAATTCAGAGTGGGGGTCACTATACTCAGTACTCGTCTAACGATCCATCCATACCTAATTATGGTAAAGGAATATTTGTAGAGGAACTCGCGCAAAAGAATCAATTCGACCATAAATTTGTTTTATACTTTATCCATGCAATAACGAAGTAACGACTTAGAAACGTTTTTCTACTCGATTTAGTTTTGAAAATAAAACGGCCGTATTCGTTCATCTGGTAGAGGTAATGGAACTAGGTAGATTTTCCTTTTGTACACTTCTTTCCTTGTATTTAATTTGCATGAAAAAATACATTTGCGGGTTTGTAAATGTGGAACTGGGTACCTAGTAAATCATTGAATATTGTGTTTTTTTGTTTTTGTTCTGTCTTAAAAACGGTAATACATACAAGCGCCAAACTTGGTGTGATTATAGAACATGCTTCAAAGTAAAACAATCAATAATAAAAATTGGTCAAGTGTGTGTCAGACTCGCGCTAAATTGTATGATTTTTTTTTAACTAATTTGACCAACTTGTGCTGTCCAGAATGTTTTACTTCCAATACAATGAAATGATCCCTACATAAAACTGATTCGAACAGCATAAAAAAAAGTTGTAATTTTTTTTCAAAATTTTTGAACAACTCACGCATGACCAAAAATTTATGATGCCAAAATTCTGTTCACAAAAAAAGACCTACGGGTTCCTAAGACAGTTTCCCTGTATCTCCTGTGGTTTTGGATTTCCCCCTAGAACGATTTCTAGATTTCCCCACACTGTCCTTGTTAAAAAACACTATGTAAAGTTTGGGGGTACAGTACCCTCGGAATAATGGAGAGCGGCAAAAAAAATGGGTAAACATTTTCGTATATAATGTAACTAACATAATTCAGAAGGTTTCACAAAAGTTTACTCAAAGTAAATGGGTTCCGAGGTCAAGGCATTTTTAGCCTTTATTTGCCTCCATTATAAGTAAGTAGTTTTTATTCTTGATCTACTTATGTTCTATATTGTGCTGATTGCGCTAAACGAAGTTTCCGCTTTCCACCTCCGTCGAGGAGCAAAATAGTATACTAACCTCGGGCAGTAACTAAGAAAGCCTCAGATAACATGTTTGTTGCAACAATTGCATGAGATCTGAGACCTTTCTTACTTTCCTGCCCTCGGTGTGTAATCTACTATTTCACTCTTCAAGTTGTGTTGTGTAACGAGAAATTTTCTTCTTTACGTACTTGTATAAGAGATAAGTGTACTTTTTGCAACCTTGCAGCTGATAACTCCTAAACCGACTGAAGTTATACAGGCAGACCTGGACCAACCCCATCACAGAGATGCTCTACACCCCATAAACACTGAATCAGCCTTGCTGCTGATGGTTGCAAAAAATTTATCTCTTATAACATATCCACAGGAAAACCAAGTTATATCTCCATGAAACCAAGGTAGATATAAGATGCCAATATATTATGATATTGAAATATTATGGTAATGTATTTTTTGTTAGTTGCTGCCGAAAACAAACTACTTTAGGGCCATTAGGCATTATAAACGACAGAAGTTGTTGAAAGCTCAACCTTGTTCTTGAGAATAGCTTCCCTATATTTTTTCTTCCTCGCTTTATAATAGACGCGAAAATTTGGGTCGGCAATTGAAAATTAAGTCAAAGATAAGTAAGGATGCTTTTTATTTTGGAATTGCAAATGAACTGTTAGAGAACACTTCTATCTAAGATGTAGGTGCCTACTATTATTCAAATTTTAAAAGAGCTGACTGTAGAAAAGTAGGTTTATTATGTAAGTAGGTTTTTTTAAGCCAGGTAACTCAAATCCCCGTCACACTGGACAGAGTTTCGGTACTACTAGTAAAACGCGGGATGTTCAGAGGTTTCAGAATATCTCTTACAGGGGAATATAGTCGTGAGCATATGCTATGCTAGCATGTAACTCAAATCCGAATTTGTTGTGACAAGGACAGGAAGGATCACACATCCTGATCTCTCTCTCTCTCTCTGTCTCTCTAGTAGGTATTTCTAGAGATAGACGTACTTGTTGTTATTATCAGCTGCAAAGCTGATTCAGTATCCATAGGGTGAAGAGCATATTTGTGATGGGGATGGAGGACCATTTCTGCATAGCTCCAGTCGGTTCAAGGGTCAGTTATAGTTACAAAAAGTTAATGATTGTAATATGCACTGTAGCTATAGCGAACAGTACAAAAACTGACATTGTCTGTCAGTCGGAATAGGAGATACCTACAGCCGTTCAAATCCGTTCAGCCGTTCAGGTCCGATCTTTGAACGGCAGTATCTCATCTCCTAAACCGACTGACAGATCATGTCAGTTTTTATACTGATTACAAGGCTACAGTGCTTTGCAGCTGACAGTAAATTTTTTACTGACCTTTCAACGGCTGTAACTCCTAAACCGACTGGAGTTATACAGGCATACCTGGTCTATCCCTATCACAGAGATGCTCTACACCCTGTAACAATAGTAATACCTACTTACTCTCTATGATACTATAGAACGTTTAACATAAACAAAGCGGACTTACAAAATTATTATTTTACATCTTCCAGATAAAATCAACGTCTAAAATAAGGAAAGGTCCACTTAAGTTTGCGCGTCTATATTTTTGAGAATGTAATGTGATGCTGTGACCCTTGTGTCTAAAGTCCGTAATAAATTTGTTAAAGTTGACACGAAATACTTAAGGGACAACATTGTTCTAAGAATGTGCAAAAGCTCGTCGCTCACAGCGTGAGTGCAGTTATAGAAAAAATGCACTTTAAGCAACATGTGCGTGCGCGCATTGGGAGAGTCAAGTAGGAAACGTAATAAATTAGTGAATTTATGGCCACAAAAACAATTGCAATTTTGGAAAATAACTAATCTACGAGACGGAGACGGGGAGTCAGATTTTAGACGCGAACCGGATAAGTCGAGATTGAGAGTGACGCGCGCGAGATTCGTATACAAGATCAATTATCTCGATACTTCCTGTATAAAATAGCGTAGAGTATGGTGTGTGGGTTTTTGAATTTTTAGAGTCGGGCGATACTCTAAACGCGGGCGTGATTGTGAGGTGTGGGACTAAATGGATACTCATTCTAGTTTTAACTTATATAATATGACTTGTAATGTAATGATATGTGTATATTATTTTAGATCGTCTTCTTGATATTTTAGCATCTTTGACCTTCTTTTGACGCGTTTCAGTATAGACGGTGGCGATCAACAAGGTTTTGGTTGCAGTACAACTTGTTATGTTTACGCACAGATTAGATAAGTTGAATGAATGGACCCAGTGTGAATTCATAATAAACCGCGTCAAATATAAAAATCAGCTTTTCAGATTTACTTGATTACGCGTTATTAAAAATATTAATTGAAGGAGTAAACCAAATTAAAACTAGACAAGTGGATACTCTAGCACTTTGAGTTTTGGAAATCGTCTTGTTTTTTATTTACCGCGGTACCCAGTTACAAATCAAAACAATTATTTTATGTTGGGGACTACAGATCGTTAATTCATTTGTGTGTGATCACTAATCCAACTGAACTAATGCTATCTCGCCCCTGGATCTATCAGTGCAAAGTTTCCCTTGTTAAAAATCATAGTCGTAATAACTTCCCCGCGGATTTGGTTTGTTGGGTGTTTTAACGCATTTACTGGCTGAAACCCTGTCTTGTGCTTGCCTGCATACCTTGTGTTATTTGTCCCTCGTGACTCTCGAGTGCTACTGTGGGTTTCCTTTTCAGGTCCGATGCCTAGACTGTGGGTGTTGTAAATCTATCATACAAACCAGATTTAACCGTTTGTAAAAGTAAATTCATCAGGCAAGCTCTCGTTCGCTGACCAAATATTAAATTATAGACAAATTCCACCCGCGCCGCGTATCGCATTATGACGTATGTTTGGGATTGATCTGAGGAAGGAAGTAAGAGGTGTTAATCAGAGGAGAGAGTGATGGTTTGGTCCATGTTGAATTAGGGTGAGTTTCAGCCGCTAGTTCGTTCTCTGCTGGAGGTCCAGTACGGTACAGGAGATTGAAGGTCGCTGATAATTTGTTGATATATATTATAGCCTACCGGCCAATACCCCATCCAAGATTAATATCAATTTGTAACTGCGACTAGAAAGCTTATTTTACAAATCAAAAGAACTGATCTTTACCTTTACTCATCTTTTTTTTTTCAACTAGTCGGAAGTCTACAAAATGATGTCCGTCTCATCCTGGCCTTATTGGTAGGGGTTCTTTTAGGGAAATATATTATTATTCTCCTTATGTATTTTACTAACATAGCAAAGTGTTAAAAGTGTGTGGCCACGAAGAAAGAAACCCGCAGGATACCAGCCGCCGCCGGACCAGTGAAGGAAATAGCTAAGTTGCATGTTTGGTTTAACTCTAATGCGAATGTTTTATTTCTTTTATTATGTTTTATTTCATTAATTTTATTCGTAGTGTATTTCGTTGTTTTCTATCTTTAATCGGCTTTTAAACTACTTTAACTCCTCACGGATTTGGTCTACTTTGAATCTCTTGCAGATCTTATTAATCGATTCCTCTTTGTGATAAAAGTTCTTACCTTTAACAGAACTAGAGACGTCAAATTCAAATGTACACAACGTATAATGGGTCACTAAATAATAATCTAACTAGACGATCACAATACATCTACAGGCCACTAATTTGTTCAATAAATAATTAGACAAATAAATAATAAGTAGGTTAACAATATTAGAATAGATAGAGATATACATATAGGTAGTTAGCTAGGTTAGATATACATAGAGGCTAGGATAGGGTCCTTTACAGAATGGTGCCGTGACTGCAGGATTTTACGTCATTAAATACGAAATCTAATTTCGTAACGTAATTAAAAGAACTTGGATTACTAAATTAGGTTGTAGATATGCTTTTCTCTTTCCATACCGTTTTATTTTAAGTACTAGGTCATAATTAATATTAATTCGTAGTTTCGAAACCCTAGCGTAACTAGTTAAGTAATTCAACGAGCTATGAAGAGGCCTATGTTCGGCAGTGGACGGTGAGAGGCTGATGATGATAATGAAGAATATGATGATAATGAAGAAAGGACCTTGAATGGATTGTTTTGACGCTCTTTGAGAGAGGCCAGTGTTCGGCAGTGGTGTTTAAAAGGATGATGATGATGTCTATATCCAGCAGTGGACAATAGTAGATGGTAATAATAAGCTAATTAGTTAATATCTAAAATGTATTCGTAAATGTACGAACTATTAGACGCCGATTTTGCTGTGTGGTTTGAAATGGACTACTCTATTTCTTGTGAGTGTCGTGCGAGGCGACTAAGAGATAGGGGTTTCTTGTGCAGTGTTTTGTGGGTGATCGGGTTGCTCCTTGCCGTCGATTAATGCGTCACCCCTTCGAGGAGCATCTAATATGCTAAGATGGCGGTCTTGCGACGAACTGCACGATTAAACATGTCTATTGATAGTTGTGACAAGGCTTCTGACCACCCCGAGGGAAATCGTAGTCGTGAGTTTGCATATGTATGTATGTGTTGGAACTATAAGAAGCTGAGAAGGAATTCTGGGAGCTTTACTAGGTATTATTTTAAGCCACTACACTTCATTCCAAATAAGGATGAAAAGATTTTCGATAACCAGGTATTTAATTTTCTGCCCAATTTCTGATTAGCAATTATAATTTATTTATCAGAAAGATATGCCTACTATCTGACATATCGTGGACGTTACCAAAGATGTTCCAAAATAAGTACGAGTGAGAGAGAGTCAATGAGTCTATGAGTGAGAGTCAATGTTCCAAATCCCGGTTTCTGTAATACAAAATGGTCTTGAAATTTCATTGCTATTTGGAATGAATCGTAGGTTCCCAATAACTACATCAATCCAACGCGAACGCCACCTGGCGTTATGATTGAGACATTACGATCTAAGGAATGTATCGATTGTGAATTTGTATCAAATCAACGCGAACGCCACCTAGTGTCATGACTGAGACACTACATTCTAAGAGATGTACCAAAGCTAAATCTAAAATGGCGGACTACACGACTGCCATGTAGTCTTGTTAGCAGAGAGAATCTGTCGGATGTCGGTACTAGCGAAATTATTCCCAATTGGAATCTAAAGTGGACTCGTGGCAGATAGAATATAAGCATTTCCAACAAGATTCCAGAAATTAATCTTGTTACAAATTGGAATAGGAGCATCAAATAAGAATTTGACCCACAGGAATACCAAATAAGAATTTGAAAATAGATAATGTTATAGTGTACCTATATTTGTATTAGTGAGTTATGAAAGCTGGCGTCTTGAACGCAGTGCGCACTGTGGCTTATATTGGCGTTTTCTCTGGAAACTGGATACTTAAATCTGAGTTTGTTTTTCACAGTTTTGATGGTGCTCGCTCGCAAAAACGTAGACTTTTGTAGTACTATAATAGTATGGATAACTCACGACTGTTCGAAACCGTAATGGCGCTAGTTTCGTGTATGTATGTATGGATGTATAATATAGAATAAGAATTGGTTATTTCGAATCTAGGGGGCATGTCAAGTTTTAAGAAATAAATTTTAGTGCGATTGATTTGCCTACTGATGAGCTCGGTTTTAGAAAATAAGAAATAGACTGCTTAGAATCTAGGGGGCATTGGCAGTGCAAATGATTGAATTGTCACGCAGTGGACACTTAGCTGTCACTTCATACGAATACGAATGGGAAATCTTACTGCTAAGTTTAAGCGTGTGCAATGCTGGTGGGTGCGAGTGAGATAGGACTATACGGCCAAAGGAAAATATACTCTAAAGCCTGCTGTAGTTTGTTTCCGTCTGTCGGGAAGAAGTAAAAATGGAACAACAAATAAATATCGAGCTAGCGAAGGTGTTGAAAATTTGGCAATCAATTATGCATCTGTAATTAAATAGTAAAATTACGATTTTCGAACAAATATGTTGTCTCCTGACGAGAGCTGTGCTGGTCTGGACATGATAGGAGGCGAATCAAATAGATTTGGTTAGGAACCCGCTATGACAAGGACGGTCAGGTGTGGAAATAATGGCCATTTGATTCTTCAACCCACGATTTAGTGAAACCACAATCTACAATTATCAAACATACATAACAATATTCACATCGCTGGGTTGCGAACAAATCTGCCACGTAGAAATTCACAGTCAGCAGGAGATTGTCCTCAGGAGATAACGAACCTTATAAAAACTTATTGAGTACAATGATCCTGTACAAGATGCATGTTTGATTTACAGATAAATTCTATCTCAGATAAATTAATTTCTTTAGTGAGAACCAGAACGCACGAGCTTATTTTGCACATCTATAATTTGTTATAGAAAAGTGTATAAAGTATTTAAAATCTAGGGGGCAATTGACGGCCAAGGCCTCTGAATGCTCTTTCTTATACTGTGGTGTGGATGTAGGACAAGTAAGCTCGGAAATAAGTTTTCGTAAGGTTAAGATTTAAGATATGTGAGATTATAAAAGTTTTCCTAGATGTGATTTTCTCGATTTTCCACATTCCAAGGTATGCGGAAACACTTGAAACTCAAGGGGGCACTCTGTAACAATAGTAATACCTACTTACTCTCTATGATACTATAGAACGTTTAACATAAACAAAGCGGACTTACAAAATTATTATTTTACATCTTCCAGATAAAATCAACGTCTAAAATAAGGAAAGGTCCACTTAAGTTTGCGCGTCTATATTTTTGAGAATGTAATGTGATGCTGTGACCCTTGTGTCTAAAGTCCGTAATAAATTTGTTAAAGTTGACACGAAATACTTAAGGGACAACATTGTTCTAAGAATGTGCAAAAGCTCGTCGCTCACAGCGTGAGTGCAGTTATAGAAAAAATGCACTTTAAGCAACATGTGCGTGCGCGCATTGGGAGAGTCAAGTAGGAAACGTAATAAATTAGTGAATTTATGGCCACAAAAACAATTGCAATTTTGGAAAATAACTAATCTACGAGACGGAGACGGGGAGTCAGATTTTAGACGCGAACCGGATAAGTCGAGATTGAGAGTGACGCGCGCGAGATTCGTATACAAGATCAATTATCTCGATACTTCCTGTATAAAATAGCGTAGAGTATGGTGTGTGGGTTTTTGAATTTTTAGAGTCGGGCGATACTCTAAACGCGGGCGTGATTGTGAGGTGTGGGACTAAATGGATACTCATTCTAGTTTTAACTTATATAATATGACTTGTAATGTAATGATATGTGTATATTATTTTAGATCGTCTTCTTGATATTTTAGCATCTTTGACCTTCTTTTGACGCGTTTCAGTATAGACGGTGGCGATCAACAAGGTTTTGGTTGCAGTACAACTTGTTATGTTTACGCACAGATTAGATAAGTTGAATGAATGGACCCAGTGTGAATTCATAATAAACCGCGTCAAATATAAAAATCAGCTTTTCAGATTTACTTGATTACGCGTTATTAAAAATATTAATTGAAGGAGTAAACCAAATTAAAACTAGACAAGTGGATACTCTAGCACTTTGAGTTTTGGAAATCGTCTTGTTTTTTATTTACCGCGGTACCCAGTTACAAATCAAAACAATTATTTTATGTTGGGGACTACAGATCGTTAATTCATTTGTGTGTGATCACTAATCCAACTGAACTAATGCTATCTCGCTCCTGGATCTATCAGTGCAAAGTTTCCCTTGTTAAAAATCATAGTCGTAATAACTTCCCCGCGGATTTGGTTTGTTGGGTGTTTTAACGCATTTACTGGCTGAAACCCTGTCTTGTGCTTGCCTGCATACCTTGTGTTATTTGTCCCTCGTGACTCTCGAGTGCTACTGTGGGTTTCCTTTTCAGGTCCGATGCCTAGACTGTGGGTGTTGTAAATCTATCATACAAACCAGATTTAACCGTTTGTAAAAGTAAATTCATCAGGCAAGCTCTCGTTCGCTGACCAAATATTAAATTATAGACAAATTCCACCCGCGCCGCGTATCGCATTATGACGTATGTTTGGGATTGATCTGAGGAAGGAAGTAAGAGGTGTTAATCAGAGGAGAGAGTGATGGTTTGGTCCATGTTGAATTAGGGTGAGTTTCAGCCGCTAGTTCGTTCTCTGCTGGAGGTCCAGTACGGTACAGGAGATTGAAGGTCGCTGATAATTTGTTGATATATATTATAGCCTACCGGCCAATACCCCATCCAAGATTAATATCAATTTGTAACTGCGACTAGAAAGCTTATTTTACAAATCAAAAGAACTGATCTTTACCTTTACTCATCTTTTTTTTTTCAACTAGTCGGAAGTCTACAAAATGATGTCCGTCTCATCCTGGCCTTATTGGTAGGGGTTCTTTTAGGGAAATATATTATTATTCTCCTTATGTATTTTACTAACATAGCAAAGTGTTAAAAGTGTGTGGCCACGAAGAAAGAAACCCGCAGGATACCAGCCGCCGCCGGACCAGTGAAGGAAATAGCTAAGTTGCATGTTTGGTTTAACTCTAATGCGAATGTTTTATTTCTTTTATTATGTTTTATTTCATTAATTTTATTCGTAGTGTATTTCGTTGTTTTCTATCTTTAATCGGCTTTTAAACTACTTTAACTCCTCACGGATTTGGTCTACTTTGAATCTCTTGCAGATCTTATTAATCGATTCCTCTTTGTGATAAAAGTTCTTACCTTTAACAGAACTAGAGACGTCAAATTCAAATGTACACAACGTATAATGGGTCACTAAATAATAATCTAACTAGACGATCACAATACATCTACAGGCCACTAATTTGTTCAATAAATAATTAGACAAATAAATAATAAGTAGGTTAACAATATTAGAATAGATAGAGATATACATATAGGTAGTTAGCTAGGTTAGATATACATAGAGGCTAGGATAGGGTCCGTTACAACCCTATGGATACTAATTCAGCCTTGCAGCTGATGATAACAAAAAGTACGTCTATCTCTTTTACTATAGTAGCTATAGCCATTTTCTATAAGCCAGTTTTTACCGAATTTCTTCTAGATTGTTCAAAGTAACTTAGTTACTTATAGTCATAACAGGATGTAAATTAAATAAGCTTACATATCTTACATGGTGCTTTTAGACCATCAATCTGAATAACTTTCAAAATCGAGCCAAATTTGAAGTCGCGAATGAAAAATCTACTGTTCCATACATTTGGGTCGACACAGTTTGATAGTCTGAAGCACCAATGAATAAAAATGTTTTACAAAACAATTTTCTTGCAATTTCAATATTATGTTCACGATGCGATGGTACGAATTCGATTAGAGTAGAGTACCAATAACTTGTTGTCTTGTTTTGTTTTGTTTTCTCGGTATCTCGCAACTGAACTGTTATCAATGTGTTTACGTATTTTTTATATCGAGACATTAACACACTTTACTAATTATTAGTTAAAGAGAAGTTAACTACTTATATTCGAAGAATACAATTTCAATGCAACCGGAGAGGACATTTTTTTTTTTACGAATAGTCACAAGCTTTTACTATGGGAGCAAACCTGTCAGAACAAAAAAATCTGGTGTCTCGTACATTTTCGTCGAGTAGGCATGGCAGTATAGTAAGGAACAGGGAACAGCAGATTTTTTGCGCTGCGCTGACAGTTTGCTCTCGGCTCTCATAGTAAAAGTTGTTTAGTTTGATGATTTATGTTTCCTACACCCTGTAGGTACAGGAACACTAGGTGTCAAAAAAATCGCACCCTTCGAAAATTCTACTTCAAACTACTTTTAAACATTATTGGACAAAAGTCAGGGTATGATTATGATGTATCATTTGAAAGCTAATCCTAACAAAATGTTATGACGCCTTGATGAGACAAATGTCTTCCTATTCAGCAACGATGGCATCCTGGAGGTCTTGGAGGGTGGCATGGGCATGATTATGGGCCCGAACCCATTGTTTCAGATCGTCCCAAAGGTGTTCAATCGGATTCAAGTCTGGACTTCTCGCCGGCCACATTATCAGGGTCCCAATTTAACCTTTTGTAAACACACAATGATTTGTGGGAGCGGGCGTTTTCTTGCATATGAACCCATGCTCAGCAAAACTTGCATATGAGACCACAATGTTTATCCAGGAACTCGAAGGAAGCAGATGTGTTATTTTTTTATTGCACATCTTCTGATTGGTATACGAATAATGCCTAAATTCCATAAAATGCTGGATAACCCGAGACCTTAGATAAAAAGTATATGCCTAGACAGTGCCTCACGCTTCTACCGTATTTATACAAAAGTGGCCAACTTTCTGCGTGAGGCGGCATGCAACTTATCTCTGTGTGCGTATATACCGACACGGTTTATCACCCAAGAGTTCAGTGATATTTTTTTCGACTTTCGACTGTCTATCTATAACTTATCAGAGGCCGAGGCCTATGCGTCTCTGGATGCACAAGGTGAAAACGAAAACTAGATTTTAAAAAGTGCACCTCAAATTTTTGACAAACCAGTAGCATGTCCCGCACGGCAAAGCAGCAGCAAAACGAGAAAATCGACATACGCGTTTATTCTGGCATGCGTAAAGTAACAAGGACAGATGTACATTCTTGATTTGTCAGAGGTGGCATGCTCTACCTACTGAGACATTTGGTACGGCCAGCAGGCGTCCCGAGTCTCTTCGCAATAACCCAGATTTCCCGGCTGCAGTTACCCATTTCACCCAGTTCACCCCCAAACATAGCCCTAGTAGTTTTTCTTTCCTTTTGACAATAGTTTCTGCACCGAACGTGGTATCCTTTGGTGCATTTACATAATGCAATCAGAGATAGACCACACTTGGTGCATCCGCTCTTATTTAGATAAAAGTGTCTCCAAGAGGCCTCTACACATGTTCAGGATCTGTGTCACCATACGCAAGCCTTTCAAAGGTCCGGGCTGCATGTAAGCAAAATCCACTACGAGAGTTTTTGACGCGCGCGCTGATTGGTCAATAAACTCCCGTAGTGGACTTTGTCAGCAAAATCCACTATCGGAGTTTTCCCGTAGTGGGTTTTGTCAACAAAATCTACTATGGGAGTTTAGAATACGGGCTCTGATTGGTCAATAAACTCCCGTAGTGGACTTTGTTAGCGAAATCCACTATCGGAGTTTTCTCGTAGTGGGTTTTGTCAACAAAATCTACTATGGGAGTTTGAAGACGGTCTGTGATTGGTCAATAAACTCTCATAGCGGATTTTGTCTGCAAAACCCACTATCGGAGTTTGAGACAGTCAATGAGTACGCTCGATTCTGATTTCCGCCCTACCAAACTTACATTTTTACTCATTTTACCTGAAAATATATTTATTTCATCATCATCATCATAATTTTCATGTTCATCACTTTACTTGTTCTTTACTTTTCAAAGGAAAACATTACTATATGATACGTTATCATCATCTTTATTACACAGCACAGTGTTTTAAGAAGTGGGTTTTGGTGACGTCCACGTTTTATTCAAGAAATCGATAGTTTTTCTAATTCTGAGTGCAAGAGTAAAACTCCGACTTCGATACGACTTATAGTTTTTTTTATAATAAATGACAAAAAATCCGAAATCCGGATTCCGGAAAACATATAACGAATTATTAAAAAAGAACTGAAATACTTTTTTTTGTTTTGATTAAATCTTATATTTGTGTACAAGACAATACACCTTTCCACAAATTTTGGACATTTTACTGCGAATAGGTAACGAAATATGACCATTTTTCGTATTTTAGTTTTCATGTTTTTACTCGACCATAAAACCGTATTAGGATGAGATTTCTACACCGAACGCTTGTTCATACCCTCCTTTATAGGTAGTATGTAAATCACAACCTAATTCCGTTTTATGTAGAAGTTATTAATAATTTTCTATTTTCTTCAGGGTTGTCACTTACTCATATCCGGTAATACGTAATATTTTTGAATAAGTCGTTTATATTTTCAAAAACCAATTTTGTGTTATATCATCGCCATTGACACGTAGTCTAGGAAAAATACGGTTTGAGATTGCATTATAGACACTTTATTACATTGTGTTTGAACTAGTATTGCTGTTAATTTATAATACTTTTGTCTACTCTTTTCTATCTTCTTCGTATCGTGTGGGCACGTCCTGGTGTCAGAGTTTTTTCATACCGCCTTACGGCCTCTTAATTTACGATATTAACCGGGGATTATTATTTTTATACGTAAAATTTGACAAAGCGAAGCAACGAATTGAACAAAGCAGTCCTGTACACAATCACCAGTTACAATATTTTTGTACATACCAAAATTTTATGTTTTGTAAATGTCTTAATTATCTAATAATACACAATACAACATCAGGGATATATTCCTATTCCTAGCTATATTCCAAATTATCATCTAAAGTGCTATTAATGCAACCTACTCCATACAAAAATCCGTAGATTTCCCCCACTAACGCTTATGTAATGATTTAGCAGATATTTGTTGCTAACTCAAAATCAATCATTTTTACGCCCAAAAATTTAGTGTAGATTTAAATCATAATCATAATAATTTATTGCCATTAATCTTGTCTATCGTACTCTCGAAAATTTAATATCTATTAACTAGAATATTATTAACTATTAATGTCGATACCGAGAATTGTAGTAACCGCAGAAGCAGAACGACGACCCTTGAACAAAACTATTACCAAGACTTCGTTATTAAAAATTAGTTTATTAACTTGTTGTCAGCATCTGACCATCAATATGTCTTTGTTGAAATCTAACTGTTATTTAGCTGTTAGTTCTCCAAAAAGGAAATAAACAAATAATAAATAACTAAAACCCAACTACTGAAAAATCACGCTCTAAAAAGTATGAAACAAGAAAATATTATCATCTGTAATTTTGTTGTGTAGTTTGTATACCTACATATTATTATTATAACAATTTCAGATCAGAATGTTTTCATGTTTCATACTTTTTAGAGCGATATTTTTCAGTATTCGAGTTTTCGTTTTTGATCTTACTTTTTATTTAAATTATTTTGGGTATTTTGGTTTATTACAATATACATCTTTGAAAGTCACATAATAATATCCTATAGCCAGTACACGTTCAAGACGCTTCGAACGATACCTCATTTGTCAAATTATGATAAGTAGTTTAGAAGTTATGAGGAAACCAATGGATATGCATACCCAAACATTGTCTGTTTTTACGGCACTAACAGAGTATAATTTGCTTATGTAGAATACAGCTATTAATAAAATTTTAACAAAAAAAAAGTAGAAATTACAACATAAACTTATAGAAAAGATGTTTAAAATATTATATAATCAGACACTTCTAAGAAGCAAGCATGAATGTTGAATTAGTGTTTCATACAAAACCTAAAAATTTTAATATTTAATTTGAAGTCACATGACAACCCTAAGCCCGGAAATTCCGAACAAACCTAAAATTAATAATAACTTCTACATAAAACGGAACTAGGCTGTGATTTTATTAGAACCTATAAAGGAGGGTATAAACAATTTTTCGGTGTAGAAATCTCATCCTAATACGGTCTTATGGTCGAGTAAAAACATGAAAACTGAAATACGAAAAATTGTCATATTTCGTTACCTATTCGCAGTAAAATGTTAAAAATTTGTGGGAAGGTGTATTGTCTTGTACACAAATAAAAGATTTAATCAAAACAAAAAAAAGTATTTCAGTTCTTTTTTTATGAATTTTTTCCTCTTTTCATGACCCAGATTTTGGGAAACTTTGACATTTTTTATAAAAAAAACTATAAGTCGTATCGAAGCCAGAGTTTTACTATTGCACTCAGAATTAGAAAAACTATCGATTTCTCGAATAAAACGTGGACGTCACCAAAACCCACTTCTTAAAACACTGTGCACAGGTACATTTATTACTCATTTTACCTGAACATTAATTTATTCCATCATCATTTTCATGTTCATCACTTTATTTGTTCTTTACTTTTCAAAGGAAAACATTACTACCTATATAATACATCATCATCATCATTATTAGGTACACAGTTACATTCTTACTCATTTAAAAAAAAACTAATTTGATTTGATATACCTACCTACAGCGTGTGAACTTAAATTTTTTTGCTATTTAACGATTTTTTGTAGAAGTGGTTTAGTTTGATGGTCTAACTAAACTAAAGGATCCGATTAAGTACTTATGTACCTAACTTACTTAAGTTTACACCTGTATATTAAAAAGGATGTAACAAAAAACCACAACGGCATAAAATTTTTAAAAATTCTGCTATCCCATACATTTGAGTAGGTCTACAGTTTTGTATGAAACAGCGGATTTTTAATTTTTTCTCATTGTTGGCTCCATTGTGAAAGTTTTTCAGTTTAATGGTATGAAATGTTTGTGGTTTTGTAGCACCTCGTACGTATAGGTGTCATCATCATCATCACATTCATGCATGTTTACTATTTTTAAGGAAAACGAAAAAAAAGAGGTGATTGTACCCATGATACTGAACCACTTTCTCAGCTTTCTCAAGCTAGCTAGACCAACATCGAAATCGCGAAAAAAAACAGCTGTCCTATACATTAGGCTCGAGTAGATTTGCAGATTTGTATGGAACAGCAGATTTTTTTTCGCGTTACATTTCAGCAGATTAAAAAGGACCCTATACAACGTGTTATTGAATAAGTGCAAACTACTTTCTTGTTTCGTGATTATTCTTTAACACGTATCCGACCATCGATTTGAACACCTTTCTCTATGGGACCAAGATCGAAAACGCGAAAAAGAAATCAGCTGTTTTATACAAAACTGCAATCCTACTCGTCCCAAATGTATGGGACAGCAGATTTTTTAAATTTCTGGTGTTTATTTACACCCTGTTTAATATACAGGTGTAAACTTAAATAAGTTACATAAGTACTTAGGCGGATCCTTTAGTTTAGGCCATCAAACTAAACAAATTCTACGAAAAATCGCGAAATAGCAAACAAAATTTAAGTTCACTCCCTGTATATCAAATAACATTTTTTTTTCAAATGAGTAATACTGTACCTGTGTAATAAAGATGATGATGATGTATCATATAGTAATGTTTTACTTTGAAAAGTAAAGAACAAGTAAAGTGATGAACATGAAAATTATAATGATGATGATGGAATAAATATATTGTCAGGTAAAGTGAGTAAAAATGTAAGTTTGGTGGGGCGGAAATCAGAATCGAGCGTACTCATTGACTGTCTCAAACTCCGATAGTGGGTTTTGCAGACAAAATCCACTATGAGAGTTTATTGACCAATCACAGACCGTCTTCAAACTCCCATAGTAGATTTTGTTGACAAAACCCACTACGGGAAAACTCCGATAGTGGATTTCGCTAACAAAGTCCACTACGGGAGTTTATTGACCAATCAGAGCCCGTATTCTAAACTCCCATAGTAGATTTTGTTGACAAAACCCACTACGGGAAAACTCCGATATTGGATTTTGCTGACAAAGTCCACTACGGGAGTTTATTGACCAATCAGCGCGCGCGTCAAAAACTCCCATAGGTAGTGGATTTTGCTTACATGCGTCCGGGCTACGGCTGAGAAATACATTCCCGAGACAAAATAAAAAGATCAAGACCTTAAATGATGTTTACTACTGATCAAACCACATCAATGACTTCTTCAACGCCTTATCAGTTGTTCACACGACTTTGACACAATTAAACGCACCCATCGAAACGAAAGTAAACTAAAAATGCACTGTAGTTTGTTGAGTGTTTGTGCAGTGATTAAATTTTTGTTACTGTTCAATTTTACGGCAAGCTACGACCTTTACGATGGCTACGAATTCGGGACACGAATGTCTTACAGAGAAGTGAAGAAACAAGGGTTATTGTTCTTCAGACGACAGGAAACCTTGATATTTAACTATCCTGCTGATACTAACATCACAGGCATAGCCTGCGTAGACATTTCGCCTGATAAAAAAGGAAAAGCAACTATTCTTGAAGGGGGTATCGACAATAATTTTGTCAAGTTACATTTCGAAAGTGAATATAGTGGTGGATTGCGATTTATTGTGGAAATATACACGGCTGCGTATAAAATAATGGGGCGTTTTCATTAAGAAAGAAGAAATTTGACATGGCTGGATAGACGGCGCTGGCACCGGCGGCGCGGCGGCGACGGCCGGCGCAGTGGCGGCGTCGGCGGGGCGGTTATAACTTAAAATGAAATGAAAGACGTTTTGATACTTACTTTAAATTGATTGACTTTTTATTATGCAGTCAATGTTCAGTTATGTAACAAAAAACAAACATTTAACTACTTAAGTAACCTAGAATTTTTAACCAAGCTGATATTCTTTGAAAGTGTAAAAGTTTATTACTTATTCTTATCATATTAGAAATATATTCACAACGAGTTCTTTGGTAAAAATGGTCTTCTCCGAAAAGGACAAACAGGTGCGCAGTACCCTCAACCGATGAAAGTGGGGCGAGAGAAGTATGTCAGGATCGTATAGTGTGTGGCGGGTCGTAATCTCTGCCTACCCCTGGGCTGCGTTTATGGGCGTACCCAGGGGGGGGCAGGGGGGGCAGCTGCCCCCCCCTGGAATCGGCCTAACCTGCCTTCCGTACGTGAGAATTCTGGTCAAAGCGACGTCATGTCACTGAAAAATTTCGAGCTCGCTTCGCTCGCTCTGATTTCTGTTCATTTTGGCACTGTTATGTCGGCCAAATTCTGGTCCAGTTACGTTGTATTATTCATAAATTTCGAACTCATTTCGCTCGCTCTTTTTTCTATTCTACTATAGCAGCATTGCTTGCTATAGACATGGTAGTCTGTGATGAGAAATTTTGAGATCTCTTCATCTCACTCACTCTCTCGTCATCATCTCGCTCACTTTGCTCGCTCCAGAATTGGGTGAAAACTCGCTTCGCTCGCTCTAGGTTTTGGATCGTATATCTTTTCATAGTGTAGTTAAATCTTGAGCTTGCTTTTAGGTCGTAAAAAGCTCCAGGATTTAAAACTTATAATACTGATCTCACTATATTGCAGTGATCTCGAGCTCGCTTCGCTCGCTTTTGGCTAGACACTCCAGAATTCGTTGAATTGTCGAGCTCGCTTCGCTCGCTCCGGGCTACGATTGTATCACAAAAACCTAGATGCATTGCAGTAAAATCTCGAGCTAACTTAGCTTCACTCGCTCTAGAATTCAGCGAAATTTCGAACTCGCTTCGCTCGCTCTAGGTTTTGGATCCTATATGTTTTTATAGTGAAGTAAATTCTCGAGTTCGCTTTGCTTGTTCGAGCTTTTAGGTCGTAAAAAACTCGAGCTCGCTTCGCTCGCTCCAGGATTTAAAACTTATTTCACTGATCTCACTATATTGCAGTAAAATTTCGAGCTCGCTACGCTCGCTCCAGTATTTTAAACTTATTACACTGATCTCACTTTATTGCCTTAAAATCTCGAGCTCCCTTCTGGCTAGACACATTGCAGTAAAATCTCGAGCTCACTTTGCTCGCTCCAGAATTTGGTGAATTGTCGAGCTCGCTTCGCTCGCTCCTGGCTACGATTGTACCACTAAGACCTAGATGCATTGCAGTAAAATCTCGAGCTCCAGAATTCAGTGAAATTTCGAGCTCGCTTCGCTCGCTCTAGGTTTTGGTTCCTAAATGTTTTTATGGTGAAGTAAATTCTCGAGTTTGCTTTGCTCGTTCCAGATTTTAGGTCGTCAAAAACTGGAGCTCGCCCAGACTTGCCCCCCCCAAGACCAAAAGCTGGGTACGCCCATGGCTGCGTTCAGAACCTTTGGGTGCGGTTGTTCTTCTCGCTCGCTCTTATTATGGGTAGAACGCTTTTCACCGAGCCTCGGAACGTAGTCCAGTAAAAATACGGGTCGAAAGGAAATAATTGATAATAAGCAATTTTTTTTGCTAGATCGTTTATACAAATGATATTAAGATACTTTATGAACGAATCCCACTAAATTTCGTATTTTTAGTTTTTAGTACTAAAATGTAATTTTTTTATTTATAGTGTCAGATTTCTTTCTTTTTTCATTTTTATTGTTTGTTTTAGGTTATGAGCTTACATACACTGTGTAAATTTTGCACTAAAATTGATTTTTTCGTAATTTCAACATATTTAAAAACGAAGGTTCCGGGGTGATTTTTCGTTGGATTTACTTGTAATATAAAAGAAAACGAATAAATTTAACAAATGGCATAAAAAAATTGCATATACTATTTTTTTCCAATTTTACATGATATTTTTTACTTTGCTTAATTATTTAATAAACATTTTAGGAGGATTTTCAATCTAAATGATAACTAGAATTATAATCTACAATATGAAAGAAAAAAACCGGCTATTATAAATTATTTACATTCGCCATACAAGCGACCCGTAACTTTACTGGAGTAGGTAACGGCGTTATTGCGAAAAGTTGCACTCGGGGCTCAGATAAAGGGGTGTACTCTGGGCGCACACTCTGGGCGTTGGTTCTGAACGCACCCCTGTATGATAATAGCGTACCTACTATGAATGTTTATTCAGAATAGAAATACCTACTTAAAACAATTTCTAATTCAATAAGATATTCTTCCACATGCCTAAATAAATGTTTATGTTTATTTTTGAATCTGCGGAAAAGTTATAAATACGAAGAACGCGCTTTTAATAACGCATTTAAAACTGTATGAACGCGGTTTATTCCCATTTACAAGCTACTAAAATTTCATTGGCCTATATCTGGGTTCGAAAACCATCGACCAATCAACACGAAGTATTTCTCCCGTAATGTCAAAACCCCCAAAATCTTAAAAAGAGAGAGAACGCAGAAACGTCAAACGAGGCAAACTGGAAACAAACTGCATCGCTGGTTTTCTCGAAATAAAAATTTAATTACAATCTACAATGTCGGAAAATGGGCTCTAATATGCGTAAAAAAACACAAGTTTCGTTCGTGATACGCGACGAGGAGGAGCGCCGTCATAAAAATGGTGTTAGTTCGTTGCAACTTGACCCGATACAGGGCCGACTTTACTCAGCCGGGCGCGATGGAATTATTCGCGTTTGGAATACAGCTACTGGAGTCCAAGACAGGTATATACAGAGTATGGAACACCACACCGACTGGGTGAACGATATCGTACTTTGCTGCGGCGGGAAAAATCTTATTAGCGCGTCTTCGGACACTACGGTCAAAGTATGGAACGCGCCTAAAGGTTTCTGTATGTCCACGTTACGTACCCACAAAGATTACGTACGTACCCTGGCTTATGCGAAAGATAAGGAGCAGGTCGCTAGCGCTGGTCTCGACAGAGCTATATTCCTATGGGACGTGAACACACTGACAGCTTTGACGGCAAGCAACAATACCGTAACAACTTCTAGTCTAGTTGGCAATAAGGAATCAATTTACAGTCTAGCGATGAACCCACCAGGCACGATTCTAGTTAGTGGGTCTACGGAGAAAGTTTTACGAGTTTGGGACCCAAGAAATTGTTCACGGCTTATGAAGCTAAAAGGTCATGCGGATAACGTAAAAGCTTTGGTTGTAAGTCGAGATGGATCGCAGTGCGTATCTGGCAGCTCGGACGGTACGATAAAACTATGGTCGCTATCGCAGCAACGATGCGTATCGACGATTAGAGTTCATACCGAAGCCGTCTGGGCTTTATTGGCGACAGAAAACTTTACTCACATAATTTCCGGCGGACGGGACCATCTAGTCATTATAACGGAGTTGCGAAATCCTGATAACTTCACGGTCGTCTGCGAGGAGACTGCACCAATACTCAAATTATGTTTCACCGCCGATCAACAAGGAGTTTGGGTGTCTACCTCAGAATCTGACGTACGATGCTGGAAACTGCCTCCTTTAAACATGCTTAACACGGACTTATACAACCAAAACAACTTTACTAACAACGTATATCAAACGCAACCTATCCACAAAATACCAGGGGGACCAGCCATAAAGCATTACACGGTACTAAATGACAAAAGACACATATTGACTAAAGACACTGCCAACAACGTAGCCTTATACGACGTTCTAAAAGCAAGCAAAGTTGAAGAGTTGGGCGAAGTTGACTATGATGAAGAAGTAAAGAAACGGTTCAAAATGGTTTTTGTGCCGAATTGGTTTAATGTTGACTTGAAGACGGGAATGTTAACGATACATTTAGGGCAAGACGAGACTGATTGTTTGAGCGCTTGGGTGAGTGCGAAAGAGGCTGGTTTGACTACTGAAAATGAGCAGAAAGTTAATTTTGGAGCGTTGCTGCTTCAAGCTCTGTTGGAGCATTGGAACCACCCCAATAGGGTGAACGAGTCTGGCCAGAAAGTTATTGGGAATAATTTCTTCAGTGTCCCGTTGCATACGCCGTTGATTTTCAGCGAAGTTGGGGGCAGGACTTTGTATAGATTACAGGTTAGTACATTTTAGATTTATTTCACGTTTTGATACATCTTTGGACAATTTACAAGTCTTGTCTAAAATATAGGAAAAGCTTTAACCCTTCATCTGTGTTTGTGAAGGATCCGTCCAAAAGACAAAAACATTTTATTATGTCTGGAATGTCAACATACAAGAGGTTAAGGGTAAGCACCCTTAACCTGAAACCCCTAACCCGTCCACTGAATCGGTGCAGAACGGAAATGTATAAAATCAACCAATTAAATACCTTAATTCAAGCACATATCCAGACTTTTGGTTCAGGGGGGACATTCATTTTCGGGGGGCGATTTTCATTGAAAAGTCCCACCTATTAGTGCTTGGCTTAATTCTGTCAAGTGGAGACAAATTAGGAAAATTTGGTATTGGTGGTTGGTTTGGTTTTTTACACATCTCTGCTCTGATCCGCTTCAGTGGAAACACCTTTAGTCCCATGAAAATTAATGTGCTGCAAAATCATACTAGAAAGGCTGGTTGGTAGACCTGCGTCCGCGGCATGGTACATCGATAAATGTTTTATCGCGCCTGCTAACTCGTTCGTTCACGCGCGAAACGAAAGGGAGCTAGGGCGCGATAGCGCTTTATCGCGCGATCATGCCGCGGGCGCTGCCCTCTAGTATGATTTCTCTAATCGCACGCGACGCGCCTTCGCTGCATAGAACCTTTTCCCGCGATTTTAAAATGTTCATTCCTCTTTTAGGTAGGAGATGCAGGCGGTGAAACGGAAGGCAACCTGCTAATGGAAACGGTACCTTCATGGGTGGTGGACGTGGCAATAGAGATGGCGGCTCCTAAGTTAAACAAGCTGCCTTTCTATCTGCTGTCACACTCCAGCTGCCAGAGCAAGCAGGATCGACAGAAGAAGGTATTTGCTTTATCAATTCCTTTATTGCTTTCAGATACGGTAGTAAAGGTCTTATTATTTTACATACAGGGTGTGAGGACAAGTATCATTAACCTTTAAACCACATACTCTGCTCTACCCATCAAACTGAACAACTTTTACTATGGGAGCAAGCAGATCAGAACAAAAAAAAATCTGCTGTCCTATACAATGCAGCAGTTTAGTATGGGACAGCTGTTTTTTTTTGTTGATAGTTGTGTTTGATTAGTTTTACCTTTAATTTAGTACAAACAAACGAAAAATTGCTGTTTTTGTTTTAATTCGCTCATTCACAGACATAGACAAAACTTCTTCTAATATTCGGCATTTTCGTTTCGTACCACTTTTATCATTGGCAAATAATAGTGAAAATTTTATTTTGTGTTTGACTGTCTTTATTCGCAAACCATGTTTTATAATGACGTGACATTGCTAGTGCCAGAATTTGGGTTTTCCCATTATTTTAATAATGTTTTTACCCGACTGCGACAGAAGGAGGGTTATTATCAAGGTAATCAATGCTCCTGAACAAAACATAAAGAAATCTCTGCCTACCCCTAAGGAAAAGAGTGCGAGTTTATTTTGTTGCGTTGCATGCATTGAGTTCAAGTTTGATTGTAGTTTTGTATGGAAGACCAGATTTTTTTCGCATAGCATGCATAAGCATATGCTCACGACTATATTCCCCGAGGGGGTAGTCATAGATATTCTGAATCCTCAGACCATCCACGTTTCACCAGTAGTACCGAAACTCTGTCCAGTGTGACGGGGGGTGAGCCCGTCGCCACTTATAATGGACAGTGGGTACAATACACGCCTCGAAATTGAAGCATGCAGGTTTCCTCACGATGTTTCTTCCTTCACCGAAAAGCCAGTGGTGTTACAAATCGTAAGTACATAAATTCCGAAAAACTCATTGGTAGTAAGTCCGCCTGGACGGGGATCGAGCCATCGCCTCCTGCACGGCAGGCAAGGTTACTCGCCACTGGACCACCACGGCTTCTGATTTTTCTCGCGAATTGGTAAATTTTAATAAAATACCAGGATGTGTAAAATGTACCTAACCAATAATTATAGTTGCGACAAAGAATTATGGCAACGCGCAAGGCAACTTCTATCAAATCACTATTACATCAATCCACTTATCTTACTTGATTATCTTATTCGTCATTCCTTAGATAAGAGAAATATACGATGATGCCGCGATTACTTACCGCGCGAATTCGATATTTCATGTTTTTTTTGGAGGGCTGAATCGAAATCCACTTCGAGATAATTGTCTCAATAATCATATTTTCTATGTCAGAGATTTTAAAATAAATGGATTAGGTATAGATATTTTTAATAAAATAACGTTGTTTTTCGGTCCGTCCAGTGACGTCACTGGAATACCTGTGAACTCCTTGGATACATATTAATCTATGCTCCTTGGTAAACATAAAATCAACTTAAAATAACTGACCATTAAGAAAAAAAAAATTCGCAATGCCATAATTTGACAATTTATCTCAGCAATTCGGTATGTCAAGTTTTTTTTTGGAGGGCTGAATCGAAAACCATTTCGAGATAATTGTCTCAATAATCATATTTTCTATGTCAGAGATTTTAAAATGAAAGGATTACAGATATTTTGAATAAAATAACGTCGTTTTTCGGTCCGTGCAGTGACGTCACTGGCATACCTGTGAACTCCTTGGTAAACATAAAATCAACATAAAATAACCGGCCTTTAAGAAAAAAAAATACTTTTACAATGTCAGAATTTGACATTTGATGTTGCCGTATCTTTTTCCAGCATAGAGTTAGAAAGAGGAGGCATGTTTTATTTTTTTTAAATACAGCTGTAGGTAGTTTTTCTCCATGGAGTTCGAATTATTTTCTCTCCACCATTTTTGCACTTAGAGATTACAGATCTAAATAATTTAAAAATTAAATTTATATTGATAAACTCGATGAATCGCAATAAGAATGAAATAGGTATCTTAAAATTATGTCTTCTGTCCGTAAAAAATATAAAAATGAAGACAAAATAAAACTTGACATACCGAATTTATGTTGCCGTTTCTGTTTCCAGCATAGAGTTAGAAAGAGAAGGCAGGTAATTTTAATTTTTTTAAATTAAGCAAATGTTTTTCTCCATCGAGTTCGAATGATTTTCTCGCGACCACTTTTACCATTTAGAGATAGCAGTTAAACATTAAATTTACATTGATAAACTCGATAAATCGCAAAAAAAAAAAGAAATTAGTATTTTAAAATTATGTCTTCTGTCCGTAAAAAATATAAAATAATGGCAAAAAATAAACTTAACATTCCTCAAATCGGAGTCTAAGTCTCGGACTCACTCGATTTGTTAAAAAAAGCACATTTTTCCCAACCCTCATTTCGTTGTATGGGACCCCTCCCAATTCGATCGAAAAACCCCCTTATTAGGGTTCCTTGTTTAACTACGGAACCCTAAAAAGTGTAGGGCTATGCGGCCGCAGCAGAAAGGACGATGCAAGCCCGAAACCGATATGAGGATAGGCTTTCGAACAGCGAAAACTGCATCATTGACAAAACCGTTATACTCCAGTAAAGTTACGGGTCGCTTGTATGGCGAATGTAAATAATTTATAATAGCCGGTTTTTTTCTTTCATATTTTAGATTATAATTCTAGTTATCGTTTAGATTGAAAATCCCCCTAAAATTTTTATTAAATAATTAAACAAAGTAAAAAAAATTATGTAAAATTGGAAAAAAATATTATATGCAATTTTTTTATGCTATTTGTTAAATTTATTTGTATTTTTTTATATTAGAAGTAAATCCAATGAAAAATCACCACGCAACCATCGTTTTTAAACAAGTAGAAATTTCGATAAAATCAATTTTAGTACAAAATTTACACAGTGTATGTAAACTCATAACCTAAAACCAACAATAAAAATGAAAAAAGTAAGAAATCTGACACTATAAATAAAAAAAATACTACATTTTAGTACTAAAAACTAAAAATACGAAATTTAGTGGGATTCGTTAATAAAGTATCATAATATCATTTGTATAAACGATCTAGCAAAAAATATTGCTTATTATAAATTATTTCCTTTCGACCCGTATTTTTACTGGACTATTATCTTATATTGTAATATTTTGTATGGTTATTGAATTGATTTACCTAATGATTTAAGTTTGACAACCTAATACTATTTATTGAAAACATTTCGCAAATTTTATTATGTTATTAATTGCATATTTTATAGTAAGTATAACCTAAGTTGACATTTATAGATATAGTTTGAATTATTTTTTTATGATTTTGTAAATGTTAATTGATTATTACGAAGAAGACACCGTTTTCTTCAATTTTGCAGTGCCCTCTCAGGGTGCATGAGCTGTACTAAAATAGACTTTAAGACCCATGTAACTACCTCATGTAAAGCAATAAAGATTATGATTATAAATGTATTTTTATGCTAGTACTAGCAATGTTGGGTATCATCGTCTCGGCCGTCCACTGCTGGACACAATGATCGACGGCTTGTTCATACAAAAAACTATGATTAGTATGGGTCTACGGCGGACGATGCGGACGGCGGCCCATACGTGGGTCGATCGCCGTCGGTCAATGTGTCGCAACTCTTCGCTTCCGCCAAGGATCGCCACGACTACCGGTCGGTAATTTAAGATAAAATTCTGATATTTCCAGGACCGTCTAGTAGCGAACGACTTCATACAATGTCGTAAGGTAGCAGAGCACGTTGTAGAGAAGATCGTAGGAGGCGGCGACGTGAACGGCGCAAGCACTACCAGCAGGACTGGACAGGAAGACAGCAACGACGCGCCCGAGGAGAGGGTCGAACTGCTGTGCTGTGATCAGGTAAATTATAACTGAATGAGACTGATGAGATCTTACCCGACAGCACCCAATTTTTTGGCAGTGTCAAAACTGTGATGATCTCGGGATGGCAAAGACGTCAATCGACAGTCCACGACGTTTTTATATATACCTATAGCACAGGCCAGACACTCCCTGTACGTGCGAGTCCGCGCGTCGGTGACCTTGAGGCGGCGTGTGTATGCAATAGGGTTGATACTTACGGAAAACGAATAATGTAAGTTTACCTAGAAAAGTTTACACTTTACACTGGTGCAAGGAAATAATAAAAGATAAAGTACTTACTTATTTTTTATTTTCGTAAATTAAATTTAAATAATTCTAGTGCAATTGTGGGCACTTACTTGATAGAGAAGATAGGTAATTTTTAGTAATTAGTAAGTAGGTAGCGTGACGTAGGCAAAACAAAATATATTATTATATTCCTAGGTTTTTTAGTTTAAAGTACCTACGGCACGGCTTCGCGCACGTTCGCCGAGTCAAAGAAAATATATTACAACGGCCGAGTCGTGCCGTCGTGCAAGCGAGAGCAGCCCTGTGATTCGCCCGTCATTGACATAGCGTCCCACCCGCTCTTGACCCGCGCACCTCCCCGCGCTCGTCCCGACACTCACACATAGCCGCGGGCGCTTTTACGAGCACACATGCATGAGTGTCGCTTCTTTTTGCGTTAGCGTATATTTTCTTTGCCTATAGTGCAGTGATCCGGGCCTGCAGAGATAATAAACCGGCCAATTGTGAGTCGCGAACCGAAGATTCCATATCAAAACGCAATATTTTTATTTTTTTATTTTATTTTATTTTTAAAATTATTTGTTGGAGTCAAGTGAACGCACGGACGGACGAACAGAGCGTAGGCTTAACAAAAAGGTCACGTGGCACCCTTTGGTTACGAAAAACCGACACAATTTTTTAACCCTGACATTTTTATATTTCAGGTCCTTGACCCCAACATGGACTTACGAACTGTCCGGCATTTCATCTGGAAGTCGAACGTAGAATTCACATTACACTACAGGGTCCTGAAGCAATGAAACAACATACTGTGTCGAATACATTCTGAATACCTTCTGCGCATGTGTCAGTGGTATAGACTATTGCTTGGTGAGAGAGATTGATGGCCATTCTAAACTTTATTGTGAAGGAATAAGGTGTGGATTTAGGCTGGGTTCGAAAGTCCCAAGGGCATTGCAAGGTAACGTCACACCAAACTGTATTGGTGACCTATGGTGGCACTTCTTCTCTTTAAGATAATGGGCAAAATTTGCAGAAATGGTTCCGATGATCATACTGACCATCAACTTTGGGAGCAACATTGAAATCGATACAAAATCAGCAGTTTCTCTGAACCGTTGTCCCATACACTGCTGAAAAAGACATTGCCCATGTGACGAACTGGATTCGTTTCAAATCGTTTCGCAACTAACGAATGAGTGTAATCAAAGAGTATGATAACTAAAATTATACACAAAACAGGAGGAATATCATACTTTCCAATGAAATGGAAATTATCCTTTTCTGCAGATTTCTGATAAAATTCAAATTTACGAGTTTTGTATGAGGAACGGGATTGGGCGATGTCTTTTGACTGCTTATCTAAAAAGTACCGTAACCGTCAGATGTTATGCGTAAATTTGTAATTATTACGCTGGTATTTACTTTAGTTACGGGTATGTGTCGTTATGCGTATGTGGCAAGACGCGTATTTGTCATTATGCGGGTATGTTGATACGTATATGTGACATTAACATTATGCATATGTATTAAGATGCGCATTTATCATTATGTTGGTATGTTAATACGTGTGTGTATGTGTTAAGATGCGTGTTTGTCATTATGCGGGTATCTCGATACATGTGTCATTTTGAGTATGTAACAATATGCGTTTGTGTCACTAATACGCTGACGTTACGAGTATGTCATTAAACGTACAAACGTCATTATGCGTGTAATCCACATAAAGTAGGTATGCGACTTCGAGGAAATGGATAACGCAAGATTAAAGCGTATCGCATACAGAAGGAGTCGAGGCGCGGGCGCGCCTTGGCGATCTTGACATACGGTCGATAGTTGTATACCAAGAATAAATCCGAGCGCCGCTCGAATGATATGCAATTACCGACCATTATGTCAAGGTCGCCAAGGCGCGCGCCCGCGCCTCGACTCCTTCTGCATGCTATACGCTTTAGTCTTTATAAGTAAGATTATGTTTGTTTGTCAAACATTATACTGACCCCAATTCAAATATATTTTCTTCTTAATTGTAAATTGATACCTATTCATCATTGTGTAAGACAAATGCATATATAGGTAAATATTTGTTCACCATTCCAAATGTTTGGCAATTTTACGAAAATGTATTTTAATTTAAAAGTAGTAATGACATATTTTGTGTTACATTCTTAGATCACTTATAAACGAGATGCACAATCTTCCTGTAAAGCAACTACAATACAATATCGCGAGAACTTTCAAATATCATAAGTACAGTTTACGATGCATATAGAAAAATTAAGGGCATGAAGGGCATCCCATAAAGTTACTATACCAGGAATGACAGCTGAGTGAGCGAGATGTACCTAGCGGCATCACCACTAATAGAAACAGAAACGTGACGGGAGGCAAAAGAACCGTTTTAGGGAACTTATCATCAGGGTTAAAATTCGAGCTCTGTGAATAATTATGAATCTAAAGTGAACTCATGGATAATTAATTTCGTAAAATTTTCCGTTAGATTATGCACAGAGCACGAATTTTTAACCTGCCGATAAGTTGTCAAATACGGTTTCATTTAACAACTCATGTCAGTTCCCGTATTACTGTAAGGTAGTAATTTTAGTTAGGGGGCATCCACATTCGCGTTCTTGGCGTTTCTCGTCTGGAGTGCGATATTTAAATCTCATTCGGTGAGCTCAGCTGTTGAAAATGTCAAAATTAGTATGGAGATATGCATCTTTCTACTGCTGATTTGTCTTTCAAAAATCACAATCCAGGAGTGCGATTTTTAAAAGTCCAATCAGCAGCAGAAAGATGCATATCTCCATAGTAATTTTGACATTTTCAACTGCTGAATTCAGCGAATGAGTTTGAAAAATCACACTCCTGTTCTTGACTTCTCGGCGATACGTAGTTGTGCGAACATTAAATCTCATCACAAAATTAATGATTTCTCAATCAAGAACATCTACAATAAAAATGTTCTTTACTACAGTGTTGCCAGCCGGATCTTGTCGAAAGTAACCGGAATTCGATTAAAAAGTAACCTTTTGGTGTGAAAAGTAACCTTACATAATTTTTTCCAGTAATAAGGTATTAAAAGTTGATGGACAGATGTTGGTTCTATTAACTTACAGAAATGAAAAAAATGCAGTAGCGTTTTCCATTTTAAGTTGCATTTTCATCCGATTGATTGATCGAGCGAGTAAGTGAGACTACTTAGACCATTTTTAGTCATTCTTGATTTGGTACCAACCTTTACATTAGTGCGAGAGAGAAAATGGAGAAAAACGAGTTTTTAGGAGTTGCACTAACTACGTTACGAACGTTTTGCTTTATAAAACAGTGCAAAAATATGAAAAAGCATTCCGTTTCATGGAAAAATATGATTGATAATACAAATTCCGAAAAATCACCTAAAAGTAACCTTTTGAATCGTGTAACCTAAAAGTAACCTGACAGTGCTAAAAATCACCTAAAAGGTTACAAAAGTAACCTTCTGGCAACACTGCTTTACTAACTCTATCCGAAAGAAGCATTTTATACAATACTTTTATAGGTACATACAAATGTTAAGACGAAAACTACAACTACTACTATTTAGTTAGATCTTATCTTAACTTTTATAAAACCGTAAAATCAAATCATGAGGAATAAAAAAGTAGCGGTTCTCTTCATATAAATTCAAATAACATTCGATATCGCGATTTAAAAACGTGCAACGCCATCTATTGACAAAATTGTTAGTTTGTTTGTTTGTTCGCGCATCACGCAAAAACTACTGAACCGATTTTGATGAAACTTTTTTTGTTTGATAGCTTATGATCTGACTTAAAATCTGGTATAAAATTTGTACGGACGAAGTCGCGGGAAAACACAAGTTTTCAATAAAAGTGGAATGTTTCGAACCAATAAAAGTAGGTATTGTATTGAAATTGATTTCAGGCTTCTGGATCAAATTACTAAAGACAATTTTTCCTTGTTTAAGAAATCTTATATTTTGTGATGAAGGCGCCATGAATTTTACATTTGATACGTTTGAATGATGTATTACTTTGGCTTGTAATAATATTATATTATGTATTCTTCACATAGTGGAACTATATTTCTTGCCTAAAAATGTGATTGGTGTATAATAATATGAATAAGCCTTTGATATCAATTATTATTCAAAAGGTGCTTCAAAAGCCGCTTTTATATGTTTATAGTATTTTTTAAAATTATTTCTGACATCGAAATGAGCTTTCTCTGTTTTTTGAGTAAGCGATAGTAAGCATACCAAAACCAATCACTTGAATCCTTTAGTTGGGCTAGCATACGAAGCAAGATAAAAAAAACTGTCAATCGCGCTTATTTCAACGTACACAAAGTAACAAAGACTGGACATCTCGATCTTTCACGTTTTCTCGGGTGCCGTGTGCTAGGCCTATCGGTGATATCTTTATTTATGGACAAAGACGAGAAATCCTGCATCTTTTTTGCTTTATTGAGACAGTGCTCAGCCGTGGTCCTAGCATGCCTCCTTCGAGAAAAGGAGTTTGTCTTGCATGTATGCTCATGACGATTTTTTTTCATATCGTCGCGGGGGTTTAAGGACCCTTCAAACTGAACAACTTTTAGGCTGACTTGCACCAAAAAATATTTAGGCTTAAACATGTTTAAATATGATGCTGTCACTGTCATTTGTATGAGCAGTGTGAGTGACAGAACTATCAATAAATACGTTTAAGCCTTAAAACTTGTTGGTGAAAGTCGGGTTAATTATGGGAGCAAATATGTCAGAACAAAAAAAAATTTGCTCTTTCAATCAATACATTTGAGTCGTAGGGATTACAGTTTAGTATGAAACAGCTGTTTTTTTTGCGCTGATAAACTTGCTTCCATATTTAATAGTTGTTCAGTTTGATGGGTAAAGTATGTGGTTTAAGGGTCGGCACTACCTACGGCCCGTTTGACATATCTGTCAAAAGAAAAAGACCGGTGGCCGACAACACTCAACCCTATCTTATAAGATTAATGAACCAATCAATTTGATAGCTTGTGGTAATAAATTTCTTGCAAAAAACTTCGTCGGCTGCAGCGCGCGGCGCAGCTTGGCTGGCATGTTTACTGGTGTGAAGGAAAATGTGAACCCTACTTGGTGACACAACATTTTACTTCGTTGAATTAAAGGACGTAACTACTAGTCTGTTGGTCTAGAGTCCAATTAGTAAGGACTAAAAAGTCTGGTCGGCCGACCCTATCCTGGCAGGTTCGTAGGTCCGACCGAATTTAGGGTACCTACTACTCGGAAGGCAGATTTTACCACATTAAATTAATGTTGAATGTTTGGTTGTGCGTGGCAATAATCCTGCAGCATCTGGATTTGAGAGCCGTAGGTCGAAATTGACATTTACAGCAACAGTACAGTACCGTGATGGACCTATAATGTGACTGATCAAAGATCACCCCTGGTGGTAGGATAGGATGGGTTCCAGCTAATTAGATCACAGTATTACTAAGGCTTAAAAAAACTTAAAATTATTATAACAGAACAAATTAAAACTTTTAACAGAATAATGAAATTATTATAAGTTTAATATTATTGGTATTAGCAAACTAAGGGTTTGTAATCTTTTATCATCATAATCATCGTCAGATATAATATTTTAAGCACGGAATAAAAGTTAATTTTGCAGTAACTGGAACGATTGCCTTCAAAAACATTTGCGCAAAAGGACATCAGTGTGACGACTTTTAGTAGATTTCTTCTTTATTGGTACATTTAGGGCAAGATTGTTTAGTAGATTTCAGTAGAAATTTGGTATTCGAAAGTGTTAATGTATTTAAAAATTCAAGGATTCAGGCTAATAAAATCTAAGCTGGCAATACAAATGGCTGAGAAAACGATTGCAGGGTTTGCAAGTTTTCCGGATCTTCTTGTACATCATCATCATAATCATCAGCCTATACAAGGTGTTACAAAAATACAAATAAACATTTAAGGGGGTGGTTTAGACCATCAAACTCAACAACTTTCACTATGGGACCAATATCGAATCGAAATCGCGAAAAAAATAATTTATGTTCTATACTGTACAAATCGACTCGAGCTAAAAATGTATGGGATATCAGATTTTTTTTTCGCGATTTCGATGTTGGTCCTATAGAGAAAGTTGTTCAGTTTGACGGTCTAAACAACCCCCTTAAGAGTTTTAAAAATTTATTCTTACTTATGTAACATCCTGTATACGTCCCACTGCAGGGCACAGGCCTACCTTCTAGGAGGGTGTTTGGGCAAGTCCACCACGCATGCCCAATGCGGATTGGTAGACTTCACATATACATCAGAATTTCTTCGTCTGCATTATGCAGGTTTCCTCACGATGTTTTCGTTCACCTTTTGAGAGCAGTCGGTAATACGTACATAAGTTAGAAAAACTCATTGGTTCGTGGCATGTTGTCCGTGCGGATTCGAACGCGGACCTCTTGATTGAGAGTCCATACCTCTCCGCAACGCGCCACCGAACTCACTTCTAGTACAGCAAATATTATTCATATCGCCTAATGTTGTTTTTTTTACAAAAGAGGGCTTCTGAACAGAGTTGGAATTTTGGTACCTAGCACTTTTAATGTCAAAGGGATTACATGTTTATCGACTTCCAATAAGGTCGATATACGGGTATATTTTATACCACTGCGGATAACTTCAGCATGTATCGAACTTCAAAATAGCGAAAATAAATCAGCTGTCCCATACATTTGAGTCGAATATGTAGGTACTGCAGTTTTGTATAGGACAGCAGATTTTTTTTTCGCTCTTTTGAAGTTGGCTCCATAGTGAAAGTTGTTCAGTTTGATGAGTAGAATACATGCTGGTGTTATCCGCAGTGATAAAAAGTTTCCCGTATATGGACACAATCGGAAGTCGATAAACGTGCAATCCCTTTGACATATTAAAAGTGCTACCAACATTTCTGACTCTGCTTATGAGACACAGAAAACTGTACTAAATTTAAACTTGCATAAGGACGACCAAATTTAATATTTATTTGAAAATTGAAGCATCCATGTTAAAAAGTGATGAAAACCAATAAAAATTATACAAAAATGCGAAAATAACATGTGTAATGATGAGCGTTTAGATAAAATTGATAATATTTTGTTCAAAAACGTGTTTTACATTAAATTTTAACCATCTGTAACGAAATAAATATTATTTGGTAGAATTTAAGTAGAATTTGAAACAGGGCTGGTAGATTTTGGTAGATTTCAGCAGTAATTTTCGTCACGCTGAAGGACATTGTGCGACACAAAAACATATAGGTGTTACTTAGGTACATGAATCCTGAAATGCCACAGCAATATTAACAAGAAGTAATTTAAAAAAAAAATTAGTACAATGCCAATAGTTCTTTAGGTTCTTTTGGTAGTTTTTGGTTCTTTTGGTAGGTTTTGGTAATTTTTGGTAGAGTTTAGTAATTATTTTTTGTTGTTTCTGGTTTTTTGGTAGTTTTTGGTGAGTTTGGTAGTTTTTCGTTGTTTCTGGTTATTTTGGTAGATTTTCGTAGTTTTTGGTTATTTTGGTAGATTTTTATACTTTTTGGGAATATTTGATAGAAGAATGAAAATTACCAAAAACTACCATAAAAACAAAAGAGTTCTTGACGGCTTGGCTACGGGGTGGGTTTGTTGACATAAATAAAATATTTGTTTTGCAAAAGAGGTACATTCGAATCGTAAGCGGAATTCAGTCAGTAAGGGTGTCATGCCGATCCTTGTTTACCGACTTTAAATTACTCACTGTGACAGCTTCGTATATCCTCGATCTGTGCGAAATCGTGAGACGATACCCCGTAGTATTCCGTAGCAAGAGATTAAATTTAACTCGCAAAAATGAGCTACGGGTACCAAATTACCGACTAGCATCGATGCTAAGGACTACAAAATAAAGTCGAATACTGTTCTTGTGTATAGTAAAATACCAGATGACATTAAAGCCGACAAGAAATTTCTGAAGAAGGTTAAAGAATTATTCATCGAACAGTGTCCCTATGACTTTAATTAGTTTCTTCAGTATAAGTAAACAAACAGGCATCAATCTGAGTAGAAAAAAATGTGTTGCAGACCGATTATTTGTACCGCAATAGGTTATTATAATTTTTAACTAATCAAATTGAACTGATTTTATAACATTTAACTAATTTAATTGTAGTAAGTGAAAGGTGGTAGTTAAGTTATTGTCTGGCACCTATTGTTTAAATCTGTTTTTTTCTTAATGTTTATAAATTATATTGTAGTGTGACTAATGGTACTCTGTACTTACCATCTGTAACTTATGTACCTACCTACAATTTAAGGTAAATAAATAAAATGAAATGAGATGAACCAAAAGTTACAAATTAACCATAAACTACCAAAAAGTACGAAAATCTACCAAAATAACTTTTTGGTTACTTTTGTACGAAAATTTACCAAAAACTACCGAAAGACTCAAAAACTACCATAAATTACAAAAATAACCAAAAACTACCAAACAGTGCCCGGAAAGTAACTTTTGTGAAATTCCTTTGTGTTGTCTTGTGTCGCGCAATGTCTTTTCGCGCAAAATTCTGTCGTGCAAATGACTTACAAAGTCAAATTCACTGTTATTCCAGTCTTATTTAAAACATATCTGACGATGATGATGATGATTTCAGATTATCAATCTTTAGTTTGCTAGTAACAATAGTAATAAACTTACAGTTATTCTGTTATAATAATGGGGACAAAAATTAACGAGTAATAGTCGACCAATTTATAAAATGTACTTCTAAGTCCACATATCGTGACGGGCAACTACGGAACCCTACACTGCATGTGGCTCGACACCCACTTGCCCGGTTTTTTATAAGTTACTTTGACTACTTTAGCTAAAAATGGATTTGTTCATTAATCTTCTAAGACAGGGTTGGGTGTTACCGGTCACCGGTCTATTCGCAATGATTTCGAACGATTGACGGCCCATAGTAATTTGTATGAAGAAAACGTCCATAAAAATATGTGATTTTTGGTAACAAATTGCAAAAAAACTAGAAGTCGTATCGAAAAACTGATTTGTTTAAAGTGTTCTTTGATGTTTTTCCATTGATTAGAAATATATTTTGTTGCTTTATTTTGATTCACCAAATCACAGGACTCGGAACGCGGCAGTGCTATTCTGGAGTTTTTCATGAAATTCTCGATTACTTTCTGATGTAACTACACAATTTTACTGAAATTTTTTTTGTTCATCTTGTACTTCATCTTTTAAAGAAGCGATGGTATTAATTTTGTTTCTAAATATAGCTATTTACTATCCTCAAAAGTCGGAACGCCGAACCCTGTTTTGCCCGATTAGGGTAGTGCCGACCCTTAAAGGTTAATGATTCTTTTCCTTACATCCTGCGTAGGTACATTTTTCTCGATAAGAAGCAGTTTTACTTTTAGCTATGAACATCATATGCATGAAAAAATATGAGTTTTGTATGCAGGCTGTAAAAAGCTCTAAATAAGACTCTAGCTCTAAGTGACACCCTAGCTAATACTGAAACGGTGAACTCAGACCATCAAACTCAGCTACTTTCACTATGGAGCCTCGGGAAACGCGAAAGAAAATCAGCTGTCCCCTACGAATAAAGAAATTCTTTATTCGTAGGCTGTCCCATACAAAACTGCTGTACCTACCCGACTAAAATGTATGGTACAGCTTATTTTTTCTCGCGTTTCCTGAGGTAGGCTCCATAGTGAAAGTTGTTCAGTTTCAGTATTTGCTAGGCTGTCACTTACACCCTGTAAAACAATTTTTTTTTTTAATATTGCTAATAATTGATTGTTTATAATTATGTATTTTAATATTGCAAGGTTGTTTCTGGGTAATTTCGAAATTATGGTCAATTTCATATAATAATGAAGCTTGTTTTCAGTTTCAGTTGTCTTTTAACCAAAATTTATTGATCCCATTTAAATTTAATTTTAATGATTGTTATGTGATTGTGACATTATGCTTGTATAGCGTGAAAAGTATGGAATATAAATAAATGTTGTTAATTGGAATGCGTTGGTTTTATTTTTCAGTTGCGTTATTTCCCGACACGGCACATGTATCACACGACAAAGCGAGAAAACCATCATGCGTGCTCTCTTTCGCATACGCAAAGTAACAAAGACTATGGGGTGAAATTGATATCACATTACCATCGTTTCATAAGAGTACCCTTCGAACTGAAAAATGTTTACTCTTTTAGTTACTATGGGAGCAAACCGATCGGAGCAAAAAAAAACTGCTAGTTACTAAACTGCAATGCCTACTCGACTCATTTGTATGCAACAGCTGATTTTTTTGCTCCGATCTGTTTGCTCCCATAGTAGTTAACTAAAAGTTGTTAAGTTTAATGGGTAGGCATTAGCATAAGCATATGCTCATTACTGTATTCCCCCAGGGGGAGGCAGAGATATTCTCAAAACTCAGAACATCCACGTTTCACTAGTACCGAAACTGTCCAGTAGTACGGACCGAACAAGTTGGTCCGAACAAGTCATTAGGATTATTATATTACCTACCTCTCGTACCTAATGACTTGACTAACAAGTCAATAATATAAGCAAGAAACTGTTTTCCATTTGAAATGAAGTAAGTATAGGGGGTTCCCCGCATCTAGATAGGACTAGGAGGACTTTATAAAAACCTTACCAAAGTTACCAAAGGCGCAGCAGACGATGGAACATTTATTATGATTGAATCTTTAAGAGTAGGTAAGTTTAGTAACTTCTATCCATTTTTTTAGATTTTAGCGGATGTTTAGCTAATTGTTGGCTGATTGCCTACTTATTAAGGATTCTACGAAACGACTAATAATAAGCATAAACTTTTTAAAAATGACATTCGGGGCATTGCTGTAATATTAACTAACAAAAAAACTAACTTTCTTCATAAAAGATGTTGTAGAAGTCCAAAGAAGTTAAAATTAAGAAAAACAACGCTCGCTAGTACCCAGAGCTGTAATGTTACGTCAAACTCAAAGTACCAGTACCCAGAGCCGCTTAACATTAATATTTAAAAACAAGTGAACTCGAAATCGAATTTTTTGAGCTGTTCGTTAATTTGCGCGATATTTCGAGTTACAATGGACGTGCAAGACATTAATTAAATCGTGGCTTTCTTCGACAGTTTAAAAGTGTTACAACAATTGCTACAAACCGAAGAATCAATTTTATCATCGAAACCCACCCGCCCCAAGGTATTGTAATGACCTTTCTTTGTACTCAAAATAATAGTCGCAGTTTCGCGGATTTTGCAAATTAATCCATTATTTCTGCACCCAATTCTTCTTTAGCAAAGCTAGAATCAATACACGACCGTCAGGTTTCTACATAAATTGTTTTACGCAGTTCGATCACGAATTTTCAACCTACTTTCTATGAAACAGCTGTTAGGTCGTAGCATGCAAAAACAGCTGAGTTAGATTGTTTATTTCTTCTACATCACAAGGTTTTTAGTTCCGTCGTATGGAACAAGATAATGGAAAGGTAAACGGGAATTTGTGACGAAATGTGTCGTCATGAAATGAGGTAACGTAACTTTCGATCAGTTTTTTGCCCTTGCTGTGCTCTTTTGGCAAATAAAATGCGTTGTGTCAAGCATCGGAGTCACGTTGCAGGGTTTGCCTCGAGCACTTGTCTCTCGCGTGGTGTTCGCGCGGTTCGCGTCTCAGCCTGCCACGAGGCTCCAAAATCCTTCTCAGTTGTTCTTACTCAAAAACAATCCTCGAGATTGGATAGACACTCCCTCAAATTACGTGACACTGGCGAAATCTAACAAGGAAACGCCATATAAAAAATAGAATAGAATAGAATAGTGTCAAGCATCCTCTAATTATTTAGCTGTTAACAATGAAATATTTGTTTTTGTTAATAGTTAATTTGTTACTTTGGATTAACTGCAAATTTTCTTTACTATTGTAAGTTTTAAAAACAATATTTTTGCTTGCAATAGCAATCAATTTAACACACCCGACTTTTATCGAATATTATTTAGACTATACATACCTACCTAAATAAAAGTAGGTCAAAATCAACCATGTTCTGCAAACCCCAACACCCAAAATCTTGAGTGTATTCAGATTTAAAAATAAACCTGGTACCCTTCACTGTTTACCTCAATTATGTAGGTACCTTCCTTACTGCCTGATTTCCTAATATTTTTAATCAATTTTATACAAGGTAATGGTTGGGGAAACCAATATTACTTAAAAATTACCCAGTACAGTCATATTTACACTATCAAAATTGAAAACTAACACTATACACAATAACCATACAGAAATCAATGGTTTTAAAATTTTAACAAGGAATCTCCATTAAGTTATTTATTTCAATACTTAAGATTAATTTACAGTTAATTAATTTATAGGACGCCATAAAAAATAAGCTAATCATTTAGTTAACCTTGATTCTCACAAAAAATGGCAATGAAAGGCTTATGACCTATTAGACTAATTCCTAAAATAGGTACCTACATAAATTTCACCTGTCTCCTATCTCAAAGACAGATTGCCACCTGCTAGTTTTCTTGTAATATGCTATCCCATTAACAGGTGTACAAAGCAAGCTAATTTTAAACTCCAGTATCCTTGACAAATTGTAGGCCATTAGTGCCTAGTATACAATAAGATAAGACACTTTAACAATAATGAATAAAGTGTCTAGAAAAACAGTGAGGAGAGCCACATACCTATAAATTTTATGTAATCAAATAAACAGATCTCCATGTCTTTGCTAATAATATACACTACAGTAAACAGTTTCATTATTTTAAGGGGTGATTGTAGCCATGATACACACCAACATTCCCAAAGGAACATAGGAGGAATTCGGTATGTCAAGTTTTTTTTGGTCTTCATTTTTATATTTTTTACGGATAGAAGACATAATTTTAAGACACCTATTTCATTCTTATTGCGATTCATCGAGTTTATCAATATAAATTTAATTTTTAAATTATTTTGATCTGTAATCTCTAAGTGCAAAAATGGTGGAGAGTAAATAATTCGAACTCCATGGAGAAAAACTACCTACAGCTGTATTTAAAAAAATAAAATCTGCCTCCTCTTTCTAACTCTATGCTGGAAAAAGATACGGCAACATCAAATGTCAAATTCTGACATTGCGAATGTATTTTTTTTTCTTAATGGCCGGTTATTTTAAGTTGATTTTATGTTTACCAAGGAGTTCACAGGTATGCCAGTGACGTCACTGCACGGACCGAAAAACGACGGGATTTTATTAAAAATATCCGTAATCCTTTCATTTTAAAATCTCTGACATAGAAAATATGATTATTGAGACAATTATCTCGAAATGGTTTTCGATTCAGCACTCCAAACAAAAACTTGACATACCGAATTCACAAAAAAAATTATGACTTTTCATACAAATGTTCAGTCAGCTGATTTTATAGTATGGAAAGTCGAAATAGTTTTATCATATTATATTATATATTATGACTATTATAAAACCGTAAAAATCGAACTGAACTGAACCGGTTTTGATGAAACTTTTTTTGTTTGATAGCTTATGATCTGACTTAAAATCTGGTATATAATTTGTGCGGACGAAGTCGCGGGAAAACACTAGTATTATCTATGTTTCTTAGGGAAAGTCGTTCAGTATCATGGGTACAATCACCTCTTAAAGTAATGCAACTGTTTACCCTAACACCCTGTAGTTTTATTGCTTTGCACATCACTACCTTATAATTAAATTAAGCACCCGCACACAAGCACTCCAAAGTATCTACGTCATAGCCATAACAAATGGACCCGGAAGCTTTTCTAAAAGTCAGATAATCCTTGTCAACAGATGTCGATAGGATGGGACAGTCTACCACTTCTTCCACTGAGATGCGTACTGGAACATCTGAGCACGGAGGATGCCCTCGCAGCCATGACTGTCTGCCGGCACTGGCGAACTACTATACTATTGTACGAGGGACACAAGTAAGTTTCCATGGATGTAGCCACTGATGTTTTGCCCACCAGATACTCCACGTGTCTGGTGTTCAAAACATCACTGATTACTTGTTCCAAATGTAAGGAATCATCATCATCATCATCTCAGCCGATGGACGTCCACTGCTGGACATAGGCCTCCTCCATGGATCACCATAACGACCGGTCCCAATAGCAGATCAATTTTGTCGAAAAGTCAAATACAGCATTACTCAGGGAGCATCGACTCGACTGCTTATTAATGGGGACTATAGGCGGACCATACCAGTGAAGGCAAAGCGCCTTGGTAGGTCAATCGGATCAGTGAAAGAACTTAAGCAACTTGCCCAAAAGGGCACCCATAAGGGGTATAGACCTCGGCATTAGGCGTTGCTTGGACTACGCGGCGGGTTGGGTAACGGGGATCGTTGAAATGGTAGTACGGAACACACACACACACTTGGTGCGCGGGTCTGACTCGCACTTAGCCACTTTATTTTTCTTTTGAGCCACTTTACGTTAAAAGTTTAATTTTCTATTGACACAGTGGAGTAGCCTTCAGGTATTCGCATCACCTTCGATGCCATCATTGAGGTTACTGATTAGTTACTACATTCATCCCTAATCCATCACATTCAAGAAACTCAGTTCACCGAGCTCACCGAGTTCAGCCACGGCGACTGCTTCAACTACGTTCTTGGCGTTGTTGAGCTTGCATGTGGCTAACATAGCCAATCTTCTTCGAGAACATCCCATAGCATGTGAAAACATCGTTCTCATAGAGATATTGTGTAGCCGCTGGTGGATGGGCTTTCGATTCATCACAATTGGCATCTAGCTGTGATCGCCAGCTCGCTTAAAAATCATTGATTTGGCTGTTTACATGAGCTCTCCCTAGCTCCATGCTGAACGGCGCGCGTTCCATCACGTTTTCATATGGCGCTTCTGCAGATCCTTAAGGGCCTATGTCGAAAAATAATTGAAGCGAAATGGGCATGTGATAGCTTATATTACTGCCTGATGCGAGAGAAAGAGATGGGGCGGCGCGCGAAACTGGACCGACGCAAGCGTAAAACAGACTTTTTTTAAATTGTGATTGTACTATTTATGTAAGTTCAATTCTGCTCCAATCAATCTTTATAAAATATCATTCTCTTTTTTATAAATCAAGTCTTGTGTTTCTACTATTCACCGTTTAGCAGTTCCAAGCGTTTAAAAATAAAGACGGAGGCTACTTTGGCTTATTTTTCTATCGAGAAAATGTGTGTTAATCGTGTTTTTGCTCCAATCAAAACTTCAATTATATTTCAATTTACACATATCCGTAAATCATACTCCTACTGTTAGGACTTCATGATATATGACGCTTTGAAGAATCCTACTTTTTTCACATATCCTCTTAAACTTGAGGAGTTGCCCGCCATGCTTACTCATTCAACTCAGAGTGAATATGAGAGTGCATCTGTTGTTAGCGCACACCTAGGCACACACTAATGTACTTAATAATAGGTTCTGTGGATCTATGACTATGAGTGTATTAACATGCTACTAACATAATCATTATGTTGTGTGAAGGACACCACCGTGTATATTGTCGTAGGTCGTGTATTAATGAGGCAATAATCGTTGCTTGAGTAACGTTCCCTGCATTTGGCACTTTGACAAAAATTTTGCAATTTTGTTTACAAAGATTGGATTTTGTCAGATATCAAATGTAGAACTGATACTATTTTTAGTGATGTGTACAAACGATTTTAATAATATGGAAAATGCTTACTTACTTAATTCGCTTTTGGCTAGCTATAGTCTCTGACGTAACCATACATACATAGTCTGCATAGCTAGCATGCCGCAGTGATACAGCGCTATCACACCTTCGCTCTCTTTCTATTTGCGTGCGAACGAACGAGATAAAAGACGTGATACAGCCGTATCACGTGCTGCATGCTACCAGTGCTGGTTTATTTTCAATACTCGTACTAAACAATTAAAGTCAATGATTTTAGACTCGATCTAGAAACCAATAAGTATACAAAGTAAAATCAGTAAAAGTCTCTTAAGTAATATTTCGAGGTTTTAGAATGTGTTCCAGCATTCTCAGCAATGTACCCTGAATTATCTAAAATTTTTATAATCTAAAATTTAGATTATACATATTGTGATGGCCTACCCTAGGTCCTTTCATTGCTGATAATGCTAGGACACATATTTCGTACCGCACGTTTAAAAAGTTTCCCACCGCACGCATAAGCGTTCTACGCGCATAATCCTCCAAAATCACACGGTTCATGACATCCGTGGGCCTAGGAAACCTTTAGATCAAAGGTGACAGCGACAAAAGTCGCGGTAGTATTAGTCAGTGACGAAGCCCTAGCAACCAAAATTATAACGTTTAGCGTCATTAGTTTACTCTAAACATCGTCAATTCGTCATGGTACAGGATGCAAATTACATGTTCACATGAAAAAAATCCCGGGAAAGCTAGTAGGTTCTATGCTATCTCACCCATACTTCACTTGGCGTCTTCGACGCCCATTTTCACACTCTTAACACAGCTCTTAACCATTGAGTTTCGAACCGATTCTTAGCTAAGAAAAACATACGTGCCAAATTTAAAATTCGTTTGCCTTTAAGTTAGGTATGGAGATTTCATGATGAAATGATGATGGCTTATTAAAAAGATCGATTTTAGCAATATAATTACTCTTGTCCACAGAGACACAGTGAAGCTTCATGGGAAACAGCTGGAAAAGTGTATGTTTCTAAGTCGACTGTTCAGGAAACACGCTAAGAGGCTCCACATTTACCTGGACTGCACCGAGGAGGAGTTAAACAAGTTTATGACCTATGTACTGCCACAGTAAGTAATTTTATGCCTTGCTTCACTTTGTTTTCGTCATAAAAAGTAGCCTATAGAATTCTCACTGCAAAACAAAGGCTGTTTGGATCTTATGAGTAAGCTAATTCCAATCGCTCATAGGCGCATCTTACGTTTCAATAGAATTCACAGGGGTCTTACGAACACGCGAGTGCTTGAGTTGGATTTATTAATTCGTGTGTATACAGGGTTAGGAGTTTGCCATTGTCCATCAGATCTTTTTGTGCTGAAGAATAATTATAACTTTTTTTTATGTGAGTTTTGCTACTAGTGTCAAAGTGTTTAATTTAACCACGACGAAGGGAAATACGGTCGTGAGTTTATTAAACTAGCTTTTAGTTGAAATTGCTTGGTACCAACTAATTTTAAATGACTGTATTCGTTAAGCCAATTGCGAAGAATGTTATGAAGCTTGGAATAACTCTGACAGCAAATCTTACTTCCACCATACAATCTTTGGTGGAGTTTGCTCTTTCCTGCTCACCCTTATTCGTAAGTGGCCTGTGCTTTGCAAAGGGGCGTACACAGGGAATTTTTGAATCACTAGCCGAATCTTTTGAGCCCATTGTAAAAGTTTTCTTTTTCGTTAAATTCTATAATCTAAATCTCCTGAAGGAAAGAACCCTGTTCAAGTTGATGATGATAAGTTTTCCACATTATCAATGTCAGCCGATAGGCGTCTAGTGGACACATGCCTCCCCCAAGGTACGCCGCAACGGCCGGTCCTAAGCTGCCCTCATCCAACGGGTTCCCGCCGCCTTCACAAAGTCGTATGTCCACCTTGTGGTTTTCACATGGTGTATACAAACTCCTACATCATCATATCAGCCGATAAACGTCCACTGCTGGACATAGACCTCCCCAAAAATGGGGGGATTTGCCATAATCGCCACGCTTGGCAGGCGGGTTGGCGATCGCAGTTGGATTGAATGTGTGTACTCAGAGGATGCTGCTGCCCATCTTCCGGTAGATCCCTTAGTCGCCTTTTACGACACCCACGGGAGGAAATGGGATGGTGCTACTCTTAGCCGACACCACACGGAAACTCCTACATGTTTTAGTCTTTCAAAAATCACATTGACGAAATGAACATGATAAATCACGTAACAAATATGTTTAATCAATACTCGTTGCTTGGCATGCTTTCTTCATCCGCTGTTATTGCAATCATAACCATTGATCTGTCAAATTATGATTGGTATATTTCCAAGTTATTTCTTATTGTTATCTAAGTACATATTGTTTTAAATGTTTGCGTAAGGAAGAAAAATTTATATTTTTAATCTTTATTAAAATGTACACATAGATAAGCTACTAATTTCCAACTGTAGGTACTCTTAATAGATATTTGGAAGTTGTAGTGAAGCTTTTGATCATCTTCAAAGGTATTATGGTCATGCATGAGTTACGTAAAGATGTTTTCTTTGGTAGCTACGTCGCGCGTCTGCAAACTTACAATAACATTGTCCGTTTTGAGATACCTACCTTTATTTTTATGTGATTGTGAAAATATCGTATATTATTATCACTTACACGTTATTAGCACCTATGAATTATTTATTGGACATGCAAGTAACTAGACATCGAAATTATTAGGTATATTAAACATTATTAATTGCAAAAACTTGAATTAAATTTTCACTAAAAAACAAGTATTAATAACAATAACTCGACTTCTTTATCGTCTGATCATTCGTTCGTTGGTAAATATTAACACTATGGACAACTACATAATAAAATAATGTTTTATTCTACTCTGCTTTGTTGTATAACATTCCAACCGGTAATTTTGTATGCACATACATTCAACACGTAAAGAAATAAATACGCCAAGGGAAAGTTAATTAAGTCTTGAATATTTTTGCATCTTTTTATTACTCACTTTAGTTATCTAATTTTCTAGGGAAAGTTATTATAGTGCATTGGGGTAATTGCGAAACTGGGTATATTCCGAAAGTTTATAAAAACTACCAAACGCCGCGATGTTTTCTTACTGGCAACAAACTTTAGACGCCATTTTTATCGGCTTTGACGCTCAAGCCGCCGTTCGTCGCTCCTAGCGTAAGTTTGTGAGCAACGTGCCGTCTCGACAGACAAATGATTATCGCGCATTTTTGGGTGATTCGCAATAACCCCAACACTCTTTTCTCGGAATCCAGGTAAGTTATTAAAATAATTGTTTTTTAGTATTATAGGTTAATGTTTTTTACTATTGATTGAAGGGAACACGAAGTCCACGTGTTGTTTTTTATTTTGTTTCGGAATTACCCCTCTGGGTTTATTACGATACATAATTCATCATAAGTTCCTCAAAATAAGAACACTGAAGTGATATGTTAAGTAATGCCATTTCTATTATGTTTAAGCTTTTGTGAAACAATAAAGTTATTTCTCAGTTAAATGCGTTTTTCTATTACTTAAAATAATGCGTATCTGTCTGAAATGGTGAGAACCACTTCCTTTTACCGGGGTAAATCCGAAGTAATCTATCCGAAATGACCGTAAAAGCGAAACTATTATCAAAGTTTAAAATATTAAAAGTAAGGGGCAATTACAAATGCAAAATTAATATAAACCATCAGTCTATGAGTAGTAAGATCTACTTTTCAACTATTTCGGAATTACCCGGGCATATTTCGTATTTCCCCCAAATGTCAAAAAAAGTGTGACATGACAATAAATATGCATAAAAAAGAAACAACAGCGTATTTTCGTATGTAATGTCTACTAATCATAAGTCTATTCATCAATTTCAAGAGACACGAAAATATAGGCAGTACAATTTAAATATAAAATTATTTTTTAACTGAAATGCTCTCGGTTACTCAACTCGTCAACATTTCTATCGTAATTACCCCAACCTACCTTATGTCAAATATTCAAATTACATGCGTGCAAACATTTTTAATCATTTTTTGATAAATGATAAAAACGACTAATTTACCTAAAATATATCGAATCCATACTTTTCTTTAAGGTACTAAGCCTATTGTGCTGCCCTCAATCGTATTTTTTTATTTCTAAACAATTAAACAACATTTCAAAAAACAAACAAAAGACTTTTAATCTATCGAATTGTTTAGAAATTTAAAAAATACGATTGGGGGTAGCACAAAAGGCTCTTAAGCAAAAGATTCAACTACAATTGGGATGGGGTAAGACTGCAACGATTGGCTGCAAATACTTTTTGAACAGAGAACCCGTAGCCTGCAGGGTGCAGCCTACTTGAGCCTGATATGGTCGTTTAGACATATTTATTCATACACTCGACAACAATAAAAACGGGTCACCAACAACATAGACCTAATATCTCGGAAACTATGAATGGTAGCTTATTTAAATAAAAAGCATTTTATAGACAATTTAATACTACTTCTTAAATTAATACAATTTCTGGTTGTTACAAAGTAATGCCAATAAAAACCCTACTAATAAAATTTCTTATTCTTTATTCGTAGCTAAAACCTAAGTTAATGATTTTTTGAAAATGAAATTTTTAGTATTCAACATTTATTATTAATGCGGTAATTTTATCACTCACATACACTAAAATATGGGGAAATGTTATATCTGTGACAAAAAATGGTAATTTAAAAATTTTGGTCTGCGATAGAATTGACGCATTTGTATTTATGTATTTTAATTAAGTCAAACAAATGAAAACTTAAAATGTTATGAATTAATTTAAGAAGCATTAAATAGTCTAATGAAATACTTTTTAAGTGAATAAGCTATCATTCTTACTTTCCGAGATATTCAGGTATGTTGGTGACCCGTTATTTTTGTTGTCGATTACGTTCAGAAAAAGGTCATTAGTATTATGAAGATTCAGTCATAAGACTAATGAATATAAGGTGTAATTTAAATTGATTAGAATTTTTGTATTTTTTCTGTCACACTGCTCACACTAATCCTATTGCTATTTCTACTGGTTCTTTTTTCTGAGTACGCCCACCTTTGTTCGTGAGATGTGGCCTTTGCTCTACAGTTTAGATCGTACTTATCTTATTTGATAAGTTAGAATCAGAATAAGTTCTTACGAGTTTCAGAAACAGATCGACTGTCTTCGATTTAATGTAATGATAATAAATTGTTATTCACGTTATTTTCCAGGTATTTTGACTCTGTGAAGTTGCGTGAAATATTATTCATAGGACAAAGCTATTTACAACAAAACCAAAACGTACCGGTTGTGAAATTAAAGAGGTAAACATTTTGATAAACTTCTAATTCTATACATTTGCTTATCTTGGTCCCACATCTCTTTCCCTAGTAAAACACAACATTTCAAGTAAATTGTTTTCTCGCCTCCGGACGGAAAGCGTCAATTTTCGTCCCGCTGCGCTAAACGAAGTTGTCGCTTTCCACCTCCGTCGAGGAGAAAAATAGTATACTAACCTCGGACAGTAAATAAGAAAGCCTCAAATCACATGTTTGTTACAATTACATGAGATCTGTGACCTTTCTTACTTTCCTGTCGTCGGTGTGTAATCTACTATTTAGGGTCCTTCTTAATGCTGGCGGTTTTAAAGAAGATGGTCAGACCATCAAACTAAACTACTTTCTCTATGCGACTAAAGTCGAAATCCGCTGTTCCATAGTTACAATGTTTTCTTTTTTCGCGATTTCGTTTTTGGTTCCTTAGAGAAAGTCGTTCAGTTTGATGGTCTGATTTACACCTTATGGTTGTACTCCAAATGGCTCTCATATTAAAAACGTAGAAGCTCACAAATAATTATTAAGTTTATAATAATTTGCAGGATAGTAACAGAAAGTCTGGTTTTCAAACACTTGCACTGCATTCAAAAACTAGCTCTGATTGGTTGTGAAATGGATACAGCGAAGAATGAAAGCGATAGGTATGCAGTAAGTATCTTTTATTTTATCATTCTTATTATATTTGTCGTTTATGCACTAAAAAAATCATTACGTAACGTAGATAGTTAGCACTTTTTTATTTTAGGTTTTCTTGATTCAGTAATCTAGAATTTTGTGGTGAGGGCGCCACTGAGTGGTGTAAACGGTCTCCAGAAAGTTTCTTGAGATTGTCTTATGTTGTGCCGTCCTCTAGGCACGTCAATGTTAACGGAGTAAATAAAACACCCGAATATAAATCACTAACGAAGGAGGCGCGCGGGACACGTCCGCCCAGCACGGTAGTCAGAGAGTGAATGCTCCCACCTTCGCAGCGTACCAGTGTTACCAGATCCATGATTAAGAATTATTCCAGATTGGCCTCAAAATTATCGTGTTTTTATCGCATCTCAAATTCCCAAAACTTATGATAGTTTTGGGAATTCGGGATGTCTCTTATGAGTCTAAAAGAGAGAGAGAACCAAATGGTGTACTAAATTCAATCATTCTAACCTACATTACGTGCTAGTATTTAATGTTTTATATTTAAAGGTAGGTTTAGGGAATCTTAGTACAACTTTTGATTGAAACGACACAATGAGTAAATACTTATTTCTATCTCAACTTTTCTCATAAGAACTTAAATTTTAGTAATATTTGAACACTGTACCCACAATACTAAACGTGAGTATGATGTATCGTTGGAATTTAATGGAAAATATAGTTGAAAATAGTGATTGGGTACACTGATTCCATTACATTTAAAAATTATCGTGGATTATCGTAGATTATCGTGGAATTTTTACGAATTATCGTGCGATACCAGATTTTTATTTTCTATCGCATGGCACTCAAAAATATCGTGGATCTAGGATAATTATCGCACGTCTGGGAACACTGCAGCGTACTGACAGCACTAGCCGCTAGGTGGCGCAGGCCCGTGCCATCCCCACAAGTTACACTATATTGCCATAGTTGTCACCGTTGATCCCAGTTTCAAGGAGTTACAGTGGTGGGCTTTATAAAAACCTACTACAATGGAACATACAGTGTCGGTAATATATTTGTTTGCAGCACAAACACGTAGAATATTACTCGAGGCCGCTCTCGTTCAACAGCGTCTCGTCCCGCGCCGACGCAGTGCTGTCTAGCTGCAACACTAATATGATGCTGTTCTCTACTTTACAAGTGAGTGTGATGACGCATGTTGGTGAACAGAACGTTTCAGATAAACTCCAGCGTTAGTGGTCCAGTGGCGAGTAACCTTGCCTGCCATCCAGGAGGCGATGGTTCGATCCCCGTCCAGGCCGACTCGTACCAATGAGTTTTTCGGAAGTTATGTACGATTTGTAACACCACTGGCTTTTCGGTGAAGGAAAACATCGTGAGGAAACCTGCATGCTTCAATTTCTCGAGGCATGTATTGTACTCACTGTCCATTATAAGTGGCGACGGGCTCACCCCCCGTCACATGCACAGAGTTTCGGTACTACTGGTGAAATGTGGATGTTCTGAGGTTTCAGAATATCTCTGACTACCCCCTCGGGGAATATAGTCGTGAGCATAATATGCTATGCTATGCTTTAGGTTCGAATCACGCAAGGGGTAAATTTCTGGTGTATGGGAAGGAAAGTGGCGGTATGGGTATAGGGTTCTGCATACTAAGATTGGGACTAAATTAACAATATCTATGCTATTTATTTGAGCGCCCCGGATGCGTGTTATGAAGAGACATGAACTTTCAATCATTCGGCTCGGGTATCGTATTCGCAAGTTCGACATACCAAGTCGAACGATAGAAAAACTGATTGTTATACCGACTGCTCTCAATCGGTGAAGGAAAACATCGTGAGGAAACCTGCATACGCTGAAGAAGAAATTCTGATGAGTATGTGTAGTCCATCAATCCGCATTGAGCCATATACCATATGTGTAACTAGGGACAAGACTCGCGTTAGCATTTCCCTGCTGCCGCGTTACAAGATCAATTCATCATGTGCATTTACATACAATTTTATACCTTATCATTATCACTAAACGAGACAGCCTATAATTGCGGAACAATAACTTCAAACTAGTCGCGCTCCGGGTTCACATGACATGAGACAATTTATAACAATCAAAATTAGAATGAAATCCAAAGTTGCGACTTTCATCTTTCCTCGTCGCCCGCAAAAAGAGTCAGAAAAAGTTAGTAGAATTACACGCGTAACTCGTCCATAGTTATACGGTCTAAAAATTGGTCACGCATGGTCTACGAATAAGAGAATAAATATGGAAGAGTAACTCCAAACAAAATCGAAATCATTTTTGGCACCCCATGAAAAATGACATTTTGTATGAGTTTTGGCGGCGAGTTACAATTTTTAAAGAACAAATTTAGAACGCGTTACAATTTTTTGGTGCCACTTTTTGAGCTTCATTTATACTTCTATACATTCTCTTATTCGTAGCGCATGGTGGACTACCGTCCGTACATGACTAGTAATGGGTATAAACAACAGAGGCTGATGATGATGTATTGAATTTATTACCGTATGTTCCAGCACATTATGGTAGACTACGAGCAGATAAGCACGGAGGCATTACAAACTCTCTCCCACCTGACAATGTTCTCCCATCTCACAATGAACATTTGTAACAAACGTCGACTGATACTGACACCTTTAGACTGGCATCTACTGCAGACTTGCTACCCCAACGGCTTGGATGTTTCTCTCAATATTGTAAGTGAACACTACGTATATTGCTCTGAACGTTAGTAACAAACTTCGACTGATACTGACACCTTCAGACTGGCATCTACTGCAGACTTGCTACCCCAACGGCTTGGATGTTTTTTCTCAATATTGTAAGTGAACACTACGTATATTGCTCTGAACGTTAGTAACAAACTTCGACTGATACTGACACCTTCAGACTGGCATCTACTGCAGACTTGCTACCCCAACGGCTTGGATGTTTTTTCTCAATATTGTAAGTGAACACTACGTATATTGCTCTGAACCTTAGTAACAAACGTCGACTGATACTGACACCTTTAGACTGGCATCTACTGCAGACTTGCTACCCCAACGGCTTGGATGTTTCTCTCAATATTGTAAGTGAACACTGTTTGTATTGCTCTGAACGTTTGTAACAAACGTCGACTGATACTGACACCTTTAGACTGGCATCTACTGCAGACTTGCTACCCCAACGGCTTGGATGTTTCTCTCAATATTGTAAGTGAACACTGTCTGTATTGCTGTGAACATTTATAACAAACGTCGACTGATACTGACACCTTTAGACTGGCATCTACTGCAGACTTGCTACCCCAACGGCTTGGATGTTTCTCTCAATATTGTAAGTGAACACTGTCTGTATTGCTGTGAACATTTATAACAAACGTCGACTGATACTGACACCTTTAGACTGGCATCTACTGCAGACTTGCTACCCCAACGGCTTGGATGTTTCTCTCAATATTGTAAGTGAACACTGTCTGTATTGCTGTGAACATTTATAACAAACGTCGACTGATACTGACACCTTTAGACTGGCATCTACTGCAGACTTGCTACCCCAACGGCTTGGATGTTTCTCTCAATATTGTAAGTGAACACTGTCTGTATTGCTGTGAACATTTATAACAAACGTCGACTGATACTGACACCTTTAGACTGGCATCTACTGCAGACTTGCTACCCCAACGGCTTGGATGTTTCTCTCAATATTGTAAGTGAACACTGTCTGTATTGCTGTGAACATTTATAACAAACGTCGACTGATACTGACACCTTTAGACTGGCATTTACTGCAGACTTGCTACCCCAACGGCTTGGATGTTTCTCTCAATATTGTAAGTGAACACTGTCTGTATTGCTGTGAACATTTATAACAAACGTCGACTGATACTGACACCTTTAGACTGGCATCTACTGCAGACTTGCTACCCCAATGGCTTGGATGTTTCTCTCAATATTGTAAGTGAACACTGTCTGTATTGTTGTGAACATTTATAACAAACGTCGACTGATACTGACACCTTTAGACTGGCATCTACTGCAGACTTGCTACCCCAACGGCTTGGATGTTTCTCTCAATATTGTAAGTGAACACTTTACATGTTGTTCTGAACACTTGTACAAAGGTTTTTACTAACACGAATTTGCGATCTTGACACTTGCAAATCTTAATAAAATATGGATGTGAGTTTTATTATAAGAGATAAGTGTACTGTTTGCACCCGTCAGCAGCAAGGCTGATTCAGTATTTATGGGGTATAGAGCATCTCTGTGATGGGGATGGACCAGGTCTGCCTGCATGACGGCTGTAACTCCTAAACCGACTGACAGTTCATGTCAGTTTTTATGCTGTTCACATAGCTACAGTGCAAACTACAATAATATCATCTGATCAGCCTTGCAGCTGATCGTTATTTTTTTACTGACCTCAAACGTCTGTAACTCCTAAACCGACTGACGTCATGCAGGCAGACCTGGTCCATCCCCATCACAGAGATGTTCTACAACCCATAAACACTGAATCAGCCTTGCTGCTGATGGTTGCAAAAAGTACACTTATCTCTTATACTATTTCGAGTATCCGTGATACTCTTGAGCCTCGTATCCACTAGCCAACAATTGACGCTCAACATGTTCGGCAACGTCGTAAAACAACGCGCGACGTTGCTTCTTTTTTAAAATTCTTTTTTTTTTGCAAGAGATGCAACGTCGCGCGTTATTTTGCAACGTTGCCGAACATGTTGAGCGTCACGTGCGCAACATTCAAGAGCGTCAATTGTTGCCTAGTAGTGGATACGAGTCTTCGTGAATGATACAATATCTTGCATGAGACATTATCTTCATACAATAATATGTTTGTTTTCAGATCGGCCTGCCATATAGAAAGTTGAACGATATTATGGAAAATGTATTAGTGGAAGGATTTGCGCTGACTTCACTTAAAGTGCTCTTTTGTAAAACTGTAAGTATTTCATTAGTCGCTCCCTGAGCAACGCTGTATTAGTCATTTTAAAAAATATATACTGCACTGGATCCGGTGGAGTATGGCCCACTCCCTCTTACGCTTATTCGTGAGAACGCCTTTACCCTACAGTGGGAGATCCTACAGGCTATAATTTACTACGTAGTCTGAGAATCGAGGAGGCATCACGCAGTTTCTTAGAAGAGCGGCTACTAGTTATACAAATATACTTTGACTGGACGTAAGGTCCTCAAAAGTGTCCGAACCAACGGAACCAAAAGATAAACAAAATATATAAAGATAAACAATTACGCGCCAGTCTTCGTTTGATTGACGATCCACGGGAACGTCTGAATTTAAAAAACTACGCAAGCAAGATGTTAGTAAAATTTCATTAGTTTCACTGTATAAATATATTGTAATAGTCATTAAGTCGTGTTATGTTGTAGAGTTTCTGGCCGCATCTTCTCTACAGCGACAACACGTTCCGACGCGGTGGTAGCTTAAAAAAGAATTGACGTTTAATAAGTGTGCTTCAGGCTCATATATTGAATAAATTATTTTGAATTGAATTGGTCGTTTTGCTTTTAGGACGTTGTGTTGCGAAGGACCTTTTGCTTATAGGTCTTTCCGATACAAAGGAGTTTTTAAGTTGGATGTACACCACTAGGTTTTAATTAGTAACGAAACTTTAAGGGTGTATTCAGACTTCAGACCGTGAATCTGAACAACTTTCCGGGTCGAAAAACGATAAAATTTATTGGACCTCCAATACAAAAGTGCGGAACGGCCGATCGATTTTCTATGGGAGAGGGAAAGGTCCAAAATTTTTTCTCTTCTGTCGAACCATGTTCCTTTGGGACAGATGTTCATATTCACGGTCTGAATACACCCTTATAGTTTCGTTACTAATTAAAAATTAGTGGTTTATTACTAACATAACAGGTACTTTCGTTTATGTAGCGTAGGACACCAGTTTTCAAGTGTGTTTTAATTTATTTTAAGTTTTCTTGATTGAGAAATTGTAAATTTTGTGATGAGGGAAACTAAACTGTAAAAGGCCTCTTAACACTAGATGATGTAGTTTGTATTGTATAATTGCAGTTATACACCCCACTAATAACGCAAGTGGTTGCTCTGCACAAGGCGACGCTGAGAGAGCTGGTGTGGTCTGATGGTCCCTACGAGTCTCCAGACCCTTACCACCGCCTCATACAACCAGTCAGACAGCCAGAGGTATTTTGTACTAGTTACTTAATATAATATACAAGGTGTAACAAAACACCATAGTAATACTTTTAAAAACTTTTATCAGACCATAAACCTGAACAACTTTCACTATGGAACCAACTTCGAAATTGCGAAAAAGAAAACACCGTATGGGACTGCAGATTTTTTTTCAGGATTTCCAAGTTGGCTTCATAGTGAAAGTTATTTACTGTGATGGTCTGAAGCATCCACTCAAGAAGCACTAGGGTGTTTTGTTACACCCTGTATAGCAGCTTGAAGTTGTTGTTTCCAAGTGCTTTTGCATGTCATTCACACGAAAATTTGTTGAATTGGAAACGAACTACTCACTGCTCAACCAATCTATCAACAAAGTTAATGAAATTAGGGACTTAGGTGTAATTCATGACAGGAAACTCCTATTCGACAATCATATTGAGAGTGTGGTTAATAAAGCCTCTAGGGCGCTAGGATTTATTATGAGAATGTCAGCTGACTTCCGCAATTTAAAGACGATTAAAATATTATACTGCGCTTTTGTACGCAGCCACCTTGAATACGCGTCCCAAGTTTGGAACCCGCAATATCTTATCTACAGGCAGCGTATTGAAAATATTCAAAAAAGGTTTTTGCGCTTTCTAGATTACAAGGCCAAAGTGTGGTCATTGGACTATGAACACAGGTGTAAGCGATATCACTTTCTTCCACTTGAAATTCGACGCAATGTAAGTGATGTTTGTTTTTTGGTTGGTGTCGCGAATAACTCTGTCGACTGCCCTGGTTTGTTAGAGATGATAGGCCTCCGCACTAATACCCTGAGCTTAAGGCAGCGCCCCCTTCTCCACATTCCGTACGCAAGGACTAATTACAGACGAAACGCATTCGCAATACGTAGTTGTGACAGCTTCAACGAATTAAGCACAGAGCATAACTTTGACCTATTCCTTACGAGCAAGGCAACCGTTAAACGCAAAATTGCACAAGCTTACTTTGGCAACACCAGTGACCGTTAGTGATAAACTACAATTACAAGTTAAGATTAATATATTTTTCAATTTATCTGTGTAACAAATGAGACGAGTGGCATATAATATAATTTTAGTTTTAGTTTTTTGCTTTTTAAATGTGGAGATTTTTCAATTGGCGTTTAGATTTATATAAGAATATTTAATAAAATTGTAATGCTGTAAATCTTCCTAAAATAAAAATAAAAAAAAATAAAAAATTGTGTGGTGGTACGGAACCTTCGTTGTGCCAGTCCGATTTGCACTTGTCCTGTTTCTACTACTGTTAAATGAGACCAGGAGTGCGATTTTTGAATCTCATTCGGTGAGCTCAGCTGTTGAAAATGTCAAAATTACTACGAAGATATGCGTCTTTTTACTGCTGATTTGACTCTCAAAAATCGCTCTCCTGTAGTATGATTTTTTAAAGTCAAATCAGCAGTAGAAAGATGCATATCTCCATAGTAATTTTGACATTTCCAACTGCTGAGCTCACCGAATGAGATTCAAAAATCGCACTCCAGGGCTCCGAATTGTAAAGCCCGACCAGAAATATAAAAAACTTCGCCATGTTGCGGAAAATCATTGGAACTAATTTTTGTACTTGGAACACTAACATTAAAGGTGACAGTCGATTGCAGCGCCCCCAAACCAGGTTTTTTATATTCCTGGTCAGGCTTTATATAATGTTCTTGCCGAATTGTCATTGTCAATTATTACTTGTCGCGCAAGAACATTATATAATTATACAAGATTTTTGTTGTCGCGTTTATACAAGTGACAATTGACACTGACAATTCAGAGCATTGGAGTACATTGCTGAGAATGCTAGGACACATGAAGCACTGTAAATTTTGCGTCATTAGTAAGCAATCATCAGCAATTGACTCTGAATTGTCATTGTCGATTGTCACTCGTCGCGTTTATTAAACATGGCCCAGAATTGCGCTTAGTAAAGCGCATTGATGCACATTGCTTCCAGTACTTCGTTGATACATGCTGATGATGGTGTGTTTGTTTCAGTACGACACATGCAACGTGAATCCCTTCATACTGCTGTGCTGGCAGTGCACCCAACTTCGCAGGCTTGTTATACACGGTTCGTATTGTCTAGGACCTTAGGTATACTAGATATACATGCATAAACGAACGACCATAATCCTTCACGAGGTGGTCAGAAACTGCTTAAACTTCCAATACCAACATTTCTGAGAGCCAAGTAGTATAGAAAAAATCAGAGTCTCTGGGAAGTAGAGAAATCATGCTAGAGGGCAGATGTGCTATTTTTTTATTTCACACATCCTAATTCTTATACGAAAGTGACATAAACTCTATAGAGCTATTCGTTATTCGTATACAAATCAGGACGGTATCGTCGCAAAACGTCCCTTTCTCAAAATGTCCCTTTCTCAAAACGTCCCTTTCTCAAAATTCCCCTTTTTAAGATGCCCTTATACATAAATATTTGATGACATTAACCACCCATTATGACTGGTATTGTCTTCCGAGCAGCTTCCGGTATATATCTAAGTCGGTTAGGTTAGCGAGGAGCGAAGCGACGAGCATGTTAGGTTTCTTGCGACCACAGCGCACGAGCCGAGCGAGCGCAGCGAGCGTGCCGCGGCAGAGGCCGCCGAGTGCCAGAACTGAATTGCTACTGTTTACCTAGTCCACCCGAAGATATACGATTTTTCACCGCCCCCTTGAAAGGTGGTTATTAGTACTTTGTATTTTTAAAAAGGGACATTTTGAGAAAGGAACGTTTTGCGAAAGGGACATTTTGAGAAAGGGACGTTTTGAGAAAGGGACGTTTTGCGAACGAGGGACATTTTGAGAAAGGGACGTTTTGCGAAGATACGATCAGGACGTGTAAAATTCAATAATCCCACTGGAGTGCGGTGTTGGATATTCGGGTTAACTGAATTTTACGATAGGTTCCATTTCCAGACGTATAATGAGCGTTCCGGTACTGACTGACAACTCACAGCCTAAACCACTGAAGATAGAAACATGCCATTTTGAATACATATTCAACAGAGCATCAGAGTTGAGTGCACTAGGAAAGGATTTTTCGAAAATCCGAAATCCACGCAGACGCGGAGACGCGGGCAATAGTTAGTGACTAGTATCTGTGTCGGGGGGCTAGACACACACCACAGTAGACTTGTACTTTAATTTATTTTTCACAGTATTTTTATGTAATTTCACTATCGTCAACTGTTCGCAGGCTACTGGGTATGGCAATACGACATCCTGGGCTTCGTGCGCCTGCGCAAGACACTGGAGCATCTGGAGATATCGTCGATCTACAACAAACGCGCCAAGTTCAACGGCTACCCGACCACGGACAAGATAATGAGGGTGCTAGCTGGAGACTCTCCAAGGAGTTGCGACCAGGACTTTATACAGGTAAATCTATTCTCTTCTATTTTTGTGTAATGGCGTTTCCTTTACTTGAAGATTTCGCCAGTGTCAAGTGTTGAAGATATATTTATAAGGTATTGTACGGTAATTGGATATGGCGATCTCAAAGCCCTGCTTTTATACAAAAACACACACTCGAAACCGCCATAAGCCGCGTGGCCACATAAATCGCGAGCCGAATGAAAGACGTCAACTCGAGAGCCCCCAAGCCACGCGACTCCTACAGGTAAATTCATATGCTCACGACTATTCCCCGAGGTAGTCAGAGATATTCTGAAACCTCAGAACATCCACGTTTCACTAGTCTGTCCAGTGTGACGGGGGGGGGGGGGGGGGGGGGTGAGCCCGTCGCCACTTATAACGGACAAGTGGGTAGAATACATGCTGAAGCTTGCAGGTTTCCTCACGATCTCCTTGTGTGTATATGTATTAAATAATACTCATTTTAATAAATCAGGTGATAAATTGACCAAATGTTAAACAGGATGTTAGGGTAAACAGTTGCATTACTTTAAGGGGTGACGATACTGAACAACTTTCCCGAAGAAACCTACCTTTCAGAAAAACGTTCGATCAACTGGTTGCATTTAGTGTGGAAAGTACAAATATTTTTTTGAGAATTATACAGCAGTTTTTTTTCTTGTGTTATTGTTGTTGGCTCTATAGTGAAAGTTGTTCAGTTTGATGGTTTGCAGCACATTTCAATATGGCCACACCTTTCTGTAACACCCTGTTTTCATATCAGTGTCTTTCTATATGCTGAAAGATTTTAAGGAGATGACCAAACTGTCTCTACATGAATCTGAACAACTTTCACTACAGAAAAAGAGAGGTACTAAGAAAACTGTATTTCTATAATCTTACAGCAAGTGAACGAATTTACCGAGTTTCACTGGCGACCTGTTCCGTGGAACAAGCTTCACCCCGCGCTGCGAGCTCGCTCCATCGCGGAACAACGCGCCGACTACGTTCTGTACGAGGCACACGTCGCAAGTAAGTGCTATGTATGTTAGTATGCAATACACGGAGTACCACTGGCGACCTGTTCCGTGGAACAAGTTTTTTTTACCAGTTTTGTTTCACTGCTTGGCAAAGGTCTCCCCTGAACTCTTTCACGTCTCTCTGTTCGGTGCTACATCCCGACACTCGTTGCAGTAGGCATCCAACTGTTCTCGCCACCTTTTCCGGGGTCTGCCTCGACCTCGACGCCCGTCGTCAGGAACAAGCTTATGCACTTTTTATTTATGCACAACCACGTAATAGACTAAACTAAATACAGCCTCTAAAGGGGGTAAACGCTGCAAGAACTCATAACTATGTTTAATTTTAGTAACAGAATGTATGTACAGTCAGCATCAAAAGTATCTAAGCATGTTAAGTGTTCATAAATATCTGAACAACTTTACGATAGCAACCCTTATTTCAACTCGCAAAGAAATCAAATTAATTTATCTGTCATGTTATTATTTGTTAAGTTGAAAACTAATGTTATCTAGTAGGAAATAGGGTTTATTTTCGTGTAATTGTTCAGATGTTTTTGAACGCCGGAGATGCTTACTGTACTACGTACAGATAGACGGAGAGCTGGCTACGAGTTTTCAAAATGATAAGGTGTAGTGAAAATTTTTATGGAAAAGCCTTCCTTACTAGCTGACAAGTACATTGCACTGACTGGCAGAAGTCTACCTCGGGGAGGGAAGCGGGGGTGGGGGGTCAAACACGCCAATTTTTAATCAAAATAAAATCATCGGTGTAGTTCTGAAATTTTGTGTAGTTATAGTTTTTAGCAGTAGAAATAACGTAAAATTATTGGCAGAAGTCTATGTCGGGGATAACCCGTTGGCAGAAGTCGATAAAGTTGGTAAAAATTAGTCAAATTAAAATGATAAGGTGCATTTCTGCCAATTTAGTTTTTATATAGTTTATGGCTTCAAATAGCTGTACATAAATTGGCAGAAGTCTAAATGGTGGCTAAGTATATGAAAAAATTACTTTGAGTTGTGGCACTTTTGTACATTTTCTTATAATTTGTTCGACCAAGTATTGAAAATGTTATAGTATGTTATATATTTGTAATCTACTCACAAAGCCCTTTCATTTGATACCACACATGGTATGTTGGAAAGATAATTGTTTTCTTCTTTTGACTGCTATCTTCACGACGTCACAGATTCGACCCCCACAGTCTGACTGCATGTCATCTCATATATTTGTCTTCAGAATTTCGCAAAATCATTGTGGTGGTATAGGTAAAGTATAGTTTTTGGTCCATAGATCACAGAGCTTCCCGTGCTGCCCTCAATCGAATATTTTATCTTTCTGCATAATTAACTAACATTTTCAAAAAAACAAGGATGTTACATTGAAGTCATTATTTTTTTGATTGGAAAACATCTACAGACGGAGTGGCGCGGAAGGACTCCGATGAGCTGGTGAAATTTTTTTAAAATCTTATTGACAACTACCCGCCGAAATATTTTACTATAATAGATTAGATAGAGATTTATAGACAACAAGATCGTACTAGGTACTTACCAAATTCTAGTTCAACAAATTTTTGTCATTTCTGCAATAATATCTACCTATCGAAGGGTTCATTCCGGAAAATATATAAAAGATAACGGTCACTCAGTCAATAGGTATCCCTTCCGGTACGGGTTACGGGTATTTACTAATATACATGGTGTAACAAAACACCATATACAGGGTGTAAGTGAAAGTCTGGCTTTTACTCCTCTCTGGCCACCCTCAGGAAACGTGAAAAAAATCAGCTGTTTCATATATGTATTTGAGTCGAGTGTAGTTAAGCTGTTTTATATGGAGCAGCCGATATTTTTCGCTCTTCCTAAGGTTGGCTCTATAGTGAAAGTTGTTCAGTTTGGTGGTCTGAATTCACCGTTTAAGTACTTGCCAGGATGTCTCTTACACCCTGTATAATATTAAATATGGTCTGAGTTCACCGTTTCAGTATTTGCTAGGCTGTCACTTACACCCAGCAGTATAGGGTCCTTCTTAAAATTCTGACACTTATTTAAGGGGATGATCAGACCATCAAACTGAACAACTTTCTCTTTGGCACCAACATCGAAATCACGAAAAAAATCTTCTTCTCCATACAAAACTGCAAACCTACTCGAGCCAAATGTATGGGACAGCTGATTTTTTTTCGCGATTTCATAGAGAAAGTTGTACAGTTTGATGGTCTGATCATCCCCTTAAAAAAGTGTCAGCATATTAAGTTGGACCCTGTATAGCTGAATAAATTGCCAGAACTACACCTAGTAACAAAAATTTGAAAAAAATTTATCAATTTTATCGGCTTCTGGCAACGTTTACTTATACCACCACAATGATTTTGGGAAATTCTGAACACAAATAATATGAGATGACATGCGTTCAGACTGTGGGGGTCGAAATTGTGACGTCATGAAGATTGCAGTAAAAAGAAGCAAACAATTATTATCTTTTCAACATCTTCTTAAAATTCTGACACTTATTTAAGGGGATGATCAGACCATCAAACTGAACAACTTTCTCTTTGGCACCAACAACGAAATCACGAAAAAAATCTTCTTCTCCATACAAAACTGCAAACCTACTCGAGCCAAATGTATGGGACAGCTGATTTTTTTTCGCGATTTCATAGAGAAAGTTGTACAGTTTGATGGTCTGATCATCCCCTTAAAAAAGTGTCAGCATATTAAGTTGGACCCTGTATAGCTGAATAAATTGCCAGAACTACACCTAGTAACAAAAATTTGAAAAAAATTTATCAATTTTATCGGCTTCTGGCAACGTTTACTTATACCACCACAATGATTTTGGGAAATTCTGAACACAAATAATATGAGATGACATGCGTTCAGACTGTGGGGGTCGAAATTGTGACGTCATGAAGATTGCAGTAAAAAGAAGCAAACAATTATTATCTTTTCAACATAGCATGTGGGGTATCAAATGAAAGGGCTTTGTGAGTAGATTACAAATATATAACATACTATAACATTTTTAATACTTGGTCGAACAAATTATAAGAAAATGTAAAAAAAATCCACAATTTAAATTCATTTTTTCATACACTTAGCCACCATTTTGACTTCTGCCAATTTATGTACTGCTGTTTGAAGCCATAAACTATATAAAAACGAAATTGGCAGAAATACACCTTATCATTTTAATTTGACTAATTTTTACCAACTTTATCGACTTCTGCCAACGGGTTATCCCCGACATAGACTTCTGCCAATAATTGTACGTTATTTCTACTGCTAAAAACTATAACTACACAAAATTTCAGAACTACACCGATGATTTTATTTTGATTAAAAATTGACGTGTTTGACCCCCCACCCCCGCTTCCCTCCCCGAGGTAGACTTCTGCCAGTCAGTGCAATGTACTTGTCAGCTAGTAAGGAAGGTTTTTCCATAAAAAATTTCACTACACCTTATCATTTTGAAAACTCGTAGCCAGCTCTTAGTCCAAGAATGGGCACTCCCTGCCCCTCGCTGACTTCAGATACCGCACCTCACCCCGCACTTTGAGGGTAACTTTAGAGATCCGACCAAGAAGGACATAATGGTGGTGCAAGCGTGCGAGTGGGACGCTGCCATCTTGTTTCTGTTGCAGTAATATTTTATCTGAGATCGATGTATTGAGTGAGCCTTAGTTACTGCATTTTAAGTTGATATCTGATATGTTTCCACCATTATAATATTAATATTTATGTTCACAGGTTCAACAATCTCAGAGCAAGGAAGACAACGCATCCAAGGACTAAGACAATAAAAGAAAGACAAATATCACTTGAACAACACATTGCACTTAGCACCGTAATGTGCATAAACTAAAGAACATAATTCTTCTTTATTAAGAATGATAAGAGGAATTATTTCGAACAATCATAGCTTTAAAGCGGATTAATTATTTACAAGATCACGAAATATTGAAGTGCGATAAAGTACCTATGCAATCGAGAAATCTATAACTATTTCGCTTGCTCTTTAGGAAAATTGTTCATTTGAAAAAATATTATAGCTTATTCGCCACATGAGTAAATACACCACAGAGACAAAGCTTCTAAGGAGCGCACAAAATGATCACGTGACTCGCTAATATATGGGTATATTGTCCATTGGCCGAGCCAGTTTGACCAAGGGCCGAGCGGCATACAGGGGATCTAGCGAGTCCTGATATATCTTTGACGATAAATAAATTAATTATATTTTGAAATAACATTTTTTTAAATTAGCCAAAATAAAAAAGTATTATACCAATTCAAAAATCAACGCTGTCGTTGTACGAAACAATACGTTTTTTGGGTTTTTGAAAAGTTAATTTGTTAAAATGTAATGTTCATGTCAAAAGCTGGTGACAATTAATATTGGTCAGGCGTTCTTATATCGACCTTTAACTTAGGCGTTAATCATGACAAAATTGTCGCGTTGATCATAGGCCATAATCAAAAAGCTGAAAATTGGTTCTAATTCCATGGCCATAATAAACTATCATCTAAGTAATAAACAACATAGGATTAAAACAACATTATTTGACAAAGCAGAGTTGTAGACCATACATGCTTATCTATTAAACTGTTATTGACTGGGTCACCTGATCCTATAATTTTGGGGGTGTAATTGGTCCCTACTTATTTCAGAAAAGATTATCGTTGAAAAATTTGTTGTACACCCAACGACATCAATAGATTGGAATCGTTTTTCAGAACAATTATTATGGTCCGAAACATTGTGAAGACATATTTAAAGTGACAAGGAACTTATTTGCAAAAGATATACCAAAACAGTGAGACAATAGACAATTTCTGTTCTAAGCAGCGGATATATTCGCGATAGTACATAGATTTGATTCAATTTCAAACTATCTTAATTTTACAAAGACCTCAATGGAATTACTGGTCAAACTTTTTTTAAACTCGCAGCCATTACGGTCACCGCACTTTACGCGTGGTCAGATACTTTGCTACCTACTTTTTAACTGCGTAAAATTTAGCGAATATAGCTCATCCTGACACGAAAATACTTTTTGCATGGAAATGTATTGGTAATTGCATAAAATATACATTTATTTGACTACCCTTGATAATTTTAAAATATCCAGGAATTTTCAATTTTATTACTAGTAACATTAAAAACGAACAGAAAGGCATATATGAGACTATAAATAGTTAATCAAATTAATGTTTTTCCCTTATACTTAATATCTACTGAGTCAAGGGCTGAAATCAGTCTTTTTTATGTCATTCTGCAGTCTGCCTATGATCAGTAGAGAGATTAGTAAATTACACACCGAGGGCAGGAAAGTAAGAAAGGTCTCAGAACATGTGATCTGAGGCTTTCTTATTTACTGCCCGAGGTTAATATACTATTTTTCTCCTCGACGGAGGTTGAAAGAGACAACTTCGTTTAGCGCAGCGAGACGACAATTGCCTTCTTCCGGAGGGGAGAAAAGTATATTTAATTACTTTGGCTACGGCTTCTTAAGTATGGGTACTGACCCAATTCTCATCGATTTCGATGCTAGTTTCAAATTACATGGGCAACTGTATGTAGCTGTAACACAATTTAAAACAACTGGATTCATGATTATATTTAAATCGGTATAGGGTTCTTTAAGATTATAAATATTGTTTTATTTTTATGCCGTAGTGATTTAGATAAAATTTAATATAATTATCAAATTTTTAAAACGAAATATATCTAAATATAAATATGACTTCGCATCATTACGAAGCGTTAAACAAAATAATCTGTTGTGCGTGAACTTTAGTCAGAATCCACAAAAATATGGCCTATAATAATGATATCGTTACGAAATACTTTGCAAACAATATGCTAGTCACAAGATTTCGTGTTTATCTTACGATAAAAGTTTAAAATGTTCCTCGTCTGGTGAAATAAATAAACGTGTAAATAAACAAAACTTAAAAGTTATCGTTTTTAAATCAAAAATATGTATAGATAGTTAAATCAATGCACTATGTATTATATTGTACTCTGTTACACCACAATGCTTGTAAATAGCTGTTTCTTTTTCTTAATAACCGTTAAGATTGACATAAAAGACTTGCTTAAAATCGACATCAAACTTACAACATATTAACACAGACATTAACTAGTTTATAATAGTGATTTGGATTAAAACACTACCTTTTGGTGTTGGTCACCTTTTTAGTTACGTTTTTAATACAGAAAAAAATATTAATTAACTGCGACTGTTATTGCAAAGAAATAGGGCTCGTCCGCACAGCGATTTTTATTCGCGCTAATAATGTGAATGTGATAACATAGGATGACTTCTGCCAGGACACTTATGTCAAGACGATAAGTACGAAAATAGCTTGTTGCACGCGTCTTCCTATGTGAAAGTAGGGAGTGGGAGGTCGTTTTAGCGGTAAACGGCATAGGAAGACGCGTGAAACAAACAATTTTCGTACTTAGTGTCTTGACATAAGAGTCTTGTCAGAAGTCATCCTATGTTATCACATTCACATCATTCGCGCGAATAAAAATCGCTGTGCGGACGAGCCCATAAGGTTAAACTTACTCTGATAAATCTCGGATAAAAATAAAAATTGAACATTTTTGCAATATGGGTTCTATACTAATCCCGTTTCATGTCAGTACCGCAAACAGCACTCGTAAGTAATGTTTTATTCGAATCACTCCATGAACGTTAATAGATATTCTACTCCACCTTAACTCAATCGAGCGTAAAAAAGACTTTTAAAAACACCCATCTTTAATAATGAGAAACAGTAATTTGAAAATGAATTGAAGAAATGATTAGACCTAATTGTAACGTGGAATTCCTTAGGAACTAGTTCTGTTAATATGAGTAACTTAACAATGAGACGGCCGAATGATATGTTTACAGGCAACATCTCTCAAAATCGCGAATTTATCATGTATTAATAAAATCTTTAATAACTACTTAAAAACATACAAGAACAAAGCACGCCAAAGGCTTAATGATAAAAGAATATCACGTAGACAACGCACAATGACCATTACTATAACTATAAAATAATGCTTTAGAAAAAACGAAAAATGTGCGAACAACGTGTTCATAACATCTATTAACTTTATGCAATGCATGACACCTAGAGCTTTATTTATTTATAAATAACGATGAATCAACTTGTGCCAGTAACGGTATTATAAATGGTTCATCCAAAACGAATCACGAAAGAGCTAGTTAGAGCAGTTGTGCTAATCTATAAAACCAGGAAAGTGGCAGAGGTATGTATAAAACACAAACTCGAACGTGAAGATAACGTGAACTCGAAAACGAGATGTCAATAAAATTTGCTTTCTAGATTTCAACTTTACAGCAAAGATTTTTTTTGGTCTACCGAAGACCAAGGCAATCAGTTTCGAGTTTGTTCTTCGTAGAATATCATAGCAGTGTTCATCCATCCATCCAGCAATTCCAGCACATCCCTTGATCGGTCCGTCTTCGGACATACATGGGCTTCCTCTTGTACCTCGCACTCACAGAATATTTTCTATGCTCGCCCTGAATATCCTTGAACCATCTTTTTGGTGGGCAGCCTCTGTCCTGCGCGATTTCCTGGGTCTCCGCTCGGCATCCACAGATTTCACTGAAAGAATATGAATTATAAATATTGTGAAATTTATCTTTGCTTCTTTACATTAAGTTTTGGATGAACCATGGACCGGATTTAGGAAATGAAATGTTCCTTTTATCGAACATTATAGGGCCTTTAGGTGAGACAAAGTCGGGTATTATGAAACGAAAACATCTAGTCAAGAGGACCTTATGCTATTGTAAATAAAAACGAAATCCCAAGTAGTTAAAATTCATGATATCATGAACAATTTCTATAAGAACGAAGTATTACAAATACATTATTATATCAAGATGTATAAGCTTTAAGAGAAAAAAATCTCGCGATACTGTATGCAATACAGTTTAAAAGTGCCACTCTGATGATATGAAAAATGACTAATGTTCCTTTTTTCAATCTCAAACTTATATCGAATGTAATGCAGCTGTATCAAGTCCGTTTGGACAAAAGTTATATTGTTTTCTTATTGATCGAATATCAACTTTTTATAAACAAATTTAAAAAACGTATTATGTCGAAACTGTTTTTTTTGTCAAAATAAATCGCAAATGCCGGTATCGAAATAACATACATTATTTCGTAGGTTGAAAATACACATCGAGATATTAATTATTTATCTTCCAGTAATTTTTTGTCACAGTCCGTCCCTGGCAAATTCCGTTGCATTTGAAATAAGTAGACTGAAAAGCAGCTTGATATCTGTTTTTAAACCATCAATTCTCATAATTGTCTTTATTTACTAGTCATCCAATCACAACGCAGACTACAAATTATATTTAGTAAAATATATCATTGAGTAAAATGTAATAAATTTGGAATAAATATTGCTTATTTAAAAATCATTAAACCTAATAATCTCAAAAGTGAATAGTCACGCACAAACTATGTGATCTTATTAAAATATAGAAAATACCAAACAACATAAAGAGCCTTTCCAAAAAAAAAATCCACACTTTCTAAACATATGAAGTGTTTTCTCCAAAACTCTAAGGCCAATGTATAATAAAACGCCAACGTTAAAAAAACTATATTATTTTAAAATTAATTAATGCTTCTTATAGCTAGTAGGAATAAGTAAAAATATAAATCTTAAATAATTGTAGGAAAAAACGCAAAAAAAAATTAAATGGTTTCCTTCAAATATTTTTTATGACATTTATAAAAGTTCGACGTGAAAGAACATAGTATATTTTGTAAGGCAACGATGAGACTTACCAACATACATTCCCTGAGACTGAGAAACGTATAGAAGAGGCTAAGAACAACATGTTACAAAATAATTGTAAGAACTTAACAACTGTGAAAGTTGAAATTGTATTATTTTATTTTATTGTTATACAAATGACATCATATTGTAAGAAATGAAATTTAACAAGCGCATCTAATTCATTCCCGCCTCTTATTTCATTGTTTTCTTTGTATTTACACTCTGTCCTTTATCACAGATATAAACAATCATACAAAAATATTAGAAATGGCACGATAATGTAAAAATTTACTTTCGAACTGCCGGAGCGTAGATCTACACGACGAACGCTAGATTTTCTGTTGTTATATCTGGAATTGCAACAGTCCACGGGCTAAATACTGTGGAATAGAAAATATCAAGTATATTTTAAGTCTATTTTGAATTTGTATATTTGTAAAAAGGTCAGAGTAGAAGAGCAATTTATGTGAACCATCAAGACTTCAAAATAAGGCTGTGAAACAACTCGAATTCGGTTTGGCGGGTGTTCTTATGATTAAACAAAAAATATCACTAATTTGATAGGAAAGAATTATAATAACTTTAGTAAATACAATAATACTAATTTGATAAGTCTTTCACATTTGCGATTAACTGAATACAATTAATGTATTCAGCCCATGTCATCTATCGAGATTATTGGAACTAAGTACCTACTTCTTTCGTAATTGAACAGCAGCTGAGCATTTTCGGAAAATTCTGTATTCCTATGAGTTTTCTAAGGTGTCCCTTTAATCTTATTGTCTAATGATTGACGATAACTACTTAGTTATGATTCCGCACAATCGCAAATGTGCTTGACTTATCGCTGAACCGAATTGCCTAGATTTAGACCAAAATCGTTGTACTTATCCATCTAAATAGTGATATTAAAGGGAATGTGGGAGCGTTAGAAAAAGGAGTGTTTATAACATCGTGTTATGTGTACAGGTCCACTATGTTATCGTGATGCGGTGGAATATAACTTGCATACTATCTAAGGAGTAGACAAAGAAAGTTCATTTTCAGTAATACAAGAAGGACTTATCGAATTTTTTCCAAATGCTGTTTTATCGTTTTCGTCATATCGTCCACCTTTATGATAAACTTGCAAATTTGCAATAACTGGCTACTCTAATACAGTATTGCAAAATGTATACTAAGATACAGCATAACCATTTATTATCCTAAAAAATAAAAAAACTATGATTTGGTTCTGTAAAATTTTAAAAATCAAGTTTACCAAAAAGGTGACGATATTTATATGAATTAAAACACAATATATTACCTTTTTCTCCAATATGTATGTGACGATCGGGTTTCGTACCCGCGATGGGTCTGGTTATGTATAAAGTTCAATTTAGCTTGAATTTTGAATTTGATACAATCAAAAAGTCCAGTGTTCCTTGCATAAAATTGTATGTAGAAATAAGTATTATTCTTTGTGGATAATTTTCAATAATCAGTTTTTTTTTTTAAATTTCACCGTATCACATAATGTTATGTTTTACTTATATTTAAATGTTATAAATAGTGGACCTTGTTCTTTGAAATATTGTTTAAGAGTATATTTATTTTAAGATCTATAAGAACTTTGTTTTGATCTGTTAAGAATTTCCATTGTCCAATATATTTTTAAGTTACGTTCAGAAATTATACTTATTATGATCTATATTTTATAAAATAAATGTTTTATTTGTAGATGGTGTTGCAGAAAATGTTCAAACTACGACGAGAGTTAAGGTTTAGACGCTTTTAAATTCAAATAATTTCTAATTTCAAAACAATAGACCAGTATTTTATATAGGTAATCGCAAAAAGAAAAAAATTACATAGGTGAGACAGATAATAATGTTAAATAATTTTTATGAAATAAATGAATATGAATAATATTAAATACGAAAATGTTCTTCCCAAAAAACGTGCAATTTTTGTTCTCTTATCAATTCCATATTCTTTAACCGTGATATAACAACATTTTCTGTAACACCATTATATTAATTGTAGTATTAGAATTTTCTTAGTATTAATATGCCTGTTACAATAAATTACAGATATGATATTATGTGTGACAATTGTTATTAAATAAAACAAGAATAATGTACAATCACCTTGCCTTGGACAGCTTTTATTGTTAAAAACGTAGTTCGTAATCGTAAATGTAACCCTTATGATCCCAAACTAAAAAAAATATAATTATCAGTTTTTACAACTTTAATAGGTCATTCATTATTCAACGATTTCACCACATGTTCCCTTACACACGCTGCGTTTAGCACAAAGTGTGAGCGAGAGAGGTACTGACTTCTTGCGAAGTGGCTTATTAAAGTTGTCCAGTACGTACTACTACTACTTTATGGTGCTTCGTAAAAAACATGAAAATAATAGTGACATAATTTTATATTGTTCTCTAGAAGAGGGCACAGTCAGCATCAAAAGTATCTAAGCATGTTAAGTGTTCATAAATATCTGAACAACTTTACGATAGCAATAGTTATTTGTTATGCTAGGCTGCAAAGTTGTTTTTTGGCGCGAGTACTTGTATTGAAACCTGAGCAAGCGAAGGAATCTAAGATTGAACCACGAGCGAAGCGAGTGGTTCAAATAATAGAATCCTGAGCTTATAGCGAAGGTTTCAATGGTACGAGACGCAGAATAACTTTGCAGCCGAGCGAAACACACAACTTTTCACCTCACAACAGCGAGGAAAAAAATTGAATTACTAAAGAGAACAACATTTTAAAAAGTTTTTTTTTTTCGTGCTGGCCAGTGACATGAAATAGTTATTAATGCATTTTCAGTAGGCTGGCGGTATAGAAAAATATTGAATAGACAGATTCGAATTTCAAAAACTCTTTCCACGCTAGCGGATAAAATGCACTTTTGCACTCAGATTTCGAATGATAAACAGAATCTTTCCGAGCTTGTGAGGTGAAAACCTTATTTTAACTCGCAAAGAAATCAAATTAATTTATCTTTATCTGTCATGTTATTATTTGTTACTTAATTGAAAACAAGTGTTATCTAGTAGGAAATTGGGTTTATTTTCGTGTAATTGTTCTGATGTTTTTGAACGCCGGAGATGCTTAGATACTTTTGATGCTTACTGTACCTACATAGTTTTAGATTTTTTATTTAACAAAATATTATATTAGATTGCTATTAAATAAAGAACGTCGTCGGTTGGTAGTATTGGTTAATATGATAGACAAAATAGGTTGTTAGAAGAAGTTTGATTATTTCCTTGCACTCAGGAGTGCGATTTTTGAATCTCATTCGGTGAGCTCAGCCGTGGAAAATGTCAAAATTAGTATGGAGATATGCGTCTTTTTACTGCTGATTTGACTCTCAAAAATCATACTTCAGGAGTGCGATTTTTGAAAGTCAAATCAGCAGAAGAATGATGCGTATCTCCATAGTAATTTTGACATTTTTAACAGCTGAGCTCACCGAATGAGATTCAAAAATCGCACCCCTGAACTAGCATCATTTTGCATTAGCGAAGTGAACACTTGAACAATGTCAAATGGTGCTAGTTAGAACAAGCTAAATGATAGTATTGAAAAGATTATGAGATTAAAATTAAAATGTTTTAATGTTTTAATCTCAAAATGCACTTTAATTCCATAATAGTTTTCCAAAATTGAGTTGTTTGGTATTAAAAACGGGCATACAAATTCCAAACAATTATCCATCGTCTGGATTTTATGCCCGTTTTTGATACCAAACAACTCGTACTATGTAAGCCCTTTGTAATAGGTACTTATTTACTTATCCACCACTAGTTTTTAATTAGTAACGAAACTTTAGGGGTGTATTCAGACCGTGAACCTGAACAACTTTCCCTAAAGAACATGGGCCGAAAAACGAGAATTTTTTTGGACCTCCCAATTCCCATAGAAAATCGATCGGCCGATCCGCACTTTTATATGGGAGGTCCAAAATTTTTTTTTTTTTCTAACCTTTTTCATATTAATCATAAATTCTTGATTTAAACACAGGTTAAATAGGTTGTTTGTTACATGGTGTTTTATATTTATATGTTCAGTGTGATCCGTCAAAAAGCATAATACAATAGAAGTTCCTTAGGGAAAGTTGTTCAGATTTACGGTCTGAATACACCCTTACAGTTTCGTTACTAATTAAAAACTAGCACTGGTGTATAAATATTTCGGCTCAATATTATTCACGAGATATCATGTGAGCGGCCGCCATTGATATCCTTAAATCGTTTATTGGAGGTTATAAGTAGGAATCAAATTATTTGTTTACGAAGCACTAATAAAGTATTAAATCAATCGACTTTACATAATAAAATAAATGTCAAAAGTATCATCAATTCATAATCATAAGAAGTAAAACCATTTGTTACAATTTCCCATGACTTAGAAACCTAGATTTTTAATTAATAATATTGATGTTAATAAATATGTTTTTTTCATTTTATCAAAAACTATGTTGTGAGAATAATCTGAATATAAAAATCACGTGTTGTTAATAGACTGAACGAAAGCCATTTTTTATTTTTTAAACGACTGCTTAAATTATGATGTATGCCACGCTAGATGGCACCACTGGGTATTGAAGTAGCGGTGTTTACCATAATATAATGAGTAGTAATAGTAGAGCAGACACAAAAAAGAGTAAAAGACTGGAACTAAATAATCCAGTACAAAATATTGGACGGTCTTGCCAGGTTATGCGTGAGTTTGACGTTCTTGCAAAGACAGTGGCGCCCTCATTTTTGGTCGTACTGTACGTACGTATACCCTTAAGGGAACAGAAACGTTACTATTAATACCAAAGTAAATTCTATTCAATTATCCTTTATTACACACCACAGAACATACATTTGAATACATTCAAAGAATCGTCGAAGAAGTGGTTTTAGTGAAAGCTTTCACTTTACCACAGTATAAGAAAAAGTACTACCTACCTAGGTACCGTACGGACACCCCCACCAATTTTTTCCTCACCCCTTCTCGTGGTGAGAGAGGTGGACGACAGTAAACAGTGGTATAGTCCTCTCACTCGCACTCACTCTGCATACATATACCAACTAGCCTATTCTTGTCAGTGGGAGCTCGTTTGAAGTGTCCAGAGTGTGACTTAATCTTTAGGTATTCAGTCCTAGAGTTTAAGTATGAAATTAGATGATTATCAGCAGTTTAAAAACTCTTAAACGCACCAAAATGTTTAGTGACACTCTGTCTCCCACCCTGTTCATACTGACAACAGAGACAGCATCATATTAAATACGTTTGATTGCGCAAGCCACCTCTATACTTACATCTCAGTGTTGCCGTCTAGTGATAGGTGGTAGTCAGGCACGTATCCCGGAGGGGTAGGTGGGATTTATCCTCCCCCCCCCCCCCCCCGATTTATAGGTGATTACAGCACCTACTTTTTCATTGTTTTGCTATGAATCCCCCCCCCCCCCCCCCCTCTCCCTAAACAAAGGGGTGATAAAGTTCTGATCATAAATAAGTAGTAATGTTTATTTTACAATTGATTTATCATTGATTCAATAACAGGGCAGCAGTTGGATTTATACTACCTACATAATACCCCGAAGTTGGTCTGAGTATTCATCTTTGTACCTATAAATTAGACTTCATCTTATAAACCCTTGTTTCTTGATGTTTTCCCGAAGATGTAATAATATTTATGTATTTCACAATCAAATATATTCGTATGTGTAGTAAAAATTTGTTTTATTTATGTACCTACTCTTTTATAAGCTAACTGACGACCTAGTAAAGGTACCAAAACGCGCCTAATGAACTCTACACAGATGGAACTTTGCAAAGCATAAAATTTTCCTTTGAAGACATTAATTGGTGCAGTTTAAAAGCAAAGAAAACGCTAGAGAAAAGCGATGATGTGAAAAACTGTTCGACCGGACTCCTTACTCGGTCTTTCAATTTTCGATACCTATATCGTGATAGCCAGGTCAGATTTGAGGCGGCTTGAAAATTCTCTGACAGCAAGTTGACCACTAACTTGCCTCCACCAACCCGCACTGGGCCCGCGTGGTGGAGTATGGCCCACTCCCTCCCACTCACCCTTATTCGTGAGAGGAGGCCTTTGCCCTGCAGTGGGATTCTATAGGCTATAACTTAACTTTTATGTCGTGATCGTTTTTGACTTAACTTCATTGGAATAGAGTTGACAATGAATCGAAAACCGAAATTTCGAGTAGACCTTCAGTACCAAATTCAAACCCACGCTCACCAAAATCTCCTCACTAATTGATGGTATCTATCATCAACAATAATTCTAAACTATGATAGTAATAACCTTAACCCCATAAGCGTGTAGTGGGTGCATGCTATCACGTTTATGGCGATGCCACCTGCGCCTGAGTTGACTCACGCCCATGACGGATGAGTTAAAAACAATACAATATATATATACTGAGTGTTAAGCGTAAACAGTTGCATTACTTTCAGGGGATTCTACCCATGATACTGAACAATTTTCCCTAAGAAACCTATAAGAAATAAAATTGACTTTTCATAAAAACGTTAAGTATGGTAAGTCCGAAATTCTTTTTGCGAATTTCCAAGTCACCAGTTCCAGGGTCACCCAAGAGGGGTACGGACCTCGGCATAGGACGTTGCTGGGGCTACTTTAGGGTTAGAAACAGTTGACAGCCTGTTTCCTATACAACTTCCTTAAATGCTGACGGTTTTTTAAGGGGATGATCAGACCATCAAACTGAACAACTATTTCTAAGGGACCATAGCGAAATAGCAAAAAAAAATCTGCTGTCCCATACAAAACTGACAGCCTACACCTGCGATCAAATATTAGGGCCTACACGAACCAAATAAGTATATGGGATAGCTGTAATGTAAGGAGTACGAACCCTGAAGGTATGTTGGAAAACGTCGCAAATCATAGGAGTCTGCAGGACTTTTGGGGGTTGGATGGGACGATAAGCACCTGAATCATTCAAAGATCTTCGTTTCGTTGACGTTACCTACCCTATACAGGGTCCTGCTTAATATGCTGACACTTTTTTAAGGGGATGATCAGACCATCAAACTGAACAACTTTCTCTATGGGACCAACATCGAAATAACGAAAAAAAAATCTGCTGTCCCATACATTTGGCTCGAGTAGGTTTGCAGTTTTGTATGGGGAAGAGCAGATTTCTTTTTCGCGCTTTCGATATTGGTCCCATAGAGAAAGTTGTTCAGTTTGGTGGTCTGATCATCCTCTTAAAAAAGTGTCAGCATATTAAGTTGGACCCTATATGTTGGAAAACGTCACATTTCTTAACTACAATAAAAACTGTAGGTACTTTTGTTATAGAGTTTCTGGCCGCATCTTCTCTACAACGGAGCACCCTCCGACGCAGTGGTAACGTCAAAAAAAAGACGAACCTAGAGTCGAAAACTATCTGTGTTATTAAATCTGAATGCTGCCAACTGCCTCCGCGGTCTAATGGTTAAGAGCATTGGGCTCCTGACACGGAGGTCGTGGGTTCAATTCCCACGGGGGACACCTAGTGATATACGTTTTTCCCCAGTTGGCTAGGACTTTGCAGGCTGAATCACCCGATTGTCTGAAAAATACAAATGCTTCCGTGCTTCGGATGGCACGTTAAGCAGTTGGTCCCGGCTACTATCTTTGGTGGTACCTAGTAGTCGTTACATAAAAACCACGTCAGAGGCCGTAAGGCGGTTTGAATAAACTCCGACACCAGGGCTTGCGCTTGCCCACATGATAAGAAGCAGAATCTGAATAGGTAGCATGACACCGTGATATAGCGCTATCACACCTTCGCTCTCTTTCGAGATAAAAGACGTGATACAGTCGTATCACGTGTAGCATGCACTGAATAAAAATATTAAATGTAGAATATTTGTGTTACGATTAATTTATACTGCAAATGCTTTGCTCAACCAACATGGGATCTCTTCAATTATCCTCAGTATAACAAGCGGTGTCTGAACAGCACTATAAAATTCATTCACAATAAAAATTAAAACCCCAGCGATGAAAACAGTCAAGCTATGTAGGTTTATGACACCACCACTGCCTCGTAGCACGTCGCTATGACACATTTTATGTGCATTCGGAAGCACGTGCACTGTGAATAGGTCTGTATGTACGTACGAGTAAATAAGTAGCCCAGTAGGTACGTGACGAACAAATATGGCAAAGCCTACAAAAACTGGCATGCAGTATAGTGTCCCCAAAATGGTAACGAAAATATACAAGGTCCTTCTTAATATGCTGACACTTTTTGAAGCGGATGAGCAGACCATCAAACTGCATAGCTAAGCATATGCCGCAGTGATACAGCGCTATCACACCTTAGCTCTCTTTCTATTTGCGTGCGAACGAACGAGATAAAAGACGTGATACAGCCGTATCACGTGCAGCATAGGTACTACGAGTGCTGAACAGCAGATTTTTTTTCGCGATTTCAATGTTGGTCCCATAGAGAATGTTGTTCAGTATGATGGTCTGGTAATCCCCTTAAAAAAGTGTTAGCATATACAGAAGGACCCTGTATAGAGCATTGTGGTCTCTAGACCACGTTTAGACCAACTTGACTCAATCGTTCCCTTGGTACTGAAACTACAGAATCTTTTACCTACAAAAAGCTTTTAAAGAAATTACACTCTCCCCAGGTCTTTACCTACCATCCTACCAACTTGGAAACAAATAAATAAATAAAATAAACTAGGTAAGTACCTAAGTAATGATACCTACTGCCTGCGCTATCGGCCCATAAAGTATCATTAACCTTTAAACCACATACTCTACCCATCAAACTGAACAATTTTATTATGGGAACAAACCGATCAGAGCAAAAAAAAATCTGCTGGTAGTTATGGAGTTTAGTATGGGACAGCAGTTTTTTTTTTGCTCTGATCTGTTTGCTCCCATAATAAAGGTTGTTCAGTTAAAGGTTAATGATACTTTTCCTTACACTCTGTATAAGTGCGGCTATAATTTTAAAGTAGCTTTATTTTTAAGCCTTGGTTTGACATGCCCGCATTGTCCAAACATTTATGTAGGTCATACATACAGAACGTGCACAAAGCAAAGATTGATGTTTTTCTTCAAATACATCACCATTTCAGTACTCAAGGCTTCTCAGAGGCGTAATGCAATTGTGAGTGAATCCTACTCTTTCCTATTCGGTCTTTCTTGACTGACTGTGTGGGATAAAAAGAGAAGGAAGTACTTATTGTTAAGTCGTGGGAAAACTACTGAGTCATTCTGTGTGCAATGTTAGAAAATTGCTTCTAATTTTGCCTTCACACTGTTTTGGAACATGGTTACGTCGAAGGTTAGTGTTATGCCAGGAAGTTTATGAAGGGGACCGAAACTATACTACTTTACAACTATCGACCCCTTATAGTGACCCTTCTCACTGTAAAGAGTACGGGCAAGCCCTGGTGTCAGAGTTTATACAAACCGCCTTACGGCCTCTGACGTTGTTTTTATGGGGTGCCCTCTGCGTCGCATAAAGACTTCATTCCTAATTTTGGAAGTCATAAAATGTTCAGCATAAAGTTTTTTCGCATAAAAGTATCTTCCCATAGTTGTTTCTGAGCATACTGCTTTGATTGGCATAACTGTTATCTGCTCTAATGTTAATCAGAATAATTTAAGTTACCATAAATTGTCAAGTCATATTATTCAAACTCATAACTAACATTAAATCTAATTTATTAATCGCATAATAAGACGTATTAATTAATAAAAATATAATGATATAAATTTTATTAAAAACAATTAAGTAATTAAAACTACTTAACTGTAGGTTAGGTTACGTATTGTGATCACTTATAGAGCGAGTGAAATCAAACGAATGCGAAAAACAAACTATTTTTTTAAAATTTAAGTTTAGGTTAGGTTATAACATGTATTACGTTTAGCAGAGCGCGCAAAGCGAGCGGAGCATCAACATGCTTGCTTGTATACTGCATGCTTGCTTGCTTGCTGCATGCTTTACTTGCTTGCTGCATGCTTGCATGTTGGGGGGTGCAGGGGGGCTGCGCCCCCCGCTCGGGGGGTGGGGGGGGGGGGGCGGAAGCCCCCTGCCTGAGAAAAACAAACTGATGTTTATAAAATTGTAGGTTAGGTTAGGTTAGAACATGTATACGCTTAGCGGAGCGAGCGAAGCGAGCGAAGCATCACCATGCATGCTGCTTGCTTGCATGCTTGCTTGCTTGCTTGCTGCATGGTTGCTTGTATGCTGCATGCTTGCTTGCTTGCTGCATGTTTGCTTACTTGCTGCATGCTTGCTTGTTTGCTGCATGCTTGTTTGCTAGTTGCTTGGTTCGCCAAGCCAAGGTGACCTTTACTTAGTCCTTCGCTTACCACTTCCGACTCGTTAGGTTAGGTTATCGAGGAGCTACCGAGAATATTTTATTTAATTTCTATTTTTAGGACACAAAGGGTATCAACTATACTAATTAAATAAAACGACTAGGTACGAAATAATAAAATTATTACTATTATAATAAAATATCATACAAAATTAATGAGCGTTGCAATGTCGCTTAGAATCAGTTATTTAGTTTTACTATTAAACCAATATTATAAAAATATAATAATCATGAAAAATCTATAAGTTCATTACAATACTTAAATTTTTTTTTATATGTAAATGTATGTTTTAATTAGTTACTTGTATGAATTATTTATGACGTTTTAGGTTTATGTCAACAAATATTATGCTTTAATATAATAATGCGTAAAACGTTTATGCGTTTAAGACTTATGGGAACTGACAATTATACCTTCAGAAATTAGTAAAACAGAAATTATGCCTAACAATTTAGTTCCAGTTAACGTTATGCGAAATGATGAATATGTCTAATTTAGTTATGCGACATTAAATTATGTCTTTGAATTTTATACGACCCAATATGGACCCTTTTTTATGTAACCACTACCACCAGTAATAGTACCCGGGACCAACTGCTTAACGTGCCATCCGAAGCACATACCTAATCATCTTTATTTTTCAGACAATCAGGTGATTCAGCCTGCAATGTCCTAACCAACTGGGGAAAAACGCACAAAGTGACATATCACTCGGTGTCAACCGTGGGAATCGAACCCACGACCTCCGTGTCAGAAGCCCAATGCTCTTAACCGTTAGACCACGGAGGCAGCAAAGAGTATTGTACTGCATACACTACGGACACTACCAACCCCAACACCAATTTAATCTAACCCCTACTTCGCAAACAGGTGGTAAAAAACAGTAGGTAACGGAGTACCTAAAGTATCCGTTCCGGAGGGGTATACATACCTAGTACCTAAATTTTGAATCTTTCCGAAAACATGTTTAAAACTCAGATCAAAAAAGTCCTCTGTAAAAAGCATACTATAAACTGGATGATTATTTAAATGATCAAAATGCTTGGGTCTGAGTGTCGCTAACATATAGTTTACTGTATAGTATCACAATTATTTAATTAAATAGACTATGTATTACTGTACACATAACCTTAGCATAAGAATTTATATTGTAATAATCATTAAGTCGTGTTATGCTGTAGAGTTTCTGGCCGCATCTTCTCTACAGCGACAACACGTTCCGACGCGGTGATAGCTTAAAAAAGAATTGACGTGCTCCTATATTGAATAAATGATTTTGAATAGAATTTTGAATTGAATTGAATGCAGTAGCAGTTTCAATGTAAAAAAACTCTGTAATCACTCCTATCCACACCCCATAAATACCTACATACGAGCATTTGTACGTAATCAAAGGTATAAATTAATTCAATAAAGATTCCTATAAGTTCATGGATTAACCTATTAGGTATCGAAGTTCTTACAAGTATAATGCCTTTATTCTAATAAGTGGCATACAAAAACATCTACGATGACAGTAGTTATACTTAATAAAAAATTTACAAGTCACAGACCTTGGAATCATTGCGTGTTATAACTTCTTGCCTACCTACGTGGTGTGGTGCGTACCATCAAAGATAAGCATTTTTAGGGTCCCATATCGTTAATTTACGTAAGGCATAGCCAGTGCAAAAACAAAATATTTTTGTTGTTGACTGTTGACAGTATTTCTTGGGACACTCTGGATATTATTTATTCTTGGGTCATCATCATCATCAGTCTATATACGTCCCACTGCATGCCGCAAGCCTATCCCTAGGGATGGTGTTTGGGCGTTAGTCCACCACGCGAGCCCATTGCGGTTTGGTAGACTTCACATACGCGTCAGAATTTCTTCTTTAGCGTATGCAGGTTTCCTCACGATGTTTACCATATTTATACTGTAGCAGAGCTGTCTGTATTACGTCCATAACAAAAGAGAGAAAACCTCATTGGTAGTTCTACAGTGCGACATAAAAGAGTAGAAAATAAATGAGGGCGCTGCCTCCACGCAAGAACGTCAAAATCACGCATAAGCTGGCAAGACCGACCTACAATTTGTACTAAAATATTTAGTTCCTGCTGTCACCGTTTTCTACTCTTTTATGTCGCACTGTACATGGCAATGTCATGTCGTCCGAGCAGATTCGAACCCGGACCACCATGATTAGTGTCCATATCTCTGCAACGCGCCCCCTAGTTTTTAGGGTTCCGTACCCAAAGGGTGAAAACTGGACCCTATTCATAAGCCTACGTTGTCCGTCCGTCCGTCCGTACGTCTGTCCTACATATTTAGGGCTGTAACTTTTGAATGACAATAGCTAGAATTTACACAGAATGTGCGTTTATTACGGCGGATTTGCTAACTAATAATAAAAATTTCAAAAAGTAAAAAATTTAATACAAGAAACTAGTTTTTAGCAATGTTTATTCTTCTATAGCTCTATTGTAAAAGCGGCAATACAAACGATTTGCACGCATAATGTCAGAAACGCAAAATGCCAGAACCCTCACAAAATGCCAGTTATCGCGTTATGCTACAAGCGTCATACTTGGTGTGATTGTAGAGCATACTCTTACAATAAAATATCAAATAATTAAAACTGGCCAAGTGTGAGTCGTTATCGCGCTTAAGGCCCCAGAGAAAACAAAACTTTTTTGTAAGTTAATACTTTGATTGGTGGTGTGGTACAGAACCCTCGGTGTACGAGTATCCCGACTCGCACTTGACCGGTTTTATTACCTATAGGTATGTTCATATAAGATCACATAAAACTACAAGTACATAGAGCATTGGCCTTTATTACAATTGCTTATACGAGTATATTTAGCTACTTCCCACGATCATTAGTTGAAATGTCTTCTTTTAGTTTACGATTGTTTGGTCGAAGCCGTTGAAATCATTAGTACAAAATAATCTGTTAATTCCGGTAAATGTCATTATCAGGCTATAATTATCAGGGCTCGGATTTCACGGACAGCAGATTTGTTTTTTGCTCCGATTGGTTTGCTCCAATAGTAAAAGTTGTTCAGTTTGATGGGTAGACTCAATTTCACCCTGTAGATAGGGATTGAAAAGTTTATCGACTTTCTAAAATATAGGTACGTTATACAGGATGTTAAGGTAAGAAGCCATGATACTGAACAACTTTACTTAATTAATTATGATTATGTCCTCATTGCTTCCTGGCGTGAGCTCGGATGTGGCTGGAGAATCAGAGTTTTGTCTCGAAATCTGTTACACGCAGCGCAATTCCAGTCAGTCAGTCGAATTGTACAATTATAATAATGTTGCTTAGGGACGGGTCTTGCGGTCTTGGCGTTTGATAACAAGGTCTGCCAACCTAACAGTCTCAGAGTGCTTAGTCCCTTCCCTGACAGCTTTTCGGCACGCAGGTAGCATCTTTGCAAGTTCCTCGCTGGAGTTTGAGGGCATGCCGCGAGCTGCCAGCTGAAGCTTCAGGACATTTTTGTACCTCAAATATACTGGCCTCCAGGTTTCCGTTTTCCAGAGGAAATATCTGATTAGAAGATAGACCTCGGTAGACGGGAGTCATCCGTACGGACTGGGTGGCCACACCATCGCACCATTAACTTTAATGAGCGTTTCTGCAACTGAGTGTAAGTCTGTCATTAACTAAATATGCCACTATCAATAACAGACTTTGTTACTGTTTCACACGAAAGAGTTCCAATTCCTGTCTGCGATAGGGTCAAAGGCATAAAGGCCCGTATGCACAGCTGTTTAATATTCACAGCAATGAGTCAGCCGCCTACGACGCCATTTCGGGTTTGTGGCCTAGATTGTAATATTATAGTTATCGGTTCTCTACACATAGGCTCCCAGGCGGAGACCTAGATAGCTCATGTACACCTGTGGACCTAGTTTTAGGTATTTGAGTAAGTATAATTAGTTTATTGATCGGAAGAAGGTTATTATTTTACGAGCAAATGTAAACTGGTTAAACAACTTTAGTATTTTATAGTAACGTAGCGTGCAGAAAAGCAAACTTTGAGTTGAAATCATCGAAAATAATATTTTTTCGATGGTTGAAATACATACAATAACAAAATATCCAAACTTTAGTTACTAGTACCTATAGGTAGGTTTGGGGTTGTTTTCAATGTTGGCTCAATACAATAGTGAAAATTTGTTCAGTTTGTTAGTCCAAACCACCGTTTTGAAGAAGCGAATGAAGTGTCTCAGGTAGCGATCTATCAACTCTGCCCACCCTGGGAGACAGGCGTGAAAATATGTGTGTTTTACGTACCTACTTATGTTTTAATGCTGCCTATTACCCTAGAGATGTACAGGGTGCAAAGCTGATCAACAGATTTCAATGTTGATTGATGGTCTGGAGTGCGATTTTTGAATCTCATTCGGTGAATTCAGCAGTTGAAAATGTCAAAATTACTATGGAGATGTGCATCTTTATACTGCTGATTTGTCTTTTAAAAATCATTCTTCAGGAATGCGATTTTTCAAAGTCAAATCAGTAGTTTAGAGATGCACATCTCCATAGTAATTTTGTAATTTTCAACTGGCGAATGAGATTCAAAAATCGCACTCCAGGAGTGCTATTTTTGAAAGTCACACATCCTAATTCATACTCAAAAATCTCGAAATCGAAAGTGACATAAATTTTATAGTCTCTGGCATCTACGTAATCGAATCGATCGAATCAAATCGAATGACACAATGTGTGACTTATAAAAATAGACTTCCTAAAATATAATGGTGAAACTTTACTTTTTTTACTGTGATACAAAGTACCTACTATCTGTGATGGTATGGTAATAATGGGTATCTACCGCTCATTTTTCTCGCAATATTTTCTACTTAGTGCTACCGACTTAGCTTAGACCGTGAACAATCTCTTTGCTGTAGTACGAGTAGTTATTCGCCTCAGGAAATTTAAGTGCTATTCGTAAATCAACGCTTGGTCAGTTGCGATAATCTGACTAATTGCGCATTTTATACCACATTCCATTATTTTTTACACTGATTATGAATATAGCACTCGATTACTAGAAAATTTTATGATTAGGTACCTAGTCTTAAATAAAAATCTATGCAGGTGTAAACATTACGAAATAAGTGATAAGAATAGTTTACAAAGTTTTTAAACTTTTTTAAATTCCTTTTTTTGTAAACACCCACTACAGATTAGCTAATAGTTCATGTGTAGGTACCATTAATATTAAATAAACAATAATTTTTACAAAGTAATTAATCATTATTGATAGAAACATAAGTACCTACTTAATTACAAAACTATTGAAACACTGGAACCCTGATTCAGATCAAAGGAAATTCAGTTCAGCTTGCAACAGACTTCAATAACAAATAGTTTTTATGTTACGCCACAAAACTTATTTGCATGCATAAAAACCTGTTTTTGTAAACGTCACTTTGACATGTGCATTCCCGCGCTTTAGATCACCAATAGCCAGCCAGTATCGCGCGGTAACACAGCGCAGGCGCGCGCGTTTATTACTTTTTGTTTTTAAACTTTTTAAAAAAGCTGTTCGAAAAGCAGCCAGTGTTTTTATTCATTTGATAAAAGGAATTTTATTTATTTACAAAGGTTAGTTGTGCAAAGTGATGTTTTTTATTCTGCCCAAGTTTTTTTTACTAGTGAGGTAACAGTGTGCAAATATTAAAGTTATTTGAATGTTCTTACGAAATGTTTTTGTTGTGATACCGGTTGGGTCTTGGGTTGGGCCGGAAAGAATGGTAACCTTTGTTAATGTTAAGCTAGCTTTAAATTATATTTTAACTGAGCTTTACGTTGTATGAATTAATTTTAACTTGTGCTAAGTTCGCATTACTGTTGTGTCATAGAAAAGACATCAACGACCGCGCTTTCTAAAATATAATAATTTTATTAGTTCTTATGTCAACTCTTAAATATTAAAACGATTGGAAATTATATTTGATAAGCTTCCGAATATGAATGAAGTAAGAGATATCATCTTATGTAACCAGATGTTGATTATAATCAATGCAACAATATTTATATTAGTCTATCACTCTAGCTAAATCATAACATTAGCATATAGTTTGATTTTTAAAACCAGATAGGTACTTATGAAAAGAACCTACCTATAATAAAACGCGTTCATTAAATAATTTTTAAATACTTACTTCATATAGGTAGGGTACGAGGTCACTTCTAATCAAATGCCTTGAATTTTTAGAATTACTCACTTAGCACTGACTGAAAAACAAAAAAATTTAGTTTACTAATGTGAGCGCCTGTAGGACTGATATTGCATTTAGGTTAATTTGATGCGGTTCGCGTTTCATTGCTTTATTTATTTTAATTCTTCACAGCCATGTACTTTTTTAATCCTACGTACACAATTTATTAAGATACGTTTACGATACGATCACAATTCTCATAATTATACCTTAGGTACACCACATAGTTAGGTACCTAAATATACAGGGTGTAACAAAATACCCTAGTAATACTTAAGGGTGCCTACGGAATTCTGGAGGGGAACTTAAATCCATTACGAAATCATAATCCTAATTCGGAATTCTACAGGGTGTAACAAAATACCCTAGTCATACTTAAGGGGGTGCTTCAGACCATCAAACGAAATAACTTACACTATTGGACCAGCATCGAAATCGCGAAAAAAAAATCTGCTGTTCTATACCTACATTTGAGTAGAGTCGGTACTACTGTTGGTACTGCAGTTTTGTTTTGCTGATTTTTTTTGGCGATTTCGATGTTGGCTCCTTAGTGAAAGTTGTTCAGTTTGATGGTCTGAAGCACCCCCTTAAGTATGACTAGGGTATTTTGTTACACCCTGTAGAATTCCGAATTAGGATTACGATTTCGTAATCGATTTAAGTTCCCCTCCAGAATTCCGTAGGCTTCAAATCCTATACAAAATCACAATCCTGCCTGATTCGGAATCGGAATTCTGTACCTATGTGTGTGTCACATCTAAGGATTGGTTTTAACAGGAAAACTCAATGAGGAAACATACGTACTTCAAACAGAAGATCACGAAGTTCTAAGACTAGGAATAATGTATGACATCATCAGTTTTCGTTGACATGTTGTGCGATTGTGAATCAGTATTTACGGAATGGCAAAAGTTATTATGATAAAAAGCTTTTTTGGTTAACTTTATCCTCAAATAAAATTGCGGTGCGCCCCTTGTATAAAATCACTGGTCATCGATCTTTTGGACTCTTTCTGGTCACTTCAGGCTTCTGAATAGGATCTTCTTCATCATGATGAGTCCAATTACTCAAGCTGTGGTGGAAAAATTACACGGAAATAATATCTACTAATTGAAATGAATTGGATTTCATGGGTGGTTCAGACCATTAAAACTAAACAACAACAAAAAGTCAGCTGTTCCATCAACAGAAAACATATAAAGTACTTATAAAGGGTGTAAGGGACAGCCCTCCGCAAACTGAAACAGATGCTTAGACCGTCAAACTGAACAACTTTCTCTATGGCACCAACATTGAAATCGCGAAACCTGTTCCATACAAAACTGCTAACCTACTCGAGCCAAATGTATGGGACAGCAGATTTTTTTTTTTCGCGATTTCCATGTTGGTCCCATAGAGAAAGTTGTTCAGTATGATGTTCTGATCATCCTCTTAAAAAAACTGTCAGCATATTAAGTTGGACCCTGTACAATACAGGGTCCTTCTTAATATGCTGACACTTTTTTAAGGGGATGATCAGACCATCAAACTGAACAACTTTCTCTATCTCTATTATCATCCCTTTAAAAGTGTCAGCATAAATTAAAGACCCTATACAGGGTCCTTCTTAATATGCTGAAACTTTTTTAAGGGGATGATCAGACCATCAAACTGAACAACTTTCACTATGGAGCTTACCTCAGGAAACGCGAAAAAAAATCAGCTGTCCCATACAAAACTGCCGTACCTACCCGACTCAAATGTATGGGACACCAGATTTTTTTTCGCGTTTCCTGAGGTAGGCTCCATAGTGAAAGTTGTTCAGTTTGATGGTCTGAGTTCACCGTTTCAGTTTGCGGAGGGCTGTCCCTTACACCCTGTATGTAATCACAAAAAAACTGCTGTTTCTCACATTATATGAACAGTAGATTGTTTATTTGCAATTTCAGGTTTGCTCCCATAGTAAAAGTTGTTCACCTTTTTTCCTTAAGCAAAGTTGTTCCGTATCATGATGAATACATTTACTCATTGAAGGAATGCAAGTGTCTACCTTAAGAGGATAGGCGAGTACCGTTTTATCCATACAAACTTAGTCCCCTGTTTCCTCCCTGGATAATGACGCTAAAGCAAAAAAAATTGTACCATTCTATCTATGTTACCTCTGCTATGTCCCTGTATTTTGATTTTTTGCATTAATCAATTACTGTATGAACAAGGGACCTTCGATAATTAACAATTATACCGCCCGTTTTCAGACATCCAGCAAACAAATTTGACGAATATAATCAAAAAAAGCAAAACATACAGATACCTATAGCCAAAGTTTTTCTCATAATTATTATTCTTGAAAGAGTTATTAAAATTGGTTTAGTTTTGGAGGAATACGAAATGCTGTTTTTGCCGATTTTATGTATATAAAATTGGTCCGAGCTGCACTTGTATCTTTGGCACTCTAGTTGGCGGGGCGGTTGGGTGGGGCGGTGCGGACAAATATGTATCCTGTCTGAAAAGTGACCTATGCTCCAAATTATCATTTCAGACCGCCTATCCTCTTAACAACCTGTCTAGCATATCTGTTCAGCCGTTTATGCGTGATTGAGTCACAAAAGTGACAACAGTCACAAACATCCAATAATCCAAACTTCGTCATAAACTTTCATTATTCATGGATATAGGTAGTTAAGGCTAGGTTATCCCAGTGCAAGCGTCTCTTTCTTGCAAGCATAAGTTTACAATTAGCCATCCCGCTCCAATTGAAAGCAGGATCGCAAAAAAACGTGTTTTTCGTCAATATCTTTGCTCATGGCAGTTTCTAAGCTATAACTTCTCCTGAGTTCACTAGAAATATTTAATGTATTTAGTTAAGTACAAGAATAAAAAGTTAAATATCAGCAGTTTAATCATAGTATTGAAAAAACATAACAAAAAGGGGTAACTTTGGGATTTTTTTCTATCTAGTAAACTCAATCTAATCGTGTAATTGAGAACAGTCGCCCATCCGCCCGATCCTTAAATAAGACATAATTTAATTTCAGACTTTAAAAAGCAGTTTAAAACACTTTCGTTCGTGTTCAAAAAACGGCCTCGACGGTATAACAGCGTCTTAAGTATATGATTCCTAAACTTGTGGTTATCCGAAGTGTCCAATAAGATTGTAAAGCTCATTTAACATAGCGGATTGTTATCCAAGGCCACTTAGTTCTGTCTGCTATGTAATACCGTTAACTAATACAACTAGTGTTATATCTACCGTATTATGTCGATCTTCCATTATTGTGCTCTTAATCTTTGACGGCTCGATAGCTCAGTCGGTCGTGAACCTGCCTTCTGTGCCGGGAGTCGCGGGTTCGAATCCCGTAAGGGGCACTTATTTGTATGAAGAATATTTGTAACCGAGTCATGGATGTTTGGATGTTTACTTGTGTATTCTATATCGTTTTCTAGTCGTCATAATACCAGTCTAGGCTAGATTCTGGTAGGTAGTACTTTAAATGTGATTATACTGTATTCCAAATAAGGACGACGAGAATTTCAGATTCCTATTTAGCTTTCTGGCCAATTGTGACAAGCAAATATAATTTATTTATCAGAAAGATGTACTATCCGACATATCTTGGACGTTACTAAAACTGTTTTAAGAATAAGTGAGAGTAAGTGTTTCAAATCTCTGTTTCTGTAATTTAAAATGGCCGATTTGTTCACCGCTGGCTTTTCGGTGAAGGAAAACATCGTGAGGAAACCTGCATGCTTTAATTTCGAGGCATGTATTGTACTGTCCATTAAAAGTGACGACGGGCTCGCCCCCCGTCACACTGGACAGAGTTTCGGTACTATTGGTGAAACGTGGATGCTCTGAGGTTTCAGAATATCTCTGACTTCCCCCTCGAGGAATATAGTCGTGAGCATAAGCTTTATGCTTAAATTTTCGTTACTTTTTGGAATGGAGTATAGATAATTAGAGCGACAAGGTCAAAAAAAATACCGCCCCGTGGTGCTAAGTTCAAATCAAGCATCTTAAATATATACAGCGTATTTATTAATATGCAGATGATTTTTTAAAGGGATGATCAGAACTAACCGAACAACTTTCTCTATGGGACTAACAACTAAATCGCGAAAAAAAAGTCATCTGACCGCACATTAGGACGAGTAGGCAGTTTTATGTCTCCGTAAACTTATAATGACCGCAAAACTGTAAAATCTTTAAAAAAGTAAATCTAAAAAAAACTCTTATTTACTCTCGTTATAGTAAACATCTTTGAACCTTCCTAAATAGTTATTGATTAGGTATTCGATGAGTCATGCACGATCATTCATCATGCATCATCGACTCGTCGTATAGATAGATTGTAACTAATTTAAATAATGAAATGACGCAGTGTTTTTCTAATACTTATATGATTCGATTTTCGTTTCGGAAACGGGCCCATTATTATTTATAAGTAGTGAGAAAAACACTTTTTGTTAGCTGGTTAGCTCCATCAGTCATTTCATAAACAAACAAAAAACAAAAAAAAATACTTAACTACTTATATGTAAGTTCTTTTTTTTTCAAATTGTACTGTTTACAGTTCGTTGTTTTCATTCTCTTTACAGGTTTAAATTTTTACAAGTCAGATTATTAAATGACAAAAAAAAACTAAAATATCCTAAAACAGGTAATATCCTAAAACTAAAAAAATATAACAAGAACAAAGCGTGGAGCTTCTGGCCGTACCTGAACCAAAAATAAAAATATTTCGGTTTACATTAATTAATGTTTCAAATAAGGCAATGTGAAGAATATAAAAGTGGAGGCTTTCCTAGCAGCGGAAGAACAAATCAGAAGGTGTACTCGTAGATAGAGCAATAAAATACTCAAACCTGGAATCTTTCCATAGTTTTCAGAGAGCGATATTATGAAAATCCTCGTCATACAAAACAGGCAACATAGCAATTAGAAAATAACAAGTCATATATACCTAGTAGATTACACACCGAGGACAGGAAAGCAAGAAAGGCTTTCTTATTTACTGTCCGAGGTTAGTATCCTATTTTTCTCCTCGACGGAGGTGGAAAGCGACCACTTCGTTTACCGCAGCGGGACGACAATTGACGCTTTCCGTCCGGACGTGAGAAAAATACCTTATTAGTGGCGATAAATTAGCTTTAAGCCGATGAGATATCAATGTCAGATTATAATGCGGTGTTTCCTTTCCTTCAGTCAGTGCATACCAAGGAACATCGGTAATAATACGTGCATACAGTGACAGGTTTCCGACAAACATTTTCCTGTGTTCTTTATCTATACAGGGTGTAAGGAAAAGTATCATTAACCTTTAAACCGCATACTCTACCCATCAAACTGAACAACTTTTATTATTGGAACAAACTTTTAAATGGGAAGAGTATGTGGTTGGAACGATAATGATACTTTTCCTTACACCCTGTATATACCTAGTCAACGGGTTCGAATCCCCACGGACGAAATGCCATGTTGTCATGTACCAATCAAAGAGTTTTTCTAACTAAAGTACATTTTCGCTTCCTCCTTCACCATATCTTTGCAAAACCAGTAAAACCGTTAGCCTCCAAATATAAATAAAATTGAAATTCCATTCACAATAACAGTTCGATGCAGCAAGGTATGGTATCGTTGCGAAACTTAATAATGTTGTTGACTCAGACGATTAGCATTTGTGGGTGTTTATTTAAAAGTCGCCTTTCATTTTACTGTTTAAAAATACTATAAGTACAAAATTTAATTACCTTTCTGGGTGGTCAGAAATGTAGATGTAACTTGGTACAAAGTGAGCTTGTAAAGAGCGCCATCAGCATATTAGGGTTTCAAGAAAGTATCTCTCTTCCTGGCTTTTAATCCCATATGGTGGTGGGGTCAGCCTCCGCGTCTGTTCTCTCCACCTTGCCCTATTTCTGACATCGTCTTCGGAGACATTGCACTCGGTCATATCACTACGAACTGTGTTCATCCATCTAGTCTTCGGACGTCCCCTTGGGTAGGGTTTCAAGAAAGTAAAGTAAAGGAAACCTTTATTTGCTAATGATCAGGTTATAAAAAAATATACAGGTGGTTAGTACCTTCAGTAGAGGATCTCCTAAATCAGATCCTTTGAACCAAGATTAGGTCAAGGGGTGATAAGAAACATTATTTCTTAGCAGCCTCGCAAGCACAGTAAAACATTTTTGTAGGATTTTGATTAACTCCAACTTTACAAAGGAAACCCGGTGGTGGTCCAGTGGCAAGTAACCTTGCCTGTCATGCAGGAGGCGATGGTTCGATCCCCGTCCAGGCCGCCTCGTACAAATGCGTTTTTCGGAATTTATGTACGATTTGTAACACCACTGGCTTTTCGGTGAAGGAAAACATCGTGAGGAAACCTGCACGCTTCAAATTCGAGGCATGTACCTTCTGTCCATTATACCTAATTGGCGACAGGCTCACCCCCCGTCGCACTGGACAGAGTTTCGGTACTACTGATTATTAAGAGTGATTAAAACTTGACAAAACGTCGCAATTTATTATTAATTTACTCTATTAATACATTTTTCAAATAAGGAAAGACCGGAAAAGAAAATAAAGCCGGTTACCGGTCTTTCGTTCGCTAAGGTACTTTACATACAATTTATACTACAGCAATCCATAAAAAAGACACTGTCGTTTACAATTTTGTTACAAAAAGAACTGTAATATTTATATGTACCTACCTACCGACTTATCGGTCGGTAGTAAACGCAGTCACTTTATATTCATTATGCACACATATCTAATGTTGAAAATGAAATGCCTAGGGTTAAAAAGGTTTAACAGTACTTTAGTAGTTACAGTCAGCATCAGAGAAACCTAACACTTCTATTTTATTCTTTATTTGGGGGGTTCAATTTATCTGATGCTGAATATACCTAACAATGTTCACCCTAGTAATTTAGGGGTGGTTTAGAGTAGACCATCAAACTCAACAACTTCACTATGGTTTTGTATGATTAGAGTAAATAGCAGATTATTTAGATTTTTATTCGACGTTGTCTCCAGTTAGATGATCTTAAGACGCTGTTATCCCGTCGAGGCCATTTTTTGATCACGAACGAAAGTGTTTTAAACTGTGTTTTAAAGTCTGAAATTAAATTATGTCTTATTTAAGGATCGGGCGGATGGGCAACTGTTCTCAATTACACGATTATATTAAGTTTACTAGATAGAAAAACATCCCAAAGTTACCCCTTTTTGTTATGTTTTTTCAGTACTATGATTAAACTGCTGATATTTAACTTTTTATTCTTGTACTTAACATTAAATTTTTCTAGTGAACTCAGAAGAATTTTTAGCTTAGAAACTCCCATCAGCAAAGATATTGACGAAAAACACGTTTTTTTGCGATCCTGCTTTCAATTGGAGCGGGATGGCTAATTGTAAACTTATGCTTGCAAGAAAGAGACGCTTGCACTGGGATAACCTAGCCTTAATTCTAAATCACCCCTTTAAATACTAAAGGCTTTTTGATTTACCCTACAGAATCATCAGTGGCGTAAACGTAAGCAATAGAAATGTACTCGTATCACTGAATTTATAGGAAGTAAGTTATGTATAGAGAATGATGCACAAGATGAAACTCACCCTTGATCCCAGCTGCCGAGCGTGTGGAGAAGATGAGGAGACCATGGAACATATCCTTTGTGACTGTGATGTTTTGGCGGCAAAACGTATGAACCTCCTCGGAGATGGATACCCAAAACAGGGTGATCTTATGTTTCTTCCTCTCAATGGTATCGCCTCCTTCATTGACCATGTATTTGAAGGGTGAAGAAAGCAAAAAGTATTGGGGCTAACACAAAAGATCCCACTGGGTCGAAGTGTTTTTTTTTTTTTTTTAATTTATTTAACTTTTAAAGAATGATTATGAGCTAGGATACACAATTTCTCTCCAAAACTCCGTACGGAGTTTAGTGGGAGATCCACAGTTGCTGCGTGACGTTAGGCATCACACACTAATTACAGTGCAATCAAGAGTAGGTACAGTTACAGAACTTAGTTTCATTTTTAACTACAGTATATTATTATCAGTGTATTATTTATTTGAGAGTTTAACAATATCAAAAACAATGAGTTCATGCATACAATAATAAAATTCCACCTGCCTAGCCCTTCGACTGAGTCTTGGGATCGGATTTCACAGGGGTTAGACTGGACCACTAGTCAGGTGAAATAAATGCAAACATGTTAATACCTAATTAGTTTAGGGTAAGACCACAGCCTAAGTATAGGATTAGTAATCCAATAAATATCTTTTTAATTTATCTTTAATAGTACTGTTGCTGGCTTGCCAGCCCCCACAACAAGATAAGATATAAGATGTATAGAGAAGTCAATTAATAAAAAACCGGTCAAGTGCGAGTCGGGCTACTCGCGCACCGAGGGTTACGTACCACTTTATTAACTTACAATAACGATTTTTTTTCTCCGAGACCGACTCACACATGGAAAGTTTTTTTTTTTTTTTGTTATACTATAGAGTTTGCTCTATACTCACACTAAGTTTGAGCCTGTATGTATTACCGTTTTTACGATAGAGCGAGACGAAAAATCGTTGATTAAAACTAGTTTCTTGTATGAGACCCTTAATTTTTAAATTTATGGGATTTTTATTTATTTTTAACAAATCCACTGTAATAACGCATATTCTGTGAAAATTTCAATGGTAGGAGCTATTACGGTTAAAAAGTTACAGCCCAAAATAGGCAGACCGACGGACAAAACGTAGGCTATAAGTAAGTAGTACGAATAAAAGTAATAATAATAACAGTACAATCACACATAAACCATTATACGGGTTACTGTTCTACTCATTTTGCTACTGTACTGCGCAAGTGCGTTATAAATAAATAAATAAATAAATGTCTTGGACAGTGTCACACAAATTATCTAGTCACATTTAAAGTTCCAGAATCTAGCCTGGACTTGTATTATGATAACTAGACACCGATATAGAATACATATATAGATACAAACATCCATGACTCGGGTACAAATATTCATATTCGTCATACAAATATTTGTCCCTTACGGGATTCGAACCCGCGACCCCCGGCACAGCAGGCAGGTTCACTACAGACTGTGCTGTTGGGCCGTCGTTATGTTTGTGAATATTTACTATGACTGTTTGTATGTATGCACTCGGCTGTTTGACCTGCATTCCTTGTTTGTAGGGCTGTCGCAAGCCGGAAAATAGACGCTAAACATGGGTTTCTGTCTGCATTGATTAAAGGCACATTGCAGCGATATTATCGAGCGATTTTATCGAGCGATATTATCGACAGCGATATCGCGACACCTTACACACTGCAGTGATTCCGCGATTCGCGTCACGCATGCGCCCCACCATTGAATGTAGTCGAAAAAGTTGCGATAATATCGCGGCAGTGTGTGGGATCGAGAGCGTACCCATACAAAATGTACTGAGAACAATTATCGCAAAATCGCAGCGATATTATCGATCGATAATATCGCGGCAGTGTGTAGGATCGCGCGCGTCCCCATACAAAATGTACTGGAAACAATTATCGCAAAATCGCAGCGATATTATCGCTCGATAAAATCGCTGCAATGAGCGGAGGCCTTAAATGTGTACCGAATATAGTGGCTTAGGCAAATAGATTAGAATTAATTTACCTGGAGTTATCAACTTATCAATCTTCTGGTTAGCAATAATTTTTCGACTTTAGAGTCAAAAACACTCGAAGCACGAAGGTGTTTTCGTCTTTTATTTCTTTCTCCGGCTTCTAAACCTGGAATTCCTTGACCAATAGGTAAGTAGGGTGATGGTTCTTGTTCTGTTTCATTCCAATGATTTTCACTCTAAAAGCCCAGTGCTTTTGTCGTTTATTTCTCCAGTTTCTAAATTTCCTGGAATTCCTCGACCGTAGTGTATTGGTTCTTGTTTTGTTTCATTCTAAAGATCCAGGGGGTCTACTCGGAATTTAGATGTTCTATACATAATATAAATACCGTGAACGTTCATCGTAGTTTCGACATCAACGGTCACGATAGAAAGTCAGATTTTAGGGTTCGGATGTCGGATTTATGGAAAACTAAATCCAATGGGTACCTACCTAAATCCATGTGCTAATCCGGAGTAATACGAATACGAGTAGTGCCCCCAACTTTTTTTTCATATAAGTAGAGCCGATTTTTTGTGCCTGTGACAACCCTATTAACAAATTATAAGTCAGTGGTTACAACTTATCCAATTTAATACAAGTAAATTATGCGTTGTTAAATTGTAACTGACAATAAAAACAAGTTTAATTAATACGTACACTGGAACATACATAAGGACATGTAAATACCCAATTAAATCTTGTTATTAAGGTTTTAAATGGTAGTTGATAGTCAATTAGCATTTTTAATTATTTAAAGCATCATCTCGTTTTTACCAGGGTTTCGTTCGTATACTTATTTCCCGCCTTTAGGGTTGCCAGAATAACAGATCGAAAAAATAGAATAGTAGTAGAGACTTAGAATTATAACCACTGTAGTAAAGTCTGTTAAAAAATAGTTTTAACATACACTTACCACCTACTAGTTAATAGACATTTTACACAAGTTACTATCAAATATATATGTTATACAGTTAATGCTTCGAAACAAAGTACCTAGGTTTTAATATCTTGTTAATTCTATTGCACGTTGAGTTAATTAAACCTTTAGTTAATTAAGCATTACAAGTATACTATTAGATATATTCTGTGGTATAACGCACTTATCATAACCATTGTCACACAAAATTGATAATAACACATTCTACACACGTTCTTTTCCCTGAACGGTTCCAATGAACCCTCTCTTCAACAACAGAGTCCCTTCACTGAACTCTATTACCTACATTATAAAGACAATAATTGCATATTTCGTGGGACATCGTTTGTAGAACAAAATTATAGTGTCAATTCAACTCACGTCTTCGACCATCTTCAGGCTCAAAGGAAGTAGCCCTAACTGTTCAGTCGACTGTTTTGTAAAATAGTGTCTATGAGTATAGAAATTAGGTTGATAATCGAGGTCAGTAATGAGGTTTAGGTCTGTGAAGAAAGAAATACAGTGTCATGTGGGTAAAGTGAGAGAATTGAGGGAAAATTAATTTGTAGATACAAAACGAAGTATAAAAGGAATATGATAATGGAATGCGTGAATATTTTTTTATTTAATATTAGCCGTGCCTGGCATGCGTTAGAATGTTTTGTCAGAAATCTTCGCAGGCATGCGCACAACAACCCACCAACGTTTCATCACAATCGGACGAACAGTATCAGAAATTTGGATGAGAGGGGAACACTAATCCATCTATTCAAAGTGGCTGAGCGAGCTATGGAAATATGTTTCTCCGAGAGACCACATCAGAAATGAGAAACGTCAGATATAACTTAAAATAGTTGCTGCTGAAGTGGCAATGAGCTGGTCATATTTGCCGAAGAACTGACAACCGATGGGGAGTTAAAAATGGAGACCACGTATTTTCAGGCGTAGTTTAGGAACGTTCCTTGGCCCGTTTGACCAACAACCTGAGAAAGTTAGGGGAATTAACGGATGAAGAAGACCGATGATAGGTAGAGTTTTGTAGCGTACCTTGTATGGGAGCGTCTCCCATGTATATTAGCAGTGGATGGTGACAGGCTGATGATGATGATGTATTTATTATCTAGTTTCTAGTTATATCATAATCATAAAATAAGCCTAGTATCTCTGTTTTCGTTTTCGAAGCATCTTCACGTCTAAACTATTTGTGTGTCTCTTTTTATACTGAAAAAGGTATCCACGCTTGCTAAACAAAAGGAAAAGACTTGTAAATACCTACGTAAAATTAGTCAGTAAGAGGTCACTTTGATGAACTAGAATGCGCAAGTTCAAAAAAAGATGTAAACCACAGATCACCCACAGACCTAGTTTAGCGAATAGCGACACACATAGGCCAAACCTTTTTTTAAACAAAAGAAGCGTTAACACAAAACGTAACACCACGAAATATCTCGTTTATTACAGAATAGTTATTTAACTGTTACATTGCACAGTTAATTGCACTTAGAAGTAATTTACCATAAATCTTATTCCAAAGATGGAAATGTGAAAATGGCTTGATTCGCGGGAACGAACAACGATTTGCTGATATCCTTCCGTGTTGCATTGATGTGTGAGGTTTTAATTGATGTACCTATGTCTTGTACCTAGAAGAGAATTATTGCGTGTGTGAATTTAATTGTAGGTATCTATTAGTTGATGGTTGAAATGAAACAAAACAGCGTAAAACGTGTTATTAGTAGTAGGTACTTCAATCCATACAAAAGGACGCAAAGATTTTCCGATTTTTATTCTGATTACAGCTTTCTGGCTAATTCTGATTAGCAAATATAATTTCGTTATTAGAAAAATCTGGTTAGCTATTGCAGCGCAACATCGACTCAATTGAGTTTATCCATCTGTTATTACATGTAAAACCAACTTCTCTTTTACGTATAAAATCTTACAGACTAAATAAACAGTTTTGCCCTCCTTTCTTTCCTCAAAGAGATAACAACATGTTATCTCAACAATCCTTGTGTTTTCTTTGTCATGTTAATACTACAGTACCACAGCCCTCTGGCAGTATGTTAGTACTTATTTACTGTAGAACACAAGAACACTTATTATTCTCTCTACTGTCAACTCCGTAGACCTGTGTGAAAGAAACAAACCAGAGTCAGTTAGTTACAATAGAGAACAGATGAAGAGGGTAGGTACAACCATAAAGGTATTATACCAGGAATAGAGGAACATACGGCAGAGTGAGCGAGATGTACCTAGCGGCACCACTGTATAATAGAAAGAGATACGTGACGCGAGGCAATAGGACCGTTTTTTTAGTCACTAATTAATTCGGTTTCCGTGAATAATAGCAAATCTAAAGTGAAATCGTAGATAATTTTATGAAATATACTGACACTACTTCATTAATTTATCCACAATTTCACGTTAGACTCAGAATTATAGACAATATTCGAATTTTTGCCTTTTTGCCAAATAGTCTCCAAAAAGTATCCAAAAACGGTTTCATTTGACAACTCATGTTTGTTGCTCTATTCCTGTAAGGTATAATACCTTTATGGGTAGGTACAACAGAATAATATCGATAAAATTTACCAAGATTCAGGACGCGATTTAGAGACGTTTTTAAGTCTTATAAGAACTAGTACGATGTCCATACAATTTCGATCTTCCTTCTACAGGGTGAAATTGATATCATTAGCATCCATTTAAACAAAGAGTTCATCAGCATCCTTTTACATAAAAGTTACTCATCAAACTGAACAACTATTACTATAGAGCAAACAGGTCGTAGCAAAAAAACAATCTGCTGTTCCATAAGAAACTGAAATGCGTACCTACTCTTCTCAAATGTACCTATAATATGCAAAAGCAGTTTTTTTTGCTCCGATCGGTTTATCCCATAGTAAAGTTGTTTAGTTTGATGGGTAACTCTGTGTAAAAGAATGCTAATGATATCAATTTCACCCTGTAATGAGCTCTAGCTCAAAAACAAAAAAACTGGCCAAGTGCGTGTCGGGCCACGCGCAAGGTAGGGTTCCGTAGTTGCCCGTCACAATATACGAACTTAGAAGGGGGCTTTTTGTTTTATACTACGGTTTGACGGCTAATAAAGTCTAAAAAGTAAATTTTTAAGTTGGTCGACTATTACTCGTTAACTTGTAAAGCTAACTTAGCGGTGATAGTTTTCCTTTTAATTTCATTATATACACTACTGCCATGAATTTTTTCACATATCTAGAAACAACCGTTTAGCTGGCAGAGGGGGGGGACACTCGACTCTAACAAAAATTAGCACCTTAAAGCTTAATATTTCGCTAACGGATCCCTAAATCGAAAAATGGTTTTCCCACACCCACCTTATTTTTAAAAGACCTATCCAACGATACCCCACACCATGGGATAGACGAGAAAAAAAAATTCATCCCCACTTCACGGGTAGGGGAGGTACCCTCAAAAAAAAATATTTTTCAAATTTTTATTTTACCAATTTCTTGGCGTGATTAATATGTGTACCCATGCCAAATTACAGCTTTCTAGTACTAAGCGTCTCTGAGCTAAGCCGCGGACAGACGGACGGACGGACGGACGGACGGACGGACATGGCGAAACTATAAGGGTTCCTTGTTGACTTCGGAACCCTAAAAACGTCTGAATTTCTGGGAAGATCAGTTATCCCATGAGTTATCCCAACAGAGGTAAACTTAAATGATCTTCAGTCTTCAGACCATCAACCGAACCACGTCCACATGGGACCAACAATTAAAGCGCGAAAAAATCTGCTGTTCCAAACATTTGGGTCAAGTAGCCAGACATTTCATATGGAACAAAGCATTTTTTCACGATTTCTATTACTATATTATTATAACACTTTATTGCACACAAATACATAAAAATATACAAAGTTGAGAAAACATGTACAAAGGGCGAGCTTATCTCTGAAGAGATTTCTTCCAGCAGACCCGCAAAAGAGACAGTTAATAATTACAAGGCAAACTTATTGTGTAGGTACAAACAAACAATAAATAAATATAGTAGACAATATACAACCTACAAAATACAATATGTATCAGAATAAATATTATATATAAGTATATAAATATCACTTAAGGTAGAGAAAGATAGTGCTCTTTCGTTCTCTTTTTAAATATAGCAATAGACTTTGAGTCGCGAATGTCGGCGGGGAGTGAGTTCCATAACCGAGCAGCATGGATGGTGAAGGAGTAGGAGTAGAAGTCGGTGGTGTGGGATGGGATACTAAGTTGGGTACGGATGTCTATATTGGTCCCATTGTAAAAGTTGTTCAGTTTGATGGTCTGAAGCGCTCACTAAAGTATGTAACGCATTCAAGTTTACAGCCTGTACACTTTGCTCCTAAATATCTTGGAATCTGCAAGAAATTAATCAAAGAGAGTACGGAAAACAAGTTACCAAGTTCTTAACTTCCGTCTGTAAGAAGTCTCTCCTAATTCCTGCAATATAAAGGCGACAATCCTTTGACTCGTAGGACTTCTTGTCATGTAAATAAAGCAAGACAAGTAATCAGTGGCAGGTCATCGGCCTTAGATAAGGATTAGTACTTTCCCTGGGAAAGCGAATCGAATCTATCTGCGCGCTTGTTAAATGTGTACGTGCTTTAGCTGTAAAGCTGTTTTAAATATCTTACTGGTTTTGTGCGTTAAGCATGGTCTACCAGGATTTCCATTATTCCATAGATTAGGTCCATGTGCCCCTGACTCACAAATGCCGTAGAATCCATGCATACACGACTCATTCTTAATTGCCTGATATCATTAATGCATAATAACACAGAGTACTACCACCACCACTTATATACTACCGTAAGATAATAATAAATAGTCAATGTAATAATTTGTACTACGAGTACACCGTTCACAAGGCTATTATCCTGTGAGAAGAACTAGCAAGAAACTCACACTATGTTCTGGTAGCCTCCAGTCCTACATCTAAAAGTATATTTTAAATTCCATTGTTTTTTGTACTATTCTAAAGATGATAATAAAATATTTGAAATTTTTAAAGTGGTCCGCGAATACGTAAAGGTTAAGAAACCCTGGTCTACACCTTCCGATCCAATCTTTTTGTTTTTGTGAGCTACATTGCTGTAGCAACAAGTTACTTTTACTAAAGAGGTAAACTATTAAAGAAGTAAACTAAACAAAGTAAAGATAGCTCAAACCCATGGATAGGTCAAAAAGGTGTAGATTTTGCTTTAATACAAACATATTTTATTCTCAAGCTGTCTCCCTTTTGGTGTCAACTGGGGTAGGCAGAGACAAACGAGAACAACTTCCTACTACTTCAACTTCTTCTTTAGCGCACACAGCTTTCCACACAATGTTTTCGTTCACCTAATGGAGATTCTTACTCTGCCCTTTTGTTAAAATTCAAAGCCAAAATAGACGATTCTTCAATAGAATAGAATCTTCAAAGGCCAATGTCATCCAGCAGGCGTGACTAATTAATGAATTTCTTGCCCTTGCTTTGTTACGTGACCATAATTGATTGAATGTGTCCGTTGACAACCTTAGGTATTTGTGCACTTGTTGCCTCTTTATAAGCATTTGAGGGTGCATTGTTGTTGAAGAGGTTGCATTTTTGGGGAAAATTTTAAATAGAAAATTAACTCGTTTAGCAGCGGTCGAATTCTTAAAATTGTAACTATTGAAACCAAATTAATTAAGAAAACTAAAGCATTTCTCAAGAAAGTAACCAGTTAAGATTATTGTAGAAGATTAGAGGATAAATGTTATCTGAATACATTTTGTGTTTTTGTCTTAATATCAGCGTGGTGTGTGCATGAAAGTGACTCTCAACGCGAGGAACGTAAACATAAGTTTGTTCTAAGCCAAACATTGACCAGAAATAAGAGGTCAATGAAGCCAAATTATTATATTAAAAGTAGCATCAAAGTTAATTAAAATGATTGTTTTAGAAGCTTCATAGTCCACACTCTAAATCAACGCAAAATGTATTTCATTTATTGTTGTTTTAATAACTGAAAAACAATCTTTCTTTTCTGATAGTTCCGCATGACCATAGATTTTAAGGAGACCGGGGCCTTAAGCAGTCTTATATTTAGGTACATCGCGTGCAATAAAATACCTAGCATCTGAATCAATTAAAATCTTAAATACAAAACAACCCATTCATGATCTCGGGCTAAAGCAGTATGTAGGCAGTATTATCATAATAAAGTGGGCGGAACACAGAGCATCAGCACTTCAAGACCTTCAATTACTGGCTAGTATTGTGATTGAACCTTGGCCTACCTCACAGTCATGTTGAGAATAACCTACGTTTACAATCTCAGTACCTATCATCATAACTGGGTAACCTACTTTTGTTAGAAAAGTCTTGAACAGTGTCTTGTGTTCTTGATCACGTGACCTATATTTAAAATGTTCGAAAAAATAAAGACACAACCCTGACAGGACCAACATAGAAATTGCGGAAAAATATCAGCTGTTCCATACAAAACTGCAATCCTATTCGACCTAAATGTATATAAGGACAGCAGAACTTATTTGCGATTTGTTGGTCCCATATAGGAAGATTGTTCACTTAGGGTCGGTCATATGTCGTCTTCCACCATTCATCTCTTTTAGCCGTCTTTTCACCGTCAACTCCTTTTCTACACATGTCATCTTTCACTCAATCCCTCCATCTTTTCTTTAGTCGACCTCTCTCTATGCAGCCATGAATAAATTTCATGGTCCGCAAATTTATAATTTGGACCCTGTTATTTTAGGTAGGTATAGTCCAATCATTTTAGAGTTTCCTTGTATGGACATCCTAACAATAATTCATCTATCGCTGAAACTTTGCAGTGTGATAAAGTAAAGTCTACCGATTATGGTTGACAATAATCTAGGACCGGAAAAATTAAAACCTAGATTATTTGTCAACAGGCTAAACAATTTAGAATTCTATTCTAAAGTATTAGGTAAGCTACAAAACATAAACGAAGATAAGGAAGTAACTTGCGCTTTCACAGACATAAACTTGCTTTTCCTATTTGCTTTTACTCTTAGCCCACAAAAGGTAATAGAGTTTAGGTACCTAAGTAGTTGTAGCAAAAGCAATTCCGCCTCTTTATTAGTCTCATAATGTAACAAACTTATTTTACAATAAATGCACCTTATAGAAGGGTGTGTATCACAGGCGATAAATCTAATGTTTCATACAAAACTGCAGTAGGACTTTTATTTTTTCGACGTTTTCTCCATTGTGAAATTTGTCCAGTTTGAGTGCCTAAACCACCCCTTCAAATCCATCATCATCATCAGCCTTTTAGGTCATCTGTCCAGCGGGCAGCAGGCCGTCCCACACTGCGCCTACCAGTTCGCGGTCTCCACTCTAGAACTCTGACACCCCACCGGTTGTCAGTTGTTCAAATATTAGGTTTTGTTGTACCCATGAAACAATAAGTAGTTGAACCTAGAAAGTAAAGAAATATATAACAGGTTACTAGCGTAATGCATGAAAACTACAATGTTTGGTAAATAATGGTCAATGCATAACAATATGCATGTTACGCATCTATTTCCTGTCGTAATACATATCAATGTATATGATCTTACTAATCATAGTCATATCAAAGTTATGTAAAATGTATGTATTGCTTTAGAACACGATACAAAATAATGTTTCTTTCATGTTACACTGTCGCGTGACTTTGTCACTTTGCGAAATTTTGACCACAAAATAGGTGTTACAAATCTTTTAATGTTTCCAAACTGCTATATTTCTCATAATAATTCCCCAGTGCTCTCAAACGGTGAAGGAAAACATCATCAGGAAACCTGCATAATATTATGCTGAGGAAGAAATTCTGATGCGTACCTATGTGAAGTCTAGCAATCCGCATTGGGCACGCGTGGTGCAGTCTCAGATAAATTAACAGGAATGGATGCGATATTACGCGCGTACCCCTCTGCCAAAGGCATGCGCTCAGTGAGCATACCCGTTATATAAAAATAGTAGACGCGCGTCCCGCGCCAGTAGCCAAGTTGTATATACATCTCCCCCCCTCACCCCCGCAAAATTGACAGACTTTTTTGCGTAGAAATGAGAGATCATTTCCAATCCATTCCTGTTAATTTATCTGAGGGTGCAGTCGGTAACGCCTCCTTGAGGGATGGTCACAGTGTCCTGCAGCAGTGGGACACATAGGTAATCAACCTATGATGATTACCTTCCATACGAAAGTGCGGATTAGCCGATCGATTTTCTATGGGTGGTACAAAAAAAAACTCTCGTTTATCGACCCATTTTCCGTAGGGAAAGTTGTTTAGTTGAATACACCCTTGAAAATGTTCTAGTAAGATGTGTAAATTGCGTAAATACTTACGATTTATGGGACAATTACTGAAATTAACTTTTTTTTTGTTTTTTCTTTCCATAACTATTCCAAAAAACGCAAATTCACACATACGAGTATTACTACTAACATATTAAGTAAAACTGAAGTCAGTCATTCTGACTTTGACCCACTTTTGCACCAACAAAATTACCGCCAACAATTATTACGTTACCAATAACATTTTCTATTATTCAGAGCGTTAATATCAACAATCTATTCCGAGGTCATTGGCCGCTGTGATTATGTTAAACTGTAGGATAGACAACATTTTTTCATGTCGAATACAATGATTTTCTCACCATTGAGATAGGTTGTCTTCCCATGAAGTCAATGTTATTATCGATATGCGGACATAATAAGTCCTAGCCTAGTGTACAATCGTAATAAGTTTTCTACTAATTTTCTAGCATATTGACGAACGTATACAGGGTGTTACATAAGTAAAAATAAATATTTAAAACTCTTAAGACGCTGTTATACCGTCGCGGCCGTTTTTTGAACACAAACGAAAGTGTTTTAAACTGTGTTTTAAAGTCTGAAATTAAATTATGTCTTATTTAAGGATCGGGCGGATGGGCGACTGTTCTCAATAACACGATTAGATTAAGTTTACTCGATAGAAAAAAATCCCAAAGTTACCCCTTTTTGTTATGTTTTTTCAATACTATGATTAAACTGCTGATATTTAACTTTTTATTCTTGTACTTAACTAAATACATTAAATATTTCTAGTGAACTCAGGAGAAGTTTTAGCTTAGAAACTCCCATGAGCAAAGATATTGACGAAAAACACGTTTTTTTGCGATCCTGCTTTCAATTGGAGCGGAATGGCTAATTGTAAACTTATGCTTGCAAGAAAGAGACGCTTGCAGTGGGATAACCTACTAGCCTTAAAGTGGTTGTTTAGAGCATCAAACTGAAAAACTTTCACTATGGGACCAACATCGAAATCGCGAAAAAAAAACCTGATATCCCATACTTAAGTAACATTATTTTAGCTCGAGTCGATTTGTAGAGTATGGAACGTGAATTCGCGATTTCGATATTTTTCCCATAGTGAAAGTTGTTCAGTTTGATGGTCTAAACCACCCCCTTAAATGTTTATTTGTATTTTTGTAACACCTTGTATACCAGAGAATATATAGAGTTTCTGACCACATTTTCTCTATAACGCGGTAGTATAATCAAGAAAATTACATCATAAAAAGTTATTTAATATTTTTATTTTCAATGAAAAATTACGTCAAGCAAATCAATATCAATTGGCTCTTTGAAAAACTATGTAACGTAATTAATTATATAATGCACAACAATTGCACCGCTCTTTTATTCCATCACTGCTTTCGATATGTTTACTTTAAGAGTACCTACTTACGCAATTAAACTCTATCATCCCTTCATTCGACATTGACATTTAGGCAGGGAAAAGGGACACAAGAAGCAATACATCTGCGAAACATAAAACCTTGAGAAAATCCTAGAATTTACCGAGTATTTGCACTTGCGAAGTAAAAGTCGTTCCTTGACATAAAAGCTTTAGCTGACCACTGTAGAGTGCAAAACATCGTAACATTTAAAAGGTTTTATGTGCAAAAACTATTGCCTCATTTCACACGCAATGTATGCATCTAGTCGATGTCATGTCTTTTAAAGCGAAACTTTTACATGATTCTGCTTGTATGAAGAGGATAGCCCTCGAATAGATGAATTCTTCTTCTTTCGTGTTAGCATGAGCACGATATACGATACGATGATGATACGATGGTGTGTATGATATATCGTACGACGATATTTCATACAGACTCATACCATAGTGGAAATATTAGCCACTCAGCAATGGTAGTATCCGAGGCAGACTGCCCAGGAGAGCAATCGCGCTAAATAAATCGCAAATAAACCATTATTGGACCACGCGGTGCGAACCGCAACTTTTAACACATTCGGTATTGCGCTATTTGACAGCCAGCGCCGTTAGAGCCGTTTTGACAGATCGTTCAGACGTTAAAGGTTACATAGTAAATAAGTAAAGTTTAGCGCGATTCTGAATTCAGCACGGATGAATAGTAATTGGATTGCAATGTGATTAGAACTGAAATTTTATTAGGATTGAACTTGGATGTTTTAAATTAGCGAAATCGTCCTCCAGGGTGCGCGAGATGAACTCATTCGTCACACACTGAAAGAAATTGAAAGTGGTCCTCGGACTGTTTGAGCTTTCTATAAGAATTTACGAACCACAACCGCCTTCACACCCTTTATTTACTTTTTACCCGACTGCGCCAGAAGGACGTTAATGTTTTTAATTAGGCTGATATTTTAAATCGTATAAACTGCGGTAGGTAACTATACCTACCGTAGCGTATACGATATAAAAGTTAACAGTTACTCCGAGACCTTCAATGGGAAAAACATAAATTCATACGTAAACGTTCAAGCCATTATCTCACGGGGTACGCAGACTACCGCTCTAATATAGAAATAGAGAGCACAAAACCCATAGGCATGTTAATTAGTAGTCCATTGTCCTGCAAGCAGTGGTCTGTGACACTCAATTTGCACTGGAATGTTCTCATCGGACTATAAACAGGTTCTAGACAATGTTCTTCGCGTGAGCGTACTGCCACAGTATCTAATTAGGTACCCTTTCGGAAGTAGCCACGACATGTAGAATCTATGAAACAGTTGTCCGTGACTAAGCTTTTGGATGGCAACTTTGGGCAAAGCTTTTTCTTTTCTTGCCCTGGGCGACGAAGATTATCTGTATACCTAGCTTTATAATGTGTGTACACTAGTCTTTATATATGATGCATTTCCTAACTTGAACATCGCTCTTAGAATATATGCAAACCTTGCCTAGAAGTTCTGCTTCATGTGAAAGAAGGTTCAGCAAAATGAAACTCATTAAAAATCTCTTTTCGGGAATTCCAATGTTATCAATAGAGAGCGAAATATAAGTAACAATTTATTCTGTGAAAAATATTGCATAGAGAGCGGAAAATTTGTACTCTGCTCCTCCCTTTTCAAAATCTAGATCCGGGGCTGCCATTACCTGCAAGAGGACATATAAAGGCCGATGACGATTTGCAACATGCTTCGTCAAAATAGTGTGGCAAACAAAAATCTGTAACATGCTTTATCGAAACAACGCTCAGCATATTATGCTTCGGCTATTTATTAAATTAAAACATGTTTTTTTTCTTTTTACAGATCAATGAAAGAGCCAAAGGAAAGAAAACCATCTCCTCATTACCTTGAGAAGATGTAGTATTTCAAAGAAGTAACTTCTAAAAGAACAACTGGCAATCTAGCTCGCAATCAATGAAATACGTAGAAAAAATACGAAAACATTGGATTCAAATTGAATCTTATTTTAACCAAAATACAACGACATGAAAAAATAACCAGTCGTTAATTGTGAGCTAATGAATGCTAATAAAACAACTAATTAGACAGTTTTAAGAATTCCGTAACTGATGAAGAAATGGTTAAGTATAGGCTTACCTATAGGTTGAGTTACGAATGAATAGGAATCCTTTATCTTATCAAATAAACCAAATCAATAAACAGTAATGCCAACGTGAAATTTAACAAAGGCAAAATAGAAAGACTCCATCTTTGCCTGAGAAACATCAGTGATGAGATCTTGAGTACAAGTTGGGGCAGAAAGTCAAGATGCCGTCGAGTAACGAGATGAGTGAGGTGGAAGTGTCCCCGAAGTTGAGGATGAAGCCAGCGGTCAGCAGTATATTCTGCTGCAGCGTCACTGCTGCCTCTGGATTCATTGCTGCTTATGCTTTGGTAAGTTTTTATAAGTAGAGGTATCTATGTATGTTTTTGCTTGTGATTAGTTTCACATTCAGCTGCAGCCTGATCTAGCTGCTAGATCTAGATGCTGGTTCATCTGAATCTGAAACTAGAGAGCTAGAGCCCCGTCGAGCCTCCGGCCGGCACTTCTCGAGGCATATGGGCCTAGCATATTGGCAGCGTTATATAGCAAAGTCGCGGCCCGCGGCTTATCTCTCTTTCATATCCATGGCGTGTAAAAGGCGAGAGAAGAGAGAAAGGCGTGCTATCGTTGTCAAGAGACTTCTCAACTACAACAACAACTTTACATGAAAGGGGGTGATTCAGACCATGAAACTGACCAACTATCACTTATTGAGCCAACTATCACTTATTGAGCCAACATCACGAAAAAAACTCTTTATTTTTCGCGTCGCATTGCCAAAGCCGTTTGCATTTTCTATTGAACAACAAACTTTTTTTTTTGCTGTTTCGAAGTTGGCTCCATAGTGAAAGTTGTTAAGTTTGACAGTCTGAAGCACCCTTTTATACAGGGTGTAAGGGACAGCCCTCCGCAAACTGAAACGGTGAACTCAGACCATCAAACTGAACAACTTTCACTATGGAGCCTATGGACTATGGAAACCCGAAAAAAAATCACCTGTCCCATACATTTGGCTCGAGTAGGTTTGCAGTTTTGTATGGGACAGCTGATTTTTTTTCGCGTTTCCTGAGGTAGGCTCCATAGTGAAAGTTGTCCAGTTTGATGGTCTGAGTTCACCGTTTCAGTTTGCGGAGGTCTGTCCCTTACACCCTGTATAGAACAAGTTATTGTTGTAATTAAGATGGCTCGTTCGCGCCTTTAATCATTTAATTTTATTGAGTGTATAGTTGATCGACGAATCTTAATATCAGGAAGCCAATTCCGAAACACCAATTAAAACTTCTGAAACAAAACATACAATATTGTGTCATTAACTCATTCTTCAACTGTCATTCTTATCTTACATCTCGGTTTTAAAATATTCGCTTGTCAGACCCCAAACAAAAGTCTTGAGACATAGAGCTTTGTATCGTAACCGTATAGCAGCCGTGAGAAAACACTGTCAACTCCATTGAAAAATATCTGCACAAACGATCAATATTCTACCTACTACCACAGAATAACGAGTACTATACTTTATACCTACCTATATCGTAGGCATATCAATCTCAAAGTTATTGGTGGGCCCGTAGAAAGAGAAGGAACTAGAAGAAAGCACGTGTCTTGTCATATCACTCGGTAAGAGATGCACATAGCAAACTTGCTCTAGTTAAAAAAGAGAGATCGCTACTTATTCTGTCCTTATCAACGTAGCCACTTTTTTGTTCTACGACGGCTGTCTGACTCCGGAATCAGACATCTATTTTCATACAAATTGTATAGGATTTTATGACTATCGCTGTCTCATACGCGGTTACACTGATGTTACGTCTATCAGCGTAAGCGAAAAATACTTCGCCTATGGGTGGATTGGGTGGGCCACATGCATAATGATAGTAGAATCAGTGGGCCGCAAAGAACATAAAGAAATAAAACTCATTGCATCAATCATAAAACATGACTGTAAGCGTCAATTTTGATAGTAAAATCAAGCAAAAAACAGAGCGAGCAAAGCGAGCTCGACATTTTTCACACCATGACTTTGACCACCATTTTGACCACCGTACATAATATGCCTATCTTAAAGTCAGCATGCTCGAGAGCCGCGTCAGAAAGAAAATTTAATCGGGCCGCAAGAAAATGCGGTGCGGGCCGCATGTTTGACATGCCTGTCGTAGACAATACAGGGTGTTAGGGTAGGGTAAACAGGTCCATTACTTTAATGGGCGATTGTACCAAATCATGATATTGAACAACGTTCCCAAAGGTGCAAAGAGAAATTCGCAAGAATTTTTTCTTCATACAAACGTTGGATCAGCTGATTGCATTTAATATGGAAGGTCCCAATTTTTTTTTTTCGAATTTCCTAGGTAACTAATATAGGTTTCTTAGGAAAAGTTGTTCAGTATCATGGGTACAATCACCCCTCATAGTAACGCAACTGTTTACCCTAATACCCTGTATGTTTACCTACTGAGTCTACTCTAGCCTTTGGACTATTTCATCATGAAAATGTTTTCACGATAAACCAAAAAACCAAAATCTAGGTAAAACCACGTTTCTTGTATTAGCCTTCATTTTTTACTTTTTGTATTTTATTTATTAGCAAAACCACAAATTACACATTTTCTGTAAAAATTTCAACTCGCTACTCGCGCGTATCGCTACCTTTACGGTTTACAAGAAGGACGGACGGACGGACAGCGCCAGAGTAGGCTTATGAATAGGGTCCCTTTGGGGTTTGGGTACGGAATACTAAAAACGATTAGCTTATTAACAAGGACCTTTCTGAAATGATCCCGATTTCCGCCGTACATCGTTAATCTCAGTACAGCTTAGGGTTCTATAAAACCGGACCAGTTATGGCCATGGCACACGTTATCTAAGATGATGAAACTGGGTGCCAGCCAAGTGAGAGTGGACTACATTTTACAACTGGTTTTATTTCCATAAGTCACGTCCGTGGTCTTTTAATGGTCGCGTTTAATAGGAAGCCATTTGCATGACTAATTAATGAAATAGACAATCAAATCTTGACTTTTATTGGCTATCTTATAAACATTTTATTCCCCATCAAAAATAATGTGCGAAACCTATGATTTCTCCTATAAAAATCCTATGATTACGAAGCGAATTTTTATGATCTACCGTATTTCTGACATTAAATCTGAAGCCGTAGCTTGCTACACGTGTTACGTCTGTATCACGTCTTTTATCTCGTGATAGCGCTGTATCACGGTGGTGGCATGCTACCCATGCTGATCGCAGTATATATAAGTAAGCTAAGGTCTAACAAAATTAGCTGAAAAACTATTTTAATGTGATGATCAGACCATCAAACTGAACAACTTCTCTATGGGACCAATATCGAACCCGCAACAAAAATATCAGCTGTCCCATACATTCGTGTCGAGTCGATGTGATAGTTTGCAGTTTTTAGTGGTGTTGGAATACTGACTAACAACTAACACTCAGTTGGAGAAACGCTCATTAAAGTTAATCCTCCATTAAATCTCTTGCTAGCTTTTACTACGTCAACATGACAAAAAGTGACAGCAAGAGATTTAATGGAGGATTAACTTTTAGTGTATGACACTAGGTAACTCTGACTGAAGCAATGACCATCAAGGATTATTTGCTCATTTTCCAGGTGGCATACGCAATAGCTTTAATCTATGAGATCGTCTGGATTGTGGAGGCTCAGAGTGGACTGCCGATACCGTCGGTGCTGCTCATGATCTGCTACTGCGTGGTCATCGCTGCCACTGTCACGCTGGTCCATGGACTCATCTCTGTAAGTATCATTATGCACCAAACCTCATGTATGGCAAAATACAAAGGTATAAAAGTCGTGGGTAACAGCTAAGATGCTTCTCAAAGGAAAGAAACAGGCATTGAATTAATTAACTGGACACGCTTCTAGACGAAGTTCTTGTCATGTTTTCAAAGATTCTATGCATAGAAAACCTTTAGGAAGAGCAGAAAGACCGGGCAGGCCGAACAGATTTGGAAGCCTACGTTTTGCTTGCTGGAACCAGTAAAGTGGTTCTTGGATGGAAATAGGGATGACAGTGCCTAATATAAACATAAATTGAAACTTTTTTGCGTACCTATCTGGAACTTCTATAAGGGTAGCGAGAGACATTATCCATAACCTAATATCTACAACTTGGTTTTTCCCGTTCCAGAAAAACAACAGATACCTATTGGCGTGGCTGATAGCAGTCATTTTGGTGCTGATCCCAGAATGCGCTCTAGTCTTCTACATGTCTATTAGTTATTGGGTGAGTACAAACTGTTTACCTATGATAGGTATACAGTTATATGGTTATAGATAGGTGTATAGCTATAGCTCATCGTCACATCTGATGTTCTCGTAGAGAAGGCAAATAAATAACTGGATAATTATTTTCTCTTGCATTAGCAATAAAAAGAGAAAATCACTATTCTATCGCTCTTAAAGATGGATGAAAGGTGATGGCAATACTTAGCCGACCCCAATGTAATGGGCTGGCGTGTTTCTACCCGTAAGCCCATTGCAGAAAGAATGCTTGTCAGTAATTTTAATAACATTATCACTGTTAATGGATGAAAATCTTGTTGCAACAATTGGACATCGGTATTCAGAATATATCAAATTAAAGATTAAAAAAACCGGGGAAACGTGCTAACCAATTACACCACCGAGCCCACTACCCAGAGAACGAAATTTTCAATCTGTTACGTCTTAAGGGGACGTGCCGTTCAAGTCCCGCCCGAGACAAATTTTTCAATCTTTAATTTGATTCGAAATAGCACAACATGGCTATAATTTCAGAATAGATGTTCTGAACCTCTTATAATGGTATATTGTGTTAAATTCCAGGGTCTTCAAGGAGTATACGGTGGTGCAGAACTTGCGTGCTACGTGGCTCGGCTGCCTGCTATCGTCATAGGAGTTGTTCTTGTGCAGTCTGCGTATGCTCTGAGAGAAGCCCGGTACGTTCCAGAATCATTGTCTATTTACCTTAGATTACTATTGGAACTAAACTGGAACCCGCATTGGATGAGGACAGCGTAGGACGAGTGGTTGTGGCCATCTGGAAGCTATGGACGACTGAACGTCTATTCGTTACACCCGCGCCACAACCAGTAGTGTCCTTAGGGAAATGCACTACTAGTTGTGCCAAAGGGACAAGTTGTCGTCCTTATGACACGTAGTGTCATGGGCAGGCAGGTACTTAGACGATAGGTAGGTATACTTACACCACAAATAAAAAAGTCTCTGAATCGTAGGCTTAATGGAAACATAAGTAGTTAGGTAGACCTAAAAATAGTGATAAAGTATTTTTGCCAACTCTTCTCCAACCGATTCGCTTTCTTTCATAATGAATTTTACAGTTATCCTACTAGGTACCTATTCTTCAACGTCTTGCCTAATTACATTAACATATCTGTCAACAGAAACGCCGGGTACACAAACGGTGCGGCGGTCAGCGGTAGCGAGTTCGACGCCAGTCATTATGTGCCTGATGCGCCGAGTGCCTTCACTAACGACGGCTTCCTAGCTGACAATGGTAAATCTTCTTCGGCGACCGTAGCATAATGCGCGTGATTAGGCTTTTATCACGCCTTTTATCTAGTTCGTTCGCGCGCAAATAGAAAGAGAGCTAAGGCGCGATAGCACTATATCTTGCTGCATTTTACGGCCGCTATCGATAAATGATAAACATAACAAATTTACCTTCTGAGGCACTAGTTGGCGTAGTGGCGTTAGGGTATTAACAACGATCACCAAAGACAGGCAACACTAGGTGAAATCCGTGCTTCGGAAGGCACGTTAAGCCGTTAGTCCGCGATGATAGAATCATACAGATTCGTATAAGGTTATAGTGTACTCCGCCAAGATTGCTTGTAATTATGACGGCAAGTTGACCACAAACTTTTGCTTCTACTAACCCGCACTAGACATGCGTGGTCCTCCTTAGTTGTGAGACGAGGCTTTTCCCTGCTGTGGGATCCTAAAGGGTGTAACTTTAAGAAATTCCAACCAACTGTAGTAGAGTAAAACTATATACCTATCTATTGATTAAATCTTTCTTTATTATTCCAGGAAAACCCGGCTCAATGCCAGACCTCCGCCGTCACCTGGCATCCCGCCAATCAATCAACATGGGCTACCCTCAGATGATGCTGCCACAACCACCACCAGCCTACTGGCAACACCTAGCCGACCGCCAATACGCGGCCAGTCTCCGAGGCTACCCGAAAGCCTTCACTGGCCCACAAATGTACGGGACTTGGGTAGGCCCAAGGTCTGGACCATACGATAACCCGTATAAAAGAAGGCATTCTGTCGTCGGTGCATTTGACGAATATCCAGCAAAGAACTATGAAGTTTACGAAGACAGAACTGATTGTAAAAGTGAAATGGCGTATCCGTATTACAGACCTTACCCGTACGATCAGAGGATGTACCCTCCAGATTACGATCCCAGATTCTATCCAGAATATAAAAGAGAAGATTCCGCGTATGGTGTCAATCTTCTTAGGCATGATCCGTATCATTTTGGGTCCAGAGAAAGGGTGTTTTATGGTATTAGGAATAGTCATACGTCGGTTGGTAACGAATCTGATGATTTGACCAAGTATAAAGATGTGGCGTTATAAAGAACTTTTTAGGAACGAAGATATTATTAGGTGTATAAAATCGTGTGAATTTTAGAGTGTCTAAACCATACTAGATGAAACCAAAAGCTGGAACACTGTGAACGCATCTTCGTTCATAGCGTCCAAGGACAACTTGAAGCCCATCGAACTGTATTTCTATAACTACTCACATAATTGAAATTTTTTTGTTTGCGCTAAATAATTAAGAACATGTCGCATCTTCCACATTTTGGTTTTATCTACGGTACTGTTTGTATAGGGTACTTAATTATTTAATAAAAATACCTACTCATAAGTTTTAAGAATTAGGTAAGTATTGCATAATTATACTTAGGCCTGTTTCACCACTTCTGAGTAAGTTCTATCCGACAGAATAGTTTGACATTGTTATTTTGTATGAAATTATGTCAAAATATCTGTCGGAAAAGCTAACAAGAACTTACTCAGAAGTGGTGAAACAGGCCCTTAGTCTTACAATTTTAGAAGACAAAAAAGTTGACTTAAAAAAACTAAGGGCCTGTTTCACCACTTCTGAGTAAGTTCTTGCTAGCTTATCCAACATAACTTAATTACTCATAAGTGGTGAAATAGGCCCTAAGTAGAAGCTTAGGTAGGTACCTTTCTCTCCATCCATTTCAAAGAGTAATGAAATGATAAGGCTATTACAGAAACAAAGATTTGAGACACTTACTCTCACTGTTTCTTAGAACAGCTTTTGCTTTACTAATGACTAAGATATGTCGGTTAGTAGGAAGGTAACTACATAGTTCTGATAAATAAATTATAAGTAGGTACCTATTCACTTAATTATCAGAATTCGCCAGAATGCTAAGTAGGAAAGTGTTGGGTACCTACCTAGTTCTTTATTTTATATTAGATTAGAAAGGTCATTTACGAAATCGATAAAATCGATACCTAACTAAGTAACTTAAACAAATAACTACTTAGTTAGGTCTAGACCTAATATACTTTGATAGTTTGATGTACCTATCGATCGAGACATGCAGCTAAATAATGCGCAGAATTTAATTTTTTGAATAAAAATGTTAAGTAACTAAATAGGTACAGTGTGTAACTGTTTTGTTTGTTAACTGTGCATGTTTTGTATAGCTATCAATCAGCGCCACATCATCAAAGAAAATGTACGCTAACTTCATAGAGTTAAGTGGTGAAATATGTGGTACTAAGGGCCTGTTTCACCACCTCTGAGTAAGTTCTTATTTGCTTATCCGACAGATAGTTTGTCATATTTTGTATGAAATTATGTCAAAATATCTGCCGGATAAGCTAAGAAGAACTTAATCAGAAGTGGTGAAACAGGCCCTAAGTGTAGTATGTAGGTTTACTATTCAAAACAAGAACATTGTAGGTAGGTATATTATTCTATATTCAAAATAATTTAAAATTAAGATTTTTATAAATTAGCTGTGTTTTTGTGTACTTAATTATTAAATAGGTAGTTACCTAATAACCAAAGGTGTAAATAAATATCTAAATTAAATATTTCGAGTCACTACATTGTAAAGGTATACTTAAAAGTACCTATATTCAAGAAGAGTAAAAATAAATAAAATTATGAGTCTAAAATGTTGTAGGTATTCATTTAATCATCTTTGAAGGTGCGTTCATAAGCGTGCCACGCAGCTCGGCAAGCTTTTGCTGTACATTGAGGCTTCTATAAATTTAAGTAGTAATAATTACTTTACAGACGAGTCGATGTACAGCGAATTGCCTAAGCTTGCCGGGCTGCACGGCGTGCATGTAAACCCGGCATGAAAGATAAAAAGTTTAAAATTTTGCGGTAAAGTAAGTAAACACTAAAAAAACAGTCAGCCCAGCAGCCCGAAAATTGTGTTTCGTTATTTCGTATTTCAATTTATTTTATTTGCAATTGAAAAAGCAATGCAATAGCTTCCATGTTTTGAAGCAAACGCATCTGAAAATTAAGTAAACGATTGTACATGATGGATGGTTTCAATCCTCGGAACAAAAAATCAAGAATCAAAATGTAAACGGTAAAAAATCATTCAGGAATAACGAAACGAAACGGAAGAAAGACGAAAGCATGCTATGATATCTTAGTGCAAACGAAGTGGAACGCTGAAAGACAGCTTCCGCCATCTCTCGGTGACATTTCGAAGCACTATGAGCGATAGCGCGCTACACCTCACCGCTGCGCTGTAGTAGTGAGAGATTTCGCCCATATCAAACACTGTCTTGTTGGTCTAGTGGTCTAGACAACCGGCTCACGATTCGGGTGCTTATGGTTCGAGCCTCGTGTCGGCCGGCCGTCTTTTTCTATTTATTTATCAATGTGGCTCCCCCATGCGCTAATAAGGGGCAACGACAATAATTTAGCCGTTCTAAAATCCCAGGCGACTTACCTATCTATACCCAATATACATACTAATCTATGGACGAAAGACAAAATTAACTTTAGTGTTGCCAAAATAAAAAAACGTATTCTACTAACAGATTTTCGTAATGGGATATTAAACTTAACTGTACCGTTATTCGAAACCCAATAAAACATGAGAATAGCATCATCCGTTTCCGCTTAACTTAGGTCGTGCGTATCCGGTCCGTCTACTATTGCTGTCTCTTTCACTCCCTACCCCACCGGCGTTTCCCACCACTGCGAGTCGATTTCTAATGAAGTCGATTTTTGCTCGTCATTGGCGTCGAGTTTCCCGCGCAGTGTGGTCGTAATTTCGAACTACAGTTCAGTCGACCAACACTTTTCACTGTCGTGCCGTGCAGAATAGCCGGTGAGTGCTTTATAAAATATTTAAATAATATTCCGTTTTTAAAAATAATTTTCATCCGCCGCCGTTTCGATTTGAATTTATAAAGTGTTTCGAGTTTTCCTGTGTACCGGGTTTCTATTTAAACCGTTCTTCAGAAGTGTTAAAGTGTTAATTAATTAAACAACGGTTTTCACAATTCAAATCTAAGAATAAAACGGCGTTTAAATTAGTTAAATTCCTGTTTAGGAAATAACGGTTTTACCGTTCGATTTAGTTTAAAATGGATAATCCTGTTCCGTCTACGAGTAAGGAGGTTCGTGAGAAGATGCAGGAAGCTAAAAAATCAGGTCGAAAGAGGAAAACCTCGAGATCCTCGAGCTCCTCGTCCTCAACAAGCAGCTCATCTACTGACTCCTGCTCATCTAGTGGCAATCGTAAACCACGGTCCAGGAAACGGAAGAATAAGAATCGTAAGTTTGACAAATTGTTCGATGACATTTCTAAGATTAAACAACAACTTTCTTCCCGGACCGTTTATACAGATTATCACTCGTGTGCAAATGACGAGTATTCAGAGCTCGATGCGAATGTGAGCGGCGACCTTTTTGAAGGTGAATCCTATACCGAATTAACGCCTGAGCCCACTGCGGACCCCGCTGCTCAGGTCGAATTTAGGTTGTCGATGTCGACCAAAACACAAGAACCTCACGTACCACAGGCACCGCCTGAGTTCGTGGAACAGTTGAACAACTTACAAAGATTTAATAATGAGGATTGGAGGAACGTGCGATATTTAGATGTTCAAAAACATTACGTGCACAAGCCGGGTTTCGTTAACCTGCAAGCGAATGACGAGGTCGCTCGCTATGACGCCTCTTCCTCCACAGGTAATATGGAAACTATGACGCCTCTTCCTCCACAGGTAATATGGAAAAAGCGTATGCTGCCATAACATATGGCCTGCTTAAACAACGGGATGCACTGCAAAACGAAATCCGAGATTTTCTTACATGGGCTCGTCAAACTGACACCCTCAAATATAACGAAATCAACGATAAATTACAAGACATCTTTTCCAAAGGTGAGTACGTTAAAACATCTAACGACACGCTTCAACTAGTGTGCGGTCACAGAGCCGAGCTCATCCAGAAGAGAAGAGAAACAATTTTAGCTGCTGTAAAGGATTCCTTTCATAAGACCGCCTTGCGCAAAGTACCGCCTTCAGCTAACAACTTATTTGAAGCAGACAAATTTAGCTCGATTCTCGAGAAGGCTGGTGGAACTAAAAAGGTGTTCTGGGATAATCAAAAGGATCGAACATTATCTGCAACGCAGAATGATCCTTCCCGTTCATCAAATAATCAGACACAAAAGCCTCCGGCTAAGTCTGAAGGTTTCGTAAGACCTACCTCAAATCCTTACAATTACAAGACTGGACCGAAACCTCAACGAGGTTCGTTTCAAGGCCGAGGCACAAGAGGCTCTCGGGGAAGACGTGAGGACACGTACTATAGAAGCCAGAGGACACGCTCACCTGTATCCCACCGGGATCGGGGCGGACACTCAAAAAGGAGAAAGTATTGACTCTGCCAGGGCCTTTCGTGCCGGACAGCTCCAATTTTATTACAATCAGTGGCAACGCCTAGGAGCGCCGGCATACATACTCAAAATTATAAGCGGATATCGTATCCCTTTTATCGAGAACCCTCCACTGCGAATGCCAAACATTCACAAAAATGCAACCCCGACATCGAAAGAGATGTCTCTTGTCATAAAGAAAATGATATCGCAAGGTGTTCTGGACAGAGTGCGACACTCACCAAGCTACATCTCCTCAATATTTTTGAGGCCAAAGGCCGACGGCACTGCGAGACCTATATTCAACCTGAAAAATCTAAACTGGTACGTTTACACAGACAGATTCAGGCTGATCAACATATACAGGGTACCAGACTTCCTGCAGCCACGGGACTTCATGGCGAAAATAGACATACACCAGGCCTACTTTCACGTACCTGTCGCTGTCGCTCACAGAAGGTTCCTAAGGCTTTTGTACCAAGAGGAATTGTTCGAGATGACTTGCCTTCCGTTTGGCCTCAGTTCGGCACCAAAAACATTTGCCACTGTAACAAATTGGATAGGAGAATACTTGCGTCAACGAGGAGTGCGCATCCTGATATATCTCGACGATTTTTTCTTAGCACACCAGAACCGGAAAACACTAGAGGACCACCTTGCATTGACATTACAAACTCTGGAAACACTCGGGTGGCAAGTAAACCGAGAGAAATCCGTGATCTGCCCACAGAAATCTGTAGAGTTCCTAGGTGTAATATGGGACACTTGGCAAAACGTGAAATATCTGCCAAATCGGCTGATTACCAAAGTAAAGTCGCAATCACAGAACTTAGCAAACAAAAAGAAAGTCAAACTGGCCAACCTACAGAGTCTAATCGGAACTCTGAATTTTGCAAGTTTTGCTGTACCCAGAGGTCGTCTGAATTATCGCCGTCTTCAAGCTCACTCCAATCTCCTTTTGAAAGAAACGACGAAAGCTGTGCCACTGCCCATAGAATCTCTGATCGAGTTGGAATGGTGGAATCTGAACTGTACACTGAAATCACGCATCCATCTAGATTTACCATCGCACTACCTGACAACAGACGCAAGCGACATAGGTTGGGGTGCCAAACTAAACAACGAGAGCATTATGGGGCCATGGTCAGAGGAACAACAATTTCTACACTGCAATCTGAAGGAAATGATCGCAATACGCAACGTATTGGCAGATCGCGGTCAGTGCCTGGAGTCATCGGCTCTACTGATCCAATGCGACAACAGGACGGTAGTATCTTATCTACGCAACGAAGGTGGGACCAAGTCTGCAGCCTTAATGAATATGACAACAGAGATATTCCAAATACTAGACAGACACGATATTCATATGTCGATATACCACATACCAGGCCGATACAACAGCGATGCCGACAGTCTGTCTCGAGATCGATCACTTCCCGAGTGGCATCTCCAACCCGAAGCAACGGAAGTGATATTTGCAAAATTAGGCAAACCGTGCATAGACCTTTTTGCATCCCGACGAGCTCATGTCGTGCACAGATACTGCACACTAGATCGCAACGACAATCAAGCAGCGAGCCACGATTCTTTGGGAATGAACTGGAATTACCCGCTAGCGTGGGTGTTTCCCCCACCGTACCTAATACCCAAGGTATTGACACACCTAAACAATGCTCGTGGGACATACCTGATGGTTGTACCACGGTGGGAGAAAGTGTTCTGGAGGCCAGATCTGAAGAGCAGAGCTCTCGCAGCCCCGTTCACCGTGAGGAACCTGGAGTGAGTACTACTAGACATGACGACAGGTCTACCACCTCCCAATGTATCAGAAATACATTTGGAAATATGGAAAATAGTGGGTGGAATCGGTATCTGAACGATTGGACAGAAGAACAAAAATCTCTTCTGTCATCGAGTTGGCGTCAGTCCACTCTCAATACCTACCGTCCCGCATAGAATCGGTGGATAAAATGGGCAAATTCAAACAAAGTCGACCCACAAAATCCTAGCGGGTCTGATTTTGCTAGATTCTTAGCCGACCTTCACCATAAAGAGGGACTCGCTTACAGCACCATACTTGTCCACAAATCCGTAGTGTCTACCTTCTGCGACCCAAACAATAGGTATAAACTGAGCGCACACCTGCTGGTCAAACAGGTCCTGAAAGCAATTGCTTTAGCAAAACCAAAACCAGTTAAGCCACCAATATGGGATATAGACCATCTCACAAACCATCTATCAAGGAAGAACCCCACTACTGCAAACCTGTACGAAGCATCAGCTCAAACAGCGGCGATCTTGCTTTTATGTTCCGGTCGACGGGTCCATGACCTTACGTTATTAAGGGTTTCTCCGGAAGATTGTATTATATCTGACGACAGCATCATATTAAGGCCCGCCTTCGGATCAAAAACTGATACTGCAACGCACCGACAATCTAGTTGGAAATTGTTAAGAAATAAAGATAATATGGCCCTAGATCCGGTTTATTGGATAAAACATTTGATCCAATTATCTGAACAACGCAGAAATTCAGCTAAATCAGACAACCTATTCATGAGCACCACAGGGGACCCTAGACCAGCTTCGCGGACTGTAATTGGAGGATGGCTTAAAAGATTACTTAATGAAGCTAAAATCACCGCAACACCAGGGAGCTTCAGGTCAGCAGTAGCATCCAAAAATTGGACTGAAGATTTCTCCCTAGATGATATTTTGGCTCGAGGCAACTGGCGATCGGCAAACACTTTCCGAAAATTTTACCGACGAGAAATTGTATCATCTACAGGCAATAAGCCTATGATTACGAATTTATTTACACCAACAAATGACTAAACATAACAGAAACTGCTCTTTATCAAGCTGCTGTGTTGTTTGATGTTGATTTAATGATCACCAATCGATGGTTAATTCATTGCCTGAGTTAAATTACATAAGAGTAATAATGCCTCTTTCACATGATTGTTTTTGTATTGACACTAATATTGTAGTCAGATATTTTTGTATTAAACTTTATTAGTTAACAATCACCTGACTATTTATTCTCTAAATTAGAATAAATTCACCTATTTTCTTAAAACCCACTGTTACTTTACTATTGTTAAAGTACCTATTCAGCTATATTCTAGCCCTAAATATGGTTATTATACCTACCCAGTATGTGGTTTTACCTATTATATCACATTGGCATCCTTTTCCCACCACCAGGCGATAACAAACACTTCTCATGTTTTATTGGGTTTCGAATAACGGTACAGTTAAGTTTAATAGAGGCGTTTTACCTACCAATAAAACGCTTATTAAACATACTTACCTTATTCGAAACCCAATACTTTTAATCCACTGCCTGGTGGACAAAACATTCGAGTCCAATGACGAGCAAAAATCGACTTCATTAGAAATCGACTCGCAGTGGTGGGAAACGCCGGTGGGGTAGGGAGTGAAAGAGACAGCAATAGTAGACGGACCGGATACGCACGACCTAAGTTAAGCGGAAACGGATGATGCTATTCTCATGTTTTATTGGGTTTCGAATAAGGTAAGTATGTTTAATAAGCGTTTTATTGGTAGGTAAAACGCCTCTATTTTGTGACATGACAGCTAATGATTGTTTTCCTGTTCTTTTCTAGGGGATCGATAGATGGCGCTGCAGTTTGTTGCCAATAAACGAAATATTTAAACGTGTTTCTTTAACATAATACGTAGAAAGAGAATCAACTAGAAAAGGCATTAAAATAATAATAGTCACGAAAACGAGACAGCCTAATACGCTAATTACACAGAGTGAACGCGACAAAATCCATGTCGTTTGTCCCTTTCTGCGTATGCGATATTTTTGTTTGCCACAGTTGAAATTGCATACAAAATATTGCAACTGTGGCAGACAAAGGCACGATTTCTCATACAGTTTTGTCATATCTCTGTCCCTTTCGAGTATACGCTGTCAAGAAATCTATAGAATACTCAACCTACGACATAATACCTATAGGGAAACGATGATCAATAAGACAGCAATGCATCTGTTAACGGATAATTTTATTATTTACAAATCATTTTAATCAAAATGTGAAACTGTTTACGTTCAACATGGCATGTATGGGCTCAATCACTAAGGCTGAGATTCAGAGACGATTTTTTCCGTCTTAGCTCGAGCTAAGGTAGGGTCGAAATGTATGGATTTTGACATACGGGAGTTCGAACTATGACTTACAAAATCGTCTCTGAATCTCGGTCTGATTGGTTTTTAAAATAAAGGCAAGCACATTCTTGAGTTCTTGACAGCATGATCTCGTACAAAAAAGATCGTAATCAAAAAGTAATATAAGTCCTATATTAGAAAAGAGAACCCACTCGTGGCAACATTATGCATCCACCTTATGTCAAACACAGACTTAGGTAAGTAGTGTGATGTCAAATTGGTTTTTGGCGGGATTTGGTTGCTAACGTTTGGAGTCCTCATATTTCATCGAATTTTTATTGTTTATAGTGAGTTTTGGTTCGTAAAATTGGTGTTGTTTCGCGTAACAAAGTTAGTTATTCAACCTTACTATACCTACATACCTACTTATATCTGCTCATACGGATATATATTATTGTTTTGAATGCAATGAGGGATTTTCACAAAGCCATTACAAAAGAAAAAAGTAGTTCCTAATGGCTCGATAGATGGCGTTGACGAGACAGGGGCGAGCGACCTTGCAGATAATAAAATACAAATATAATTTGTGTTTTTAAGTAAGCAAGCAGCAAACTATGAGCGTATATTTCGTCAACGGATGCGTCTGACTCAGTGACATGCATTTTTGAATAGGTACTTTTTAGTCAAAATTTTTCGTCCTCGGACCTCTCTCTGGTCAACGCCATCTATCGCTGGTATAATGAACTACGTTTAAGTAGCAGTCAGAAAACTCCTCATTTTTCGTATTTTGCGTCACTAAATACTAGATGGCTGCACTTTCTATGCAAACTACATCGAAAATACCCGCCAAAAGGCGATTGTCCTCACCCTGAACGTAATTAAGCATTTTTTATAGCCTAATCATCATTTTCAGAGCCATGTCAAATTAACACCACCTAGCATGGTCAGACGATAGGCTACAAATTAAACAAGAATGCATGTCACTGAGTCAGATGAATCCATTGAGGAAATAATTATATGTTCATAACTATTTTGTTGCTACATAAAAACATAAGTTAATTTTTATTTTATTATCTGTAAGGTCACTCACCCCTGTCTCGTAAACGCCATCTATCGAGCCATTAGGAACTACTTTTTCTTTTTTAATGGCTTTCGGAAAATCCCTCATTATTTCCACTAGTCACCACGTCAAACTCATTTTTGCACAAGCCGTGCAGTGCGAAATAAATGAAGGCGCTGCCTCCTCGCAAGAACGTCAAAATCACGCATAAGCTGGTAAGACCGACCTACAATTATTTGTACTAAAATATTTAGTTTCTGCTGTTACCGTTTTCTACTCTTTTATGTCGCACTGTAAGCGAAATACTTGGCCTATGCACTGTAATAATATGTTTCTACCATCTACCAAGTAATTTCCCAACTAGCAACACTGATCAGCATTTCTGTCAAAAATCAGAAAAAAATGTAGGACGGACGAAGTCGTCGACATTTCCAAGTTTCAAAGTTTCACGATATCTTTAAAAGTTAACTTTTTAGTTTTCTGTTAGTGTTTATTGTGTTGATCATTAATGAAATCTAACTGAACGATACGTGCGGTTGTTAAAAACGTGCTTTATTTTAGTTGGTTGCTGACAACATAACTGTATAACTGTTTACAGTTTCATGTAGGTGGCTGCAGGACTGTCCCAATGTGAAAGTGTTTTAGCATAAAATTTAGAGCCCATTGTTCAAAACTTTCCGGGTAGCCGATGGGAAAAAGCGCTCGCACAAGTGTTACTTGCGTAAGACCATAGCCTGTTTTTGCAATGTGTTAGTCTCATGTTTTCTTTGATAATCTATTGAAATAACATTGGTAAGTAGACAATAATGTTTTCTTTTTGTTGTTGTTACGTAAATGTGTAAATAATGTGCTGTTGTGCATTGTTTTATATCAAAATAACATCATAGTCGATGGCTTTTTCAACCAAGTTTATCAGGTTTCGAAGTGTGAACGAAAGTATATTGTATACCTACGTGGTGATAATTAACGTTACCATGATTCGCGGTCTAACCAGAGACCTTATGTGACAAAAACCGCCTCTAATATGAAAATGACAAAATTTTGAAATTATCCCTAAGTGATAATACTTATTCACAAGTCACGTTGCAGGGTTTGCCCCGAACACTCGTCTTCGCGTGGTGTTCGCGCGGTTCGCGTTTCAGCCTGCCACGAGGCTCCGCAATCCATCTCAGTTGTGTTCTTACTCAAAAACAATCCTCGAGATTGGATAAATACTCCCTTCAAACCACTTGACATTGGCGGAAATACGGTGCTAACGCACAAGCAAGAAGACCATTAAATATAAATAAAAAAAAAAATAGATTTTGTGACAAGTACCTATCTTGAAATATCCCTTATATTCTGTTTAGTTACATAGCTAGCCAGATATGCAGGGTATATTATAAGTACGCAAGTGTGTGCATACAACGATAGTCCAATAATCCATAATGCACACTAAATACAGATGCACTCTCTTGTCTTTACCCTCCTGAATTTGAAGTACGAATTGAATTCAATTGGATGCAGTGATTCCGATACAGGAACATGTTGTGTAAACAATTACATGCTACCCTCTACAAACTGACAAAAATCGAGATGTGCTTTGTTAATTTATGCATGCCATAATGTTCACACATAACGGTTTTCTCATTTTGTCACTTTGTCATGCAAGGGATGTTGTTGTGCGTTTTGCTGACATTATATAGGTGCTCATAATTAATAATATGTCCGTTCAAAATGAGAACAGAACAAACAAATTAACACATTCGTGGACACTGAATTATGTCTATGTCCATGATAGTGGTAAGAATCAAAGTTCTATTGTGTCACATTTACTGTCCATGAAAATGTTAATGTGGACATCGCGTAAAAACCGTTGACTCATGATGTTTCTCCGCACACATTACACAAAAATATGAAACAAAATGGTGTCGCTCCATACAATTTAATAATTTAATTTACAAACAAGATGGCGGGCGCCAAAAAGTGGATCTATGTTTATTTTTAATCATAGAAAACATGTGCAAGAGACATACCTTTAGAGGGAGAGTAACAAATGTGTTAAGTATGTTACTGGAATTAATTCTATTCTATTCTATTCTATTTTTAAAAATATGGCTGCCATCTTTGGTTTATGATGATTTTGCCAATGTCGAGTTTTTATAGCAAAAGTGCTTGACGTTGTATGGTTATATTGATATTTTGGTGACTTCAACCACCACTGGAGTTCCACTGTAGGCCGGGGATGGGGCAACCGACGCGCACGTGACCGCCCAATAGCAGACCCACAAAGCAACTCCACTAGAATTAATATTAAACATTTAATGCATGTTACTTTGTTTCTAATTTCAGTGTTACCACAGTTAAGATGAATGTGCCATCACAGGAGAATGTGGGACTTCTATCATCAGGTAAATAAGTTTTATTTCATTTACCTAATTTTACTTGTTGATTTATTACAAATCAACAACCTACAGGCCCAACAGACAATGTTCGTTCTGTGGCCTACATTTTTATTTTTATGCAACTAAACTTCATGAATCACATAAAGGTAAAACACTCCTGAGTAGTAGGTACTTGGGCGGATCGAGCTTTGTACGGCGTATTGTCTTCCAATTTAATCTAGATAGGTGTCGTCCTTGAGAAAAACTATTTTCACAGAAAAAAAATATTATCTTCCAATTTTTTTTTGTCGACGTCTCTTTGTTGAGTTTGCGTAAGGATGGAATATGCATGCTCATCATCATATCGTATGGCATTTTTTTTTTTTTTTGTTGTCTTCCTGCTTGGATCCAGGGAGGTTTAAATTTCGAGGTCAAGATGTTTTAGCCACTCTTCCGCTGCCGGGGTTGACCTATGGAGTTCTTCAATACCACCGGGGAAACGGCGTAGGGTGCACTCATTTGGGAATCGGCGTAGAGTGCACTCATTTTATGCATGCTGCCTGGTTGTAAACCCACTCAATATATATACAGGGTCCTTCTTAATAATATGCTGACAGTTTTTTAAAGGGATGATCAGACCATCAAACTGAACAACTTTTTCTATGGGACCAATATCGAAATCGCGAATAAAAATCTGCTGTCCGATACATTTCGCTCAAGTAGATTTGCAGTTTAGTATTGAACAGCAGATTTTTCGTGATTTCATGTTGTTGGTCCCATAGAGAAAGTTGTTCAGTTTGAGGGCTAGTATGAGCATCCCCTTAAAAAAACGGTCAGCATATTAAGAAGGACCTTATAATGAACAAAAAATGTAGATACAAGAAAATATTATTTTTGTGTCAAAATTAATTTTCTCAGGGATGAAACCTAACTAGATTAACTTTGAAGACGCCAAGCAAATCTCGATTGCCCAGGTACTAAGCTTACAATGCAATTTCACCATCACGTTGATTTACTATCAGTATATTTCCCACACACAAAACTACGCCAGTATTATCTTGTATTTTCATCTTTATTACGTAACCGTACAGTCTATAATAGTAATGTATTTTTCACACTATTAACGTGTGACCTGCATGAAATCATTGTTTAATAGTTTTATGTGAAGGCTCACGAATCAAGCTATTTAAATACTTACGGCGAAGGGATAAGAGTCTTGTTGTTAGACGTCGCATCTTGTGTACATTGTGATAAATTTGCATTTAAAAAATCCTATTCTTTCGTCATTTCATAATAAATTACAGTTTTATTAATTTACATATTTTATTGTTAAATGCGTTTTTAGCGTTTCGTAGTCACACAAGAAACCCTTATACTTTCGTCCATTTTGTCTGTCTCTCTGTCTGTATGCCCCGCTTAGATTCGTGCGGGCGGAGACATCCTGATACCCTACCCCTTGTATTTTTTCTTATGGGAATATAATTCGGTGCGCGCTCCATACAAACGAAGTCTTGTGATATTTTCAATACTAACCAATTAAGGTCAATGACATTTTTCAGAAACAATCTAGAAACTAATCTCTATGCTTGTATGAAGTCAGATTTTCGTTAAAATTTATTGTTTTAAAGTTACAGTGTGCCTCAAAGATTTCCATACAAATCTTAAATTAATCCTAGCATTAAAACTATATATTTTAACGAAAATCTGACTTCATACAATCATAGAGATTAGTGTCAAGATTGTTTCTGAAAAATGTCATTGACTTTAACTGGCTAGTATTGAAAATATCACCAGACTTCGTTTGTATGCAGCGCGCAATTGCGCGCTCGGAATATTTACCTTGGATTCTACTGACGCTCCTTTTCATCCCGTGGGTGTCTTATCTTCTTCTTATCGAGTGGGCTGCAAGCCCTGGTGTCCGAGTTAATTCAAACCGCCTTACGGCCTCTGACGTGGTTTTTATGTAACGACTACTACCACCAGAGATAGTAGCCGGGACCAACAGCTTAACGTGCCATCCGAAGCACGGAATCATCTTTCTTTACAGACAATCAGGTGACTCAGCCTGCAATGTCCTAACCAACTGAGGAAAAACGCACAAAGTGACATTTCACTAGGTGCCCCCGTGGGAATCGAACCCACGACCTCCGTGTCAAGAGCCCAATGCTCTTAACCATTAGACCACGGAGGCAGTCTTATGAGGTGACTAAGAGAATGGGTTTATTATGCAGTGTGTTTGTGGACGATAGGCTAGTCACCTATCACCACGACACGTCATTCTATCCTGAAACCTTCAATTTGCTAAAGATGATCATAAGCTTTGCAGCTAAGATCAAAATACTTCTTTGATACAAAGATTCTTCTCTACATGTCGCTCTGAATCTGAACTCTGAGGTTGCGAAGTTCAGTCAAACCTCACATAGGTGGTACTCGGATTAACGACAATGTTATTCGAACGTTATTTGATCTGCAAGATTTATTAAAACATGTTTAAAGTCTACTCTTGTCACAGGACAGGAGAGTTGAATATAGAAAAATATAAAAATACGTGTCCTAAATAAATATTTCCGCAACTACATTGAAAAAAAAAAACATGACCCTCCTTCTGGCGCAGTCAGGGAAAAAGAAAAGAAAAACTGGCCGTCGAGTGAAGCCCGGCAGATGTAGAACATCACTATACCGCATTTGCGCGCCTTTATTTCGAAACAGATGGCATTAGCATTCTTTTAAACTAAGAGTTGATGGGTACATCAAACTGAACAATTTCTACTATGGGGGCAAACCTAGAAAGGGGCAAACCGATCCGACCTATCAATTTCACCCTGTATACGGTGTTAGGGTAGACAATTGCATTACTTTGCGGGGTGATTGTACTCATGATACTGAACAACTTTCCCAAAGTAAGAAACGAAAGTTGTTGATGGGATTTAAGTGAAAATTCTTTATTTTTGGTTTCTAAGGGAAAGCTGTTCAGTATGGGGTACAATCACCCCATAAAGTAATGCAACTGTTAACCGTAACCTAGCACTAGAACTGATCTCCGGAAAACACGGTCTTAGCTAAGGAAGGGCAAGAACTACACTATCTCTAAAAATAAAAACAGTAATTGGAATTTGGTAGTTACTATCAAATTCACCGACAAAAGCAAGAATCAGCGCATTGGAAGGCTTCCGTTGGATCGATACCGCGCATGCGCGCCTCCCCATCCCGTCCAAAAGCAAGGCTGCTCCCTTGCAGGCCTGCCCGATCAAAATAAAAACGTCGGATTTACACTAATATCTCACCCGATTTAATTTTTCTTTGCCATTATTTGAGTTTTAAATAAACTTATCAATTCCCAACGGTATTTCAATATTCCAGTGATTATTATTTTCAATTCCCAAAGAAAAAAAAACTATTTTTTAAAATTGATTAAGTGTTAAATTGAAGTAAAGAATGAGTGTGTTTGTGACTATTAACTTAATTAAGTTAGTTTTAATACAAAATGTAGTACCAGCCGTTTATAAATAGGTAAGTACTTTACTTGTGGCTTTCGTTTACTTGTTGCGCTCTCGATTTTACACTCTATTACGTAATACACTTAAAATCCATTTTATTGACTTTAAAATGGTTTTTAAAAAGATTATCTTCAAAGTAATTTACCAAAATTATAATGCTTTGGGATGTTTTAGCAGCTGGCAGACATTTTAAGTAGTTAGATAAATATAGAGATCAACTGGATAATTGATCTTTTGACGCCATTATGGTAATTAATTAATTGATAATTAGATAACACAATGTCATGGGTCATTAGATCTACGGTTAATTAAATTAATAGTTACGTCGAGTTATGTTGTCATTTGAAATTTTTTGTCCATTTTGATGTAAAAGTTGACTTGAATATTTATCTTTTGTGTCGTAATTGTGTTAATACTTTTATTTGCACGATGCACTCAAATTAGGAGTGATCAGAATCTTGACGATAACTACAATACAAACAACCTTTCTAAGTGTGCAAGCAAGGTTTACTTTTAGAATATTCAGAAACTTCGATCAAAGTAAAATGAATAAATCTTCACGTATCCATTTGATCGAAGTTCAGAAAGGAATAATTTGGACAGAACGAATAACAAATGAAGAGGTGGTAAGAATGATTAAAGAAAGGAGAAATATTTTAAAAACAATAAACAGCCGGATAGGGAAAATGATCGGATACTCTATAGACACGACAACTTTTAAACTATACCGGAAAGAAAAAAGAGGAGAAGAGAGACAGAGGAAGACATAGACAGAGTTATTTAGCACATGTAAAAGAAAAGACCGACAAAACACCGACAAGTTAACCAACGACCAATTTTTTTTAGGATAGTAGGTATTAGCTAGCCTTTTAGCCACAAAACAAAAAAACAACGGATCGTTTAACTTATTTTGAATTATTATTAGTACCTACGCAATGTAAAACGAGATCTTGAATTTCAACATAACATAGCCCATACACCCTCCTTGAAGGTAGGCCTGTGCCCTGCAGTGGGACGTGTATTCTCTGATGATGATGATAGCCCTGAGGTATTCAGAGATAATCAGAAAACTCAGAACATCCACCATCATCATAATTCATCACTTCGAATTTTACATATAATTATCCTAATTCGCAAACTGAAGGATATTTATATGCATGATTCCTATAAGTACAAATATCATTTTAAAAATATCAGCTCAGCAGTTGAAGATACAATGGTCTTCTCTTATAATTTCTAAGTCGAGATTTCACTACAAAGTAAAGTACACCTATCGTTATATTTTTACGAGGTCGCGCTTTATCGCTAATGTATTTTGAACCTTAATAGGTTCTAACAGTCCGGATAAACGATAAAGGACGTTGTCATAAAACCCCACCCTCGGTACTTGCACCATATTAGAGACGCTCAAAGTGGAGTATCGTTGTTCGAAATTATGATAGAAGTTAACACATTTGTTCCCGTTTCTTATTTGAGATTATCGTGTCGACTTCAAATTTTGAACAAAGTCGCTAAGAAGTACGGGCAACCGATATTGCATCGTCGCTAGCGGTCATGAGCTCCTCCTGCGTGCAGGTGCTAGGGCACGCAGGGCACGATATGAGATGGGCTATCGTTTGTGGAGCTCCACACAAGCAACTCACATTTTGCGCATCCGAGAATCCCCACCTGACCATGTTGTCCTTACTGCGACCGACCTGGGTTCGCTCAGTGCCTACTTATAATTCGTTCGCTCTATGCCCATAAATCAATGGATGCTTAGATTCTGTTTGGGCACTTTTATACATAAAATCTTTTCACATACAAGTCCTTCGCTTTGTGCCACCTCTATGCTCTGTGGACGCGTACACGGTGTAACAAAATTGGTGGACTATTCTATGCATCATAAGAGATTGTGTGATTGATTTGAGATCGATATAGGTAAATAAATTGAAAGATGTTGTGACAAGAACAGAAAAAGGTGTTCTACATTGGTTTTGTCATGTGGAGAGGATGAGTGACAGCCTAGAGATATTAAATTGTAGGAGTAAAGGTGTCGGCAGAGGGCGCCCTCGTAAGATGCACTCTGATCAAATCGGTTGCGTCGTACAAAAACGGAAGGCAGTACTCGAAACCGACGGGCATTTGTGTGAAGAAATGTATGGATTTTAATGAGGCGAAAGAGGTGTGTTACGATCGTAGTAGATGGCGCGCTCTGGTCTCTTTCTACCCCACTGGGAATGGGGCGTGACGTTATAGATAGATAGACATATGACTCAGAATTTGTTTTTCCAGCATTTTTTCCTTTACCGTTTTAGAGAGCGCCTCATAGAAGGTTTAAATTAAAATGTTAATGTTCAAGGATGGACGGAGTGAATAGTCTCGAACCCGCCCACGTTGCATTTAGCTTCTGGAATAATTAAATGTTGAGGGTGTCTCCCATCTATGACGTATGTAGCTATAGTCCAGTTAAATATGGTTTGAGATTGCATTAAAGACACTTCTTCCCTATGAAGATATTTCTTCCAACGGACCCGCAAAAGTGACAGTTAATCATCACAAGGCGAATTTTATGTGTAGGTACAAACAATATTCAATAATCATTTAAGCCGTAAGGCGGCCTGAAAAAACTCTGACACCAGGGCTTGCTGCCCACACAATAATAAGAATTATTTTTATGTATTTCGAGGAGAACTTAGGTAGGACGCAAACCACCTTGTTTGACGTTTCATTCCTCCGCTCTTCCTCGACTTGACGAAGGAAATTCTTCGAGTAGAAAGCCATTTTTTATTTTGACATACAGACTGAGTAGAGGTAGACTCGAGTCGAGTTCTACCCAATGTTTTTTTGCATTTTTGTCTGTTCCCTAATTTTAATACACAAGTGTGTAAAAGCGTACATAATTGTCACCATTCAAAATTAGATACACTAATTTAAACAAAGTTAAAAGCTACTGAGAAAATGTTAATTTCGTTTCGCTATAATAAGTTGGTAAAATCTCTTGTTTCTTTATGTTCTTAAAGCAACGAATAGAATGAATTATGTTAATTGCATTTTGGTAGAAAAATTGCTATACCCAGTCAGATAAAGACATGCCGGGATAATTATGTGTGAAGATTGGTTATGTCTAATGGACATTTTAAATCCAAAATAGTTGACTAAAGTAGCATAAGCATAGCATATGCTCACGACTATATTCCCCGAGTAGTCAGAGATATTCTGAAATCTCAGAACATAACTCAGTTGACTAAAGTAATTCATGTATATGGGGCCTAACACAATCAATCCATACTATTTTAAGGCCTGACCCTGATCTGAACGAAGACCCTGATCAGACAATCAAACTGAACAACTTTCTCTATGTGACCAACATCTAAAATAAATTTGGGTCGAGTTAGGTTTGCAGTTTTGTATGGGACATATTTTTTCGTTATTTCGATGTTGGTCCCATAGGGAAAGTGGTTCAGTTTGGTGGTCTGATCATTCCCTTAACACTTTAACTGCTGACGACCTACGTCGTAGGTCAGCGACAAAATATGGGCCGCAGTGCGCACGACTCAAACGTTGAGTCAGAATTGTATAGCATTCCACGGTGTTAGCACTGTGCGAGTATCATTGTTTTGAGCTTAGCAGCGAAAGTTAAAATAGTTCCAGCTAAACCACTAATTTTTAATTAGTAACGAAACATTAAGGGTGTATTCAGAATCAGACCGTGAATCTGAACAACTTTCCCTGAGAAACATGGGTCGAAAAATTAGAAAAATTGTTGGACCTCCCATAAAAAAATGGAAAAGAAAAATGTGCGGCCGATCCGCACTTGTATGGGAGGTCCAAAAATTTTTCTCGTTTTTCGACCCATGATTGTTACGGAAAGTTGTTCAGATTCACGGTCTGAATACACCCTTAAAATCTCGTTACTAATTAAAAATGTGTGGTGTATATTTAATGACATAGACACAATAACCCACCCTACCCATGATATTGTTCCCATAGAGAATGATTACCCTTGATATTATTTCTATATTTAACAGTCTCACCATCCCCTTAAATGACCGTTCCATCAAAACAATGTTTACTTGAGCCATAGTTAGTGAGGCGCGTTCCGCAGTGTTCCGCCCCGGTATTTCAATGCTGAGAGGTGTGACACGATATCCCGACTATCCCGTTTCGTTTCCCACATTTCAACTTAACTGTACTTCCTCTCGTTTATGATATGTCTGTTTGGCTCTGTAGTGGGATAATACAAGCTAAAATAAAATTTACTTTACATTAAGACTTTGTACCGTGTCGCAGCGTAGGTCCCACTAGGTGAAAGACGACCTGGTGAAGGCGACGGTAACCCGTTGGATGTGGGCAGCGCAGGACCGGTCGTTGTAACGATCCTTCGGGGAGGCCTATGTCCTGGGCTGCAATCGCAGTAAATATTCGGTGATTGAACCGTTATTGGACTACGTACGAACCATAACTTTTGACACATTTGGTATTGCGCTGATCGCGGTACTGCTCTTGACAGCCGTTAGAGCCCTTTTGACAGATCGCTCAGACGTTAAAGGCTGTCAGTTACATAGAGTTTAGCGCGATGCGAAATTCAGCACAGTTGAATAGTAATTGGATTGCAATGTGATTAAAACTGAAATGGGATTAGGATTGAACTTGTATGTTTTAAATTAGCGCAAGCGCCCTCCAGCAGCAGACGTCTGTCGGCTAAGATGATAATATTGTAACGTAACATAAATATTCTTTTTTCCGTGACTTCTTCCGCACCGTCTCCCGTCATCTTAAAGGTTTCATAAATATCGGTCCAGTAGTTTTTGCGTGATGCTTGAACGAACAAACAAACAGACAGACAAAAAAATCTTTGATTTGGAGTCAGGGCAGGGACATAAACCCCATAATGTTACTTATAAAACAGTTCCATGACTGACTGACAAACCTAAACCACTAAAGACATAAACATACAACTTGGAATACCTACATATTCTATAGAGCATGTATGCATTAAGAGGGTACCGAGCCTATTGTGCTGCCCTCAATCGTATTTTTTTAATATCTAAACAATTAAACAACATTTCCAAAAAACAAGAATGTCACATTTTAGTCCTTATTGGCTTTCAATTTATCGAAACATTACGGATTATTATGTTTTATGCTTGCAGCTATTATCGTTAAAACCGCCAAAAGTGGCCACTTTTTAGATAATAACTACAAACCTTATAAAAATAAATCCTCAGTGACCCGGTAAATTGAAAATCAGCAATGACTACAATGTGACATTCCGGTTTTTTTGAAACTATTGTTTAATTGTTAAGAAATAAAAAAATACGATTGGGGGCAGCACAATAGGCTCGGTGCAGCCTTAAGAATGGATTTCTGTAAAATCCAAAATCTAGCTATGACTTCAATATACAGACACACTTTTGTAACAGTTTTATAATAGTGTTTTGAACACCAAAAAATACACAAACATAATTTAGAAACAAGAATGAGCTATTAAGCTATTCTATCACAAAAAATACCATTGTAACTAAATTTGTACAAAATCAGATCTCGTATTCAAACACGGGCCTTGTAAACAGAACTGTCCACCCCACCCCGACACGTCCCCTTCATCCGTTTCCTTACACCTTTATACCCCCCCCTATCAGTTTCAACGAGGGTTCTACACCGGATGGTTTTCGCACGGGACTATGGAACCGTTTGTCCTTGACCCGGCTATGTAGGTCGCTCCGACCCGGCCTCTCGCATTTATGCATTTTTCATTACGCGAAATGGTTTTTTATTTCACAGGGAATTGGGACCGCTGTAAATATTGTTTGAATTACTTTCTTTTGCAAGTAACTGTTCGTTAATTCATTATATTTGTTATTGAAATTATGAAATAGCTCCTTAGTGACTGCTCATAATTATGTTATTTACAGACAAAAACTATTTTGCAGGGTGTTAGGGTTGAACTACATCACACAGCACCGCATCGCATTCTGTCGCTCCATCCTTTTCTGTCACTCAGGAACGTAATTTGCTAGAGCATATAAGATAGACGGAACGCGACCGCGCGCGATAGCACGGCCGCGCGCGATGCTGTGCTCTTAAATGAGGTTCAACCCTTAGGGGAGACGGTTTCATTACTTTAATGGGAGATTGTACCCATGATACTGAACAACTTTTCCAAAGAAACAAAGGGAAATTCGCAAAAAATAACTAAACTTTTGATCTTTTCATACAAACGTTCAATCAGGTGACTTTATTATGGAAATTCCTTTTTTTTGGTCTCATTTTCCATATTTTTTGGGAAAGTTGTTTACTACCATGGGTACAATCATCTTTTAAAGTAATACAACAAACAACAAACGAACAAAAGAAATGGGCTAGATAATGTTTGCAATGTGTATTATAACATGAATAAATATCCCTACAGAACGAATGCTTCATACAAGCGGCCTCTGTCGGTGCAATCACACATAGCGCGCATATCCCCGCTGAGTGTGTGCCCCTGTTCGTCCTCTTGTATGTGTATCGACAGCGGAGACTTGTATATGAAGCTTTCGTTCTGTAGGGATATTTATTCATGTGGTATTATTATGTGAATTTTATTAGTATGACCTCCCCATGTAATTAATTAGTATTTATCAGGCAATTTGCCTATTAGTGAGATTAGTCACGGCTAACGTAGATAACAGAATACATAGACAATTATTATGGCTGCAAATTTTAAATTATGTCACAGAATTTGTAATAGGTACTACAAACAGATTGGCACACAGACGAGCGCGTCTGAACTGTCTTGTTCATGTAGAAGTAATCGTGAGACCGAATAGTTTATTTTTCTTGTTGAAATCAAACCTTGAAGCTAAAGTTTCCGAAGCACTTTACAGCAATGGTACCTAGGTGGAAAGTAAAAGATATTGCCATCTCGCGACGGCTCATCTGAGCTTATCGCGACGCTCGCTGGAAACCAATATCCTCTTCCGATTTTCTATCTACCGTCGAACTACTTGGAGTTAGATAGGAAATTGTGATGGATTTACAGAGATGTGACATTTTGAAAATAACAGTATTTAAAATGCAAAATACAAAATACAAAATACCTATTTCCATTTTGTATTTAAATACTTTTTTTTAATAAGCATTTAGTATTTTATTTGAAATACCTTTTACGATATATTTTGTATTTGCAAAATGCAAAATACTTTTTGATATGTTTTGTCAACATCAATAAAAACAAATGCTAAAGATAACGGCTGTAAGGGTTGGAACCCATTGCCTTTCCGAAAGGAACTACAAACAACAACTGTAGGTCTACCAGATTGGCTTCCCGCCATTAAATTTGTTCGGTCAAAGTTGTATTTGATATTCGTGAAAAATTGGTTTTAGTGATATTTGTGACATAATTTCGTGCGGATTGTGTGCCAAAAAGTTGCGTAAATCGACCAACATAACAGGAATCTCAAATACATACGAAGAAAGAACAAAAGTTTTGGTGCAAGTTAAATCGTACTGGTGATTTTGGCGGCAACGCGCGTGCTTACAAAATCGACCAAAATTTCATCCTCATCGTTCATCTATCATCCCATCGTCATCAGGAGAGTTTTGCACAGGAATTGTGAAGAAACAGACGGGCTTTGTTTCTTAATTTTCTAAATTCGTTTTTCGTGGCTATTATTGTGTTAATGTGGTGGAATTAGTTTGATAATGTGCCATTAATGCAGAGCAATATAGTAAGAGTGAGAAATAAAGAAGGCGCTCCCGTTTGATTCGGATTGATTCTCGCGTGAAACTCCCCTGACCATTGGAATGTGTGTACCACCCTCGCATTTCAAGAGTTAGGTATTAAGGTTAGGTTAGGTTAGGTTTAAGTACAAAGAAAAAAAGACACTAATGACCAGGCAGTAAGGGCTAGTTCCCATAGCCTATCCGAAAGGATAAACTTAAAAAAAAAAAGTAGGTCTACCATGAGTTTTCACCGTACTTTACTACTGTAGTTACGTCAACAATTTTGTAGTGAATTTCGTACAGCGCTCCTAGTGGTCACGTTGAGAACTAATTTCTGTCATACGAATTGGCGACGCGACGTAAAGTAGTAATGTACAGGGAAAACTCATGGTAGGCCCTCTGAACTAACAAGTTTGACGTGCGGTGCGTGAATGTAGTTTTAGATTCCTCACTAGCTAGTGATAATGCAAGTGTAAACGCCACTATTGACCTGGAATCACTTCCATATGAAGGATGATGATGTCTGCCTGCAATCGTTAAATAAATACCCAACAGTAAAGATGGTCTCCTTAAAATGGAATACCTGCCTGCCTATTAGCTCTGCGCCGGTAGAAAGGCTTTTTTCTTATGGTGGCATTATTATGAGACCGCATAGAAGGAAGATGACTGGCAGTGTCTTTGAACAAATTATTTTATTAAAATCTGTAGGTGAAGAAGAGTGGCAAATGCACATAAATTGGTTGTAACCTGGACCTGTACCTACCCGAACTTTCGATTTTCGAAATATCGAGACCGTTTCGGTCCGAACTTCACTATAACAGAGTTAACTCGAATCAATCAATCAAAGAACGAACCAATGAACGAAAACGTTCACGAAATTGCGAAGTTCGAATGTACGGGTAGAGGCCCTTTACAAGTTGGGGGAAAGGTATTTCTCCATATGATTATGATACCTTTTGAATCACGTGAGTGAACCTCATATCTTTACTTTGATCAATGCTAAAATGATGACTTGTTTGAATAACAAAAAGGTACAAATAGGAAGTTAAAAACTATGAAAGTATTTTTATTTTAAAAAAGTATTTTGGAAATACGCATTTTGCATTTAGTATTTTAAATACAAAAAGAAAAACTATTTTGTATTTTGCATTTTAAATACAAAATTCATAAAGTATTTGCATTTTGTATTTAAAGGATTTATTACTCATCCTACTTTGCGGTGAATACTTTAAATATTATGTATATTTAGTAGGTCCAGATTCATCTAGAGATAAATAAATATCGTCACCATTTTCACACAGATTATATAGCCTCATTGAAAGTAGATACCAGAATCTAGCCTGGACTTGAATTATGATGACTAGACACCCAGGTCGGTCGCAGTAAGGACAACATATTCAGGTGGGGATTCTCGGATGCGCAAAATGTGAGTTGCTTGTGTGGAGCTCCACAAACGTTGGCCCATCTCACATTGTGCCCTGCGTGCCCTAACACCTGTACGCAGGAGGAGCTCATGACCGCTAGCGAAGGTGCAGTATCGGTTGCCCACTTCTGGCAAGGTACTATTTAGCGAATTTGTTCAAAATTTGAAGTCGACACGATAAGAAGAAGATCGATATAGAATACATATACAAGGTGTTAGAAAACACCCTAGTAATATTCAAAAGGGTGGTTTAGTTTAGACCAAGAAACTGAACAAATGTCACTAGGGAGACAAAATCGAAATAAAAAAAAACGAATGATGCTGTCCCCAGTCCCCATACATTTGAGTTGAGTAGCTACTGCAGTTTTTTATAAGACAGCAGAGATTTTTTATTGTTTCTCCGTGTCTGTACAGCGCTGACTATACAAGCAAATGAACACAAAACAGTTTTACAAAATCGATACCTAACTGAACAACATTTGATACGCAACTTTTTAAAATTAGCATAAAACATTCCTAGGGGGTGTATTCCCCGAGGGGGTAGTCAGAGATATTCTGAAACCTCAGAACATCCACGTTTCACCAGTAGTACCGAAACTCTGTCCAGTGTGACGGGGCGTGAGCCCGTCGCCACTTGTAATGGACAGTGGGTACAATAAATGCCTCGAAATTGAAGCATGCAGGTTTCATTAATGATGGCGATGTAGATATAAGAGAGATTTCCCTAAGGGTGGCAAAAACTTTTCAGTTCGGACCAAACCACATAGTCTCAACTTTTAAAGCTTTCATTGTGGTATAGTTTCTTTCTATATGCTTTAATAAAACTTGCAATGTTATTGTTGCAGACGAAGGAGGCGGCAGCGAGGATTCTAGCAGCGAAGACGAGGTTACGGAGCACGTGACCCACTCCACTCCACCACCAATCATGGCCGCCGCCAGGGCGCAGGTATTTTCACCACATCTTACTCAACAAGCAAGCAGCAAACATCCGATGAGAGCGTCGGTGGTGCGTTGCGGAGTGGTATGAACACTCGGTCATGAATGACCGGCTTTGAATTCGCAGGGACTACATGCTATGTAGCTTAGAAAAAGTATATGTCTAGAATGAGCCTCACTGTTTTACCGTATACATCAAAAGGGGCCAAGTTTGACAGGTTGGTGTGCGTGAGGCGCCATACAAATTATGTATGTGTGCGTGTATATGTATAGGGTTTAGGAGCCAGTACTGGTTCCAATTTTTTTCGACTTTTTCGTATCTTCGACTGTCAATCTTGACATATAACTTTATCAAAGCTATGTAGCGGTGAAGGAAAACATCGCGAGGAAACCTGCATACGCTAAAGAAGAAATTCCGATGCGGATGTGAAGTCTACCAATCTGGTGGACTAACGCCCATACACCCTCCCTGAGAGTAGGCCTGTGCCCTGCAGTGGGACATATATGTATAGGTTGTGATGATGATGATGCCATGTACCAATGAGTTTTTTTACTTATGTACGTAATACCGACATTACCGACTGCTCTCAAACGGTGAAGGAAAACATCGCGAGGAAACCTGCATTACAAATTCTGATTATATGTATAGTCTACCATTCCGCATTGGGCACGTATGGTGGACTAACGACCAGACCCCTCCTTTAGGGTAGACCTGTGCCTTGTCAAAATTGGCTTGGGCTAGCATGTTGTCATGAATGTCCCTTTGACAAGTGGTCAGCCCTTCGCCTATAATAGCGAACACTATTGCCCATTCCCTAAGTCCACTATTACGACTTGATTGCGCGGAACGATAAGCACCTAATTCATTCTATAGTATTTCCATAAGGGGGTGCACTTTCAAAGCCAAGATAGGCTACAACAGCCACCTGAGACCACATCAACGAAGCTCCCAAAGTCAACAGCCATAATCAGTCGCTGTGGTCGAACACGGCCATGAAGCATCATCATCATTTCTGCTGTTTATCTCCCCAGGTGCCAACGATAAGTGTAACTCCACACAGCCCCGGAGTTCTAGATGACAGCCTGCAGCAACTGCGGCGGTTACATGCGGCAGTGCAACGTATGCGGGCAGCGCCTCTGCCTTTATTGGTACGTTTTGAGAACTTATTATAATATAGGCATGTCAAACTCAAAGTCATTGGTGGGCCGCATGCATAATGATAGTAGAACCAGTGGGCCGCAAAGAACATAAAGAAATAAAACTCATTGCGTCGATCATAGAACACGACTGGAATCGCTTCTTTTAATAGCAAAATCAAACAAAAAACAGAGAACGCGCGAAGCGAGCTCGAAATTTTTCACACCATTACATAAAACTTTCACCACCATTTTGACCTCCGTACAAAATATACTTACTTCTAAAAGTCTGCATTCTCGCGGGCTGCGAAAGGAAGCTATTCTTAAAATTGGATCGGGCCGCAAGTCATTGCGGTGCGGGCCGCATGTTTGACATGCATGTTATAACACCTAGTAAAGAGGACGTGCCAGAGCAAACTACCTCAATATTTCTTTTTTAATCGTTGCAACAAATATTTATCAATCGCTGGCTCGATAGCTGAATCGGTAGTAAAACTGTTTGCTGCCTGCTGAGCCGAGGTTCGAGTGTTGGTTTGAATTCCGCAAGGAACAAATATTTGTGTAATGAATATGAGTATTTGTATTGTACCCAAGTCATGGATGTTTGTATCTGTATAATATGTGTTCTGTTTTGTTATGTAGTCATCATAATAAAAGTTAGGGCTAAATTCTGGTACTTCAATTGGGAGTATTGGGACTAAATTATCTGTGTGACATAGTGCAAGATATACAAAATTAAATTTTACATTATATCTACTTTAAAGAACCTTTAAATTTATTTTTACTTAATGCTTCTTCCTTTTATACCGCAATCTACGATCAATTAGATTTTACCATTTGGTTGTGGTTGATTTTTATTTTATTTTTTTATTTTTTTATTTCTTTATTGAAATACAATCTTGTGTTTACTGAACAACTAATGCATTAATACACACAACCATGACTTGCTCCTTCTAGAATTGACACTATATCGTCCCCCCACAAAATGCAAGTGTTATTAATTATTATTTAATAGTAAATCTTTGTAGCAGGCAACTGGCAGCAGTCGACTGAGCACGTCGTGTCCATCGCTCAACAAGGATGGCGTCGCTGAAGCGGACTGCTCGTCACCAACACATCTCGACTTCTACCCGCAGAGCCGCAAGGGCAGCGGTATGTACAAGTTTAATAAAGTTTTGTTTTAAATTCAAATAGATATAACAAATATAGCTTTTTGACTCTACCACCGTATGGGCAGCGTTATGGAATCTTCTAAATGCCCTGACGCGCCTGTTTTGGGGCGTGGCGAGATAGCAAAAGACCTCTTCTATCCACCAATTCAATTTGGCGAACGATGCACCAAACACCCTGTATTACTAAGCCTGCTGTCTATTTTGAACCATAACAGGTAGCTAGTTGTCATTTTCATTTTCTTTTAATTTTCATAATAAAAATATTGCTTAGTTAGTCCCATATATTTAGCACATTATCTTATCTTCGACCCAGTGGGATCTTTCGTGTTAGCCCCAATACTTTTTGCTTTCTTCACCCTTCAAATACATGGTGAATGAATCTTATCTTATCTTATCTTGTTGTGGGGGCTGGCAGGCCAGCAACACTTCGACCCAGTGGGATCTTTCGTGTTAGCCCCAATACTTTTTGCTTTCTTCACCCTTCAAATACATGGTGAATGAAGGAGGCAATACCATCGAGGGGAAGAAACCTAAGATGTCCCAGTTTTGGGTATCCATCTCCGAGGAGGCACAAATGCGTTTTGCCGCCATGACATCACAGTCACAAAAAATCTGTTCCATTTAGCACATCAAGTTTGACCATCTATAGTTAAATGTATCTTGTGTACAGGAGAGTCCCGGTCGTGGGGCTTATGGGATCGTCGGGACGAAGGTCGCCGCAGCTCCTGGGCCGCCCTGGAGCCCGGCGCCAGACATGACACTCACAGGCAGCGCAGGTAATGATCATCAACACAGAATAGGTTATCTTAACTATTATAAAACTGTTACTGTGAAGTGTGTCTGTACATTGAAGAAATTTACAAAAAAAGATTTCGATATGGTTTTTAGGTAGCCCTGATACGAAATCAACCTTTTTTAGAAATTTTGTCTGTTTGTTTTTGTGTTTGTTTGTTTGTTCGCGCATCACGCAACAACTAGTGATCCGATTTTGATGAAACTTTTTTTGTTTGATAGCTTATGATCTGACTTAAAATCTGGTATATAATTTGTGCGGACGAAGTCGCGGGTAAACACTAGTAGTTTATATAGTTCTACATATCCTCCCTAAATTCTACTGGGTAAACATTTGCGTTACTTTAAGGGGTGATTGTACCCATGATACTGAACAACTTTCCCTAAGAAACCTAATACAAGAAATTTAAAAAAAGTTGTGCCTTTTCCATACAAAGTGTAGCGATACACCTGCGGAACGTACAGCGCGGAACTTTCGGTTGAATACGCGTCTACTAGGAAAAATGGCAGCTGTTCCATACAAAACTGCAATGCCTACTTAAATTTTTTTGCAATTTCAGGTTTGCTCCTATATTAAAAGTTGTTCAGTTTGATGGTCTGAACACCCCTAGTCGACTCATTTCAATGTCACCCTGCAGATATGTACAAGTAACAATACGTTTGATTGCAGCACACTGAACGGTCACAGCGCGTCTCTGTCGTCGATGGAGTCAGAGACCGAGGTGCCCCGGCCGGTCAGACATTCCACGCACTCCCTCAATGACAACGACCTCGCGGTAAGTTGCTTTTTATCCCCTTCGGGCGGAAAGCGTTAACTTTCGTCCCGCTGCGCTAAACGAAGTTTCCGCCTCCGTAGAGGAGAAAAATAGTAGACACATCTTGGGCAGTAAATAAGAAAGCCTCAGATCACATGTTTTTGACCTTTCGGCTTCGCCTCGGCCAACAATGACATGTGATCACCTTTCTTACTTTCCTGCCCTCGGTGTGTAATTTACTATTATACCCATATTCATAAGCCTACGCTGGCCGCCCGTCTTTCCTACCTATAAAGGGCTGCTTTGAACCGTAATAGGTAAACGGTTTAAATATTCACAGAATATACGCTTTATAGCTTCGTTTTTAACTTTGAGCGCCCGTATCTCGAGATATAACTTACAAGCATTGTAACAACTTAGTTTGTATGGGAGTTTTGTTCCACGTTACAAGAGCTATCCTATGACACCTCAATCGATTTGTTATAAAAAAAGGATTTTTTTTTCCATTCCCCTTTGTTTAACTACCACATTTCTCTTTTTGGGTTACTGTTTTGTATCTTCATGCTAAATTTCGATTCAAAAAGTGCAATAATGAGCGAGTAATTGAGGCGGGGGATACAGACAGAATGGACGAAAGTATGAAGGTTCCGTGTTTGACTAAAAAAGCAGCACCATTTATAATATCACTTCTCCTCACCTAACAGAAAGACTTCGAGAAGGTGACAGCGGCGCTTCGAGCCGGCGCTGCGGTCGGCGGAGCGACGGCCTCTGAAGGCGTGGCGCGGCTCGTGGCGCGCCTTCCCTTACAGAAGTCCGTGTCCACCCCCAGCATAGTCGCCGCCGTGCAGCCGCCGCAGCCGCAACCTGTCAACATGTGAGCTTTGTTTTAACTTATAAATCGGGCATAGGCCCACCACACATTCCCACCGCTGTAACTCCTGTGAACCAGGATCAACAGCGGTGACCATTCACAACACTAGACAATGAAGTGCAGCGAGCCCGAGGGATGGCTCTTATCTGTCTTGGAACCCGCTATGAATTAATCAAAGAAGATAGGAGGAGTAGGAAAAAGAAATATCAGACTTCCCTCCATTGCAAACGGGAGACAGCAATAAGAAAGAAGCATGGGTATTAGAGAGCCAAATGTTTTAACTTCTATGAATTAATTTAATATTACTTCATAAAATTAAAAATTACTCATAAAATCCACTTCAGCAACATGGGTCGTCAACCAACTTAATAGAAACATAATCTGCTTTATTTTACTATATTTGATAACTAGATTTTAAGATCTAGATTCGCCAGTAGCTGTCTTGAAGCTCACGTCCATTATGTCGATCCAGCGACACCTGGGACCTATTGTTGCTTAAATATCAATGGTTTTACAATCGACACTATCGATCAGCCTATCCATAGTCTTGCTATCACCTTAAAGCAATGAGGAACATATTTAAGAATGAAACAATTCAGGTTTTCTTCTGGAGATTTACACATGATAATTAAATTTTCACTAAAATTTACAGTTTTAGTTACTAGTTAAGTCAAAATTGAAATTGACGATATAATCAACAATGTTTCGTATCATATTTGATTCGACCATGCAATAATGGATGCAATATTTTTTCTTTATATATTTTGTTATAAACTAATATTAGATAGAGCACAAAGCTTTGAATGAATTAGTGATCTGCAAAATTATATAAAAACGTAACATTTTATTAGGTCAACGTTAATTTTATATTTTGAGAGGTGGTTCAGATCATCCAAGTATAATTTTTGTGTTAAAATAACCGTGGGAGCAAAACCAATTAACAAAAATTCGTATATTATGAATATGATGCAATTGCGCTTAGTTGGTCATTACAGTCGAGGCAGGATTGCAAGCTCGAGCCGAAGGCGAGAGCGGTAAACAGCCGAGACTATAATGACCAACGGTCACGCATTTATTTCTTCGATTCAGTACTGCGCGTGCATTATGAACCTAAAAACAGAACAATAAGTGCGACTTTACGAGCAAGTGTGTTGAAAAATAATTTTTATTCCGTACTACGAATATGTGCTGCCATAGAATATGCATACGCGAATAAAATGCAGAGTCAATTAATTTGTGATGATTGAGCCATACCTCTGAACTATTTACATTTTAATAATGTTATAAATAAGTGCATGCATTTTTATTAAGATTGTTCATTTCTCTGTAGACACGGCGACATATTAACTACCCATAGTTGAATTCTATGTCCATGAATATAGAGTTTAATTAGGTATAGGTTTATTGATCTGTCGCCTTGTTTACTATATATTTATTATAATTTTTGCATCTATGAAATGAACATCCTTAAAATATTTTTAAAAGAACAGCGCATGTGTGAGTCAATGTTTTTTGTCGGCACTTTTTTGCTTTGCTCAGGATGACATTTTAAAGCACTCGTTTTACCAGTTTGGATACAAATTACTGTTTCAATTTGTTTTGTTTATTTATGTTTTTTGCACTAATGAGTGGAACTATCGTGATTGAGAAAGGTTTTAAAAATGTGATACTGAATATTTGTCGTTTTTGACGGTATCACTTTTTGTCTAGTGTTATTTATTAAACGCATTTTAAATTGCAAACAAATTTCACCTTTAATCATACAACATTAAAGCTAAGTTTGATGAATACGTCAAATCAACAAAACGTAACTAGCAAAAATGCGCGTTCAAAACCACGATAGTGCCAACTCGATGACTGTATGTCCGTCCCGCTCGGTGGTAGCTTATCGGCCGCGTGCGCGAGCGAGACGGAGAGCGACGAGGACACCTCGGCCACGCTCCACACGGCCCCGGCTGGGAGGAGGAACAACACCCACCAGGAACATTTGGGGCTTCATCGGCTCGCTTTCTTGGAACAGTAAGCATAAGAAAATGCTCACGACTATGCAGGACATTAGGGTAGACAGTTGCATTACTATAATGGCTTATTGTTCTCATGATACTGAACAACTTTCCCAAAAAGAACAAAGGGAAATTATTAAAAAAAAACTTTTCATACAAAACTTTGATCAGCCCCTTTAGCCCCAGCCCCCAGCGCATTGACTCTGCTTTTTACCCGGTTATGTTGTTTTCCATGCTACTTGTCGCGCGAAGAGGTCATTTTTATCAAGAGGTCAAATCATACTTGATGGGCAGCTGACTTCATTTAGCTAAGCTAAAAATTGTATGGGTGTATAATAGGATATTGATAGTGCAGGATCTTGGGGAAAGTTGTTCAGTATTATGGGTACAATCACTCCTTAAAGTAATGTTACTGTTTTCCCTAACACCCTGTATTTCCCGAGGGGGTGGGAATTCAGAGCTATCTTTCACTAGACCAAACTCTGTCCAGTGTGACGGGTAGTGAGCCTGTCACTTCTTTTAAATGGACAGTGGATTAGCCTCGAAGTTGAAGCATGCAGGTTTCCTCACTATGTTGTTGGACTAAAAGCTGGTTCCACCGGGATTCGAACCCGCGATCCTTGGCTTCGCAGAGAAGCTATCTTCAAGGTTATAGAATAAAACAATTGTCTAAATAAATAATAGAGAACGTAAGTATTTTAGCAGTTAATATTCATTAAATAATATATTTATTCTTTACATGGTGTCAGGGACAGCCGGGGAAATGCTAAAACGGGGACAGACGGAAACCATCAAACTGAACAACTTTTACTACTTATAGAGTCAACATTCGGAATCGCGAAAAAAATCTGCACCATACAAAACTCCTGCCCGACTCAAATGTATTAAGGTGGTTGCAGAGTTGTAAATTTCATACAATTGATCGTAGAACACTCGTAGACGGTATTAATAAAAGTAATGTTTAATATATTGAAAAATAGCTTAGAAAATCTAGATTTCCAATTTTGTATAAATAATTTCAGAGCTTGATATCTTCGTTATAATATTATAAATTGTAAATATTATTTGATACGCGCAATCTAGTCTAGATTTTCTAAGCTATTTTTCCATATATAAAACATTACTTTTATTAATACCGTCTACGAGTGTTCTACGACAAAGTTTTGTAAGGACGGAAACCACCTTAAACAGTTTATTTTTCTTTGCGATTCCGAAGGTGTCTCCGTTGTGAAAGTTGTGCAGCTGGATGATCTGAATTTACCATTCCAGATACGTATTTTTGAACCTCACACTTTCAAAATCATGATCGAATGTAATTTTGACATGTACGATTTGAACAAGTGACTTTAAAAAATACCCCTTCTGTATTCGCCCGTCTGCCCCTATATCCTTTATAAGTTTTATGACTTTTGAATGGGATTTTACAATTACAGAAATAATATTTTTGGCATGCATTAATAAGCACAAAGCTTAGCTTTTTGTGTCTTGTTTTATTTTCTCTATTTTTGATCAAGTTTTCGCTTTCAATATTGCATGGGAAATATTTTTTACATCGTTATTTGATATTGTACTAATTTGCTATGTTTTTATTCAGAGCGGCGTATGACCACCATGCGGAGAAGAGGCGGAAACGTGGCAGCTTATTCTTCAGGAAGAAAAAGGTTTGTTATTTTAATTAATTTAGTATTTGGTGTTTGTACTTGCTCCGTGTACAAATCATATCGATCAGGTTTCACCTTCTACAGTTATTTTATGTTGATTTCAAGTTTACCAAGGAGTTTTTCGGACGTTATTTTTATTAATAATATCTGTAGTTCTTTCATTTTATAAATTATACCTTCTCTGATATAGACAATATTGTTATTGAGACAATTATCGCGAAATGTTTTTAGATTCAGCCCACCAAAAAAACATGACATACCGTATTGTGACTTTTGATTATTCCTGACATTTTCTCCGCGCCGATATGAAGAAGGATTTGGATGTAAATTAACAATTTTAACAAGATAACGTTATTGTTTAACAATTAACAAGAACCATAGAGATAGGTGTTCAGTTTGATGGTCTGATCATCCTCTTAAAAAACCTTCAGCCTATTAATTTGGACCTGTATGTGAAAACAATGGTGTGTATTGAACAGGACAAGTCGCGTAAGGCGGCGCACGCGTGGTCGGCGGCCGGCAGCAGCGGCGACTGCGACTGGTGCAGCCGACCCCTTACCGATAAACCTTCGCTTTATTGCGACAGTAAGTTGTACCTACCTTAGTACACCTTAGAACCGTGCACCTATCAAACGTGAAAATCGTTAAGGGGGTTGCAGAGGGCAAGACACTAAACTAGATGGCGCTAGGGAGCATTATTCATGATTTTATCACGTAATTGTGATGATTTCAATAAAAATTTTCAATAAAGCGCGCACTTGTGTTTATGTTTTACTGATCTAGCTACAAGTTAAAGTAATTTTATTAACCGACTTCAACAAAAGGAGGAGGTTCTCAATTCGTCCCGTATGTTTTTTTTTTTTTTTTGTATGTTTGTTACGCGATTACACCGCCAATTGAGAATTGATTATTGTTCATACGAATTTGATATACATTTTAATTTTGATCAATTTCATACAAAACTTTGACGTTGAACATTCGTAGACGGTATTAACAAAAGTAATATTTTATATATGGAAAAATAGTTTAGGAAATCTAGTTTGCGCTTCTCAAATAACATTTGCAATTTATAACATAATTACGAAGATATAAAATAAAATGTGACAAAATTATAAATAATGCTCCCGAGCGCCATCTAGTTTAGTGTCTTGCCCTCTGCAACCCCCTTAAGTTAGCACTACTTGAATTCATCCGCCCGCTACTTCCTCACCTACCCGCCAATTTTTATTAACACGACAATCTAATAACTTATAAAAACTTATAAACTTTTATAAAATAAAAAAATAAGTTCTTGATAGCTTATCCGACTGATAGTTTGCCATATTTTGTATGAAATTATGTCAAACTATCTGTCGGATAAGCTAACAAGAGCTTTTGGGTAAGTTCTTGTTAGCTAATCCGACTGATAGTTTGACCTATTTTGTATGAAATTATGTCAAACTATCTGTCGGATAAGCTAACAAGAACTTAACCAGAAGTGGTGAAACAGGCCCTAATAATACTGTATTTAGTAAGAAGGGTAATGTGTTTATTAGACTACGTATGTATGTAAGTTCCTTTATGTCACACTAGAGACCAAACGCGTGGGCCGATTTTGATGATTCTTAAATCATTCTTACGTTAATTATAATATTTATGTCACGAAATACATGACAGTAATCACGGACCTGAAAGAAATACGGACCGAGTATTGCACTAAAAAGATGTGAAGCATGCAAGGTAATACAATCTCGTTTGTTCTACAAGGGACCTACACTCACACAGATGCACTAGCTCTAGGCGCAGGTCCGACAACCCGTCACCTTATGTACCGCGTGACAGCACGCACACAAAAGAAATGGGTGCTTCACTCATGATTAGATGACATTACGTCTGGTTCTTCTTTTAAGTCTGTGACAGTAATATTGTGAAAAAGAAAAAAAATTAGTTGAACTATTTTAAGTCATTGAATTGGTATTTGAAAATCGTCTTTAGGTTTCTCTTATAATTTTTCATTTCAAATGACCATTTATTGATACAAAGATTGAGTCGAAGCTGCAATAGGACTCACAGATTTAAACCCAGGCAAATATGCAATTGTGTGAATGTTAATTTTGCTGATAATTTTTTGTTTCAGATTGTACAATGACAGTGCACCAAAATGTGTGCAAAGACTACATTGTTGAGTGCAACAAACCAAAAACATCAAAGGTACTTTACTTTATTCCTTATTTCATGTTTCAAAAATGGACTTGAGGCTTAGTGAAGAATCGCACATAGCAAAAATTATAAACAATAGACAAATTATTTGATTATGGCTCGTATAATCATATAATCGTTGGCCGATTGCAGATTGAAATCAATAAAGAAAAAAAGTTTTTATCTTCAGTGGTATATTATAGTGTAGTATAGTAAATGCTTTTGATGCTATGTTGTTTGGAATGCATTATAACTATAGACTAACATAACCTGGGCTGACATAACCTCAGAGTTAAAAGCCCCAATATAAATAAAAAGAATTTAAAAAAAACTATAGACTATATAAAGTTATGTACCTATACCGAATAAGACACACAACTTTTGCATCCCATGCTCATGGCGAAACATGCTGTACTAAATTAAAAATGTCCACCTGTACTATGTTACCGTGTTTCCGCAAATAAATAATTTTCATTTTCATTATAGGCTGTGTATTTTCTGACGAAACTATTTAAGTACTGTAATAAGATAGTAATACCAATTTGTTTTGCAGTCGTCAGTCGGTAAATCATTGAGCGCAGCCAGTGGGAAAAGCAGCAAACGAAGCTCCGTCTCCGGCCAATCACAAAACTCGAATTGGTAAGCTCTTTTGTTATTCCCTGTTTTGATAATACAATACAGGCCAAAGAAACTAGATCAAAGCTGTATAAAATATAACGCAGTAACTGGCACGTTTAGTAAATAAATAAATGTAAATAAAAACAAAAATTTAAAGCCATAAAGACGGGCATAGTGGGCATTTTGAATTATTTGTATGGCATATATTTTGCTGCTTTATTTTTTGATTGTCGCAAGAATCCATAAGCCGATGATGGTGAACGCTGTTGCATTTTGAATTTCTTTTGCGTGCGTTCATGTGCACACAATTTTATGTGTTTGGCAAAAATTAACTTTAACATTTTTGGCTCTAGGTAAGTTTTAAGTTCTAGGTGCGAAAAGACAGGGCACTTATGTGTTTATCTGTCAGGTATTTTTTATGATTTAATTATAAGAAGATACACAAGTACGAGACACTGTGAATTTCACATTTTACTAACTGAACTTTTTAAATGACACTGTTTTTTGAACTACACTATCTTTGCTTTGTGACGTTGCTAGTTTCAAACGTTATTTTGTCTTCATTTTGTTTTTAAAACGCTCTTATTGATTGCTTTTTGTTTCTTATAAGCTATCCATGCTCCTTTTATTATTTGTTTTGGTGAGGTGAAAATGTCTTCTTGTAAAGAATATTACTGTGGAGAAATTGAGGTGCCATTTTGATATTAAACTTATATTACACTTTTTATCTCAATGATACAAAATGTTATGTTTATTTTTTACACTAATCTTTTAGGTGAAACTTTCACCATACAATTTAGGATCTCGCAACCGCCTAATAGACTTCACTAATATGTATAACAAAATATGAAATAGAGTGTAGGTGATAATATTTGACTGTTCCAAGATAGTAAAGTGTAGAAGAAGAATAAATTCTTATAAACTATGCTTTGATATAGCGAAATCAGTAGGATTCAGTCATACCTGAGGCTGTTCAAAAGTTTTAATGTTAGTATTTTATTATTATATTGTATTATTTAAATGGATTTATATATGACTAGTGTTTTCCCGCAACTTCGTCCGCATAAATTATATACCAGATTTTAAGTCAGATCATAAGCTATCAAACAAAAAAAGTTTCATCAAAATCGGTTCAGTAGTTTTTGCGTGATGCGCGAACAAACAAACAAACATACAAACAAACACACAGACAAAATTTCTAAAAAAGGTTGATTTCGAGTCAGGAATACCTAAAAACCATATCGTAATCGTTTTTTTGTAAATATCTTCAATGTACAGACACACTTCTGTTACAGTTTTATTATAATAGTTAAGATTAGATAAATTCCAAATATTACCACAAACAAATAAGACTGTTTAAATTAAGTATTAGTGGTATCGCGAGTTATGTTTAAAAACTATTTAACGACATAATTATGAATGTCACTTCCATTCATTAGTTACGTCAAAATAAATTGGATATGAGTTTATGTTCTAATTTAAACATTTCCTTAATTGGGTTGAACCTCATCTGGCAGCAAAAAATTGGCGCATTTTTTGACGCTCCATCCTTTTCTGTCGATCAGGAAAGTAATTTGCTAAAACGGCAGCACCGACAGTGCTGCGACCTTTCTCGCTCTATCCAATGATGTTACTGACAGCGCGACAGAAAGGGATAGAGCGTAAAAATGCGATTCCGTGCTGCCGGGTAAGGGCTCTTACAGGCGAGCGACAGTTTGCGGTCGCCGTGGGTCGCAGAGGGTCGCGCTCATAGACTATACGGTCGCGCGACCCTCTGCGACCGCAAAGTGTCGCTCGCCTGTAAGAGCGCTAAGGCTCAACCCCGACACATTCAGTATTAATATTAATTCAAAAAAAAAAACGAAATGTCACCTCAATCTATCCGCACTCGTCACACGCTCCGAACAACGTATACATGTGCGTGTGTTGTCCCGCTCGCGCAGCAAGAAGTCGGGATGCTACTCGCCGTGGCGACGTGTTGCTACGAAACTCGGCGTGCAGTAAGTTGGCGGGAATGCTGTATCGCGCTGCCTCTCTCTTACTCTTACAGTGGCGAAGGGTGAATTTATTCACCCTTGATGGTTTGGGGTTGTGAAAATTAATCCATAGGCTTTCGAAAGAAATTTTGATATAAATTACTAGTTTAATAATTCGGTTCTGCGACGAACAGTTGTTATCAGAGTAAATACTTGGTGATTTTTAATCACTTTCCAGGTGGTTCAGACCATCAAACTGAACATTTTAAACAAACATAAAAGGAAAAACAAGTCGCCCAGTATAATTCTTTAATTAATCAAAAGATAATTCTTTTGGATCACTGGTCATCGAACCATCGTTTACCAGAGGGTGCATACTGGGCGATTTTATTAATTCAAGCTATTTATTGTATTGGCAATATTGTTGTTATTTAGTTTTTCATACTTCTGTTTTGAGGCGTGTCTTTTGCCCACTGCGCATTAAAACTGCTGACTTCCTTTCACACTGTACTGCTAGTGAAATGTGGATAGCCCGAAAATAGTTTATTGAGAATATACAGGGTCCAACTTAATATGCTGACACTTTTTCAAGAGGATGATCAGACCATCAACCTGAACAACTTTCTCTATGGGACCAACGTCGAAATCGCGAAAAAAAAATCAGCTGTCATTCAGCATACATTTGGCTCAAGTAGGTTTGTATGGAACAGGAGATTTTTTTTTCGCGATTTCGATGTTGGTGCCACAGAGAAAGTTGTTCAGTTTGATGGTCTGATTATCCCCTTAAAAAAGTGTCAACATATTAAGAAGGACCCTATATCTGACAAGGAATATTCGTGAACGTATCGCACCTCCACTTCAACAATACAAATATTAATAATTTGACTAATGTATAGGTAGGTTAAAACGATCCCTTCGCCACTGATCTACCATCATACATACATTCACCGTCATCGTCTCGTTTTCCTGTGATCACCTGCGGCTTTATGTTCTCCTGTTATTGACGCTGGTTGGGTTTGGTTTTTGGTTAGGTTTTGTTTCTTTTAAAATAGGTTTATATTGTTTTTGATTCATTTGTCTTAGGTAAACATCGACATTACTAGTCATAGAGCCCACAACGGATTTGGGCCTAAACGTATAGGACAGCTGGATTCATACTAGCTCGAAAGAACACTCCAAAGTACATCATATAGCCTCGGTCTTACGACTCAAACCGGTCACGGAAATTTTTTACAGCGGTCAGACAATCGCGAAAAAATGGGGTCTGGGCCTAAACATATAGGAATCAAACTGAATGCATTTTAAGAAAGGGACTACTTAGGACAACACATCTGCATATTTACTTTTTCTCAAATCGGTCACCGTTCGAAATCAGACCGGGGTTGAAAATCGAAAAAATTGGGTCCTGGGCCTAAACATATAGGAATTGTGAAATCAACTTGGATCGATAGAACACACTTTCCCCGTCACGGAAAACCCGGTCTTACAAGGCGGATAGGTCACCTTTCCAGAATCAGACCACTTTTATAAGATACCAAAAATGTATTGTAACATTTTTCATGAACAATTTGGCGAACTGTTGGTTAAGCGATACTTGTAAAGTTTGTGAAATCTAGTTCAAAGACATATTTATTATAAATTATGAACTAGCAAGACCATTAAAATTACAATAATTATTGCAATTAAAATAGAAACAAACATATCTCGACAACTGTTGGTGATAGAAAAAATTTGTCGACGGTAAAATTGTAGAGAATTTTATGTTCTACAAGTTTGTTCTAGATTTTATCATGATTTGATGCATTGGAAACGTGATATTTGTAAATACTAAATAATTAAAATAATAACAGACAAATATCTCAACAACGGTTGACGATAGAAAAAAAATTTTCAAATTAAAATGGTAGATTATGTTATTTTCCACGAGTTTTGTTTTAACTATTTTCACGATTTGATGCATAGGAAACGAGATATTTGCAAAAACTAATTAATTAAATAAAAACAAACAGATATCTCGACAAAGGCTGATGATAGAGCATATTTGTCTAGAATAAAATTGTAGCAAATAAAATTATCTACAAATTGTGTAATGACTTGGTTCGCCATTTGATCCATAGAAAAAGAATTATTTGCAAAAACTATTTAATTAAAATAATAATAAATTAATATCTCTACAACGGTTAGTGATAGAAAAAATTTATCAAAAACAAAATTGTAGAAAATTTAATGTTCTACATATTTGTCCTAGATTTTATTACGATTTGATGTATTGGTAACGAGATATTAGCAAAAATTCGATAATTAAAATAATAACAGACAAATATCTCAACAACCGTTGACGATAGAAAAAAAAATGTTCAAACTAAAATTGTAGATAACGTTATGTTCTACGAGTTTTGTTAAACCATGTTTACAATTAGATTCATAGGAAACGAGATATTCGCAAAAACGAATTAATTAAATAAAACAAACGGTTATCTCGACAAAGGCTGATGATAGTGCAAATTTGTCAAGAGTAAAATGTAGCAAATAAAATTATCTACAATTTGTGTAATGACTTTGTTCGCCATTTGATACTTAGGAATCGAGATATTTGCAAAAACTAATTTTGACGACTTAAATAGCAAAAAATCTTTTTGAAAGAGGTTGTTCACTTAAAATTGTAGATAATGTTGTTGTAGCAAATAAAATTATCCGTTGTTATCTCTCTATAAAATTATTTGCTCTATCTTTAGCCTTTGTTGAGATAAATGTTGGTTTTTATTTAATTAATTAGTTTTTGCGAATATCTCGTTTCCTATGCATCTAATTGTAAACATGGTTTCACAAAACTCGTAGAACATAACGTTATCTACAATTTTAGTTTGAACATTTTTTTTTCTATCGTCAACGGTTGTTGAGATATTTGTCTGTTATTATTTTAATTATCTAGTTTTTGCAAATATCTCGATACCAATACATCAAATCGTAATAAAATGTATTACAAATATGTAGAACATCAAATTTTCTACAATTTTGTTTTTGACAAAATTTTTGTGTCACTAACCGTTGTAGAGATATCAATTTATTATTATTTTAATTAAATAGTTTTTGCAAATATTTCTTTTCCTATGGATCAAATGGCGAACCAAGTCATTACACAATTTGTAGATAATTTTATTTGCTACAATTTTATTTTGGACAAATTTGCTCTATCATCAACCTTTGGCGAGATATCTGTTTGTTTTAATTTAATTAATTAGTTCTTGCAAATATCTCGTTTCCTATGCATCAAATCGTGAACATAGCTTAAACAAAACTCGTAGAAAATAACATAATCTACCATTTTAATTTGAACATTTTTTTTCTATCGTCAACCGTTGTTGAGATATTTGTCTGTTATTAGTTTAATTATTTAGTATTTACAAATATCACGTTTCCAATGCATCAAATCATGATAAAATCTAGAACAAACTTGTAGAACATAAAATTCTCTACAATTTTACCGTCGACAAATTTTTTCTATCACCAACAGTTGTCGAGATATCTGTTTGTTTCTATTTTAATTGCAATAATTATTGTAATTTTAATGGTCTTGCTAGTTCATAATTTATCATAAATATGTCTTTGAACTAGATTTCACAAACTTTACAAGTATCGCTTAACCAACAGTTCGCCAAATTGTTCATGAAAAATGTTACAATACATTTTTGGTATCTTATAAAAGTGGTCTGATTCTGGAAAGGTGACCTATCCGCCTTGTAAGACCGGGTTTTCCGTGACGGGGAAAGTGTGTTCTATCGATCCAAGTTGATTTCACAATTCCTATATGTTTAGGCCCAGGACCCAATTTTTTCGATTTTCAACCCCGGTCTGATTTCGAACGGTGACCGATTTGAGAAAAAGTAAATATGCAGATGTGTTGTCCTAAGTAGTCCCTTTCTTAAAATGCATTCAGTTTGATTCCTATATGTTTAGGCCCAGACCCCATTTTTTCGCGATTGTCTGACCGCTGTAAAAAATTTCCGTGACCGGTTTGAGTCGTAAGACCGAGGCTATATGATGTACTTTGAAGTGTTCTTTCGAGCTAGAATGAATCCAGCTGTCCTATACGTTTAGGCCCAAATCCGTTGTGGGCTCTAGGACTATACGGTTTTAGTGTGATAGACGAACGTTGCGTGCAAGCGAAAAAATTAAATTTTTCGGCACAAACATAAGTGTGAAAGAGGTAGCAATACTAAAATGTTGTAAAGCCATCTTTTCACACATGTTTCTAATGTTCAGAATCAGAAGATTTTTTGGGTTTTTTAATCGGCTATCCGTTAATAATAGTTTTGGCAACTCAGTAACTAAATATTTGGGGACGATTTAGATCTACCGGCTCGCATCGGGCCGGGCTGGACTGCATTTTGTAATGCGGCAAAGGATATTGAAATATGTAGACAGGAATTACATTTCATATTTGCATGCAACTTATGCATATTGAAACCCGGTGGTCTCCGTTCGCATTCCACGACGGCCGTACGGCTCCGAACGGCTGCTGACGGATGCAAAAACATCAAAATCACGCAATTAACGGGCAACTTGACAAGCGGCAGCCGTACGCGTGCCGGCTATTTGCAAAAAAGTTGCGCCCTCAATTTATCAAACTATAATTGTCTATTGCACTATTAAAGTTCTGTCTTGGGATACAAATGGTTGTCATTGGTTTTGTTTGAATTAGGGCATTAAATAAAGGACAGCACATTTGTACACATTTTTGTTTAGTGTTCTCTGCTGAGATAGATCAGTAGAACGTTTAATAAATTAATATCATTATTAAAAACATTTTTATAGTATTCAATTGTGTTTTATTATCACAGTTATAGCGTCGCGCAAGTGATCAATCGACCGTACAATTCTTTACCAACTCTTTCGCATCACACATAAATATTCTTGTAGAATTGATCTCGACTCGAATCATCCACAAACGCCTTACTTGTGTATCTTTCTATCTATTGGAGGTAGTTTGATATTTCTATTCAAAATGTTGTCGTAGTAATACACATTTATTTGGCTGTTTTATTTTAGGTTCTTTTCAAGGTTGGATTGGGGAGGAAGGGTTAATATAGTAAAGCAAATGCGATTAGTTTTCGAGACGTCTTAGTCGTTATTCTTCTGTAGAGTCGATGGTAAGTCATTGAGTTTGACTTGCAATCGTCAATGTGAAGAGATATGGCAACCAGCAAAAGCTAGATCTTGCTGGTTGGCAAATTTTGTAATATACGTGCCATTGCCATCGTCGTTGTGGAGAGATTTGGCAACCAGTAACATACAGATTTTGCTGGTTGGCAAATTTTGAAATATACGTGGCATTGCCATCGTAGTTGTGAAGAGATTTGGCAACCAGGCATAGCCAGATTCTGATGGTTGACAAATTTTGTAATATACGTGGCATTGCCATCGTAGTTGTGAAGATATTTGGCAACCAGCCATAGCCAGATTTTGATGGTTGGCAAATTTTGGTACATAATATGGCATGTATCTTGACTTCTTGATACACGGAGTGCATTCAGACGAAAACAGTGCGTGATGCCTTTACGTAAGCTCAGCGCAGCTTATGTGGTACGGCATATCGCCCTTTAGATGGTCTTTGCTTCACTATATTGAACTTTATCGACCATACTCCTTGAATAGATATTTATTTGACAAAATACACATTCTTAAAACACTTGAGGTAAATTCTTCAATCGTTAATTTCTTCAGTTTAGCTGTTTAAGTAAGTCTGCATGTTATTTTGTGTAACTTTTGATAAAGTCGCTTCTTTTTATTATAATTTAGGCTTTGCTGATTATTGTATTAATCATATAAATCTGTTGAATGATTCTAATCTAAACTGAAATTCTAAATTACCTACAGTTGTTGCATTGTGAAAGAATTTACATTTCGCAGTTCAGAACTTTGAAAATACGAAAAATATCTGCCGTTCTTTTCCTGGGTCAATCGACCACAAGACTGACAAGTAGGTTCTAGAAAACACGCTAAATTATAAAAAAATATTATAAAAAAACGCATAAATCGCGATTTACCAGACTATAAACAATGCAATGACTGTGTCTTTAAATAATAAACTGTTCCTTATAACTTGAAACCACGATCTAAAGGGCTTTCAATCTGTTACTACTAAACGTATTACTTCGAAAAGGCTTACAGTACCGAGCTATTTATGTGGCACATAGTGAATAAGAAAGAGAAGATCGATTATATTCGATTAGGATAGCGTCATCTTTGTCTGTTGCTTTCGCATAGACCGCGTTCCAACAATTGGTATAAATCATTGACCTATAAGTAAAGATTAGCTATATCAGCTAATGAAATCTCAAAAAAAAAATCAATCAACTAAATCTCAACCTTATGCTAAGGACGCAACGAAAAGCCTCCAAATGGATCCGAGGCGCAGTTTGACATCAATATACTATTGACGTCTCGCTTATTCTAATGATCGTTTGTCATAAGTGTGAATAGATGTCAAGTAGGGTTTTTTGTCTTGTATCTACACGTATATTTTATAGCGACTAGAGAAAACGCTTTTCTAATGAATTCTAGCCGATCTTGGTCGAACATCTCTTTCTTTTCTTCTATGTGCTTCATTCAGGGAGCCAAGTCGGGAACTATAGTTAATTAGTTAATGCCAGTTATGTAACCGGCCCTTGAATCTTCCTAATGTATCCCACTTTTGTATTTCTATTAATCAAAATGTATTTGTAATCGGAAACCCAGTGTTTCATCAATTTCATTTGTTTCGTCGAATGACTATTGACCCTGTCTTTTTCCTTTCAGTATTTCTTTGATACAATTGACTTCTAGTGTACGATTTTATTCTTTTCGTCGAGTGAAAGGAAGTCGATTGTATAATACAACACAGAACAAAAATGCAGTCAATTTGTAACTTTTGCTTTGGCAAAGAAAGCTGGAGTTTTACCTACGAAACATGATCTTGACAAGTGATTAACACAATCAATATTTTTGTCAAATAAAAGACTATACAAGGCCCTTCTTAGTATGCTGGCTGACTATCAAACAAAACAACGTTGTCTATGGGACTATCATCAAAATCGTGGAACAAAAATCAGCTGTTCTATACAAAACAGCAAACCTAATCGGCTGTATAGTATTTTTTCTCTGGTGGATAAAAATTTTATGAGATCAGTTTTTGCAAGATCATATTTCGTTGGTCACGCTCTATTTTGGCTTAGCCGCGAAAAGTTTAAAAAGTCTTAAACATTTTATAATAACGACTTGAAATTTAGGTTGAGGTTTCACTGTAGCAGACATTGAGAAGTGTAAGAGAAAAGTGTAATGTTATTCCAGCATAATATTACACTTTTCTTCAATCTGGTCGGTTTGAGGCGTTTCGACTCTGCTTCTGAAATCTCCGCCTTAAGTGGTCAAACCATTAGCATTTCTTATTCTGTGGTGTTGCCATGTAAAATATTACGTAAGTATTTTATGAAATGTGTTTTATTTCAGCACGAGTCACGCGTATCATGACGATAAAGATTCTGATCATAAACATGATCAAAGCAAGTAAGTTAACTTTTAATCTGCTTACCATAAAGCTAAGCATGCCACAAGCGACAAAGCAACAAAACCGGTCAAATTAATACGTGCGTGAGCATGTTGTATGTTACTATGATTATGCAGGGGGAATACGGGACAGGGCCATGCGTAAAGCAATAAAGACAGGCATATCTCGATGTTTCTCGTTTTTTCGGATGTGGCATGCTAGGCGAACTGTGCTATAGTGTGACTTGTCGATTACAGATCAATATTATATCACCTGTCCGTATGATATTTTAGATTTTGACAAGAGTTTTCCAAGAGCAACAGGATGTAAGGAAAATTATCATTAGCCTTTAACCACATACTCTACCCATCAAACTAAACGACTTTTACTATGAGAGCAAACATGCCAGAAAAACAACAAAAAATCTGCTTTTTCATACATTTGAGTCGTGCGGGCATTGCAGTTTAGTATGGAACAGGAGATTTTTTTTGCCCTGAAATTTTTGCTCTCATAGCAAAAGGTGTTCAGCTCGATGGGTAGAGTGTGTGGTTTAAAGGTTAATTATACTTTTCGTTACACTCTGTATAAGTTTCTATATTATACAGGGTCCTTCTTAATATGCTAATGGTCTGCTCATACCCTAAAAAAATAGTTAGCATATTAAGAAGGTTAGCATATTAAAAAGGAAGAAACGCTTTTCTGCAACTGACTGTAAATCTTTTAAAAATAGATCCAATATTGTTCGACAATAGACAAGTTTTCTACTTAGCACAGTTCACACTTTTAATACACAATCCGCAATTATCTAAGCTTAGCCAAACTATCTACGACCGCTTTTAATTAACAAGACGAGATTAACTATGAATCATAATTCGACGCCCAATTCTGACGTAACTTAGGATATGATTGATGAATGATTTTGACGTAACTATGAATGGATCCATTCATAACATAAGTCAAATAGGTCGTCGAATTATGAATTTTAGTTTCTTGTTTCAAGCTTGGTTTTGTACAAATAGAAATAAACTTTTATTTCGCTGCCCACTATCTAATTAATAAGTATATTAAATTAATTATAAACCTAATAATTATAAGTAATGTTTTTGAGTTACGATAAACATATAAAACAAACTATCGGCACGTCTAGTATGATTTCTCTACACGCGCGCAACGCGCCTTCGCTGCAAAGGAAATATGTAATTCTTTTCTGCGTTTTTCGGAGATCGAAAGCCGCGCATCCCGCGACTTGTACAAAACGTTTGTACAAAAGCCGAGTAGCGCGCAAGTTGAGATGCAAAAAGCAGAGTACTGAGCACGGTTGCGTGTATTGGGAGTAACCTATGTATAGAGGCTGTTGTAAAAGCTGATTATGAGTCAGGATTTAGTTACATTTTAATATGTAGAAATTGTGTTAAAAAATATCGCCTGTCATCGAGACAGCCTCGATAATTCGGTATGTCAAGTTTTTTTTGTCTTCATTTTTATATTTTTTACGGACAGAAGACATAATTGTAAGATACCTATTTCATTCTTATTGCGATTCATCGAGTTTATCAATATAAATTTAATTTTTAAATTATTTTGATCTGTAATATCTAAGTGCAAAAATGGTGGAGAGAAAATAATTCGAACTCCATGGAGAAAAACTACATACAGCTGTATTTAAAAAAATTAAAACCTGCCTCCTCTTTCTAACTCTATGCTGGAAAAAGATAAGGCAACATCAAATGTCAAATTCTGACATTGTGAAAGTATTTTTTTTTCTTAATGGCCGGTTATTTTAAGTTGATTTTATGTTTACCAAGGAGTTCAGAGGTATGCCAGTGACGTCACTGCACGGACCGAAAAACGACGTTATTTTATTAAAAATATCTGTAATCCTTTCATTTTAAAATCTCTGACATAGAAAATATGATTATTGAGACAATTATCTCGAAATGGTTTTCAATTCAGCCCTCCAAAAAAAAAACTTGACATACCGAATTCTCAAATCTTACTCGCACTCACTCAGTGCAAGGCCGTTTGTGCAGGATGTGCTTAAACTTGGTTGATGAATTATTATGAAATCTTACTGTCAAATTGCAGTGCATCAGACGACGCGGGCGTGACGGAATGGCCGGAGGTCTACTTGACCCACGACCAACTTGGCGAGGAGGCGACGGTGCTTGGACTTGGGGCCGTGGAGCCTGACACTTGGGCTGCCGGGGCTCCCAAGGGTCTGGCCAAGTTAGTATCTTAACATATGTTTTTTTATTTTTTATTTATAATAAATTGACTTCTTGCTTGTGCGTTAACACCACATTTCCGCCAATGTCAAGTGGTTTGAGGGAGTGTCTATCCAATCTCGAGGATTGTTTTTGATTAAGAACAACTGAGAAGGATTGTGGAGGCTCGTGGCAGGCTGAAACGCGAACCGCGCGAACACCACGCGAGAGACAAGTGTTCGGGGCAAAACCCTGCAACGTGACTCCTTAACATATGTTACCATCATAGTACCTGAATAGTGCTTAAAATTGTGCCGCGTCAAAGCTGTCATGCTCGTTGCATTGTTTGACACGGACTATTGAAAATTAACCTAATTGTGTCATTTTCGAGTCTTCACGGTTTTTAAGAGGACGATCAGACCATCAAACTGAACAACTTTCACTATGCAGCCATCGTCGAAAGTAGAAAGTTTACAAAATATATTTTGTTTACTTCCAGGCAACTTGGTGACAGAGAAACGAAGCGACAAGAACACATATACGAGCTCATATTGACAGAGAAACATCACTGTCTCACCATTCGACTTATGCAGAAGGTTAGTGAAAACTTATAGTTCTATTTCATCTTAAGGCCAGGTTATACGAGTACAAACGTATCTTTCTTGCAAGCATAAGTTTGCAATTAGCCATCCCGCTTCAATTGAAAGCAGGATAGCCAAAAAACGTATTTTTCATCGATATCTTTTCTCTTGGGTGTTTCTAAGCTCCAAATTCAGCGAATGTGTCTAGGAATACTTAATGTATTTAGTTAAGTACAAAAATAAAAACTTAAATATGAGTAGTTTAATCATAATATTGAAAAACATAACAAAAGGGGGTAACTTGGGGATGTTTTTCTATCTAGTAAACTTAATCTAATCGTGGTATTGAGAGCGATCACCTATCCGCCAGATCCTTAAATAAGACATCATTTGTTTCCAGACTTTAAAACACTGTTTTTCATGTTTCGTTCGTGTTCAAAAAACTAGTGAGCGCGAGACAAGGTAGAACGACGACCTGGTGAAGGCGGCGGGAACATATTGAATGAGAGTAGCGCAGGACCGGTCGTTGTGGCGATCCTTGGGGGAGGCCTATGTCTAGCAGTCGACGTCTATAGGAAGATATGATGATGATGATAGTCCTCTTGTTTTATCTTATCTATTTAATTGCAGATGTTTGTAGAAGGAATGATGCGGTTCCACGGAGTGACAACATCGCAAGTATCAAGAATGTTCCCCCGCGTGGACGAGCTGTGGTCGCTCCACGCCTCGTTGTTGACCAAACTGAGGAATAGACAGAAACTTAGTCCACATGTCGCCTCCGTCGCTGACATACTAGCCGATACCTTCGCTCCACCAGCTATGAACAAACTTAAAGCTGCTTATGGTGAGATTTTACTAAAAAGTTATTGTAGGTTAAAGATTGAATAACTAGCATAGCATATATAAACATATGCTCACGATTATATTTCCCGAGGGGTGGTCAGAGATATTCTGAAAACTCAGAACATCCACGTTGCACTAGTAGTACCGAAACTCTGTCCAGTGTAACGAGGAGTGAGCCCGTCGCCACTGGAATAGACAGTGGACAGTGGGTACAATAATACATGCCTCGAAATTGAAGCATGCCGGTTTCCTCACGATTTGTGGGAGAGCTGTTGAATAAATAAATCAATTAAAAATAGTCCAGATGTGTTGCTGTTGCTGAAATGGTATTGAATTGGTAATTTTGGTGGTATGTTCTGGGGCCATAGTTACTTCTAGCTGGCCTTATTTCAGTCAGTTAGGCGTGCTTATGCTATTGCATACATAGACCAAACAGCCCGACTTTGAAGAGTTAACAGCCGAAAAGCTGTGTTCAAACATGTTGACTCTTTGAACAACATACCTTTGTGCATATTATTTAAGTTTATGGAATCTTCGTGTAGTTAGCCGCTCGCGAAATTAGATATTTATTTAAACATATTGTTGTGGTTAATCCTCTTATTTCAACTCATAATTTGACCATTGTCTTCCAAAGCTTTTCCCAATAAATTAAACATGTAACAAATGTACAGGTGAATTCTGTTCGCGGCACCGTGACGCGGTGGAGGTGTTCAAAGAATGCTGCACAAGGGAGCCGAGGCTCGCTAGGTTCATTAGAAAGTGCCAACAGAACCCTCTTCTTAGGAAAAAGGTCAGTTTACCTATACTCCATTCCAAATAGCAATGAAATTTTAAGGCCATTTTGCATTACAAAAACACAGATTTGAAACACTCACTTATTCTTAGAACAGCTTTTGTACCGTCCAAGATATGTCGGATAGTATATCTATAAATAAATTACATTTGGTAATTAGTAATGGCTAGAAATTTAAATAGGAATCGGAAAATCCTGACGTCCTTATTTGGAATGAAGTATACGTCTGTGTATTCATGAAACTCTGAACTAAAGCTGGCAGCTTTAGCTTAGAGTAATAACCTAAGAACATTTGAATGGACAACATTTAAATTAAAAAGAAAAGGAATTAAAAAGAGAATGAAAGATATTAAAATTAGAAAACCATTTAGAGATTATGTCACACCACAGTCATACAAAGCTAATATAAAAAATTCAGATTTTCCTATCTATTATTACACGAGTAATTTTTGAAAATTAGATGTAATAATTTATGACGTAAGTATTATATTCATCATTAACCTTCATTAACAGTGTTTTATATCTTGCAGGGAGTACCAGAGTGCGTGCTATTCGTAGCGCAGCGCTTAACGAAATATCCTCTTCTGCTAGAACCTCTGCTGAAAACGGCTGGAGATGACGTCAATGAGAGAGAGTTGCTTCAGAAGGCACTCTGTGGCGTTAAAGTAAGATTTTTTGACTTTAATACTTCTTTATAATTACCAGCTTTTCCGTGCTTCTTTCGAAAGAATCATGACCACTTCCCATACATTCGTTTACCTGTCAATTTTTCTTTGATTTAGTTGAAGTAATTACAGTACTATGTGGTTGATGTATACAATAAATATTGATATAGAAAAACTAAAGGTTAATTCCATTTTCATTGGTAGTAATTTGATTAAATTTGATAGTGAGGAATAAAAGTAATATCGAAAAAAAAACTGAGATTATTTGACAGGTAAAAAGTGGACATCATTCTTTACATGTACATTTATACCCACGACATTCAGATTTTTTTAATTTTCGAACAGTCCTTACTTAGTGCTACATTCAAAATTTTTCTGGATTTTCTGCAAATTTCGTGAGTCGGTCAGTAAGAGTATTACTTAATTTGATTACGGCATATATCATAAACACACCGTAATTAGATACATTTCAGACCACAGTCCACCACTCTCATGAATCTATTTTAGAATCTGCAACGAATATAATTTACAAAGTTAGGTGCAGCAAAAGTAAATATCCCACTTCTCTCCATTGCGAAAGTTAGTTTGATGATTATCAGGGTTCGAAATGATATATATTATCAGCAATTTTAGAACTTTTGGTTAGAAATTTCTCTCAAAACTAAGAATCCGCTTGGATAATCATCATAGAAAATAATTATCTTAATAATTTCGAACCCTGATGATTGTGTTAAAACAATGTCACTTTTCATAGGAAATCCTAGTAGACGTAGACAACCAAGTGGCAGCCAAAGAGAGGGAGGACAGGAAACTGGAGATCTATCACAGGATCGACGCCAAGTCATTCGCCAACTTCAGGGGGAGGAAGTTTAAGAAGAGCGACATTTTACAGGGAAACAGGAGCTTGAAGTAAGTTGGATTGAATTTATTTTAGGCAGGGTTTTAAAAATACTGTCGCAAGGGGTGTCCTTTCAGTATATTCAAGATTTATTTGGAAACAAAAACTGATTTGTTGGTCATGAAAATGCTACACAAAACAACCCTAGTAATATAGGGTCATTTTTATTAGTTGGCGAAACTTAACCAGGCTACATGTTAATGATAACAGATTGCAGTATCAATGTTTATAATTGGCATTGAAGATTACCAAAATTATTATTATCATGCGTAAGGTAGGGCAGTACATACAATATGCGGCCGCGGGCGGACATTGACCTCAGAATTATTTGATCTAGCCATTGCCACGCAATTATACTCAGTAACCTCAGTAAGAGATACCAAATGTATATTAGAGGGGTGATTAAGATTATCAAACTGAACGACGCTATGATTTATTTTATCTTCAATGTGACCGGGTTTTTAGAATTTAATATTTCCATCTACTGTTTTTTCGTGTTAGTTGGAAACCGCCTCATTGTTCTAGGTTAAATTCAATACGTGACCTCGTATTATCTTCGAAATATAATAATATTTTTGGACATGTGGTGATGGGAACGTAAAAAATATCCTTGGGAAGGTTAGTGTTAATATTATTCTGTTTTTTGTATGTGTGTCGGAGATGCAAATAAATATGTTTTCTTTCTTTCTAAGCCACCTATGTCCCACCAGGTTCGAAGGCGTAGCGACGCTGATGCAGGGCCGCAGTAAAATGCAGACCTTGTTTGTGATTGTACTCACCGACGTGCTGTTCTTCCTGCACGATAACAACAACAAATATACGTTCTTCACGCCTGATAATAAGGTACGAATTCGCTTGTGGTATGAAATAAAATGATACGAATCTATGAATATAATATCCTGTAAATTGTCACATAGATTATGTCGAAAAGCCCTGTGTTGCCCCGGATTGGCAAGTGGGTTCAAGTCCCGTCAGAGACTAAGGGCTCGTCCGCACAGCGATTTTTATTCGCGCGAATGATGTGAATGTGATAACATAGGATGAATTCTGACAAGACTCTTATGTGAAACAAACAATTTTCGCACTTAGTGTCTTGACATAAGAGTCTTGTCAGAATTCATCCTATGTTATCACATTCACATCATTCGCGCGAAAAAAACTCGCTGTGCGGACGAGCCCTTATATCTAAGAGCGCCATACATTCCACACACATTCAAAATAATCACAATACCTCAAAAGCTCTATTCACATTACGATGGGCGGGCGCGGAAGGCCGCGGAGGGTGCAATGTAAAATAAGACCTATTTCAATACCAATAGAGTTGATAGAGAGAACGCCGAACGGAGTTTCTTCTGTGAGCTCTGTGTGTAATGAAATAGGTATTATTTTACATTGCACCCTCCGCGCCCGTCCATCGTTATGAGAATTGAACTAAAATTGTATTCTAACACATACCAATAAAACATAATTTGCAGACGGGCGTAGTATCGCTAGTAAAGCTGCTAGTACGCGAGAAGGCGGGCGCGGAAGGGCGGGGCCTGTACCTGATCTGCAGCGGACCGTCGGAGCCCGAGATGTTCGAGCTGAGAGTGCACCGGCCCAAGGACATACATGCGTGGATAAAGGCTATCAGGTAAATGGACGATTGAGAACTATATATATACTCCATTCAGGAATTAGAGCGACAAAATGTAAACAACGGTGATACCAGTGTAGAAAATACCATCTCCAGACTGTAGAAAACTTATCTCCGGAATTAATAACAGTAAATTATCTATTTTACTCACAAAGGATTACGACAAATGATATGCTAATTTCGTATGGAAAACAATTAAAAAAACGCAAGCTATAATTTATTTTAGATTAAAAGAAAGCGTGACTGTACATAATTTATTTCGTGGTCTGACAACAATCAGATATTTGAGACCTTTGGTTCGTTTTAACAAAGTTCTTAAAGATAAAGATTTTTTATTTTGTAAACCTCTTGATTGTTTAATACCTTCGTCTGAGTCCGTACGCTACGCGCGGATGCTACGTATAGCACAAAAAGCCCACACAGACAGAGAAGCGGGCTACATAACATAATTTAAAAATTTCATTCAAATTGTCACGATTGTTTTTATTATTTATAGATAGACGATAAATTTTGAATGCCAACGCAATTTATTAAATGCCGTGCCGACATAATTGTTTTCTTAAAAAATGTACCAAAGTTTTCTGACCACGTAATGTCACTTTGACAGTGACATTTCTTTGTTTACATTTTGTCGCTCTAATTCCTGAACGGAGTATAGGAGTAAATAGCGATGATGGTCCATACGGAAGAGAGCTAGCGAATCTCTTCATTAACCCCCGATACAAAAAGAGGGGTGTTATAAGTTTAACGCCTATGTCTGTCTGTCTGTCTGTCTGTCTGTCTGTCTTTCTGTCTGTCTGTCTGTCTGTCTGTCTGTCTGTCTGTCTGTCTGTCTGTCTGTCTGTCTGTCTGTCTGTCTGTCTGTCTGTCTGTCTGTCTGTCTGTCTGTCTGTCTGTCTGTCTGTCTGTCTGTCTGTCTGTCTGTCTGTCTGTCTGTCTGTCTGTCTGTCTGTCTGTCTGTCTGTCTGTCTGTCTGTCTGTCTGTCTGTCCTGTCTGTCCGTCCGTCGGTCTGTCTGTGGCATCGTAGCTCCCAAACGGGTAAACCGATTTCGATGCGTTTTTTTATTTAATCGATGCTTTTTTTTTTAATAGAAAGTTTTCAAGTAACTTTAAAAATTGCGACTTGAAAAAGAGGGGTGTTATAAGTTTCTGTCTGTCTGTGGCATCGTAACTCCCAAACGGGTGGACCGATTTCGATTTCCTTTAATAGAAAGCAAATTTTTGCGAGAGTGTTCTTAGCTTTGTTTTATGAAAATCGGTTCAGTAGTTTTCTAGTAATTTTAATAATTACGAAATAAAATAAAATTAAAAATTAAAAAAAAATAGTTAAAAGGTAAAACATACATAAAAATAATAGGTGACCGAATTATATTGCACTTTTTAAATGTTTGTTTTTAGCGTAGGGGGTTTTTTAAATTTGTATTTTTTTACGATTCGATCTCGCAGGGTAACTTAGCCCTCTATCATTGCCCTTTTGGTGACTTTTAGCCTTTTTATGAGACCTTGAGTGAGAAACCACGTCTCTGTTCCTACAAACCGTACAAGCGTGTATTATTATAAACAGGGCGTCAGTGCAGCAATGTCCTGAAGAAGAAGAGGAGTCTGAGGCAGGCGCGCAGGCGACGTCGGCCGAGGAGAGGCAGCGGCAGCTGGAGGCGAGGCACGAGAATATAAGACTGATTACAGGTCAGTTATTTTATTTATTGATGAAATTACAGAGTTAGACGCATGTAGCAGCCGACTAACTCCACAGTGTTTTAGACCGAGATTCAGAGACTCTTCTGAGCAGGGATCGAAAGGATAATTATCCACAGGTTTCATCCTATCACTGACATATACTCTAGGCGATAGACAAGCTCGTTCAAACAAACAACATGTCACACAAAACAACACAAAATGACACATTGCGATCTGTCATTGCCATAGTGACGAAGTGAACTCGGGAACATCAATCAGGTGCGCGTACCGCATTCAAGTGGAACATTTTGCCTGTCTATCGCTAGAGTGTAAGTCAATGCATCCTATAGATAAATCTATGATAAATTGATTGAGAAAACAAAGATCTTGCGCTAGCAAAGTCACGCCATTTGTGTCAAATCACGATTCACGAAAAAGGAAGCTCACTAACACAAAATAGATTTTCTCACTGTTTTCTGTTTATCATACGAAACGAAAATGCTATTTTAGATGCTGATTTAGATATGAGCTGTTGTAGAACATCACTTATGTTCTAGTATTGTCAAATAAGAACCTATACAGAAGAATAGTTATTTGTTATGCTAGGCTGCAAAGTTGTTTTTTGGCGCGAGTACTTGTATTGAAACCTGGTGGTTCAAATAATAGAATCCTGAGCTTATAGCGAAGGTTTCAAAGGTACGAGACGCAGAATAACTTTGCAGCCGAGCGAAACACACAACTTTTCACCTCACAACAGCGAGGAAAAAAAGTGAATTGCTAAAGAGAATATTAAAAAAAAAAAATCGTGCTGGCCAGTGACATGAAATAGTTATTAATGCATTTTCAGTAGACTGGCGGTATAGAAAAATATTGAATAGACAGATTCGAATTTCAAAAACTCTTTCCACGCTAGCGGATAAAATGCACTTTTGCACTCCGATTTCGAATTATAAACAGAATCTTTCCGAGCTTGTGGAGTGAAAAATTTATTATAATACAAGGGAGGCAAGTTAGGTGCTACATGCGTCTTAATAAAATAATAAGTAATAAAGTACTTTGTTTATTGTGTCACCATTGATCACTAAATACACATAACTGTAGTTTAGAAATATGTTTTTATCGACAACGTATACAGGAATATGAGGAAATTATTGAATCAAACGATCAATAGGAGTAAGTGAATCATGAAAAAGATGTTGGATATCGAATAGCTTTTGCTCGTATCTGTTTGGCTGTTTACGCGTGAATGATTCAGAAACATGACAGCGTTCAACTATCGTCGCAAACTTTTACTATCTATCTATCTATAACGTCACGCCTCTTTCCCAACGGGGTAGGCAGAGACCAGAGCGCGCCATCTACTACGATCCTTACAAATCTCTTTTGCTTCATTCACATCCATACATCTCTTCATACATGCCCGTCGGTTTCGAGTATTTTACATTTATAATAGTATATAATTATATCAAATACCAATAAAGTTCTAAGCAGAATTTGCATACAGCTGATCAAGTCGCGATTGTTCACGCACATATTAGTACAGTAATTCTATGTATTCAATGTATGGGGAAAACAAACAAATTAATAAAGTTTTGAAACGTATGTGGCATGATACCTTTGGGTGTGGTGTTCAAAACTCACAACTCTCCCTCCCCCTCCACCTGACGCTTCACCCCCCCTCGCCGTGAAATTTGTCCCCGTTAACAGTATTTTATCTTTTTTGCGAAAACTATAATAGATACAAAAAAAATGTCACAGGCAAAAATTATCCTCATTAAATTGTACACAAAATAAGTAGTATGCAGTTTCTTCATAGGACATACCCTTTGAGGGCTAGAGGGACGAGAAAGTAACAACATTTCAAAAGTTATGAAATTTGTATGGCGACCCTCATGAAAGTTGAAGATAAAAATGAAATGATTCCATATTCTTAATAAGCGACCCCGAAAACCCTCTGATACAAATTTTCAGTCGGTTCGGTGAATCTTTAAAAGCTGCTTTGGCGTTAGAAATTTCCATGGCAGCCATATTGGATTTCACAATTTTGATTTTTTTTACCGCCAACCAAATCTGACTATGGTCCTCTATGACATTTTTTCGAGGTCCATACCTCTATCTATCATAGTTTCCACGGGCCGTTGACCTCATCCGTCAGGATTCGACCTTCTGAGAAAGTAGAAATATTCCTTCGAACACCAAGGTATCCTTATGATGATCCCCAAAATAATTTTACTATACGTTGGTTGGGGGAAACCCGGTGAACAATTATCTATCTACTATCTATGGAAAGTGGTGGGGATCGACCAGATACCTCCAATTGATCTCCAGGTTCCCCTTTCGGTACAAGGATGACATCCATCACCACATGGATGCCTTGATGATACAGGGAAAACTTTGACTTCCTCGGAAGGTCGACTCTTGACGGATGAGGTCAACGGTCCGCGGAAACTAAGTCAGATAGTGTTATGGACCTCAAACAAATGTCATAGAGGACCCTAGTCAGATTTGGTTGGCGGTAAAAAAAAATCAAAATTGTGAAATCCAATATGGCTGCCGTGGAAATTTCTAACGCCAAAGCAGCTTTTAAAGATTCACCGAACCGACTGAAAATTTGTATCAGAGGGTATTCGGGGTCGCTTATTAAGAATATGGAATCATTTCATTTTTATCTTCAACTTTCATGAGGGTCGCCATACAAATTTCATAACTTTTGAAATGTTGTTACTTTCTCGTCCCTCTAGCCCTCAAAGGGTATGTCCTATGAAGAAACTGCATACTACTTATTTTGTGTACAATTTAATGAGGATAATTTTTGCCTGTGACATTTTTTTTGTATCTATTATAGTTTTCGTAAAAAAGATAAAATACTGTTAACGGGGACAAACTTCAAGGCGAGGGGGGGTGAAGCGTCAGGTGGAGGGGGAGGGAGAGTTGTGAGTTTTGAACAACACACCCAAAGGTATCATGCCACATAAGTTTCAAAACTTTATTAATTTGTTGATCTGAAAAACACAGAATTACCGAACTATATCGATAGTGCGAGAGACCACACTTTTTGTGTTAAAATGGTTTCAGAGTAGTCAATTTCATACAAAACTTTGACATAGAACACTCGTAGACTGTTTTAATAAAAGTAATATTTTATATATGGAAAATTAGCTTAGAAAATGTTAGAAATTATTCAATAATTTCAAAGCCTTAAATCTTCGTAATTATATTATAAATTGTTAATGTTATTTGAGACACGCAATCTAGATTTTCTAAGCTATTTTTCCATGTATAAGATATGACTTTTATTAATACCGTCTACGAGTGTTCTACGTCAAAGTTTTGTATGAACTGAAACCACCTTTTTTAATTTTGGAAAATTTTACCAGAGATCCAACAATTTCCCTAGGTACATTTTTGTGACAATTAATTTGACAAATCTATATCAATATGCTTGCCGTCTATAGATTAGTTTAATTTAAATAAATGATAGCCTATACAACTCTATTCCATACCAGTAGGATTGTGGAAAAATGATAACATAATAATTTTGTATTTCTTTTCAAAATCTACTTAGATTATTAGATAAATGAAAACTCGCAGATATTTTTGAAGATTATTGATTTGAAAATTACAAGTTATTAGTTATAATGAAACAGTTCAATCATACAGTCCTACTGGAATGGAAAAACAAGCACCTTGATGAAATTTCATGTATTTTGGAAAAACTATTTCTTGAAATTACTCGAAACCTGTCATAAAATATTATAGACAAAATTTTGTATTATGGGTTAATGATGATGGGGGTGTAGGCAAAATGTCAATTTGGATTGGATCCACTGACTAGGTCCGTTAATCGATTCAAATAGACCGTTCGTACACTGAACTATCAATGGATTCTAAAAAGCTATAGTCCCCGCCAGGAGATGCTAGAAATTATGCACACAATCAACATTTACTAAAGTGTGAGCGCTAATAACATATATGTGTCCATACATTTCGTTCACAAAAAGGTCATAAGTCACTACGACACTGTTATGAAGATTCAGACAATCAGGTTTTTGAGGTTTTTCGCACTCCAACATTAGCAGAATTATCGAGGCAGTCTTGATAAAAAGTCATAATTAATAAAATGTATAGAAAAAAAGAAGGTTGCATTTATTTTGATTAATTTATTGTTTTTTGGTCTCGCTAGTTCTCGAAATAAATAGTCTTCACGCCATTTCTACTGATTCTCTTTTCTATGTAGTTATATTAGATTACACACCGAGGGCAGGAAAATAAGAAAGATCTCATATCTGAGGCTTCCTTATTTACTGCCCAAGGTTAGTACACTATTATTCTCCTCGATGGAGGTGGAAAGCGGCAACTTCGTTTAGCGCAGCAGGACGAAGTTTCTTAGTTAGTTTCTTGCTTCTCGGGACGGGGATTTTAGTAGACTTACACTCAGTTGCAAAAAAGCCCGTTAAAGTTAATCCTCCATTAATCTCTTGCTAGCTTTTACTACGTCAACAAGAAAAAAGGGATTTAATGGAGGATTAACTATAGTGAGCGTTACTGGTTTGATGAACGAGTTCAAGTATACATCCATTTATACTCAATTTCTCTTCCTAAGTATTCTACAGGGTCCTACTTAATATGCTGACACTTTTTTGAGGGTATATGTTCAGACCATCAAAATGAACAACTTTCTCTATGGGACCAACATCTAAATAGCGAAAAAAAAATCAGCTTTCCCATACATTTGGCTCGAGTAGGTTTACAGTTTTGTATGGAAGAGCTGATTTTTATTTCGCGATTTCGATGTTGGTCTCATAGAGAAAGTTGTTCAGTTTGACGGTCTGATCATCCTCTTAAAAGAGTGTCAGCATATTAAATTGGACCCTATTTAAACATAAGTTACCTCAAACAAAAATTACACCCATTGTTTTATCGTTGGACAGATGAAACACCGTGGTGGCATATTGAAGGTGATTGAATTTTACAAATGTTCAATTCACTGTTGCATGGATGCATGTCTTTGATTCCTCGAACGTTTGATTTTCGTTTAAGAAATTTATTTTCCTATCTCGAAAATCGTTTTTCATTTGCATATTTCGAGTTCTATCAATCCGTCAGTATGTCATAAAAAATTACGATATGTAGTTTTATTCGATTGATGTCTAATGGTTATGCAGTATGTTACCTAACTAGTCGCCTGATATACCCTAGTCAAGTCGTAATAGACGACTAGTTCCTTCAGGCATCGTCAACATATCAGCCGGTTATAGCCACTGTTTCCGACCCTACGTTTGATCGTATCGGTTTTCCGTTCCTAATAATGGTGAAATTGATATTGATTGCGTACTAGTAATGTATAGTCCGTGAGCCCGGTGTATAGTTCGGCTGTCGCGTAAAATCGGTTAAAATTCGTATTGGGGAGTTTCTCAAAAAAAAATATCCGTGACGAAATCGAAGTCATATTTTTTAAAAGGTTTTAATACGCTTAGGGCCTGTTTCACCACTTCTGAATAAGTTCTTGTTAGCTTATCCGACAGATATTTTGACATAATTTCATACAAAATATGTCAAACTATCTGTCGGATAAGCTAACAAGAACTTACTCAGAAGTGGTGAAACAGGCCGTTAATGTAATATTTATTCGAATAAATATGATCTACATTTTATTAAAATAACAGATATCTATGGAAAAAATTTAAAATTTACTTTGATTTCAAAAAGATTGCGATTTTACCCGACAGCCGAATCCCATTCTAAGTGCTAACGCACAATACTTTTACTGTCATTTATCGTCTAAATAAAAGAAGACCCGTTAGGTATCATACAATTGTGTAAATTGTGAATTGAATTAGCTTGTGTAATTAATGTTGAAAGTCACTTGCAAAATTGAATGAAAATTTTGTTAACAAAAAGATATTAATTAAAATTCGTACACTGCCAGTACCACTTCCGGAAAACGTCGTGTTATTACGATGTATCATCATTTAATAATGGGTAATAAATATAATTGAAAAATAAATATTTTTCGTTTTTTGTCTACACTATCGCGTGCACATAAAATTTTCATGTTATTGTTTAATTAAGTATACATTTTATAGCTTTTTAAAAGCTTTTTTTTAACATTCACTTTTGCTAATGACTGTAATTGGTCGAAAAAATGACGTAATGTTGTAAATTATTAAATTATTGTTTGGATGTTAGATTGTAGAAACCATTTTGTGAAAGTGATACTTGACAATAAATACACCTAGTTTAATATGAAAAATGCATTAACCAAAAAGATCTGTACATAATGTGTGATGCTGGTAAATACTCTCATTCAAAAATATTCTCTAAAACCCGTCAAATAAAGCTGGATTTCACTTACGTTTCTTATTAACTTAAACAAACATTTGTTTTCGAACAGAGGCACTTAGATCAAAGGACAGAGAGCACGCTACGATATTGGAAGAGAAAATGGCGTTACACATGAAAATGGTCGGACACACCGGCTCATCTACTTTGGACATTCCATGTACAGGTATGTCCCCACGCATGTATGAAAAATAAAAAATAAAAAATTTCTTATGTTTGATCTTATTTAACCATATTTCTGCAAATAAACAATTTAATTTTGTTCATAAGGCGTCGTGTTTTGATATCATTGTAAATAAAAAGCTTTTTAAAGAAATAATCGCCTGATTACACTTCATCGTCATATTATACAGGGTGTTACATAAGTAAGAATACATTTTCAAAACTCTTAAGGGGGTTGTTTAGGCCGTCAAACTGAACAACTTTCTCTATGGGACCAAAATCGAAATCGCGAAAAAAAAATCGTTTATCCCATACATATTTTTTCTCGAGTCGATTTGCATATATAGAACATAATATTTTTTTTTCGCGATTTCGATGTTGGTCCCATAGTGAATGTTGTTGAGTTTGATGGTCTAAACCACCCCCCTTAAATGTTTATTTGTATTTTTGTAACACCTTGTATAGGTGCAGAGCACAGGCCAACTCTCAGGTTCGTCCAGTATGATTGCCCAATGCGGATTAATTTCACATACGCATCTGAATTTTTTCAGTGTTTACATGTTGCCTTAATTATGATAACTATGAAAATGTATTCTTCATCATCGGCAGCCTTTATGGTCTATCCTCATGGGACGTTAGTCCACCACGCGTTCCCAATCATCATCATCATCATCTCAGGCGATGGACGTCCACTGCTGGACATAGGCCTCCCCCAAGGATCGCCACAACGACCGGTCTTGCGCTGCCCTCATGCAACGGGTTCCCGCCGCCTTCACCAGGTCCACAGTCCACCTTGTGGGCTCACTGACGCTGCGCTTTCCGGTATGCGGTCGCCACTCGAGAACTTTTCGGCTCCATCGGCCATCTGTTCTGTGAGCAATGTGCAACCGCTGCAACCTAAATTTAGCAATTCTTTGGGCTATGCCAGATACTCTGGTTCTTCTGCGGATATCTTCATTTCTGATTCGATCTCGCAGAGAAACTCCGAGCATCGCCCCTTCCATTGCCCTTTGGGTGACTTTCAGCCTTTGTCTTGCCTTGAGTGAGTGACCATGTCTCTTTTCGTGGAATACACATATGCATTTGAAAGTCTTCTGCAGCTAATTTATAAAATAGTTATTCATCTTATCGTGTGGGCATGCCCTAGTGTCAGAGTTTATTCAAACTGCCTTACGGCCTCTGACGTGGTTTTTATGTAAGGACTACTACCACCAGAGATAGTAGCCGGGACCAACGGCTTAACATGCCATCTGAAGCACGGAATCATCTTTCTTTTCAGAAAATCTGGTGGATTCAGCCTGCAATGTCCTAACCAACTAGGGAAAACCGCACAGAGTGACATATCACTAGGGTTCCCCTGTGGGAATCGAACCCACGATCTCCGTGACAGGAGTCCAATGCTCTTAACCATTAGACCACGGAGGCAGTTAGTAGTTAATGCTACCTTATTGTTTGTAGGTATAAACACAGTATTCCCCGGTGGGCTTGTGTTCCCGGACTACCTGCGGCTCGCCGCTCCATCGCCGGACACACACACCCTGTGGCAGGAGGTCTGCAAGGTGGTCAAGGTCAGTACTTGTAAAGCTTAGACCATATAACTACGGACGAGTTACGCTTGTAATTATTCTACTAACAAACTGTAGGTCGACCTAGATTATGCTCTCCTAACATGCCTATCTTCAGCCATTCTTTCTATGTGGCCAAGCCAGCGAAGGCGGTATGCTTTTGTACCACCAATTATATTAGAGTTTGCAAAAGTCGTGGTGGTCCAGTGGCGGCTACTCTTGCCTGCCGTGCAGGAGGCGATGGTTCGATCCCCGTTATATATTGAGAGTGGATAAACTTGACTTGTCCAGTCCTTGTCCGTCCAGACCGACTCATACCAATGAATTGTTTCGGAATTTATGTACGATTTGTAACACCACTGGCTTTTCGGTGAAGGAAAACATCGTGATGAAACCTGCATGCTTCAATTTCGAGGCATGTATTGTACCCACTGTCCATTATAAGTGGCGACGGGCTCGCTCCCTGTAACACTGGACAGAGTTTCGGTACTACTAGTGAAAAACCCTCTGGGAATATAGTCGTGCTATGATATGCTATGCAATAAAATATAGTTTATAAATTGTTTGGTGTATCGACAGGACGCTCTAGAGGCTTCGAGTGGTACGTGGGTAAGCGGTGGTTCGCTGGGCCGCAGCACCAGTTCAGCCGGCGAGAGACACTCCAGCGCATATGAGAGCCCCGCGTTACCGCGCCGAGCCGACACCTTCGCGGGCTTCGACGCTAACAGGCACAGAGGTGAGTGTTGTCTACACAGCTGTAGTGCTGGTGCCGGGTCGCTCTAGAGTCTACAGAGTCTAGAGTAGCTGGGCCGCAGCACCAGTTCAGTACTCTAGTCATCGTATAAGGGTTCCGTTCTGTGGTTCGAAAAATCTGTAACGATTAGGAATTTGTGTGAAACAAAAATTATGCTATAACTGGCGATATACATGATTTTTTTATATCAGAAAAGGAAAGAAACGCAGTAGACTATCTGTCATCTTATTGGGATAAAGAAGATAACTGTTATTTATTAACATAATATTGCTTATGAGCTGAGTACGTAATGTACTGAACTTGTTATACGCTCTGCGCACTCTGGACAATCAGCAACCCTCTAATAGGTACTGGTTGGAAATTCTCTTTAAGACTAAATGACTAATTGAGAAGAACCTTAAGACGTAATAGTAGGTGGAAATACCTCGGAGGCATCTTTTATTTTTCATTTTACGACTAGATTTATACCATTTACCGAAACTAAAGTCATACCTCAGTATTTTTGGATAGTTCATCTAGTGAAATCATCAACTGAATACACGATTGGAATTACTTCACTCGATAGAAAATCGTCACAAAGATGACTTATTTTCATGCATTTTTAAGCATTTTTCTCTTTTTAGAAGAACTTAAAATAGTTTCCGATTGTTGGTATTTATACTCACATATTCACGATTAGTTTAACTGGTGCAATCATAAAAAAAATCTAGAAAAAGTACTTTGGTTAGTTGTTTTTAATCGAAAATACGGCTCGAGCACACACTTTTCGGAGCGCTCGGCAATCGCGTTTCTCATAGAAAATATTCGTCGGGATCTATGGCCCATTAATGTAGATTGATTCCATTTGTCAGCAGGAGTAATACCACGATTATCAACGGACACGCCGACGGAAGGCGTAGAGACTGAACCAGAGAACGTGGACGGGGAACCGCGCGCGCTCTCACAGCTCGGCGGCGACGCGGCGCTGAAGCTACAGCACGCGATATACACACTCACCTGCATCGTGTGGCAGCAGCTCACCACTATACATAGGTATGAACCGCGCGCGCTCTCACAGCTCGGCGGCGACGCGGCGCTGAAGCTACAGCACGCGATATACACACTCACCTGCATCGTGTGGCAGCAGCTCACCACTATACATAGGTATGAACCGCGCGCGCTCTCACAGCTCGGCGGCGACGCGGCGCTGAAGCTACAGCACGCGATATACACACTCACCTGCATCGTGTGGCAGCAGCTCACCACTATACATAGGTATGAACCGCGCGCGCTCTCACAGCTCGGCGGCGACGCGGCGCTGAAGCTACAGCACGCGATATACACACTCACCTGCATCGTGTGGCAGCAGCTCACCACTATACATAGGTATGAACCGCGCGCGCTCTCACAGCTCGGCGGCGACGCGGCGCTGAAGCTACAGCACGCGATATACACACTCACCTGCATCGTGTGGCAGCAGCTCACCACTATACATAGGTATGAACCGCGCGCGCTCTCACAGCTCGGCGGCGACGCGGCGCTGAAGCTACAGCACGCGATATACACACTCACCTGCATCGTGTGGCAGCAGCTCACCACTATACATAGGTATGAACCGCGCGCGCTCTCACAGCTCGGCGGCGACGCGGCGCTGAAGCTACAGCACGCGATATACACACTCACCTGCATCGTGTGGCAGCAGCTCACCACTATACATAGGTATGAACCGCGCGCGCTCTCACAACTCGGCGGCGACGCGGCGCTGAAGCTACAGCACGCGATATACACACTCACCTGCATCGTGTGGCAGCAGCTCACCACTATACATAGGTATGAACCGCGCGCGCTCTCACAGCTCGGCGGCGACGCGGCGCTGAAGCTACAGCACGCGATATACACACTCACCTGCATCGTGTGGCAGCAGCTCACCACTATACATAGGTATGAACCGCGCGCGCTCTCACAGCTCGGCGGCGACGCGGCGCTGAAGCTACAGCACGCGATATACACACTCACCTGCATCGTGTGGCAGCAGCTCACTACAATACATAGGTATGAACCGCGCGCGCTCTCACAGCTCGGCGGCGACGCGGCGCTGAAGCTACAGCACGCGATATACACACTCACCTGCATCGTGTGGCAGCAGCTCACTACAATACATAGGTATGAACCGCGCGCGCTCTCACAGCTCGGCGGCGACGCGGCGCTGAAGCTACAGCACGCGATATACACACTCACCTGCATCGTGTGGCAGCAGCTCACCACTATACATAGGTATGAACCGCGCGCGCTCTCACAGCTCGGCGGCGACGCGGCGCTGAAGCTACAGCACGCGATATACACACTCACCTGCATCGTGTGGCAGCAGCTCACCACTATACATAGGTATGAACCGCGCGCGCTCTCACAGCTCGGCGGCGACGCGGCGCTGAAGCTACAGCACGCGATATACACACTCACCTGCATCGTGTGGCAGCAGCTCACCACTATACATAGGTATGAACCGCGCGCGCTCTCACAGCTCGGCGGCGACGCGGCGCTGAAGCTACAGCACGCGATATACACACTCACCTGCATCGTGTGGCAGCAGCTCACCACTATACATAGGTATGAACCGCGCGCGCTCTCACAGCTCGGCGGCGACGCGGCGCTGAAGCTACAGCACGCGATATACACACTCACCTGCATCGTGTGGCAGCAGCTCACCACTATACATAGGTATGAACCGCGCGCGCTCTCACAGCTCGGCGGCGACGCGGCGCTGAAGCTACAGCACGCGATATACACACTCACCTGCATCGTGTGGCAGCAGCTCACCACTATACATAGGTATGAACCGCGCGCGCTCTCACAGCTCGGCGGCGACGCGGCGCTGAAGCTACAGCACGCGATATACACACTCACCTGCATCGTGTGGCAGCAGCTCACTACAATACATAGGTATGAACCGCGCGCGCTCTCACAGCTCGGCGGCGACGCGGCGCTGAAGCTACAGCACGCGATATACACACTCACCTGCATCGTGTGGCAGCAGCTCACTACAATACATAGGTATGAACCGCGCGCGCTCTCACAGCTCGGCGGCGACGCGGCGCTGAAGCTACAGCACGCGATATACACACTCACCTGCATCGTGTGGCAGCAGCTCACCACTATACATAGGTATGAACCGCGCGCGCTCTCACAGCTCGGCGGCGACGCGGCGCTGAAGCTACAGCACGCGATATACACACTCACCTGCATCGTGTGGCAGCAGCTCACCACTATACATAGGTAGGTGGCCCTCTGATGTATCGTACAAACTTAGCACTCATCTAGGCTGACAAGTGTTGACATCAGATGCTGATTAAATACAAACTATTCCGATCAAAAACCTTCTACTTCTGGCTGCAGTAGGGATTAGTAGGGAACTGTAAAAAGGGCGTTCACAAAGGACCAGTGATGGTCGAAGTGGCACAGGTGCAAGCCTGTCAAGGCCACAAACCCCCCAATTTATTTATTTATTTATGTAGTATCATCATAAGCATATAAACGTCCCACTGCAGGGCACGGGCCTACCCTCAGTGTATGGGCGTTAGTCCACCACGCGTGTCCAATGCGTATTGGTGGACATTTTCATTGGTCGATCCCTATCGATCGTATTCGTATTCATATGCAAAACACATTCCTAATGCGGGAGGTGTATATTCCTATCGACCAACGAAAAGGAGCCTTAAATCTTGTAAGCAAGGATCAACAGCTTATTGATTCTATTTAGCTTTGATGCTAAATTAAATATAATTATTGTTTCCAGTTTGGAGGCGCAAGTGACAGCGTGGCGAGCAGCTACCGGTGGTTCCGGAAGTGCGGCAAGAACCCACGACGCGCAACTAGAAGAACTACGTCACGCCCAAGCGAGGCTCACCCACGAGCGAGCCGCGTGGGAGGCGCAGAGAGCCCACGACTCTCAGTCCCTAGCCGCAGGTACGCTACCACAGATTACTAGTTACTTCGTAACAGATACAGCACTTCCTTAGAAAACTTAGCTAAGCTAGTTTAACTAAGTTTTCTTAGGAACTTACTTTATATGGACAAGTTACGCGTGTAATTCTAAAAACAAACTTTTCTGCCAGTTTTTGCGGGGGGCGTGATATAATGAAAACCGCAACTTTGGACTTTATTCGATTACTTTAGATTCTAATTTTGAATGTTAAAAATCATGAAAAACAGTGTCTTTTGAACCCCAAACGTGATAAGTTCTAAGTTATTGTTCCGCAATTAAAGGATGTCACGTTTAGTGATAACTGATAATGATAAGGTATAAAATTGTTTGTAAATGCATATAATTTCTTGATCTTGTACGTCGGCAGAGGGGAAATGCTATCGCGAGGCGGGTCCCTATACAGGGTGTAAGGAAAACTATCATTAACCTTTAAACCACATACTACTCATCAAACTGAACAACTTTTACTATGGGAGCAAACACGGTCAGAACAAAAAAAAACAGCTGTCCCATACTAAACTGCTATACCTACTCGATTCAAACGTGTGGGACAGCTGATTTTTTTTTGTTCATCCTGTCTGTAATTTTATTAAAGACTCATACAGTAGTTATTATGGAACAAACTTGTTTTATGAAACCTCTTACAAGCTACTGATCCAATCGAAATTGGGTTTTAACAAAAGCATAAGCTACTGAACCAATCAAAATTGATTTTTTATAAAAGCATAGTTGTGAAGTGTTAAAGCTTTCAAGTACGGGTTTCAGTGGTCTACGCGTGTGAGCCTCTAGTTAAATAATAAATTATGTTCTTTATTTTTAGAACGTCGCCAGTTACAAGCGGCGCGGCAGGAGTTGGCGGAACAGCAGAAGGACGTGGAACAACAGCGGGAGAGGCTGTACAGGAGGCTCGAGCGGTTACAACAACACGGTACGCTACATATGTTTGTAGAAAGTAACAGTTACAAGCGGCGCGCCAGGAGTTGGCGGAGCAGCAGAAGGACGTGCAACAACAGCGGGAGAGGCTGTACAGGAGGCTCGAGTGGTTACAACAACACGGTACGCTACATATGTTTGTAGAACGTAACAGTTACAAGCGGCGCGGCAGGAGTTGGCGGAGCAGCAGGGGGTACGCTACATACAGGGTCCACCTTAATATGCCGACACTTTTTTAAGGTCCACCTTAATCAGACCGTCAAACTAAAACAACTTTCTCTTTGGGACCGACATCGAAATCGCAAAATTAAATCAGCTGTCCCATACATTTGGCTCGAGTAGGTTTGCAGATTTATATAGAACAGCAGATTTTTTCGCGTTTTCGATGTCGGTGCTATAGAGAAAGTTGCTCAGTTTGATGGTCTGATCATCCCCTAATAAAAGTGTCAGCATATTAAGAAAGACCCTATATAAGTCTTCTTCTTATCGTATAGGCAAGCCCTGATGTTAGAGTTTATTCAAACCGCCTTACAGCTTGGCCAAAAAGAGTAGAAATTAAATGAGGGCGCTGCCTCCACGCAAGAACGTCAAAATCACGCATAACCTGGCAACACCACCATACTCAAATTTTAGTTCCACCTGTCACCACGTTCATGACTTTATGGCCAAGCTATACGGCCTCTGCGCCTGACTGAACATGTGAATTTAACTTTTTTTTTTTTGCAATGAAAAGATACAATTTTATGTAGTCAAATACTACGGGTGCGCGCGCCTGACTGCATTCCCTTGCTCGGCTCCCCGAGAAATTTGTGAGGTAACGTGGGGTATCTAAAGTCAGAGAGTTTTGTTACACCCTGTGTTAATGTAAGTTGTATTTCAGGTGGGTCGCAAGAGGAAATAGCTAGTGTTGGCACGTTGTCTCCGGACTCTAGTGTCAGTGATACTACGCGCCGGAAAGAGCCTAAGTGGAGAAGTAAGTAACAATAGGGGTTGAACCTCATTTAATAGCACCGCATCTTATTTTTCCGTCGCTCCATCCTTTTCTATCACTTAGGCGGATTTTCGGCCGTGCTATCGCGCGCGGTCGCGTTGCGTCTATCTTATATGCTCTAGCAAATGACGTTCCAGAGTGACAGAAAAGGAATGAGCGACGGAAAAATGCGATGCGGTGCTGTGTGATGTAGTTCAACCCTAACCTGATATTATTTAATTAACTCACATGTTTGACATTTGGCGGGCTGTTATTATAGACAAAGGCTAAGATCCTATAAGACCGGTCTGTGATCCTATGGTGGAGTCAGACTTCTAATAGCACCACACGGGTGTTCTAAGAGGTGACTAATCTCACCATCGTCTCAGTCGATGAACATCTGCTTCTGGAAATAGGCGGAGGCCCTTGGGGGAGCCCAAGGATCGCCGCAACGACCGGTCCTGCGCTGCCCTCATCCAACGGGTTCCTGCCGCTTTCACCAGGTCGTCGACCACCTTCAGGGGGTCTACCCACGCTGCGCTTTCCAATACACGATCGCTACTCGAGAACTCTTCGGCCCCATCGAGGATCGGTTCTGCGAGCAATGTGCCCCGCCCATTGCCACTTTAGCAATTCTTTGGGCTATGTCGTTTACTCTCGTTCTTCTGTAAATCACTTTATTTCTGATTCGATCTCACAGCATAGACCTAATCATTTATCAGGCATCGTCAAATTTTCCGTTGCCCTCCCCCTGTAATCGAATTGGTTCTGTGGCCGTGGTAAGAATTACACTATGGAGCCAACTTCAAAATCGCAAAAAAAAATTGATGTTCCATAAATTTTACCTACTTTAATGTTTTTTTTATTTTCGCGATTTCAAATTTGGCTCCGTAGTGAAATTTGTTTAGCATGGTGGTAGAATATAGTCTGTCTATAAAGTAGTAGCATGAATGTTTGAGGGACTAATAATTTTAGTATGGTGGTGTTGCCTGGTTATTCTTGATTTTGACGTTCTTGCGTGGAGACAGCGCCCTCATTTTTTGCCAAGACTTTATAGACATACTGTACGTGGTGAAGTTATCCGCACTGATAGAAATTTACCCTGTATTAAATGGATGCTTGTGATTGTCAGATAACCGGGGCTCAACGGGCTCGGAGTCCTCGATCCCTGCCTGCGCGTCCCGGGTGTCCCTGCCGCCGCCACAACTGCTGTCCGCCAACAACGAGACCCGCGCCACAGTACGCGCGCCCGCCATATCTGTAAGACATAATTTTTCTTCGGAATAGATATTAAAATTACCTCCATACATAGACTTAACTCTAGCGATAGACTTGCCCTTTCATAGAAGCAACATGTTCCACTTGAATGAGGTGTCCGCACCTGTTCGATGTTCCCGAGTTCACTTCGTCACTATGGCAATGACAGACAGCAATGTGTCATTTTGTGTTGCTTTGTGTGACATGTTGTTTGTTTGAACGAGCTTGTCTATCGCTAGAGTAATATGTCTATGCCTCCAAACTAATGTTATAGGTAAGTGAATCCGGTTTGTTACCAATACTCGCTTCTCAAATACTACTCATGTTCCACAAATAAATTATTCTTATTCTTATTCTCACCAGTCTCCCGCTTTCTCACCGATCTAAACTACCTTTACACCGAGCCCTGTTACTTTCTCACCGATCCCACTTCCTTCTCACCAATCCCCACTACCTCACTACCTTCTCACGGATCCCCACTACATTCTTATCGATCCCTACTTCCTTCTCACCATCTCAAAAATCCGCGCCACCTTCTCACCGATCCTCGTTACCTTGTCACCGATCCCCAGTACAGCTATGCGATCAAGTGGGCCAAGCATGCCGCCCTCGACAAAACGATGCGATCTACGAAATGGAGTTCCTTTACGTTGACAAAATGAGCGCGTATGACCGCTTTCTCTTTTTGTCGCTTTTAATTAAACCATTACCTTAATACACATGTGCCACCACCTATGGTTTACTTAAATCTATGTTGTTTAAACTACAGATTAATACACATTTACATTTTTCTTATCATAGAGTATCAAAATAAATGAATATGTTTGAAATGAAAAGAAGTCAATATGATGTATTCCGCTTTCAGCAAATGGTGAAACAGCAGCTGCCGCTGAAGCTGGCGAGCGGCAAGAGTCAACAACCTCCACCTGGATACCACAGGCTACACGAGTCACCGAGCGAGGTAAACTTGTATTAATTGTTTAGTTCATTCAAAAAATTCAACTCAAACTTAGTAGCAATTTGAAATACACTTTTTGACGTCAAATTAATTGTAATGGCACAGGCATAAGTGTAATGAAGAATGTCAGGAGTCACGTTGCAGGGTTTGCCGCGAACACTTGTCTTTCGCGTGGTGTTCGCGCGGTTCGCGTTTCAGCCTGCCACGACGCTCCATAATCCTTCTCAGTTGTTCTTACTCAAAAACAATCCTCGAGATTGGATAGATACTCCCTCAAAACACTTGACATTGGTGGAATTGCTGTGCTAACGCACAAGCAAGAAGTCCATTAATTATAAATTATTATTAAAGTGTAATGCAATGACAATCCTGTGGAACGTACGGCGCCGAACGTTCCGTTGAACACGCATCTACTAGGAAAAAAATGGCGCGTACTGGTGTGTCGCCGGTATAGGGAAAAGCGTTGCGCGCGTATTCAACCGAACGTTTGGTGCCGAACGTTCCGCAGGTGTGTCCCTACAATAAATCTAGACAACAAACTTGCCTCCGTCCGTAGTGGGATATATCGGGCCCACGCATAGTGCTTACGTGCGTTAGTGCGTACGTACGTGCGTGCGTGCGCGCGTTTGTGTATGTGTGTGGATGTACGTGTGATAATGAAAACACAAGTGAAGAATTGATAAACTCCTTTGTCTAAGTCGGTTAAAACTACCTCCCGTGAGCGTTGGATATTCTTGCTACTGCCGGACGGTTATTAATGTTTATTTTGGTAGTTATAAACAGGTTTTCTGACCATCCTGCAAAGGAATGTGATCTTAATATATACAGGGTGTAAGGGACAGCCCTCCGCAAACTGAAACGGTGAACTCAGACCATCAAACTAAACAACTTTCACTATGGAGCCTACCTCAGGAAACGTGAAAAAAAATCAGCTGTCCCATACATTTGAGTCGGGTGGGTACGGCAGTTTTGTATGGGACAGCTGGTTTTTTTCGCGTTTCCTGAGGTAGGTTCCATAGTGAAAGTTGTTCAGTTTGATGGTCTGAGTTCACCGTTTCAGTTTGCGGAGGGCTGTCCCTTACACCCTGTACAGAGTCCTTCCTAAAATATGCTGACGGTTTTTAAGGGGACATTCATTGATCAGACAATCAAACTGAACAACTTAATTTATGGCACTAACATCGAAATCACGAGAAAAATATTTGTTCCACACAAAACTGTAATCCTACTCGATCCAAATTTGTCGGACAACTGTTTTTTCGTCATTGGTTCCATACAGAAAAATGACAGATTTGTCTGCCCTTAAAAAACAGCATATTGATAAAGACACCATGTTTTTAAAAAAAAATGTCTTAGATCCAATGTAGTTTGTTGAAACAGATCAAATGGTTGGTTGATGTTTTCAGGACCTCGACTATCCGAACGTATTTTAACGACCAAATTATATTATTATTGTGTAAGTAACAATGCCCTGTGACTATTTTACCATGAGTTCATTTTAACCTATCTTTGCATGCATGCATATGCTGACGACTATATTCCCCGAGTCAGAGATATTCTGAAAACTACAACATCCACGTTTCACTAGTAGTATCGAAACTGTCAAATGTGCCGAGTAGTGAGCCCGTCGCCACTTGTAATGGACAGTGGGTTCATCTGGGGGGTCTCCAGAACTCTGACACCCCATCGTTGTCAATTCTTCGACAGAAATGACCGGCCCGTTGCCACTTCAGCTTGCTAATTTTCTGAGCTATGTTAACCACTTTTGTTCTCTAATAATATTTAAAAAAATGAACCCATGGTAAATACCCAGTAGTTTCTTCTAAAATCGATGTTGTGTGTAGGTACACTCAACGTGGCTAAAGCTTTACACCACTCAATTGGCTTTAATTCTAAATCTATCTCCTTTGTAGATATTGATGAAATTGTATTATATTTGTACAACCATTTTGTCTGTTCGGCTTTATGTGTTAGAGCATGTTTATATTGTTAAGTTTAATTAGACAACTAAAATTTTAACTATCTTGGAGATTACCACACAGATCATCTAGTAACACGAATTGAACCGATGTGCCTAAAACACCGTGAGATAAAAAGGTTATTTGAGACTGACAGGGCATTATAACAACTTTTTTGTAGTTAATTGAGGATTGTTGTTTGACTCATACATAAATACATGACGTGTGTGACGTCACGTGTATTATGTGTGAGCATAGACTTAAACTCTAGCGATAGACTTGCCCTTTCATAGAAGCAACATGTTCCACTTGAATGAGGTGTCCGCACCTGATTGATGTTCCCGAGTTCACTTCGTCACTATGGCAATGACAGACCGCAATGTGTCATTTTGTGTTGTTTTGTGAGACATGTTGTTTGTTTGAACGAGCTTGTCTATCGCTAGAGTAATATTTCTATGTGTGTGAGACATGTACAACACTAATAATATTTCTAACAGGCTCCCGGCTTGGTAATCCAGCACACGAGAACGGGCAGTTCACCCGCGCCGCTCTCCTCGCAGCCCCAACAGAACAACAAGGCTACCAGGTAACAACGTAAATATCATTCCGCTTATTTATTTGCTTATACACAGGGTCCTTCTTAATATGCTGACTCTATTTAAGGAGATGATCAGACCATCAAACTGAACCACTTTTTCTATGGGATCAACATCGAAATCGCGAAATAAAATCAGCTGTCTCATGCATTTGGCTCAAGTAGACTTGCAGTTTTGTATGAAACAGCAGACTTTTTTTCGCATTTTCGATGTTGGTGTGGTTCAAAGTTGTTCAGTTTGACGGTCTGATCATCCCTTTAAAAAAATGTCGGCATATTAACAAGGACCCTATATTATTAGTTTGTAGTACGCCTGCGTTTTAATGTGTAGGTAATTAGTTTACGTTCTTTTCAATATTTTATTTAGAAAAAAAAACAACAAAAAAATCACCTGTTGCGATGTTGGTGTCGGGCTTAGCACCAACCTAGAGTGTTATAAGAGGCGTCTTAATGGCTATGTGCACGACACTAGCGCAATATAGCGAATTACGGACCCGTGAATTATTTGTCCATTTTTTCAGATAATTATGGGATCCATACTTATTTATTTTATTTATTTATTTATTAGGCACATAAACAGATCACAGTCATAAAGATTATAAAAATACAGGAAAAGGTTTAAATTCTAGACGTGACCCAAAACAATGTGCACAGCATGATCGGTTACATTTTAGACAAAACTTATAGTAGGTGTAGTAATTAGTAACACAATATTATGTTGTTTTGAAATTTAGACGTTTTTAAACACAGGTACATTAAAAAGAGAATTTAACAAAATAGGCTACATAAAACCAAAAAAAAAAAAAAAAAAACAGTACTTACTTACAAAAGCAAACATAAAATAATTAAAATCTAGGACCATCTAGGGGGCGGTGGAGGACGTTCTTGAGGCATCTTTTGAAACGGTTGAATGAACTAAAAACATCAATGTTCGAGTCAACCAATTCATTGTACTGGCGGCACATTCGGGTGATAGGATTATAAAAGGAAGTGTTATTTTTGTAGACTTGTAGTGAAAAAGGCCTGGGGACGCGGCATCTGTAGTAAATATTTATATTAAGGCATCTGTAGTAAATATTTATACTGAGTAAGAAGCGCTCGTTGGCGTAGTGGAGTTTCGGTATTGGAAACGATTACCGAAGTTAAGCAACGTCAGGTCCGGTCAGTCTTTGGATGGGTGACCGTTTAGTGGTATTTCATCTCGAGCGTTTCCGTGATTCAGAAGGCACGTTAAGCAGTTGGTCTCGGATAGTTTCGTCAGATGGCGTTGTAACTATTCGTTAAGCCAGGTCAGAGGCCTATTGAGGCGGCTTGAAAATTCTCTGACAGCAAGTTGACCACTACCTTGCCTCCACCAACACGCACTGGGCCCGCGTGGTGGAGTATGGCCCACTCCCTCTCACCCTTATTCGTGAGCGGAGGCCTTTGCCCTGCAGTGGGATTCTATAGGCTATAACTTACTTACTTACTTACTTACAGAGTAAGTACAAACATAAAATGTTAAGTTAAGGTTTTTTATTTTACGTTAAACAGAAGTAAAAACTAAAGAAATGAACAGGACTATCAAAATTAAATGCATTAAAATACCCAACTAGCTGGAATGCCCGTTCCTCACTACGAAATTCCCATACCAACTTTTACCCCCATTTTCAAACCTTTGAGAGTTTAGATGCCAAAAACCCTTTTTAAGTGAGTACTTAGATGCCGACAGAAATATTTATTGCCAAATTTTAAGTTTGTAGTCTTTGTAGCTTTGGAGCTTTTTTATAAAGTCTGTTTTGGTGGAGAAAGTGCAAGTTTCTGCCACAGCGTGTGCTGCGATTGACTTGACAGTTCCCATCACCCACTTAGCACATAGCCAATATCTCTGATGCTCACATCGCATCGTTTAGCTTTCGATTAGAAACTTTGTGTAGTGGTTTTCCGTTCCATCACACTCAAGAGGCTACACATGATATTACCCTTAGTGCTTCTGTGTTTAGCGTGCACACTTATATTATGCTCTTTTCGGATGCTTGCTTTCTTTATAATAGTTTAAAAATTAGTGTAATTTAAAAAAAAAACCGTGGTGGTCCAGTGGCGAGTAACCTTGCCTGCCGTGCAGAAGGCGATGGTTCGATCCCCGTCCAAGCCGACTCATACCAATGAGTTTTTCGGAATTTATGTACGATTTGTATCACTACTGGCTTTTCGGTAAAGGAAAACATCGTCAGGAAACCTGCATGCTTCAATTTCGAGGCGTGTATTGTACCCACTGTCCATTATAAGTGGCGACGGGCTCACCCCCCGTCACACTGGACAGAGTTTCGGTACTACTGGTGAAACGTGGATGTTCTGAGGTTTCAGAATATCTCTGACTACCCCCTCGGGGAATATAGTCGTGAGCATATGCTATGCTTTCTTTATAATATATTTGTGTTAGTTTTTATTGTAATAGTAAATTTTGCTAATTCCTGTGGAATGTCCATCTAAATTATAGTTTCAAAAAACTCAGATCAGCGCGATGGTACCTAACTATTGTATTGTCAGATACGACAATTAGAAGTAGGTCGAAAATCGACTTCCTATATTTATTGACACACTTACTTACTTAGTTTAATAACAGGTGAAGCTATTATAATCGTTTTAAAATAAAGACGTCAAAAACTATGGCACCAACTTTTCGCCAAGGTGTAAATTACTACTCTGCATACATGTTTGTATTGCTCCTGACCGGCGTTGATGAGCTGCGATATGGCTGACATACTTTTAAATATACGAAACAATTTCATCAACTAAATACAACCAAACCATCTCTATCTCTTACAGAACAAACACCTACCCCAAGCTCCCGGACAAGTTCCGCGTTCGATCCCCGGACGCCCCGCCCACCGCGACTCCCAACCCCCCCGCCCCCCGCGCCGCGGAGGAGGAGGTCATCTACTTCTGACACGAGCGGGAAGCAACGTCCCACACGCGCTCCTGAGACTGCCGACTCTCGTAGACTGCCTCGCTTCTTATGGACGCCTGGTAACATCTTCGCGAACTGTTTAGTTGTAATACTAGATTACGTTGTGACGAACTTCTGTAGCGTTAGGAGAGAATGACTTTTGTGATTTGTGAAGTCCTGGTACTTTGTGAATTCGATGCGATATTTCCCAGTGGTTATTTTTTCACAAAAATAATGTCTGGAGATTATATTATTATACGGTTTCCTTCCTCGAAAGAATTAACTTCAAATCTTCCAGAGAATTTGCTCTGAATTTTAATACTGCCATAATATACTTTGAAAGAAATCATACGATGGTTTTACTATCAGATTTTTTTGATAAGTGATATTTAAATTGACTTGTATCTCATATTTTTATGATTATTTATATACTTATAGTCCTTTGATATTTTACTTTGAATGAATTACTTATTACAGTACAAAATAATCACAGATATCCTTTTAACATTCCATGTACGAAAATGATCTCTATCTATACATTCTAAAGTCTATTTTATATTTTAACCGTATTTTTAAAATCAACTTTTTTTACAAAAAAATATATTTTAATGTACACAGTGTATTTAAAATTTTAAAGAATTTAAAAAAAATCTAGTTATCAATTCCCATTGCAATAAAAAATTTAAACAATCGAAAACTGCGGAATTAAGATAAACATGGCGTGCGTTGTGCTTAAAAACATTTATTAGGGCCTTCACACAAATATACAGAACATCATTTATATTGTAAAATGAACTATTAAATATTAAAATTGTGTACAAAAGGCCCTAAATTTTAATCTTAAAGGTAGCAACTAGAAAAAAAATAATACATGCTAAGTTTTTGTTCCTACAATATTGGTCTCACTATCTATGGAATGAATGTAGTAAATTGATCAATCGATTTTTATAGTTATTGTATGTACATTAAATAAAACCCAGATCTATTTAGGAGTTATCTACGGAGTGGTATTAATATTAAATACTTTAATATGAGGTCGATTCGATGAGAAAAAATAAAATAAATTGTAGGAACGAACGGTCAAAAAAAAAAAAATTCACAAACGGTTAAAATTGCCCCGTGTGAATATAAAATATATTGTGCACCAATATTGTAGGTATGAAAAACCTTATATTTAGGAAACCATAGTGAGATAGAAAGTTGTTATAATAGATGTTTTGGCATATAAATTAAATCTTGTTATAAATTGAAAATTTTTGATATTACACACTTCATATTTTACTGTCTACACTCTGGATGTGTTAGGATGATTATACCAGGCTGAATGAAACCACTTTCGTCGATCGACATTGTAAGGGTCAAAAATAGATCAGATTAGCACAGCACCATATGAATAAATACGACTAGAAGTCAAGCTTGTTAAGGGGCCATGGGTTCCGACGAAGATTTTCTATGAGAAACGCGATTGCCCGGCCATCCGAAAAGTGCGTGCGTGTGCCGTATTATGTGTTAAGGGTTAAACATGTTTAAATGTGATGTTAGCACTGTCATATCAGACTCATCAGTATAAGCAATTCGACCCTTCTGGCCTCAAAGGTCGTAAACGCCACTTTTGGCCAAAATGAGTTAAAAATTCAGTTTTGTTTATTTTTTTCGCTCTATCGATCGGTGTATTTCCCTGTAAAAAGTCCTTTATGGCGTTTACGACAATTAAGGCCAGAGGTTATGAGAGACAGAGCTATAACTAAAGCCTAAAAACCTTCTGGTGCAAACCACCCTAAATATGAATGCACATTTTATATTATAATCATTAAAAAGTCAGTGTAGAATATACCCTTATTTCTCAGCCTGATCTAATTTATCTAAAACATAAAATATTTTTCGTCAAATATTGACTGACAGAGATTTTAAAATGTATTCAGTCGATTAAAATAAAAATTGTATCTTTCAAATAATCAGCACGCTATATTTTCAAAAAAGTTTTACCTGCTTTTATATTCATTGTTAAAACTTTACAAATTAAAAAAAACTTACTAAATATAAAATACTTCGTTTTTATCTCGAAAGGTTTGAACTGTAATTATTGCTGTTATCGGTGTAAATATGTTGAAATGTTTACTAAATGTAATATGATGTTATATTCGCTACTATAAATTTATATATAAAACACTATTAAATACTTAAATAAATATAAGATTGGCAATTGCATGTTTTTGTAATGTTTGCAAATATTTTGGAATGATAAATGAATTTTAATATTTGCGTATACAGAGTCCTACTTAATATGCTGACAGTGTTGTAAGAGGTTGATCAGACCATCTAACTGGACACCTTTCTCTATGGGACCAAAATCAAAATCGCAAAAAAAATGTGCTATACCATAAATTTTGGTCATTTAGAAGAAATTTCCCATAAAAAAAGCTGTTCGGTTTGAGGGTCTGATCATGACCATAAAAACAGTCGGCATATTAAGAAGGACTCCGTATATTTTATTCTTTGTCTTATTAATCTTACAGAATGTTACTCATTATATTATGTATAAAAATTGATAACATACAATTGCTAGTCTAAATCAGTTTAATCTAGGCTTGTGTGCAGATGTTTTGTGGTTACACGTACATATTTAAAAACAGCATTATTTATAATACTCTGCGACTATTTGCCGCTTTTTCTAACATATGAGACGTGTTGAGAGATGAGTATTCCTAATATTCCTGTCATCGTCTCTGCTGGACATAAGCCTGTAAAAAACTCAATCCTCGGCCTTCCTCATTCAGTCGCTCAGCTACCTTTGTCGGTTGTCGGCCCAACAGGCATGTGGGCGTCTTAGTGAAATTAGCTTTCGCGTTTTTATGAAAAGTCGCAACCATTGCTTATTTATACAAGTGTTACAAAAATACACATAAACATTTAAGGGGGTGGTTTAGATCATCAAACTGAACAACTTTCACTATGGTATATGTCCCATACTAAACTACAAATCTACTCGAGATAAATGTATGGGTGGGATAGCTGTTTTTTTCGCGATTTCAATGTTGGTAGTGAAAGTTGTTCATTTTAGTGGTCTAAACCATCCTTAAAAGTTTTAAATGTTTATTTTTACTTTTGTAACAGGTAATACAGGTATTAGTTACAAGTTAACAGTGACTCAGTCATCGATTTTCAGTACAAATGTTTTGAGGTTCATTGTTGGACACTTTGTCCAAAAATAGGTACAGAATACTAGAAAATTTTATAAATTTTTGCTTTTCATTTCCTACTGGACATTAGGCGTTTCGCATCACGTCCTGTTTGGGCCAACAGTGTTAATCGACCAAGTACCTATTTTCAATAGGTAGGTAGGTTTTAGGTCTTTCAGACCACTGCTGTCAAAAGTTTAAAACTCAAGTGTGAATATTTTTTTAACTGATTAGGGCTCTTACAGACCAGCGACACTTTGCGGTCGCAGAGGGTCGCGCGACCGTAAAGTCTATGAGCGCAACAGTCGCGCGACCCTCTGCGACCGCAAAGTGTCGCTGGTCTGTAAGAGCGCTTACGTGAAGAAAAAAGGTTAGTTGACAAAAATTTACAGTTGCAATAAAGGTGTTTCCGAAAGGCCCCATTTAAAATATGCGCTTGCCCGATTCACTTTGTGGTCGAACCGCCCGTGGTGCGAAACGCCTAATACAATTCCTAACTCGGGCTATCTAAACATTCACAAACATAATCTGCACACAACAGTTGTTTAGATCACAAATAAATATATTGTTATAAATAAAACCCATAAGACTATGTAACTATTTTTCGTGCATTTACTGTAATCCTTTTTACTGTTTAGGTCTTTAGAAATGGTGATATTTTAACTATTCTCTCGATTAAGATACCTTTTCATACTGTGTATATAAAATTGACGTTGATGTTTGAAAATAATGTAAGATAATTAAAAAAATTATATTAGATTTCTAAAGAAATCGTGATAGAATTTTAAAACTTGCAATAAAAGCATAACAATTATTTTTCAAAAGATCTATAACAAATTCATGGCAATCTTTAACTTTTAATTATATAGCTAAATTAAAATTTCGTATCTATAAACTGAAATTCATCATTCGATGACCAATTTTTACGGAACTTCTAAATGGATTCATAATTACGTTGAAATTGAGCGTCGTATTATGAATTTGAGTGTAGTTTGATTATATTGATGGTCTCGACCTCGTAACGGCATGACAATAAGTAAATAACGTTCTATTTTTCTGAGGTAGAGGCATTGAGTGACATTATGAACACAAACACAGACTCCAGGAGTGCGATTTTTGAATCTCATTCGGTGAGCTCAGCTGTTGAAAATGTCAAAATTACTATGGAGATACGCAACTTTCTACTGCTGATATCACTTTCAAAAATAGCACTCCTGAAGTATGATTTTTGAGGGCCAAATCAGCAGTAGAAAGATGCATATCTCCATAGTAATTTTGACATTTTCAACTGCTGAGCTCACCGAATGAGATTCAAAAATCGCACTCCAGTATTCAATTATGAACATCCATAAATACTGAACAATCTACTTCTATGTTTTGATACCTCATGAATATTAGTATTATCTCACTGTCATTTTATTTGTAAGGCCATTGAAATTATTTGAAACAATTATTAATAATAATGTTATCAATATTATGGAAGCTAAATAAACTATTCAACGCCCATACTATGTGTCCAGAATAAATCAGTATACCTATGAGTTTCGACATTTGATAATTTACCACGGACTTGAAAAAAAGGCAGAGGTAACGTGGCACTAAAAAGATGTGAAACATGCAAGGTCCTACACGGTCCTACAAGGGACCTACACTCACACAGATGCACCAGTTCTAGGCGCAGGTCCTACAACCCGCCACCATTTTGTACCGCGCTACAGTGCGTCAGCATGCACACAAAAATAAATTGGTGCTTCACTCGTGATTAGACGAGATTACGTCCGGTTTTTTTCAGGTCCGTTTAATTTACTATAGGGAATTAGGGTAGATAGTTGCATTAATTTAATGGGTGGTTGTACTCATGATACTGAACAACTTTCCCAAAGGGACAAAGGGAAATTAGCAAAAAAGAATTACAAATTTTCATACAAACATTTGATCAGCCGATTGCATTTAAAATGGAGTCCAAAAATTTTGTTGCTAATGTCCTATAGGTTTCCTAGGAAAAGTCGTTCAGTATCACCTCTTAAAGTAATGGCACTGTTTACCCTAACACCCAGTATAATCGATAGCGAGTGTGGTAAAGTCCACACATAAGCTCACGATTATATTCTCTATTGCGTATTCTGTAATAAATGGGCAGTATAGTGAAGGGATTTCATTACTCTATGTTGTGTACAATGGCCAGGATTGATGCATTTAATTATATTGTTCCTTAACCTAGGATAACGTTCTTGTTCATTGATTCCTCAATTAGATAACTAAGCATAATAACGCATTTAGTTCGGGCTCGCGAAATAGTGACAGATTATAATTTTTACTCACTTCATAATTGTTATGTATGATTTCATCTCAGTTTTCTGTCTTACCAGGAGTGCGATTTTTTAATCTCATTTGGTGAGCTCAGCAGTTGAAAATGTCAAAATTACTATGGACCTACGCATCTTTCTACTGCGGATTTGTCTTTCAAAAATCGCACTTCTGAAGTATGATTTTTGAAAGTCAACTCAGCAGTAGAAAGATGCATATCTCCATAGTCATTTTGAAATTTTCAACTCAGCGAATGAGATTAAAAAATCGCACTCCAGGCCTCCGTTACTCGGCCGTAGGCACCGAGATGAGTACAGTCAGCATCATAGAAACCTGGCCCCTCTATCTTAATCTTTATAAGCGCAGGTGGGTTGGATTTCTCTGAAGCTGACCATAGCTACAGTTTTACGCGTCGTAAGCGATACGCTTGCTTGATTTCTGCTACTCGCTCCAGATGACAACGTCAAAGAAGAACGATCATTACCGACCAACAAGTAGTATTATCACAGATTACCTAATAGTTACTACCGTAACAGATACTGCACTCAACCCGGTTTCGCGCGCTATTCGAATTTCGAACTTTGCGCTTCAGGAACGAAAACTAAAATGCGCCTTATGTCAATGAGCGACAGCCTGCATCTTGGAAGATGCACGTGACGTCACGACTTTATCGCAGCTGTCAAACGGGAGTGACGAGGCACTGGTATTATCATGTTTCACCGCTTGTTAGGCAGTCTGTCAAGGTATAGACAATACCTATGCTTCCTGTACGATCAAATTGAACAACTGTGCCTATGGGACCAACATCGAAATCGCGATAAAAAAATCAGCTCTTCCATACAAAACTGCAAATCAACTAGAGCCAAATGTATGAGACAGCTGATTTTTTTTCGTGATTTCGATGTTAGTCCCATAGAGAAAGTCGATCAGTTTGATGGTCTGATCATCCCCTTAAAATAGTTTCACCTAATTTTGTTAGACCTTATATACATACTAGCTCAATGTCTGAACTAGTGCTAAATAAAAACGTTGAAAGTATAGGATAGTGAGAAATAGAATGGACGTCATTCGATATAAGATATAGGTGTGATAGTGCTTGTGATATAAGAATAAGATAAGGCCTTTAACAAACTTATAAAAACAGTTTATGAAGTGAGTAATAATTGTAATTCCTTTTGATTGCTACAGCAAATTATTAAAAAAATATCTGTCTGTAATCTGTGGAAAAAAAAGGTGGTAATATTGGATTACACCCTAACGGTTCATGAATAATTCTTGAGAGAGTAGAGATTTATTTTTTTATTCTAAGAAATTACACATTTTCAAATTCGAATTTGAAAATGTATAATTTCGAATCGAATCGAATTGTAGTCATTGTTGGTTTTCGTTTTATCGAAACATTACGGATTATTAATGTTTCATGCTTGTAGTTATTTTTTTGAAGCCTAGTTAAAGCCAAAAGTCACTTTTGGCGCTTTTAAAGATAATAACCACAAACATTATAAAAACAAATCCGTAACGACCCGATATATTTATCATCAGCAATGACTACAATGTGACATTCTTGTTTTTGGTAATGTTGTAAAATTGTTAAGAAATTACAAAAATCCGATTGAGGGCAGCACTAGAGATCAGCACTTAAAGCGAAATACGACAATCTCGGTTACATTTTGTGGTTCATGACTTCACTTGTAACGAAATTTAACTGTTATTTAGCAAAATTCTAAATATCCCGGGCTTAAGATTATTGTCATTTGATCTTTTATTATAAAGTGAAATTTTAGTGTTCCAAGTCTGGTTCTCTAATAAAACAACTAGCTGTAGCAGTCAAACAATGAATTTATGTACCATTGATATTCACAAACAACCAAAACCAGCTTTAGAATATTTTACATCGCCTGTAATTTATAGTATATCACTTCTAGACTGAGTTCGAAACGATACATTTAAAAACATAAAAAATTGAAATTTGTGCAAAACAAAGTAACTTTTAATATTACATTGACGGAGTAGGTAAATTTTCCCGGTTGGTTTAAAAAGCCCATACATTAACAGTTACCTTTCATTCTTATTGTTGCCATTTTAAAATACATAATTACATCTTCTCTTCTAAAAATACCTTTAAAAGTCCCGTTTACTTTCACTCTGTTAAAACATTTGATACCGTGCCTTCTGAAATGTATAATCATTTGTTCTATATTTCTGGTGTTTTCTATGTTATAAAATAAATTGCAGTGTATTTATTTAACGCTGCATTTCAGTATTTTTAATAATTTTTTAAGAGGCTTTACGCCTGTCAACGGCGCCCTCACCATAAAATTTTAGATTCCTCTACCAAGAAAACCTATAATAAAAAAGTGTTCAACTAATTTTCTATCTAAGCCTAAAAGCTATTTTATACCATATTCGTATAGGTTCAATCATAGGAATTTAATATTTTCTTAGAATTGGTACCTATAAAATTATTTGAAGTATAAAATAGGTTTTTGTTTGTGGCCCTGGACTCGTAAAAATTGCAGAATTATCAGAAAAGAAAGATTGTTTTTCAGTTATTAAAACGACTATAAATGAAATACATTTTGCGTTAATTTAGAGTGTGGGATATGAAGTTACCAAAACAATTAAGTATTTTAATTCACTTTCAGTTGACACATTTTTATTTTTGGTTTTCTTGATTGAAAAATCTGAAATTTTGTAGTGAGGCCGCCACTGAGCGGCCTAAAGCCTAAAATGTTACTTTTAAATTTAAAAATAGATTTACGTTAGTGAGAAAAATGTACTTAATTAATTAAAAATGTAGCCCGTAATTATAAGTTCATTCGTGGCAATATTTAAAGGATGTGTAAGCTTTAAATATTTATATTTAGTTTAAATTTATACTTCGTGAATTCCCTCCAAGTCTCACTGAGAGATTTCTTGCTGTTTCAATTTTATCTCGGATTTATTTTGGTTAAGACTACGCTCTATTTTTACCGCGAATTCAGCAATAAATTTTTATTAGCTTAAAAGAAATCTCTTATTAGACAAATAAGCATACATTTTTATGTTATAACTTGTACCTTTTTAGTGGCAACGACAATACACCTATGTATTGCTCAAATATTATGCTCATTCTATCCTCGTATTAGATTGATAATTATTAATTGTAAGTACCTCTTTGTTTTTGAGCCATTTTTGAGCACTCTTTTCCAGTATATTTTTGTCCTTGACTGTTGGCGATGCCCACTCTGTATTTAGAAATAACTGAATGAAATAAACATTTACTTAGAATCATTTCGTGTTTTTCTTACTAACTAATATGTACAACCGACATAGCCCAAACAATTGCTAACTAAAGTGGCAATGGGCGGGGCACATTGCTCGCAGAACCGATGGCCTATGGAGCCGAAGAGTTCACGAATGGCGACCGGAAAGCGCAGCGTGGGTACTGTAGGCAGTGAGCCCCACAAGGTGGACCAACGACCAGTAGTGCGATTTTTGAAAATCATACGAGCGGTTCGGCAGTAGAAAGATGCATAATCTCCATAGTAATTCTGACATTTTCTACTGCCGAACCGCTCGTATGAAGCGGCTCGTGTGAAGGCGGCGGGAACCCGTGGTTGAGGGCAGCGCAGTTCCGGTCGTTGTGGCGATCCTTGGGGGAGGCCTATGTCCAGCAGTGGGCATCTATCGGTTGATATGATGATGAATAAATATGTGACAAGATCTCTACTATTGTCTTCACTCCACCCCCCAAATAATTATAATTGCGTTCATATTAAAACAAATGTATAGTAAAAACGTGTTTATTGGAAACTTTGAAACAACTTTGGACAAAACTTTGTTCATTATTCGTCTAAAGTGAGATCTGGAGTGCGATTTTTGAATCTCATTCCGTGAGCTCAGCAATTGAAAATGTCAAAATTACTATGGAGATAAGCATCTTTCTACTGCTAATTTGACTTTCAAAAATCGCTCTCCTGTAGTATGATTTTTGAAAGTCAAATCAGCAGTAGAAAGATGCATATCTCCATAGTAATTTTGACATTTACGGCTGCTGAGCTCACCGAATGAGATTCAAAAATCGCACTCCAGACTGCACTTGGGTTCATATTGCAATTAATTAGTAAATACAGTAAATTACGATTACCTAACTGAGTAGGTTCTTGCGGTAGCGGGGCGGTGCGGGAGGATGTGGACGTCACGTTAATTGAAGCGAGACTTGTAACCTGTGCCCGCTTCCCGTCATATGTGCAAAACTCGTGCCATCGTCGGAGCTCTCACCGGGCATTATGTACGCCATAGGCAAGATGATGCACAAGATGAAGCTCATCCTGGATCCTAGGTGCAGAGCATCCGGAGAGGAGGAAGAAAAATGTGCTTCCTTGGGAGCTGGGAGCTTAAAGGTTTCTTCCCCTGAACGGTATTACCTATCATTTACCACGTTTTAAAGGGTGATGAAAATAAATTGGAGTCAACACAATAGATCCAGATCCAATAGACCAGTGTTGCTGGCTTGCCAGCCCCTATAATATGATAAGATTCCTTTCATATGACACTCCTCCCGCACCGCTCAGCTACCGCAGGAACCTCAGATAAGAGCTAGATCTGTATGAGGGGTGAATGTCAGCAATTACGTAAGGTGGTTTTAGGATACGGTGTGTACCACCGGCCTGGAATCCACCAAAGCGGAGTTGTGTAAAATCAACCAATCTAATTTCTCAATTTTCTTTGTTTGACAAAATCAAGCTATTTTATTGGTTCATTTTACACATCTCTTATCCGCTCCACTTTGTAAGGCTTTGTAGATAATGGCGCGTAAAATTGTGCAGCGCTGCAGTGCAAGATGCGGCCTGCTAAAGCCTGGCCAGGAATATAAAAAACCTGGTTTGGGGGCGCTGCAATCGATTGTCACCTTAAATGTATGTTCCCAGTAAGTACAAAAATTAGTTCCAATGATTTTCCGCAACATGGCGAGGTTTTTTATATTTCTGGTCGGGCTTTAAAAGATTACTTTGCGCACGCTGGTAACATATCTGCTTCCTTTTGGTATAATATCATTGGGTAAACCATAAATTGTTCTATTTCTCTAAAAGCAGTCTTGATATATTTTATGCAATTATCAAAAGGCTTAAAGGGGGAAATGTTTATTGCCTATCTAATCTTACATCCAAGGCACAACATTCTGATATTTTTCCTAACATCCCATAACAATTTAAGGATGACACAAATGTTTTTCTTAACCTTTTCTAAACTCCTCCATTCTGTTTTGCAGGTTGATGGTTTTCTTAAAAATTAACGGCAGTTCGCGTTTAAATAAATGAATGAAGACTACAACACATTTACATTATCTGTGCCCCTGGCGCCGATACATTTACCCATAGATTAATATGTATATTGGGTACATTTACCGGCTCTCTGGTTCGGCGTGAAACCGTGTGTAACAAATTATCGAGACCCGTATCGGCAATCTATGATGCTGACCGTACTGACGCGAAGAGGGAAGCGAGGGGGGCATCGCATTCCAGCGAGGTGCAGAGATAATGTGATCGGTTTGTATATATTTTTAAACTTATAAAGAGAGAGGCTTACATAAAGTAAAATATAAAAGACAACATTATAATATAATCGTCGAAAAGTTATAAATAATATGGATGGAAGTATTTTCATCGAATAGAACATAACACAACATAATTTATTTTCATTCATTAAATAAACTTAATTTCACTTAAACGGCTCTTGATCTAGTGGTTAAAGCCTTCAACTAAAATTGATTATCATTTTATCACCTTTTAGTAAGCGTCAGCGCACACCTAGCGGAGAACTGTTCAAGCAGTTTTCATTCATCAATTGATAATGAACTCAATGACTATTGAGATAGATTTGAAAATGGCGTGCAAGAAAATAATGTGTACAGTGCAAAGGGAATTCTTGCACGCTATTTTCAACTCTACTTCAATTGAGTTCATTATCAATTGACAAATGAAAACTGCTTGAACAGTTCTCCGCTAGGTGTGCGCACCCTTGACGACCCCGACGTCACAACTGGATCGCAAACGCGATTTTTCACGACGCTGACTGATCTCAGAAATATCGCGGTGATATCTTTCCGTCAACGCCTACGCCAAGGAATATATTACGCTCAAAAATCGCTTCTGTGATACGGCCCTAATATTATTTTTTATAATTTAGGTCATCCAATCTAGGTATTAGGTTCCTAGGAACCTCCAATGTGTCTCAGCGCTATCTCTGCATTCATCCTACAAGCATTCACTAACCATTTTCGGGTTCAGTAAAACCAAGCATCAAAAGATTCAACCAATGTATTAATCAACTTTACTAACTACTACTGCACAAAGTATTAAATTCGAGTGTTTCATAGATGTACCTATGTCAATATGTGCTGAGCAGTGACAAAGTTAAATATTGGTTTGGCAATTTAAAGTGCCCTGATACATCTCGTTTGAAATAAATTAGTCCTAAATCGTGCTACACTATCCTGCAAATTGGACCCAATTTGAACTATAGAAATAGCTTCAGAAATTGGTGATTTTTACTCAACCACAGAAAGGGACAAACTAAATAAAGCAATGTATTTCAAATTGGAACCAATATGCCAGAATACTGTTTAGTTTGCTTGACTTAACCTTTAGGTATCTACTGCATTTTTATAATATATTATTTTGTAGATTGTATTTGCAAATTATAAACAAAATAAAAGCATGTTAATAATACTTTTTGTTTTACTAGAAGTTGAATGTACATTGTACAACCAGTATGGCACATGAACCATAGTTTTCTGTTCCTGAGCAAGTTTTTTTTAAACTACAACTAAACATTCTAATAGGTCCTTGTTCATAAATAATTTTTATAATATACTAGTGTAAACCCGCGACTTCGTCCGCACAAATTATATACCAGATTTTAAGTCAGATCATAAGCTATCAAACAAAAAAAGTTTCATCAAAATCGGTTCAGTAGTTTTTGCGTGATGCGAGAACAAACAAACAAACAACCAGACAGACAAAATTTCTAAAAAAGGTTGATTTCGAGTCAGAGATACCTAAAAACCATATCGTAATCTTTTTTTTGTAAATATCTTCAATGTCAGACACACTTCAGTTACAGTTTTATAATAGTTTAGATTAGGTACTTAAAAAAAATCAAGAGGGAGTTGAGACTTGACTGCCAAATGGGCGCTATCAATCTGAATCTTGCACTGTTTCTATTGTAAATTCAAAGCATATCTCTAACATTATCACTAGAAGTCTTCTCCCATATCTTCCCAGACCTATACAGCCTAAAAATCTTATTGCTCACTAAGCTCTGATCAAACTTCAACATAGCACCTTCAAACTTGTGTTGAAACACTTGCATCTGTGTTTCATTGTAACCATCTCCAGTCGGATGGTAACTCTTTGGGTCCCTACATTCCATATACTTATGAGCTCCTAGTATATCTAACGGTATTGCCGTAGTCGAATTAAGATTAAAAATATCTTCAAACGCTGTCATGGAATCTAAATTTCTGATCACAATAGATTTTAAATCTACTGGTAACTTATAATAATGTAATTTTCTCATGATGTCTGGATGACCCATTTCAGAAGTGTCATCGTCAGGTTGATTTAAACAAAATAGTAAAGGTTTCACGTCAAGGCTTTTGAGTCTCCTAGTGGGATCAAAATCATCTAGTATCGCCTTTATGTTATTATGGACTCTAGGTACTAAAAACTCATCCCACGAAAGTACCATTGCATGACTTGCTTTCTCCAATTCTTCTTTATCAAATCTAAAGTGTCTAAATAGACAATCTAGCTCGATTGCATTTCTTACAATTTGGTAAGATTTTGCGAATATAAAGGGATAGTTAAGAGGGAAAAATTGTATGTTCCATTGAGTGATATCAGTGGGTAACAAATTCAATCGTCTTATAATATCTTCGGAGATCATGCTGTCATATATTGTGAAGTAGTTCACTCCGACCATGTGATGGAACACCAGGAATTCTATGAAGGCATCTCTAGATACTAACGGTACTTGATTAGGTATAACACATATTGCTGGTACAATGTTGTTAACAAATTGAATGTTGTTTATAACTCGAGCTTTTCTTTTTGTGTTAACTTGTATGAGTCTGTTAATTGGTGCATGGATAGGATTAATGTTATAATCATTCAGATAGAAGCTTATTCCTCTAGGTTTCCCTAAGTCTTGGTTCAGAGAACATTGAAAAATATATAAGCGGAAATTGTTAATAGGTTCAGACATTATTTTGAACGTAAATCGTCCTGCTTTCGGTTTAGCAGAATTCTCTAGCCAGATATTACATCTAAACTTAGGTCTAACATGTGATTTACCTATCACAATTGTGTCAATGTTGTGTGCATGGGAGAGCGTAAGTTTCTCGTACTTCTTATAGGATCTTAGGAAGGAAGAATATGAGTAGAAGTTTTCGTCGATCTCCTGAAACAGTGGCGGAGTCTCGCGTACTTCCATCGAGGAGTTGCGTAGTATTTCTGACAGCATCGTCGCATTGAAACCGGGACCGCAGAATTCTATCTCCGAAAGACCGGGTTTGCCGAAAAAGTTAAGGACTTCTAAAACGTACCGGAGTCTGTAGTACTCGTGGCGGTATATTAGTAGAGTAACTATACTGACGAAGCATACTATGACAAGCATTAGCTGATAATATTTCCTCATGATTCCGCCGGATGACTTTCGAGAGGTCTTCATTTATTCATACGGCATCTGTAACCGACATACACTATGTGTAATTTTTATGTAAATAAGCAAATAACTTTAAATTTTGTACAAGTTTAGTAATGTCCTCACCAATGAATTCAAAGGCTTTACAATTAATTTTGAACAAAAATTTAATTTACTGCATGCAAGTACCAGCTGTCAACCAACCAAAACAAAAATATTTGGATACACACAATGTCACACAACTTGTTTGCAAGTTGAATGAAATCGACACTTTTCTTTTTAGTTTTGTAATTTTGTATAAAACTTAGCCAAACTTGCATTAAAATCACGGAATTTAAGCCCTTATTATGTTTGTGTGTTGTTCGAGCCTGTTCGTAGACAAAAAGGAAACAAAACAAAACAAAACAATTCAGGCCAAAACACTCTTCAGTGTATCCGATTTTTTTTATTTTTTTTTTATTTTATCCTTTCGGATAGGCTATGGGAACTAGCCCTTACTGCCTGGTCATTAGTGTCTTTTTTCTTTGTACTTAAACCTAACCTAACCTAACCTTAATACCTAACTCTTGAAATGCGCGGGTGGAACCTTGGTGGAACACACATTCCAATGGTCAAACGAATTTAGAAAATTAAGAAACAAAGCACGTCTGTTTCTTCACAATTCCCGTGCAAAACTCTCCTGCACTCGTAGTATGCTACACGTGATACGGCCGTATCACGTCTTTTATCTCGTTCGTTTGCACGCAAATAGAAAGAGAGCTAAGGTGTGATAGCGCTGTATCACTGCGGCATGCTAGCTATGCTGATGATGATGGGATGATAGATGAACGATGAGGATGATTTGGTCGATTTTGTAAGCACGCGCGTTGCCACCAAAATCACCAGTACGATTTAACTTGCACCAAAACTTTTGTTCTTTCTTCGTATGTATTTGAGATTCCTAGGAAAATGGATTCTTGACAATATTGGAAAATATGTATTGAAGACATCGGACACTGGAAACACGATCTCGGATATAATTCAGAATATGACAATACCACAGAAAAATTACTATTTACTTGAATTATGAAGACATAAAACAGACCAGGCACATAGTGCCTTTTATAATGGATTTACAAGAAAATACAAAATCAGACTTGGCTGCATGGGCTATATACCCTTTGCCTTTCCGTAAGGAAAAATGAAACAACAACAACAACATAAAAAAATGTTGAAAACCAAGCAAGTCATCGGCGTTTTCGAGCAATTAATTTCTTTGAAAGAAATTGTAAAATAATTAAAATTCCAAATATGTCTTCAAACAATGAAGAAACGTTGCGTCAGTTTTGCGACGTTACAGGCGCTGACGAAGCAAGAAGCAGATTCTTTTTGGAATCATCCAATTGGCAACTTGAAGTGAGTTCAGTTAGGTATTATTTTCTTGGGTTTTCACAGTCAAAACAACATTGCATAGCATTGTTTATAGACCAGGTAAAAGTTTACGTTTGTTTACGGGCCTGTGCTGTCCTTAGACAATGTACAACATTTTTTTATCCACATGAAATACGAATTTCTTTCCACATTTCTCTGCTAATTTTCATTACCTTCATCAGACTTTTTCTTATTGAGACTATGATTGCTAAACAGAGTTAGAAATTCTTTTGTCCTCAAAGGCGTCCAAATTAAACAAAGAATAAAACCGATCAAGCGTAGAAAGAGAAGATGTCACATTGCGGTCTGTCATTGCCATAGTGAAGAAGTGAACTCGGGAACATCAATCATCAAGTCTATCGCTAGAGTTTAAACATAGAAGCAACATGTTACACTTGAATGAGGTGTCCGCACCTGATTGATGTTCCCGAGTTCACTTCGTCACTATGGCAATGACAGACCGCAATGTGACATTTTGTGTTGCTTTGTGTGACATGTTGTTTGTTTGAACGAGCTTGTCTATCGCTAGAGTAATATGTCTATGAGTTTGCCCTATAAACACACCAAGTTTGATCCTTTTATGTATTACCGTTTTTGTCATTGAGCGAGAAGAAAAAACTATGATAAACACTAGTTTCTAGTTTTTTAATTTTTAAATTTTTTAAATTTTTATTCTTCTTCTATTTCAACTGTCTAGCTATTACGGTTCAAATGTTACAGCCCTAAATAGGTAGAACAGAGGGACGACCAGCGTTAGCTTATGAATAGGGTTCCTTTTCCTCCCTTTGGATACGGAAACCTAAGAATGTATTAGAGACAGAACAATAACCTCAATTAAAAATCATAATTATCAACTTCTAAAATTACAAATAAATAATATCCAAAACGCTGGCGGCATTTCCTCGCTAAATGACTATGCTGATCCATTGAGCGAGGAAAGTGCCAGCCCTCGGGTCCCCATCGATTCTTATCCCCCGTTAGGTCCCCACGGCCTGAGAGTTTCGACACCAAATCCTATAAAATGCCAAGACTCATGTTTTGCCATAAGCGGTCTGTCGTTCCGAGCTTGCTTCAACATCTTTTCAATTCTCAACTGTTTCTTTGTTCAAAAAACAATCCCCAAGATTGACGTCTTGATTGCTAAGTTGGTAGTGAACCTACTTGCTATGCTGTGGGTCGCAGGGTCGAATCTCATAAGGGGCTAATATTTGTATGTTTGTATATTTGTACCTAAGTGATGGATGTTTGTATACTATAATGTATTCTATATCTTTGCCTAGTCATGATTATACAAGTCCAGCCTAGATTCTGGTACTTTAAATGGGACCAGATAATTAGTGTAAAAAAATTTTTTGGCATGGACACCACCTACAAATTACTTACTTGACACTGGTGGAAATGCAGTGCACAAGCAAGAGTCCATTAATTTCACACGAGAACAGCTGACCAGATCACCACATCGACGATCTACTCGTCGTAAAATGCATGCATGCTTTCAATTTCAATGTGAACATTCCATTTAATTGCAGCGTACCTAATAATTAAGTCTTACTATTACAGGTAGCCCTATCAAGCTTCTACGAGCACGGTGGTAACGCGGACGAGGCGCCGGCACCACACCACCCCGCACCGGCCCCGCTGTCTCTCCCCATTCTAACAGACAGCGACATGGAGTCCCCACCGGGCTCCCCCGTCCAGCCTCAGAAGAAAGAAAAAAAAAAGACCAACACTAAGTTTGCTACATTGGATACGCTGCATCAGGACAGTTCTAGTGATGAGGAGGAAGGTGGGTTATCATCAGCTTTACAGGGTGTCCCGAAACTCGACATCAAGCTGGGAACAGGAGACATAAGGGTCGAGACGAAGGAGTCGAGGCTGCGTCGAGGCGCATTTATTGATGGCGAATATCGGCGGTTCCATACAAATAGCATGTTTAGTACGGGACACAATCCGCATCCTCCGCCGTCAACGCGGCGAACGCGTTCCCATACTAATCGTGGATTTTTGTTATGGACCCGTCGTCATTCGCCATCGGTCAATGTGTCTCACTCTTAACCCTAATTATGCCAGAATAAATGTTCAAGAAAAAAAAATGTGTAAAAAATGTTAACCTCATAAATCTGACTAAATAATCTAAATATTATGTTTTTTTTTAAAGGGTGCCACAATTGGTATTATTTTGAATTGCGACCAATAGCAGGGTTATTCATGATTGCGTAACAAACCATGAAATTTATTCAAATTGGTAGTCACTACATCATAAATCTTTTAAATTAAAATGCTATGTTCATTAACATTTAAGTAACCACTGTGCTACCCGTTTGACATGTTCGATGAATTTGATGATATAACATTTAGAACGAATGAATTTTTGCAGGTCAAGCATTCTACGCTGGTGGTTCTGAACGATCCGGCCAACAGATCTTGGGTCCCGGGAAGGGAAGGAAAGATATTGTCTCTGAGATGTTCAAGAGCGTTAGAGAGTAAGTTAATTTATAGAGTTTGCCCGTGACTTCGCCCGCACAACCAGATTTTAAGTCAAATCATAAGCTTTAAAAAAAAAAGTTTCATTGAAATCGGTTCAATAGTTTTCGCGTGATGTCGTGATGCTCGAACAAACAAACGGACAGACAACAAATTAAAAAAAACGGTGCTTTCTAATCAGGGACACCTAAAACCATATCATAACATCTTCAATGTACACTTCACAGTTTTATAATAGTTTAGATGAACAGGAAGTCTCAACTAAGTTTAGAAAACAAACTTCTTTTGTATAAAGCCATCATAAAGCCTATCTGGACCTATGGCATCCAGCTCTGCGGAACAGCCGCTAACTCCAATATCGAAATTATACAGCGCTTTCAATCAAAGGTCCTTCGGACTATAATCGACGCACCATGGTATGTCACAAACGACATACTTCACAATGACCTTAATGTTCGCTACGTGAAGGAGGAAATAGTAGAGCTCACACGAAGTTACCAGAAAAGGATACAAAACCACCCAAATATATTGGCTCAAAATCTAATGAGGGAAGAGACCCAGACCCGCCGACTTAAGAAAAAGATACCACAGGACAACCTAATGGGAGTGTAACAGTCCCTAGACACTTAAATTTGGATGCATCACTGGGTGCATACCAAGCAAGCCAACATTAACACACGTCACACGTTTTGCTGAATGTCCAAGAAAAAAAAAAAGAAACGACAGATTGCAAAATATAAAGGAGATAAAAAAAAAAAAAAAAAAAAAAAAACTTCACAGTTTTATAATAGTTTAGATGTCATGAAAGCAATTTGGCAAATATTTACATTTCTCTATGAATATAATCCCTTCATTTCTCAAATCAAACACATTTTTGGTAAAGTATTTTTTGTACTATACCTGCGCTGCGACTGCCTGCGTAAACCAAATTTTATCAAAGGCGGTTAAGCTGTGAAAATGTAAGGGTGCGTCCACATATGGAGAATGATGCACCCGCAAAGATCGCAAGCGGATGTCAGGGAGACGCCGGCGTGACAATTTGACGCGTGCAAAAACGCTTCTCCGTGAACGCTCTATCCATCGCCGTATGTTTGTGTTTCCGGCAGCCCGCTCCGCACAGTGCGGCGCCTGACGCCTCGCGTCTCCTTGAACTAGGCATAAGAGACAGCCTCACTTATGCATATATGATTTATATGATTTGTAGACGGGGTGCGGTAGTGTTTGAGGATGAACCAGCCACCGCGAGCCGGGGCCGCGGCGGCGGCGGAGCCTTCAGCGGAGTCGGATACAGACTTGGTAACTATTTTGTTATAAAGGGTGTAACGAAACACCCTATAATCCATTTCAAATAGTAATTAATGATATTTCTTATTTTTTAATTAAATCACGTTTGGGCCGAGAAGGATTGCAGTTTTGTATGGAATAGCTGATTTTTTTCGCAATTTCGCCTTTGGTGTCCTACAGACAAAGTTGAGCGAAAAGTGAGCCTTGATACAAATGCATGCGTCAAAAGTTGGATACTGCTTGTAACATGGTTTCTGACCACCCAATGGATTACGGCCGTGAGTTTATGTATGTATGTAATTTTGGGTAAGTAATGATGACTTGTTTTCTATATTTGAAGGTCAAACGAGCGATGATCATGAACCAGTCACAGCGCAGACTGCAGGAGCAGGAGGACAAGTGAGTTTACATTGGCAATAGATTGCATTCGACTCTATAATTATCATGTAATCCTGTAGAAACATCGTGATACGTGACTAAACCATGACGAAACATAATTTTTAGTCATAGGTGGTGATAGGTTCACTATTACCACAGCATAATTATATTAGTCCTCACAGTACTGCAACGGATGTACTTGCGCAGAGCGACGGTGGGGGGCTTGCGGGCGCGGATTTTCCCAAGATCTGTATAAAGATTTTGGCATCGACTTCGCCTGACTAAGTAAGTACCGTTAGTACAGTACCGGTAGTAGTAGTAAAGTTACGAGCGTTGCCATACTGTAAGAACTAATATTGTTATGCTGTGCTATTACTTTCCTATTTTTAGTGTTCTGGCATATTCTGGCCAACAATGGCGAAACCTTGGAATGGAATCACCCAGTATTTCTCTGTCGCAGGCCTTTTTCTCAGAGACCATTAGACGTAGGAAGCTAAAATTTGTCACACTAAGAGGCTGTTTCACCACTTCTGAATACATTCTTTATACCTTAACTTTCATATCTGAACATTTCTGTTTTCTGATATCTTTCATATGAAATATGTCTCACGATATATCAGATAAGCTATTAAGAACTTATCCAGAGGTACAGTTTTTAAAGAACAAATTTAGAACACGGTACACTTTTTTTGGTGCCACTTTTTGAGCTTCATTTACACTTCTATACATTCTTATTCGTAGATACCGCATGATGAAAATTTCGTACAGGCCCGAAGTCGCCATTTTTGACGGTAGGTGCGGGTAGCGGGGCACGAAACAATGCAACATGATTGGCCATTTCAAGGTCGCACTATTCCGATCTCGCTCTATCCCGTTGCTTTTATCAGTGCAAAATCATAAATATGTGGTGCGCGTCGGCGGCCCTGTATGCGGTATCTATTGGGGGTGATCTGTGATGCAAGTTGACAAAAATAAGTGTTTTGATGATTGTATCGCAGGCACAGGAGCAGGCGAGGTCCGTGCGACTGCGTCTGTATAGGGAGGGGTTCACGGTGGACAACGGCGCGCTGAGGCAGTACTCCGACCCTGAGAACGCAGAGTTCCTTAGCTGTATACGACGAGGGTATGTGTCCTATTCATTATTTAGGAAACTTGGGCCACAGGTCCGGCACTTCGAACGTTTTGGATTTGACATGATGACGTTCGCACATGCGCACTTGGTGCAAATTAATGTGACAGACAACCAACCCTTGAGACTATGGAAATGCATTCTTCTAGTCCATAATATGTAATGTCAATAAAAATTTACAACAAACTGCCAAATGTACTAAAAGACGAAACACAAGACAACAAATTTCTTACAAAATTAAAACAGTTCTTACTCATCAAATCCTATTACATTATAAATGAATCATCATATCAGCCGATAAACGTCCACTGCTGGACATAGACCTCCCCAAAAATGGGGGTATAAATGAATACTTTAATGATATTATTAATACCCTAGTGTTAACCCGCGACTTCGTCCGCACAAATTATATAGTACCAGATTTTAAGTCAGATCATAAGCTATTAAACAAAAAAAGTTTCATCAAAATCGGTTCAGTAGTTTTTGTGTGATGCGCGAACAAACAAACACACAAAATTGTCAATAGATGGCGCTACATGTCATTTAAATCGCGCTATCGAGTGTTATTTCAGTTTATATCAAGTGAACCGCTACTTTTTAATTCCTCACGATTTTTACGGTTTTATATATAACTAGTGTTTTCCCGCGACTTCGTCCGCACAAATTATATACCAGATTTTAAGTCAGATCATAAGCTATCAAACAAACAAAATTTCATCAAAATCGGTTCAGTAGTTTTTGCGTGATGCGCGAACAAACAAATAAACAAACTTTTCATTTGCATCACTCTGCCACCAATCACCTTTATATAAAAAAAGGCAAACCTGTCATTGGCCTTGCCAGTTATTTTAAGCAAGAATTTCTGTAACTATATTTAATACGCTGTTGGTTTTCTAAATAAAATAAAATAAAAATAAAAACAAACAAACAAACAGACAGACAAAATTTCTAAAAAAGGTTGATTTCGAGTCGGGGATACCTAAAACCCAAATCGTAATCTTTTTTTTGTAAATATCTTCAATGTACAGACACAGTTCAGTTACAGTTTTATAATAGTTAAGATGGTCCTCCTCTCTCCTAATTTGCCATATCCTACAAACAGGGTGCATAATGAACTGTTAGCTTTCGACTATAACACCTTAGTAACATTATGATTTGCACTAAATAAATTGAAATTGAGCAACCATACCCGGACTCTCGGAAGTGCTCGTTGGCGTAGTGGAGCTTCGGTATTGGAAACGATCACTGAAGTTAAGCAACGTCAGGTCCGGTCAGTCTTTGGATGGGTCACCGTTTAGTGGTATTTCATCTCGAGCGTTTCCGTACTTCGGAAGGCACGTTAAGCAGTTGGTCTCAGATAGTTCCGTCTGATGGCGTTGTAAGTATTCGTTAAGCAAGGTCAGAGGCCTATTGGCGGCTTGAAAAAATTCTCTGACAGCAAGGTGACAACTAACTTGCCTCCACCAACACGCACTGGGCCCGCGTGGTGGGGTATGGCCCACTCCCTCTCACCCTTATTCGTGAGAGGAGGCCTTTGCCTCTGTGCCTTTGCCCTGCAGTGGGATTCTACAGGCTACAACTTACTTTTTTACTTACTTACCCGGTCCCTGTGTAAGCTCATCATGATGATGATTAGAAATTAAAAATATGAACATTTTCAGAGAGATTTTCAGATATTTATTATTTATTTTCAGAGAGATTCCCCCCGAGCTGTCAGGCGGGGGCGGTGATGAGATTCCCCCTGGGCAGTCAGGCGGGGGCGAGGTGCGCGTCAGTCTCGAGGACCGGAGGCACGAGGAGTGCCCGCGGCAGGGCGTCAAGTCCCAGGCCTTCACCGGCAAGGGACAGATGCTGGGCAGGTAATAATAATAAATAAATATCTTGGACATTGTCACACAAATTATCTAGTCACATTTAAAGTTCCAGAATCTAGCCTGGACTTATATTATGATAACTAGACAACGATATAGAATACACATATAGATACAAACATCCATGACTCGGTTACAAATATTCATATTCGTCATACAAATATTTGTCCCTTACGGGATTCGAACCCGCGACCCTCGACACAGGCAGGCAGGTTCACTACAGACTGTGCCGTCGGGCCGTCAACAGGTGGGTCCACATTGTAGCACATTCTTACTTCTCTCTTCTATCTTCTGTTTAATATTGTTTCAATAATTTTGTCTAATTCTTTTCTCCCCTCCGGACGTGTAATCTACTATTTCAAACCTTTTTTTTATTGAGAAGATAAAAAAATGAAATATGTTGTATGTAAAGCCTGACCAGGAAAATAAAAAACCTCTCCATGTTGCGGAAAATCATTGGAACTAATTTTTGTACTTGGAACACTAACATTAAAGGTGACAGTCGATTGCAGCGCCCCCAATCCAGGTTTTTTATATTCCTGGTCAGGCTTTAGTCAAATACCCAATTGTTCCTCTCTGGAGTGGATGTTAACTTGTGTGTAACGTCCGCAGTCCGACGCCGCCGACAGTGGGCGCGACGGCGCCGGTAGTGACGGACGCCATGGACCGCGCCGCCAACCTGCGCGCCGCGCAGGCCGCCGTCTCACTGGACGAGGCCAGCCCCACCACCACCATACAGGTACCTACTCGTTCAGTTATCTATTACACTTTATAGACAAGGAATGCGCATCTATGCGCGCTGTTAACAGGACGGCAAGTGTGCTTGATGGCGTAAGGGTCATGACACATTGAATGACACGTCGATCACCGTCGGTCATTGTGTCGCAACCCTTAAATTACACAAGCGATCGCCTGCGATTGACCATTCTGCGTTCGATTTTACGAATCATTTTACTAGCCCGCTGCACGCGGCTTGTTCCCGCACGGCGGTAATCGAACTTTTTTATTTTATTTGCCTGTGGTCTAGTCAATTTGCTATAAGTACACATAGTTGATACCCTGACTCGTGTAAATTTTAGCAAATAAATTTTATAAGCTAAATTGTAAACAGTTATAAACGATAATGTTTCTGAAATGTTTCTCCACAGTTCCGCCTGGCAGACGGCAGCCGCATCACAGGCCGATTCAACCACACGCATACAGTGGGCGACCTACAACAATACATATCGCTAGCCGAGCCCGCCTACCAACTCGTCACCTTCGCTCTAGTGACCACCTTCCCGAGCGCCGAACTAACCGACCCCAAAGTGACGCTCGCCGATGCGAAGCTGCTCAATTCTACGCTACTGCAGCGGCTCAAGTAGTCCCGCAGTAAGAATGTGCCACTGTTTTGTATGAAAGTATGCGCGGCGCTGTCTACCGGTTATTTGTTAAGCTATTTGTATGTTTTCAACGTTTTCAAAGAATTTCCGAGCTATTGAAAATAAAGAATAATGGACGTAGTTTTCGTATTATTCCAGCGTTCAAAATATCACTTTGCAAATTCCCAAAATTGGAATATCATAATGGCGATTTAAAAAAAAAGTTTTCGTCACATTCTCAATCTCAAAATAAGTCTGTGCTGCTCCAGAACATGATTTCAAAATATGTTTACTTAGTTTCTTATAGAATTTTTTGTAAGAATCGACTGTCGTAATGTAAGAAATAGAAAAGAACCATTTATTAATAAAAGAATGGATTCTAGAAATTTCTTTTATTCAAATGTAAAAATATAATTACACAATTTTAAACTAACAAGGTCCTAAAATAATTAAACCTATCAGGTGTTCTTGAGATAATTAATGGGAAAAATCTATCAAACCTGATCCTAAAGTAAATTCTATAATAATCTACACTTATCACAATTTACGTACTTAATCCTTGTCATAAATAAAACTTAAAACAGTCAACACAATCTTACGCACAGTTCATAGGTAATTTCGCACTTACTGCCAAAACAGCAAGGCAGCAGCATTCTTGGCTATAAATAGCCAAATAGAGATATCTAAAAAGCCTTTTGATTCATTTTAAAAAGCCAAATAAACAAATTGGCGCCATTAGTGAGACGCCATCTTGTCGTCACTTGAATTTAGAGTGGCACAAAATGGCGGAGGCTAGCCGCAGCACGCCGCTGTTGGGAAGTTACACGCACAGGGATCTGTCGCTATGCATTGTGCTGGACAGATGCAGTCACACGCTGTAACCAAAAGATCTAAACTTAGTATCATCGCAGATCAGGCGGAAAACTGTGTATTTTATCTCTTTCAGAGCATATGCTCACGATTAGGGTTGAACTGCACATGGCCGCACGCGATCGCATTTTTCCGTCGCTCCATCCTTTTCTGTCACTCAGGAACGTCATTTGCTAGAGCATATAAGATAGACGGAACGCGATCGCCTGCGGCGTGCGATCGCACGCGATCTTATATGCTCTAGCAAATGACATGCGGCCATGTGTAGTTCAACCCTTACCCTCGCCTACGCCTCGCCTCGTCTACTAAACTACTATGCTCCTTTGATTATACAAACAGGGTTGTGAATGACTTCCTTCATTGCTTTGTTTAACCACAGAGTACTATGTTTAACCATCATTAGTTTGTATCAATTGCTACACCTACAGGGGTAAAATTACATTGTGACACCCAGATACCAATTAGTAGATAGTAGCTACTTAAGACAAGTTTATATAGACTTTCTAGTTGCCCCCCAACAAACTTGTATAATGTTTGCTCTATATTTGCTGATGCAAACTTGTGTTATCTTTATCATCATCCGTCACGACCGTCACCCTTCCATTGCACTCCAGTACCTACCTATGAAAGTAATAGTTATTAAAAATATGTAGTAGGCAGGTTTTAAATCTACACCAGAGTACTCTTTACATAGGTACTTGACTGGAATAGAAGTCTGATGATGATAAATATTACGAAAGTTTTGCATTGGCAAATATTATACAAGTTTGTCGGAGGGTAACTTACTAGAAAGTTTGATATAAACTTCCAACAAGTTTGTTCCTACTAATTGCTATCTGGGTTATCTGTAGGTATTCTACATGACATCCTACATGTAATTTATCGCAATAGGGAAATTGAATTGAATTGCGTGCGGGAAAAAACTCCACTGTCCATCTAGAACAAATCGTTACCTACTTCACTTGCACACTATTTCCAACTCTATCTCAATTGAATACGGACAAAACTAACGACAGAAGCTAACTAAAAGAGATGACTAACGTTTGCAGTCGCCGTAAGCGCATGGGTCCATGTATTGTGTGCAGTCTTCACCGGGCGGCAGGAACGAAGAGCGGTAGACTGTCGTGCCCTCCAACTGCGTGGGTAAACAAGCATAGGTTTATAGGAGCCAGGGCCAGGGGATAAGTATCCTACAAAAGATGACCGATGTTAGCCGGAATGTTTTTCTTGCGATTCCCGGCATAGAAAAAAATCTACCGGCTTTTGACTATGTGCGCTTTTGACATTGTGCGCTTTTGACCTTGTACGCTTTTGACTAAGTGCGCTTTTGACATTCTGCGCTTTTGACATTGTACGCTTTTGACTAAGTGCGCTTTTGACATTCTGCGCTTTTGACCTTGTACGCTTTTGACTAAGTGCGCTTTTGACATTCTGCGCTTTTGACCTTGTACGCTTTTGACTAAGTGCGCTTTTGACATTCTGCGCTTTTGACATTTTGCAACCCACTTGTCATTTTGCGCTTTTGACATTATGCTCCTAAACGATTTAACTTGTCTGCGGACCTACTACCTACAGAGAGCGAGTTCATTTGTCACTAATTCCTTCGTGCGGTCGCCGCGCGGTTGCCACTTGAAAGTTTTTGTACCGTGTGTCTGCGTCAGTGGATTTGGATTCTAACTTACCCTCTGACATGGTTTCTGGTACTGCCCCTTGCAGGCCCATGGAGGTTTCTGAGGTGTGGGCACACAGACTGGCTGGTAGGACATCTTCTGCGTCGTCTCACAGTCCATCTTGGCTGTAGAATAAAAAGGGGTTACATGTATATGCTCACGACTATATTCCTATCGAGGGGTAATGAGATATTCTAATACTTCAGAACATCCACGTTTCACTAACTGGTTTAATTTGAAGAAAAAGTCTAAATAATTCGTTGCTGTTTGATAAACATTTCCAGCCATTTTTCCAATGCTTGGGCTCTTAGGGTGCGTCCACATGTGGCAAATGCGCAGCAACAAGCGGCTCGCGAGCTGCGCATTCGCCAGATGTGGACGCACATATCACCGAATAGATAAAAACAGCTTCATACAAGCTAGGGGCGAGCGTAGCGTGCGGTAATACGTGAACGTTCACGTACGTGATCTATTGTTGTATCCCCACCTGGATATCTGTCGAATTTCTTTAATTTAAATCATATGCAGAGGTCTCGCGAATCTACATTCGCGTACCTCTCGTCGTCTGCTTATCAGCTGCGATGACCAGCATTTTAAGTTGGAGGGGCAATTCCACCAACAGGGGTCGAATTAGGTACCCCTCGAAATGTAAATTAGCGTACCTCTCTCGTCATCACATATCAGCTGCGATGATCAGCATTTTCAGTTGGAGGGGCAATTCCACCAACAGGGGTCCAATTACCCCTCGAAATGGAAATTCGCGTACCTCTCGTCTCGTCTACATACTTGTGGCGGACTCTTTGCTCACCGATAAAACTCTATGAGAGGTGGAGAGTTGCCTTGACGACAAGCAGTCAGAAAAATAACTTTGATTTTTTTTCACACGCAATTTGTTAATTCGAATGTTATTATTTTTATGTTCAATTCTAGGTATAGTCATTATAATTGCATCATCCTAACTTAATTATCGCGTTCTTATTTCAAACTTCATCTCTCCCGAGCTTCATTCACCTGCGCCCTATCTCCGCCTATCTGCCGGCAACCAACCCCACAGTGGTGACCCCGACGTGATATCACCCAGCGGCAAACGGCATCATCGAACGCCTACACCGCCAGCTCAAGGCGGCTATCATGTGCCACGCAACATCCTCACGATGGGTCGAGGTTCTACCGCTGGTCCTTCTGGGCATGCGCAGTTCCTGGAAGGAGGATCTTCAATCTTCGTCCGCCGAGCTAGTATACGGCGAAACACTACGCCTGCCTGGACAGTTTCTTTGCCCCAAAGACGACTACTCTGCGGAAGATATCAGCCAATACTCTACAAGACTCCGTTCATACATGGCAAACCTCGCACCTAAGCCTACGTCATGGCATGCGAATGCACCTTTCTACATACCGCGAGATCTACGCACCGCAACACATGTATTTCTACGGCAAGATCGAGTGAGAGCTTCGCTCGAGCCACCGTACGCTGGTCCATTCAGAGTAATTTCCCGAGAAGACAAATTTTACAAGATCGATTTGAATGGCAAGCCATCGACAGTTTCGGTAGACCGGCTGAAGCCCGCCTTCATGGCTCGCGACGTCGGCGCTCTACCGGCAGCGGACAACACTTCGACCGCCACCCCACCACCGAGAGTCACGCGAGCTGGTCGCGTGGTTAGATTTCCAGATCATTATCATGCTGGAGCATGATACTCCGAGGGGCGTGATGTGGCGGACTCTTTGCTCACCGATAAAACTCTATGAGAGGTGGAGAGTTGCCTTGACGACAAGCCGTCAGAAAAATAACTTTGATATTTTTTCACACGCAATTTGTTAATTCGAATGTTATTATTTTTATGTTCAATTCTATAGTCATTATAATTGCATCATCCTAACTTAATTATCGCGTTCTTATTTCAAACTTCATCTCTCCCGAGCTTCATTCACCTGCGCCCTATCTCCGCCTATCTGCCGGCAACCAACCCCACATACTTATCTCTGAATATGGCCATACTTGCGATGATCAGAATTTTCAGTTCGAGGGGTAATTCCATCCCAGTTGCCCACTAAGGCTGCTAATATTTAACCAGCGTCCTGGTAAAGCCTTGGCTATAAAGTTCAGATTTACTAATCAAACTTGGCCCACCTGCAGGTTTCTCGTAGCACTTGAGAGGAGCGTAAGACTCGGGTTTGGGCGCTCGTCCGGGGTTCAAGTAAGACATGCGGTTCACCGTGCGGTCTGAAATTAACGTTCATCATTACAAACTTTTATAGTTCCCATTCCCATCCACCGATGCGTTAGGTCGCACAATTAGGTATAGTAGACTAGTGTTTTCCCGCGACTTCGTCCGCACAAATTATATACCATATTTTAAGTCAGATCATAAGCTATCAAATAAAAAAAGTTTCATCAAAATCGGTTCAGTAGTTTTTGCGTGATGCGCGAACAAACAAACAAACAAACAAACAGACAAACAGACTGACAAAATTTCTAAAAAAGGTTGATTTCGAGTCAGGGATACCTAAAAACCATATCGTAATCTTTTTTTTGTAAATATCCTTAATGTACAGACACACTTCAGTTACAGTTTTATAATAGTTTAGATTACACACCGAGGACAGGAAAGTAAGAAAAATCTCAGATCTCATGTAATTGTTGACCGAGGCGAAGCAACAAACATGTGATCTCAGGCTTTCTTATTTACTGTCCGAGGTTAGTATACTATTTTTCTCCTCGACGGAGGTGGAAAGCGACAACTTCGTTTAGCGCAGCGGGACGACAATTGATGCTTTCCGTCCGGAGAGGAGAAAAATATTTATGTCAAAATACAAAAGGCTTTCTATCCCTACAACAATAACATCTGTAACCCTTAAAGTAGGTAGCAATTAGCATAGCATATTATGCTCACAACTATATTCCCCGAGGGTAGTCAGAGATATTCTGATAACTCAGAACATCCACGTATGGAATAGATTAAAAAGATTAATGTTCTATTCTATCTATCTAACTAAGCTCTCGTTGGCGTGTAGGAAGCTCCTTAAATGCCACATGACAGGTAATTAGGTACCTAGGTACTTACAGTCATAGTTGAATAGAAATGTTCGAAATTGAATTTAATCGATCAAAAAAAGCTCCGAACGGATATAGAGACTGTGGGTACAGACTCGATAGAAGAATTTAGTTTACTTATATACCTACTAATACTAACTACTTTTTGGGTTACTAATTAATTTTTGGGTATAGGTGGGATTTATCGCAGGATACGTGCTTGGTAGCAGTGGTGGTCCAGTGGCGAGTAACCTTGCCTGCCGTGCAGGAGGCGATGGTTCGATCCCCGTCCAAGCCGACTCGTACCAATGAGTTTTTCGGAATTTATGTACGATTTGTTACACCACTGGCTTTTCGGTGAAGGAAAACATCGTGAGCAAACCTGCCTGCTTCAATTTCGAGGCGTGTATTGTACCCACTGTCCATTATAAGTGGCGACGGGCTCACCCCCCGTCACACTGGACAGAGTTTCGGTACTACTGGTGAAACGTGGATGTTCTGAGGTTTCAGAATATCTCTGACTACCCCCTCGGGGAATATAGTCGTGAGGATATGCTTACGTGCTTGGTTCTTCTTTATTGTTCACGGTTTTTAAGAGGATTGACCATCAAACTGAACTAGGTACTTTCTGTACGGGATCACAGAGAAAGTTGTTCAGTGTGTTGGTCTGATCATCCCCTTATTAAAAAACCGTCAGTGTAAATATACTCTGTTGTTTCATGCGCACATAATATTTAATAATAATGACATTAGATAGTCGTATAATATCCCGGTCGACCTTCGTATAATAATTAGGTTAACAGGTCATTATAATTATCTCACACAAAGCACACTCGACTGTGTCGATAACGATGTATCATCTATTCAAAGTGAAGCTACACATGTGTTTTAATAATATTATGTTATACTGGGTTACCTCGTAGACAGTGCGCAAATTTTACGTATGAAGGTTATTGAAAATAAAAAGAACGTAGGTATTTTTTTTATTTTATCATGTCTCATACAAAAATATTGAAATAGTAGTGACAAAAGAGTTCCAAAGATAAAAGAAAAAATGCCCGAACTCGGATCAGGGTCTTAGGTAGGTACTACAGTTATGAGGGTTGGGGTTGACATCCATGGCGCTTTGGACCGTCTGATTATAGAGAAAGAAATCCGATTGTTAAATCCCAGCCGAGATTCATAGGAATCCGAAGACGAAAACCATACGAAAACACAAAAAATAAAACACAAAAACAACGTTTTTTTGCTGGTAATGTGTTCTATTACCGATACTGATTGCATGGGAAAAAATGCGCACTGTCTTCGAGGTAACCCTGTATTATGTTATATCATGAATTCATAAGTGGCATCAGTCCGCTATTATAAAAAGGTTGTGAACTGGAATGCGATTTCTGAATCTCATTTGGTGAGCTCGGCTGTTGAAAATGTCAAAATTACTACGGAGATACGCATCTTTTTACTCCTGATTTGACTTTAAAAAATCGCTCTCCTGTAGTATGATTTTTGAAACTCAACTCAGCATTAGAAAGATGCGTTTCTCCATAGTAATTTTGACATTTTCAACTGCTGAGCTCACGGAATGAGATTCAAAAATCGCACTCCTGGACCCGATAATAATATTAGATGGTCAAGTATTTTTAGTTATCTATTCAATCTAACGTTTTTGCCAAGCAATTCTTAGCGCCTATAACATGCCATCGACTCGATAGAAGAATTTAATTTTATAGGTACCTACCCTAGGAACTTTTAGGGTATGAAAAAGCATTCCCAGTATCTACCTGTCTACCTATTAGGTAAACTAAGTACCTTATTAGGTACAATACTTAATCCCCACGTAAACTATCGAAAGTGGAATATACCAGGTTTAGTTAGGATCTGTAAGTAGGTACCTGTATCTAAGTGGGGCGTCTTAAAATGTGCCTAGGTAGGTACTCCACTGGGAAAGCGGGGTGACGTTATATTCAGAATACAAAGAATTCAAGTAAGACCTTGATAAACTTACTCTCAAACGGTTGTTCAACGCAGTGGAACTTGCTAGGGGGTTTGCAGGACTCCCTGATCGCACAAGGCTTCGGCACGAAGTCGTGTCGCTGCGTGGTCAGGTTCTGCATGGGTCCCTGGCCCCACATGTCGTGCTGGCACGGCCTGATCGGCTGCGTCACACACACTGGGTTCGGCAGGAATGACAGCTATGTGAAAACAACATTTTATCTAATTAAATACCCAGTGATCCATGTATCTTTGGCTGGCAAATAAATATTACTATTACTATTTAAATGTGCGAATCTCATTTGAGTCTTCATAGGTCTTACACACGTGCTACCGCCTCCGCGCAGTCTTCTCACGCTACTAAGTAGCGGCTACATACCAGGGATGTGATTTTTGAATCTCATTCGGTGAGCTCAGCAGTTGAAAAAGTCTAAATTACTATGGAAATATGCAAATCAAATCAGCAGTAGAAAGATGCATATCGCCATAGTTATTTTGACATTTTCTACTGCTGAGCTCAGCGAATGAGATTCAAAAATCGCACTCCTGCACAATAAAATCAAATAATGCAGGTTTCCTCACGATGTTTTCCAATCACTGAAAAGTCTGTAGTGTTACAAATCGTACATAAATTCCTAAAAACTCTTATGTGTGTGTCTACCCGGACGGGGATCGAACCATGGGCTTCGAAGACCTGTCTCCCCCATTGTCCTCCTCCACTGTCCGCTTTTTGTCCGGTCGGGGAAGACAAAGCACGAAGCCAGTTATTTGCCTCTGGACCACCACAAGTTTGTGTGTACCTAATATCTATAATGAGACATTTACCTTCTGCACCGTGTCTCCTTCCATTTGCGCTGTAGATAGCACTAAGTTAGACAGGGGCTTCACTGGGGCAGGAATTGGCGAACTCGCCGGGAGGTAACTAAACAAACAATTTGTTTAATTAGTTAACTACCTGCCTAATAGGTAGTACTTACCTCATAAAAAATCCAAACATGATTCTCTGAAAGCAGGCTGTTTGCTTCCGACAAGAATTTTTGCTCTTTACCCTGCAGCACTGCATACCTAGCTGTGGAATAGCTTTGCATTCGGTAGCTTAGACAGCCGAAATGATGGTACCAATAAAGGTGGTCATCCCCTCGTGTGTCTAGGTTCCAGACATGACATCCGCGTGACATCCCGCGTCTCTCTGAACGAGGCCTTATAAGGTACATGATACAAATATGGCCTACCTTATTTCAAGTCCTTCTCGCGTAATAAATATAAACTAAAACAAACACAAACATGGTTAATCACCATAATTATATTGTGTTTAACAAGATATTTTGACAAAACAATATAACTTTTAAGAAAAAATAGGCACAAGGTAACAAATCGTAAACCTCTTCCATTGGTCATAATAAATCACCACTATTTAACAAGGCCTATAGCATTCCGCCTAAAAAATCTCCGAAATGGAAGATATTTGAAAATATGTATGCTTAAAAATCGTGAGCAGTGGCATTTATTTATAAGATAACAGAATCTTTTACACAATTAATGTAAAATGAGGTACTTAAACTATAACTCAATCATAATGTTTTATATGAAGCAAGAAAAACATAATATCACATAATTGTCAAGACAAATGTAAAAAACTAAGTAAAATCGAAATATTTTCTCATAGAAACCAAAGAATTCTGGAACTATCCATACTAAAATTACTTATGAGAATTACAATTACTTATTAAAATTACTTATTCCAACCTAGGCCTTATTTGTGGATCTCTGGGTGCCTGGGATAAAAAATAAAAAGAATTACAAGTATTCATTCATGAAAAGTTTAAAGCCATTAAATTTATAACAAAAATGGTAAAGTGTATACTGCGTTACCTACATTAACATATCAGTTAAAAAAATAGCTGTAAAGTTACTGCGAAGTAACGAGATTTTTAGCTCACAGCGCGAAAAGTCCTCCTCCAGCAATGAATTTGCCCGCACGACCGCAGAGAGCAAGATAGAGCCGCCCGCGCATCCCTCCCCAGTATATAGGACTTGTAGGTATGTGTGAGTGAAATATTCAAGTCATAACTTGATTTATTCGGGTTTTAGGTGTATTAGGCTTTATTAAAGCATAGGCCTTATTTGTATCATGTACCTTACTTATAGTATGACACGCGGTAAGGCCATGTGTAGTGTATAGAATGTCATAGACTTAAAGACAAACCTCACCTGTTTTTATAGACGGTAGCCGATTCAAATATCCTGGAGGGTGTGACGGGGTTCATGCAGGTGCCGGGGATGATGGCGCGTCGTCTACAGTCACTCCCCGCGTTTAGGTAGCTGTAAGTCGGATACGATTGAAGGAAGACAGGATCAGGGTGCGGATTTTAGAGGAGGAGTATTGAGTGTTGCTGTTGTTGTGTTGAACTTATGTATACAAGGTGTTACAAAAATACAAATAAACATTTAAGGGACCATCAAACTGAACAACTTTCACTATGGGACCAATATCGAAATCGCGAAAAAAAACTGATGTTCCATAGTGTCTGTCCGACGGATCGGGAAAGTGGACCGTTTGGACAAGTAGACCGATCGGGAAAGTGGACCGTTAGGACAAGTAGACCGTTCGGGAAAGTAGACCTATGGTACCGGTGGGCTAGGACCGAGGGCCCCGCTGGGCATACGGACACGTTACTGACCACCCTGAAAGGGTTTACGGTTGAGATAATGTACCTATGTATGTATAAATATTGTAGAGGGATTTAAGGCCTGTTTCACCACTTCTGAATAAGTTCTTGTTAGCTTATCCGACAGATATTTTGACATAATTTCATACAAAATATGTCAAATCATCTGTCGGATAAGCTAACAAGAACTGACCCAGAAGTGGTGAAACAGGGCCCTAAGTCTCTTAAGCCTAGGGCTGCCATCGCCAAAATCGTCGTCGCCGGGCAAAGACGTCAAAAACCCCGGACATTTCAGTAAAATCTGGAATTTTCCCCGGACGACCACGAAATTTTTTATTTTAGTTAGTAAGTAGTTGTTCGAAGTGAGCTCAAGATTTTTTCTTATTATAACGAGATTTTGCAATACGATTAAATCGATTTAATACAGCATAAAACCAAGAGCGAGCGAAGCGAGCTCGAGATTTTGCCAAATATTATAGCGCATTTCCAGGTCCCGTCAAAATCGAGGTCTATAATAAAAGCTGGAGCGAGCGAAACGAACTCACGATTTTGCTACACAACAACTCGATTGTTCACTCGTATGCCTATAGGATGACAAACGATCGTATCAATACGCTATACAACCAGGAACGAGCGAAGTGAGCTCTAGATTTGCAATACGACTTAATCAAATCAATACAATATAAAACCGGGAGCGAGCGAAGCGAGCTCGAGATTTTTTCATGTTATAATAAGATTTTGCAATACGATTATATCGATTCAATACAGTATAAAACCAGGAGCGAGCGAAGCGAGCTCGAAATTTTTTCAAATATTATAGCGCATTTCTAGGTCATGCCGAAATCGAGGTCGAATAAAAGCTGGAGCGAGCGAAACGAACTCATGATTTTGCTACATCTTAGATCAAAATAAAATCAATGGATAGGCCTATAGCGCGGTAAGTTGGAGCAAACTCCTGGTGCACTTGGTCCATACAAACTAGCGCCATTATCTGTCAAATCTAGGGTACTTGCATACAAATTTGAAGTAAACTTTCATTTGTTTTGCCTCATTTTTCTGGTTTGAAATGTTCGCATAAGACCTATCCATTCATTTTATTTTGATCTAAGTGCTACATAACAACTTGATTGTTCAGTTTATGCCGAAATCGAGTTGATTTGTGGATAAAACGAACGTTTTATTACCATTATGTGTAAAAATAATCGGGTCTTACCCGGACACAGTAAGTGTCCGGGTTTCTCCCGGACACTTTCGTGACGACCCCGCCCGGACGCCCCCGGACGCCCCTCAAACTAGGACAAATCCGGGGAAACCCGGACGGATGGCAGCCCTACTTAAGCCCCACTTGCCCACTCCTTAGGTTACTCCGAGGTTAGCAATAACCTCCAGGTAAAGTTGGTAATCCAAGATTTTTTTGTACAGAACATTTATTTTTATCGATTTTACATCAGATCTATTTTACCCGAAGTTAATTGCAAACCCAGGATGTCGATTAGCTACAACAAGATTTTCCCACAAACAAATCGGACATATTATGCGGCACTCGTTCGATTTTTTGCTTAGCATCTGGGAGCGCGTTGATTCTGCCGTTTTCACGAAGACCTACTATTTTGTTCTACTAGTAGGTACACGAGGTAAACCTATTTCTGTTAGTCCTACTGTTGTGCTTAAACAACAAAGTACTGTATGAAGAAAATCGGCCATGTGCGAGTGCAATATATCACCTTAGAGGTGGTATAACATCAGCTTATCGCTTCATCTATATCATAATATGTATAAAAAGATATGCTCTAGTTTGAAAGTAGCACAATGTTACCTCATGCCGTATGTAGTATTTCCCTCCAACCTCTGGCAGGGTTTTTGATATTGTCCCTTGCACGCCCATGGTAAAGGCTCTTTCGGCATTATCTTGAAAAAAAAAGTAATCTTACAGTCATTTTCTTTAACTTTCCCCCATTCATGACATGCCATGTTAAAGATCCAGATATTTAAGAAATTATTTCTTGCATACAAATTTGAAGTAAACCTTTCATTTGTTTTGCCTCATTTTTCTGGTTTGAAATGTTCGCGTAAGGCCTATCCATTCATTTTATTTTGATCGAAGTACCTACCTACTAATTTCTGTGGTTGGTCAGATTTCTGATAAATTACACAGTTTCAATGCTAGGATTAATTCAAGATTCGTAGGTAAGTATGCCAATCTTCGAGTCACTAAATTTGAAACTATACAGGGTCCTTCTAAATATGTTGACACTTTTTAATACGACCATACCGTCAAACTGAACAACTTTCAAACAAAACTGCAAACCTACTCGAGCCAAATGTATGGGACAGCTGATAATTTTTTTTCGTGATTTCTATGTTGGTCCCATAGAGAAAGTTGTTCTGATCATCCCCTCAAAAAGTGTCAGCCTGTATACAAGGTGTTACAAAACTACAAATAAACCTTTAAGGGGGTGGTGTAGACCATCAAACTGAACAACTTTCACTATGGGACCAATATCGAAATCGCGAAAAAAAAAATGTATGTTCTATACTCTATAAATCGATTTAGGGTACAATTGGTCAAGTCTGATGAAAGTTCCAATTCGTCAAGCGGCTTTTAACCGCCCGGTTTTGTTTTGATTCGTCAAGTACTGTAATGGTTCTAATTGGTCAAGTTTATTATAGGTTCTAATTCGTCAAGTCTATAATAAGTTTCAATTCGTCAAGTCTACTAAAGGTTCCAACTCGTCAAGTCTACACTACGTTTTGATTCGTCAAGTCTATGATAAGTTCTGATTCGTCAAGAGCATAATTAATATTGAATTAATTAATATTAAAATTGTTATTTTTTGCACCGTTAATTATGCTCTTGACGAATCAGAACTTATCATAGACTTGACGAATCATAACGTAGTGTAGACTTGACGAGTTGGAACCTTTAGTAGACTTGACGAATTGAAACTTATTATAGACTTGACGAATTAGAACCTATAATAAACTTGACCAATTAGAACCATTACAGTACTTGACGAATCAAAACAAAACCGGGCGGTTAAAAGCCGCTTGACGAATTGGAACTGACATCAGACTTGACCAATTGTACCCTAAATCTATAAATCGACTAGAGCTAAAATATGTATGGGATATGAGATTTTTATTTTCGCGATTTCGATGTTGGTCCCATAGAGAAAGTTGTTCAGTTTGACGGTCTAAACAACCCCCTTAAGAGTTTTAAAAATTTATTGTTACTTATGAAACACCTTGTATAAAATCTGACAAACCACAGGTAGGTACAGAGATTAGATTCCAGATCGTGTTTAAACAATTTCTTTTCATTGAAGCTTAACACTACACCTTATTAGGCATGTAGCTCATCTTCTGGGTGGTGCAGGAGTCCATCTTGGCAGCTGGTCTTTCATAGCACCTCTCCGGGGCGAACGACTTGGCCAGCTCGTACTTCTCCGGCGGCAGATACGAGAGCTTGTTCACAGTGCGATCTGGAGATCACAAGAACTTAATGTTACGAAGGGGATCAGAAAAGAACTTTACCTGTAAAACTCAGCAGTCGCAGTAGAATTGTGAACTCCAGGGCCTCGCAGCCAGATTTTAAGATAAGATAATATTTGATAAGTTAGATTTTGGGGGCGATCATAATTATTAGGTAGGTAATTGTCTATTTTCAGGAGTTTTGTCAATTTGACGCAATTTTGTGGAGACCCCTTTTATACAGGGTGTAACAAACCTCTTGTTGTTTATAGGGTTGTTTTAGAAACTGAACACTATTGAGCTAACATCGAGAAAAATTTGCTGTTTCAGACAAAATTGCAGTACCTACCTCTACCTACCTACCTATACTAAACTCAAATGTATAGGGATGTTATGAATTTTTTTTCGACTTTGCCTACGTAGGAACTGTTGTTCAGTTTGATGGTCTAAACCACCCCTTTGAATTCACTAGGCTATTTCTTATACCTTTTATATTTACGTAAGGGTTTCAAATTTTCAATACGAATAATACCTACCTACCTACTTTTTCCCAATAAAAATAACGATATTTAGTAAAAAATTGATTTATATTTATTGTAGTCTAGACAGGCTCTTGATCCTAACAAGGTCACAGAGGGGCGTCGATCTTGACATACTTTTCCTTGCCTAAAGAAATTTTTATTTTAGAAACATCGAAAGGACATGAGAAGACTTTTTAAGACGCTGTTATCCGGTCGAGGCCGTTTTTTGAACACGAACGAAAGTGTTTTAAACTGTGTTTTAAAGTCTGAAAACCAATTATGTCTTATTTAAGGATCTGGCTGATAGGCGACCGTTCTCAATTACACGATTAGATTAAGTTTAATAGATAGAAAAAAATCCCAAAGTTACCCCTTTTTGTTATGTTTTTTCAATACTATGATTAAACTGCTGATATTTAACTTTTTATTCTTGTACTTAACTAAATAGGTACATTAAATATTTCTAGTGAACTCCGTAGAATTTTGAGCTTAGAAACACCCATGAGCAAAGATATTGATGAAAAACACGTTTTTTTGCGATCCTGCTTTCAATTGGAGCGGGATGGCTAATTGCAAACTTATGCTTGCAAGAAAGAGACGCTTGCACTTGGATAACCTGGCCTTAACAATTTACTTACTTAGTTACAATAATCCACTTTTACTAGTAGTACCGAAACTACAACAAAAGCAAAAATAAGAAGAATTTACTTTGATAATATTAATTAGTAATAGGTATCTAATCTTTACTCAGTAGGTACAATATGATTGTTTCCCTTTGGATAGATCTAAATTAGCCACTTAGTTTTTTTTAGAAAAAATAAAAATAAAAACGGCCTAGTGTATGTCGGGTAGGTGTAGGGTAGGGAAAATGGCAGGACAACGTATGCCAGGTCAGCTAGTTTAGTTCGATTTTTAGACGTAAGTTTTATTTGTATCATATTTCAAACAATTTGTTTTAATAAATAAACAAATAAAATGAAATGAATAACTCAATATAAAAGCCAAAACTACCAGGCTCGCATAACGCGAAAGAGCTTACTCTCAAACGGCTGCTCAACGCAGTGGAACTTCGGTGGTGGTTTGAAGTTCTCTCTCAAGACGCAGGGCTTCGGCACGTAGTCGTGTCGCTGCGTGGTCAGGTTCTGCATGGGTCCCTGGCCCCACATGTCGTGGTGGCACGGCCTGATCGGCTGCGTCATACATACTGGGTTCGGCAGGAACGATAGCTGAAGAGATAGGTTTGGAGATAAGTTGTCTTATAATGACACAGTAGACAAGAAAAGTAGGGTAGAAAACGAAAGGAAAATGAAAAGGGACAATCTAGCGCTCGATACCTACCTAACGAAAAAAAGAAACAATCTATATTTTAAGACTGTTAACACTGTGTAGAGTCCGGTTTTTCATAGTTTGCAAAATGTTCTGTATTCTCTTAGAATAATTTGTATCCCAACATTGTATTGTGTACATGTATTTCTTACCGTTTAGGTACAAAATATATCTTTCCCACAATGTCCCCCAGTTTCAAATTGTTCATTTCCCAAAGGAAGGTATACGTCCCCAAAATGTTCCTTTTCCCAGTTATTACTCAATTATGGTAAAGCTAAAAGCAAAAGGCCAAAGGAGAAACAAACACCTTGTCTGAAATAATCTGAAAATTGGTGTTGTAAGAAAGTTGGGCATTATCAGAAGAACTACCAACTTACCTTTTGCACTGTGCATCCCTCCATGGGCTCGCAGCTTGGCACCAAATTGGTCGGAGGTATCCTCTGTACTCCTCGAAGATTCTTGCAGCCATCGGTTGGTAGATACGACAGTTTGTATGTGGTACATGACTCAACCGGCGCTGATGGTTTCATGTAGCATCTTCGTGGGGCATAGGAATCTGGGATCTTCGGCTGTTTGTAACACTGAAAAGAAAGATTTTATTGACGTTGGTTCGAGAATATAAGTCTGATGGTTAATGGTTGGTTGTGGGAAGAAGTTGAAGACTATACTATACAAAATATTTAGTTCGGTAACTTATAATTATAATTTGTTAATGAAAATCTATTAACGACTTGATTGGCTATTTTGTCGTCCTAATTCAGAAATCATCCTCATCATATATCAGCGACTAGACGTCCATTGCTGGACATTAAGCCCTCCCCCATAAATCGCCACAACGACTGGTCCCGCGCTGCCCTCATCCAACAGTATTCACCAGGTCGTTGGTCCACTTTGCGGGAGGCCTACTCTAGCTGCGCTTACTTACGCGGTTGCCTCTCGAGAACTCTTCGGCCCCATCGGCCATCGGTTCTACGAGCAATGTGCCCCACCCATTACTACTTCAGTTAAGCAATTCTTTGGGCTATGTTGGCTATTCAGAAAAAAAATTAGTAGTAAATGCCTTAGCCAACAGTCAAATGCCATCATCAGGTGTAAATCGATGTGGACCAATTACAAGATGCTGGAAAATATATATGAACTTCTCTTCTCTTCCTGATACAACCATGATTAATAGTTCACCTGACTCTGTAGCATGACTATCTACACCCGCATTGAAATCTTAATCCAGACTAAGAAAGGGAAATCTCGATGACATTGGGCTTGTAGGCACATATTATCATTGTCATAGCGAAGAAACAGTGAAGGTCGCTCTGATAAGAGCGGTTGTATCTACACTCGCATTGCAGTCTTAATCCAGACTAAGAAAGGAAAATCTCGATGACAATGAGCAAGAAGCAGTGAAGGTCGCTCTGATAAGAGCGGTTGTTTTGAAACAATGAACGTTTTGTCCCCCTATCCCTATCGCTTAAATCTATCTCGATGACATTGGGCTTCTAAATACAGATTATCATTGTCATAGCGAAGAGACAGTGAAAGTCGCTCTGATAAGAGCAGTTGGTTTGAAACAAGATTTGAGTTCCAAAAAGAACGTTTTGTCTTCTGTCGCTTGAATCTATCTTGATGACATTGGCCTTGTAGAGATTATCATTGTCATAGCGAAGAAACGGCAAAGGTCGCTCTGATAAGAACAGTTGGTTTGAAACAAGATGGGCATTCCGAAACGAATGTTTTGTATTATTAGAAAATAACACAAAGATTGAAGACTTGGAACTATAATATTGTCATTGATTTTAGGAACAGGAGTGTAAGCCGCTTCAACGTCAACATCCTCACTATTCACTGCACAGCTCTGCAGAGAATTCCCATTTTGTTTTAACAACCTTCACTGTTCTCGTCGGGCTATGAACATGATAATCTTCTGATATGATAAAGTGCCTACGGGCTCCTTCAGAAATCTTCAAGAATTAGGTGCCCAACGTTCAACAACGAAGTCCCAGCTTTCCATCACATCTTAAGGCTGAGTTCTGATACGGCGTGTATTTGAAAAGTACTTACAGGTTTAGCAAGTGCGGGCTTTCCACAGCAGCAGCTGCGGCAAGGGCACGGCTGCTCCTGATGTCCGTCTATAGGCCACCTATCTCTTAGGCCGGACTTGATGCCCGCGGTCGGGGCACATGGCGCCACCGCTGGGCATGGTACACACCTGAAGAGTTTGGTAATTAATACGAATTAATCTTCAAGGTAACAAACGAGTGCTTTATAAATATGAATGTGGATGGCTGCATGAATAGGGACCAAAGAAAAGGTAGATGGATTGTCTGAAAAATTTCATATGTAGGAAAGGAGTGAACGTTGAAATGACGGCTAAAAGAAAAATTAATGAAGACTAATATTGTGCTGTGCTGAACTAGTCAGTAGTGGCAATTAGAAAAGGGAATGATGATTATGATCATCATGCTGTACACGCCCTGTTGCAGGGTGTCCGCTCCTCTCATCAATAAGGATCAAGACTCTCATCGCCGAACGTTCGCATCGATGCTGCGAAAAGTATCCCATAGTAAGCGTATTCTTTCAATTCTTTGTAAAGGACCACCGTCGATTTAAATGTGCTAAAGATCAGTGCGCACAGTTGAAGTGACAGCGCAGCGACTAATTTAGTAGACAGTAGGTAAAAATTGAAATTATCTATTAGATAGTTCAATATATACCTATGTAGCATGTACGCGACTGAAATTGGAAAGCATCATTTATTCGCTATAGCAAAACACATATTATCACATGCCCCTCCGTCCGTTTGCGCTGACCCTAACTCTGGTGGACAGTTAATCAAGGGAAAATTTATCAAAATAGGATTCGCATAATAAAGTTACGTTAGAGAGGCATATGTACTACAGATAAGTAGATATTTAGATAACTTTTATTTCATCAGAACAATACAAAGGCAATCAGTGACTGACAAAGGTAGATAACAGATGAACACGATGACACCGTGCGACCCGTATTGCGCCGATGAAAGGAGTTCTGGTTCTGACTCAGCATTTATGCAGTGCTTTGCCACTTAAGACCTATTATTTCTGAAATCACGGATATTATTCAAAATAACAATTGATTCATCAGCTTTCAGAAAAGTATCAATAGACAGACCAGGATTGTACCTAAATTTTTTACAATGATCTTTTTTCGGAACCTAGAAACTTACGAAAATTTCAGAAAAGTCAGATAACCACATAGGTAACTCGGTAACATTTTCGACCACCAGTTAACTGAGCTTAATTTATTGAAAATGATATCTACTATGATCTCTTTCAAGGTAGAGGTCGAATTACAAATCAACCTGTAATGCCCTGTATATACCTACTACACTTTTTATCTAATAATAATTAGGTATGTAAGATTTCAAAAAAGTATATTTGATTCATTGATTGATTTTAATAAATGCGTGCAAAACATAAAATAAATCGCGTTAGCCCTAGTTCCAAATGACGTAGGTAAGTAGGTAGTTAGGTACTAATGGTAGAAATCCTCTTCCATCCAACAACATCAGACCTGAGCCTGATACACTAGTCAAATCAGCAACCCGTTTATCTATCGTCAAAACAAAAACATAATTGTTATCATCGATTGATAATGTCATCTAGATAATCCATAAAAGAGGTCAGTGAGATCACACAAGACATCAATTGCACAGAACAAGTTGTCAAAACATCAATACTTCAGATAAGTATAAAGCGAATTCCACCTTAATATCATTAATTATCAGGCTTTCACAATCCACTGCTGTTCATAGAAAAACAATGAAAAAGTAGGTGCTGTAATCACTTTTCCATTAAAATATTCAGATTTCGGGGGGGGGGGGGGGTGAATCCCACCTAAACCCCCCTGGATACGTGCCAGACACAAGCCTCTCCCAAGGCGCGCCACAAAGCGCTATATCCTCGGCTTTCCCCATTTTAGTCGGTCGGGTCGGTTCACACTAGTTCACACAGTTCGTGGTCTTCACTCTTCCAACTCCCCATCGGTAGTCAGTTCCTCGGAAACGAGTACTATGCAAATAATATATCTTTCAAAAATGCCAAAAGCGTGAATTGCTACAAATGATAGTTCTTGTAGCCACGTAGAAATGTTTTCGACCACCTCCAAAGGGTTTATGGTCGTGAATTTTTTGCATAAACAGATACCTCGATATAACCAGGAATAGGATGAATGTTAATAGCCTGTTAGGATACGATTCATTTAACATATTCTAGGTACGTACACGGACCTGAAAAAAAGACGGACGGAATGTGACACTAAAAAGATGTGGAGCATGCAAGGTCCTAGTCATAGTCATAGTCATATAATTTATTGCAACCATGGGTTTAAAAGATGTCACATAATATTGATACCAGTACACATAGACCCTGCTATGGCACTGCAAAACTTACATCTAGAATTAGTATTAAAATTATTTCATATATATTATAGTTTGTCAATCATGCCTATTGAATTGAATTGAATTTTACTTACATTTTCGTTGGTTCTATAAGGGACCTTCACTCACACAGATGCACTAGCTCTAGGCACAAGTCCTTCAACCCGCCACCATTATGCAGTTCGTCAGCACGCACACAAATATAAATGGGTGCTTCACTCGTCACTCGTGATAAGACGAGATTACGTCCGTCTTTTTTTCTGGTCCGTGGGTAAACCCGTGAACCCCATGAATAGAAATGTTCTCGCTAATTACTAAATTGAAATACTTACTCAGGCATAATTTAGCTGTCAACACTTGATCTAGATAATATAACACTGCATATAAAAAAAAAGTTAAAATAAAACTAAAAGCTAATCTGAAAAGGAACTGAAAATAATTTATAAAAACATCTCTAATGAAAATTGATCATAGAAAAAGTGACAGATGTGAAAATTACGCATTTGTTACATATTTATTCTAAAAAAAATTCACGTTGGTTAAGTTCTTAATTCGAAAAAAAAATGGTAAAGTTTTTGAAAATAAGTTTTTAGTCACCTACGATTGGAAGAAATATGTGCTGGGGCCATAGGCGAAGTATTTTTCGCTTACGCTGATAGACGAAACATCAGTGTAACCGCGTATGAGACAGCGATAGTCATAAAATCCTATACAATTTGTATGAAAATTGATGTTTGACTCCGGAGTCAGACAACCGTCGTAGAACAAAAAAGTGGTTACGTCGATAAGGACAGCAATAAGTAGCGATCTCCTTTTTTAACTAGAGTGAATTTGTTATGTGCATCTCTTACTGAGTGATATGACAAGACACGTGCTTCCTTCTAGTTCCTTCTCTTTCTACGGCTGGGGCACGCCTTTTCTCGAAGCGCTTCGTTGTTTTTTTGAACCCTCATATTAACTTTTGGGTTTGGATTATACCCGTAGAAAGAGAAGGAACTAGAAGGAAGCACGTGTCTTGTCATATTCACTCAGTAAGAGATGCACATAGCGAATTCGCCCTAGTTAAAAAAGGAGAACGCTACTTATTGCTGTCCTTATCGACGTAACCACTTTTTTGTTCTACGACGGCTGTCTGACTCCGGAGTCGGATATCTATTTTCATACAAATTGTATAGGATTTTATGACTATCGCTGTCTCATACGCGGTTACACTGATGTTACGTCTATCAGCGTAAGCGAAAAAATACTTCGCCTATGATTATACCAGATAAACAAAATTATCTGGATTGTTTATTCATAATGAAAGTAAAAACTTTCCCTAAATATGGGTCAAAAAAGGAGAAAAAAAAGGGGAATCATTTTTGGACCTTCCATACAAAACTTTTCTCGTTTTTCGTCCCATGAAGTTATTTAGTTTTATTATCTGAATACACCCTTATCATTTTTATAGTTATTAAAAATAGGGATGTGTAATTTGAATACTAAATATGCCCTCGAAGGCCGATAACAACGAATACAAAACATAGCTTTGTTGGTTATTTGTTTATTGATACTTGCTAATGACCCAAGACAATGAAAATCCACGTAATTAAGGGATACTTAATAAAAATACAGTGCGATATGATTACTACCTACCTAATGATAAGTGACTCTACATTAAATTCACTGCTCTTCATCAGTGCTGCCAATGTAAATTTCTTGATTCCCTGCTTAAGTATGCTCAATTCCCAGAAATTACCCGATTTCCAATCATGCATTCCCCGAAAATTGCCCGACACTGAAAAATTATTGATATGTTAACGAAAAATTATAACAAAAACAAAACAAATAGTAAGGGCGCTTGTCTAACAAAAAAATGGTGAACCTTTAGAAATCATGACTATGGCTTGAAACTTGGTACAGTTGCTCAGGGGGTCAAAAGAGACCGATCGAGATCGGTACCCCACGGGAGCCCCCCCTCTGGGGCTGGAAGGGGGGGATCAAAGGGACGCTCCGACCGGACAAACTAAAAAAATTGCAAACGCTAGAATATAGCTGTTAAGTTAAGTTTAGTATCATTTTCGTATAAATTAGGGATGAGGAATTCATTTCTGGTAACTTTATTTCATTTTGTGCAAGTGGTTTCCGAATAAAACATAGAAAAGTAAAAAATTAAACTAGGAAAAATACATTTAAACGGCTATAACTTTAAAACCTATACACAAATTAATATAATAAAAATACTTAAATAGAGCATATTTTATGTAGATTCAGAGCAATATACCTTTTATATAGATAATCTTACAAAATTACGCGGAAAAAAAAATTTAAAGTTGCGCCGCGTAGTTAGGCGAATTTGGGCTACCACCTTTTGAAACAGAAAGCAGACATTTTTCCTCAAAATTCGTATTCGATGCATGAGAATGAAGTGAACAAAAGATATTTTTTTGGGGTTAACTTCTCTACATAGTTAAGTATTTCAATGACGTAAAGGCTATCAGCGAGAAAAAATACAATTTGTAGTTTTTTCGCAATCAATGAAACTCCAAACTAGAAATGTAGAAAGAAAAATTTATTGTTAATCTATTTACACGCACTTTTCTTCACATAAGCGTAGTTTTGTACATTTAACATTCGTTTCCTTCCATTTTTCCGCCATCCCAAGACGCTGGATTGGGAAGGTGATGAAAGGGCTCCAGCACGTGGTTCTGCTCTACACTGCTCGTAGTGTGTGCTGATGAAACGCCGACTTAGTAGGTGGTATGTTCTCAAATTGTCGATATTTTTTGGTAAATGGGTGTTTCTTACATTCATTGACTGTTGTACATTGACTTGAACTGTAAAAGAAATAAGATAATTATGTTGAATCTGATTAGCAAAGTAAGAGGATAATGTAGGTAATGAAAAAAGTAGGAATAGATAAGTAGGTTCGTACCTGTCATACATAGTACATACATACAAACATAAGCTCACGCCATTGTCCCATGGGGGTAGGCAGAGACCACGAACTGCCACACGTTACGACTCTGACACACCTCTTTAGCCTCATTTACATTCATACATCTCTTCATGCACTTCAGTGGATTGAGGGTGCTACGCACTTGTCCTTTTCGGAAAAGATCATTGATTTGATCATGGTATGTTTTCCTCGGACGGCCTCTCCCAACACTTCCGCTCACCTCTGCTTGATAAATTTCATTCGTTAGTCTTCTTTCATTGATTCTCTCAACGTGACCGAACCATCTAAGCATACCCCTTTCAATCCTTGTTAATATATTATCATCCTTAAACTTACACCAGTCCCTTATCACACAGTTCTTGATTCGATCAACCAAAGTAATACCACACATACTTCGTAAGGAGCGCATTTCAACTGCATTCACTCGACTTTCATTCCTTTTATTCCATACCCAACATACATAACTAGTAACGACATATTTTTGTATGATAGGAACACAGCTTCCTCAATTTTCCCTTCCATAAGCAATTTGAAGAGTGGTAGCCTGTTGAAATACACGAAGCCGGGTTATAATGTTATTTTATATTATCGGTTACTCGGTTTTTAAGCTTGTGTAAAAAAAATACCACCGCAAGATGCCACTAGCACGACACGGTTTCTTGTTTTAATGGAAGAGGAAAGAAGACAGCATTTGAGGCTTCGAGTGCATATCCTAATAAGATATCAATGGCATATCCACAGGTATAGTTATAGAAAAAACGGTAGCTATACCGTTGTTTATCTAAATTTTTAGTTTCTTTTACTGGTCACGCTATACACATTTCAATCCGCTAGTGGCATCTTGTGGTGGTATTGTTACTTTATACAAGCATAAAAACACCGATAACACAAAAAAACAGCTTGCTTATTTATATTATATTATTCGTTAATAACCGGCTTCGTGTATTTCCACAGGCCACCACTGTTCAAGTTGCTTATGGAAGGGAAAATTTAGGAAGCTGATCCTATCATACAAAAATATTATGTCGTTACTATGTATGACAAATGCCTCCTCTCACGAATAAGGGTGAGAGGTACGTGCCTACTTATCTATTCCTGCTTTTTTCATTACCTACATGTCCTCTTACTTTGCTAATCAGATTCAACATAATTATCTTCTTTCTTTTACACTTCAAGTCAATGTAACTACAACAGTCAATGAATGTAGGAAACACCTGTTTACCAAAACAGATCTACAATTAGAGAACATACCACCTACTCAGTGTCGGCGTTGCATCAGCAGTCAGCACACACTACGAGCAGTGTAGAGCAGAGCCACGTGCTGGAGCCCTTTCATCACGTTCCCGATCCAGCGTCTTGGGGATGGCGGAAAAATGGAAGCGATTTGTCTCCTACTGGACTGACACGCCAGCGCAGTGGCATAAGCGTGTAGGGAGCTAATTCGCTGCAGATGCAAGATATGCTCTCAGCAGAGATGTAAGTGTTAGGAAGTGAACCTTAAATGCACAGAGCTATGCTTATGTGAAGGAAAGTGCGTATACATAGATAACAATAAATGTTTCTTTCTATATTTCTAACTTTGAGTTTTATGGATTGCGAATAAAACTACAAATTGTATTTTTTCTCGCTGATAGCCTTTACGTCTCTATGTAGAGAAGTAAACCCAAAAAAATCTCTTTTGGTCATTTCATTCTCATGCATCGAATACGAATTTTGAGGAAAAATGTCTGCATTCTGTTGCAAAAGCAGGTAGCGCATATTCGCCTAACTACGCGGCGCAACGTTCAAGATTTTTTTCCCGCGTAATTTTGTATGTTTATCTATATAAAAGGTATATTGTTCTGAATTTACATAAAATATCTTATATTCACGTATTTTTAAAATATTAATTTGTGTACAGGTTTTAAAGTTATAGCTGTTTAAATGTATTTTTCCTAGTTTAATTTTTTACCTTTCTATGTTTTATTCGGAAACCACTTGCACAAAATGAAATAAAGATACCAGAAATGAGTTCCTTATCCTTCATTTATACGAAAATGATACCAAACTTAACTTGAGAGCTATATTCTAGCGTTTGCAATTTTTTTAGTTTGTCCGGTCGGAGCGTCTCTTTGATCCCCCCCCTCCAGCCCCAGAGGGGGGGCTCCCGTGGGGTACCGATCTCGATCGGTCTCTTTTGACCCCCTGAGCAACTGTACTAAGTTTCAAGCCATAGTCATGATCTCTAAAGGTTTTGATGCTAAGCGACCTAACTAAAAAGATACAATACAATTAAAATAAGTTATTCATTATATCATTAGAAATATTATACTAATCTAATCACCTATATTTATACATGCATTTCAATATTATTATAATTCTGTAATGTTAACCTACAAAGGATCGGAGAAAAACTCTTGCATCATTCCCCGCGCCCTCCCCGCGCGCACCCCTCATTCCCCGAAAATCGGGGAAATTCCCCGGAATCGGCAGCACTGCTCTTCATATAAGTGCAGTGAGCCAGTGAGTTAACCAATATACATATTAATCTATGCAGTGAGTCATGACTAGGATGATTGACCAATCAACTCAGTCGCTGAGTACCTAATGAATGAATCGTAACTTACATGAATGAGTCAGTCACACTTTAAACTTTACGGTGATAACATGTGTTCCAATAACATTGATTTAAAGTAAGGTTTTTTTGTTATAGATAATTAAGTGCGTGCGATTCTCTTTGTTTTGGTTGTATTATAATATTATTTTAACTTTTATAAAATATATATTCTGTCAAGTAGTGAACTCTTAAGCTTTTGCCTTTTAAGAGAATCGTTCTAAACGAAGCTACATCCTGTTTTGTATACTAACCAGTTAAAGTCAATGAAATTTTGTAAACAAGATTTAAATATTAATCTCCGTTTGTCTGATTTCCGTTATAAAATCAAGTTTCAATGCTAGAATTAATTTATAAATATCTATTAATGTATAAATAGCTTTTCGCGCGATTTCACCTGGGTTGACTTTAAAAAGTATCCTATATTGATCCAGCTAATATTCTATCTGTGTGCCAAATTGTATCTAAATCAGTTCAGCCGTTTATCCGCGATTTAGTCACAAACGTCCAAACATATCGTCACAAACATTCACATATGCAATATTAGTAGGATAGTAGAAACTATCTTGCCTCCACCAATCCGCTCTCCCAGTTGTGGAGTATGGACCACTCCCCTCTCTCTCACCACCGTTTGTGAGAGGAGGCCTTTGCCCTGCAGTGGTTTACAGTTGGGGGTTGGGTGTCTTACAGGCTTATTTACCTTCTTAGGTACTTTTACCTAGTAGGAAGTGTAGACAGTTTTTTAAGAAGATGATCAGAACATCAAACTGAACAACTCTCTCTATCAACTTTGTCCCATACATTTGGGTTGAGTAGGATTGCAGTTTTGTATGAGACAATAGATTTTTCTTTTGCCATTTCGACGTTGGTCCCATAGAGAAAGCTGTTCATTTTGATGGTCTGATAATTTCTATAAAATACCGTCAGCATATTAAGAAGGACTCTATATGTTTCAGTAATGGCACCGGAACTATACGTCTGTCCAACAAACATCTCAGAGATTTAGATAAGGACGTGCTTTATCATCTGGGGCTCGATACACACAACTACGATCTCCCGGTGCTATTCGGCGGTGTCAAGGTAGAGTTCAACTTATCGATATCGATTATTTATCAGTCGACGTCATGCTTTCGTTTATCTCATTATTTTAACTATGAAATTACAATGGTGAATGAATTAAAGCAGCGATTACATTACCCTACATTTAGAGCCGATTTCGGCAAACACTGCTTGCTTGGTCGCTACACTTTCAAATAGTGAGAACAAATCCGGCAACGTATGCCAAAATCGGGCCCGACCAACTGCAAACGTAATCGCTGCTTAAATTACAATAATGTACCTAATTTAACTACGAAATTACAATAGTTAATACCTTTATACTTTACCTATCTAATAATTTGTTGATATATTGTTTTTGTGTTCGGGTCTGCTGGAAGAAATCTCTTCAGAGAGTGCGTGAAATTGTATTTGAATCCTTCAAGATCAAATAGATGACACTTTTAAACTAATGGAGTAAAATACTATCCTTATCGTATGTTTTTTTTTTTCGCGATTTCGATGTTAATCCCATAGAGAAAGTTGTTCAGTTTGATGGTCTGAACATCCCCTTACAAAAGTGTCAGCATATTAAGAAGGATCCTGTATATTATACAAAAATTACACTAAGTATAGGTAGGTAGTACGTAGGTAGGATAATATGAACCTTTCAGTTCATAAATGACCAACAACCTCCTTAAAGAACTTTAATTCATAAATATTTAAATTCAATTTTCAGTTCGTATGCATGGGCGGTACGAAGTACAGAATGCGGGAGTTTGCCGCGCACGTTGGCCAGGTCCTCGGGAGACCACAGGATGAGAAGCTGGTGAACCTCACGAAGCATTCACACAGATATGCTATGTACAAAGTGGGTCCAGTGCTGTCTGTTAGCGTAAGTGGCTTTCAACCTTATAATACGTTTACCGTTAGTAAAGACAGACAGACTGGACATGCCTTGGGCTATACTTTTGGCTTTATATCGCGGTGGAGAACGGTGAATGAGAACAGAGGTGAACTAGCATAGGTTTGCTGATTGCCCGGGTCGCGCCGTATATACGTAATGTGGAGTACCTACAGTATGTAATTCAATTTAGTATTAGTAACTGTTCTTTGTGGACCGATGACCTGGTGAAGGCGGCGGGAACCCGTTGGATGAGGGCAGCCGCAGGACCGGTCGTTGTGGCGATCCTTGGGGGAGGCCTATGTCCAGCAGTGGACGTCCATCGGCTGAGATGATGATGATGATGATCTGTTCTTTGTAAATCTTTGTTTGTTTATGTAGAGCTTCTGGCCTCATCTTCTGTACAACCCACGCTGCGCTTCAAATACCACGCATTCTATAGTTGATGAGAAAGAAATAATTGGATAGCGTGTAAAACAAAATCACTTCTATCCACAGCACGGTATCGGCATACCCTCAATGACGATCCTCCTGCAAGAGGTGATAAAGTTGATGCACTACGCGAAGGCGAAGGACCCCGTATTCTTCAGGATAGGGACCAGCGGAGGTATCGATATACAGCCAGGCTCCGTCGTTATTTCCTCGTGGGGCCTCAATGGGACACTTCAGAAATCTTATGATATTGTAAGTAAAGAAAGAAAGAAGAAGGATTCGTTTTGCTTATTAAAATACATACTTACTTGTGAAAAATCTGAAATAGTCGAAAATAACACAATTTTATAAAAAAAAAATCGATAAAACGTAAAGCATATATTCGACGACGACGATTCAGCATTCAATTTCCAAGCGAAGTTGATCCTATGTGGATCAGCATAGGTAGCATCCATGACACAGTGATACAGCGCTATCACACGTTCGCTCTCTTTCTATTTGCGCGCGAACGAACGAGACAATAGACGTGATACAGCCGTATCACATGTAGCATGCTACGAGTGCTGCATATGTAGCTTGCTGTAGTGATACAGAGCTAAACACCTTCGCTCTCTTTCTATTTGCGTGCGAACGAACGAGATAAAAGACGTGATACAGCCGTATCACGTGTAGCATGCTACGAGTGCTGGTCAGTTACGGTTGCTTCAATTTAAATTAGGCTTGTTCTTTGTTTCTCTTGTTTTTACCACTTGATGGTTTTCCGTAGTAACATTAATGTCATTGGGTTTTCGTAACAGTTTTACAGTAACAGTTAGTAGTCACGTACTTGTATGTATTGTGTGCTAAGCAATGTGTTTTACTTTTCAGCCAATATTAGGAAAAATTCGAAAAATACCTTCGTTCTTTGATGCACAGTTAGCCCAAGAGGTGCTCTCACTAGCATCTGACACCGATAGCTTTGAAACTCAGATCGGAGGCACTTTTGCAGCGGACGATTTCTACAGAGGTGAGTAAAAGTAAACAAGGGTAGAAAAGTACAGAGAAAACGCTTTCGTGAACAAGAATTTTATTTGAGTTGATCTTCAGAAATATCGTAAAGCAGAAGCCTAAAGGAGGTGGCAGATGTGCCTGTTTTATTGGTCTTCGTCTTACAGTGACCGTATACAGGGTGTTAGGAAAAGTATCAAAACCACATACTCTACCCATCAAACTGAACAACTTTTAGTATGGGAGCAAAACGATCAGAGCAAAAAAAGTCAGCTGTCCCATACTAAACTGCAATAGTTAGGTAGAACCTGTAAAAGTATGGAGAATGCTGTTTCTCCTCATGTTAAAATCACGTGTCTAAAACTAAGTAATTGTTTTTGTCAATAGTCTATTTAGGGCCTGTTTCACCACTTCTGAATAAGTTCTTGTTACCTTATCCGACATATATTTTGACATTATTTCAATCAAAATATGTCAAACTATCTGTCGGATTAGCTAACAAGAACTTACCCACAAGTGGTGAAACAGGCCCTTAATCTTCTCTTCGTTCATGGTTTTTATTCAAACGAAAATTCATGTTATCCGGTAGATCCTCAGCACTAATTAATTGAAGAACATAAATATTAAAAGGCCCATGGTAGGTATTTATGTAATCCTGGCACGTAACACTATCTTTGTCTCTTTCCGCGTTCCTTTTCTGTTTTATTTAAATACTTCACAGATTTGACAAGTTTGAGTTATAAGTCCACAGCTGTAAGGTTCAAATTGTAGAGAAAAATCAGTTTTATTTACTCGGGCATTTACGAGTTTCCCCGTATGAGATCACGTACTGTGTAATGTATTCCTCGTCTTGTTTATTTTTACATTTTTAGACCAGTACCTACTCGTGTTCGGATTTTCTAGCATTTTATCACACTATCCAATGAGCAAAAACATTTTTAGTTCCTTGCCATTCACCTAGTAGAAGAGTAACTCTAAACAAAATCGAAATAATTTTTGGCACCCAATGAAAAATGTTCAGCCACCACCTCAAACTTTGTAGCTTGAGGTAGATCCCCCCCCACCCCATGCTCTGGCCACTAGAACGATCTGGCCACGCTTCTTCGATGGATCCAGATCGTCCCGCTACCTCTTCCTAGGACGACCTGGACGCCGATGACCGTTTTCTGGGATCCAGGGCGGGACAATTCTTGCCTACCTTTCCTGATGCATTCGACAGACATGGCCGGCCCAATCCCACTATAATCGGTGGTTTTTCCACCACGTCGGCTATTCGAGTTTTGGAGCGCAGTGTAGTGTTTCAGACAAGATCCATTCTTTTATTGATTTTATACGATGCATTATTTATAGCCAATTAGAATGATTACGGGGTTATAAAAATAGAGATGGGATAGTAAGGGCTGCTGGTTTAACCGTTGTTGTTGAAGGTTGTTCCATTTGTTCTTCTGATCATTCCCTTAAAAACTGACAGAAGAAAGAACCTAGTGATCTGGTGAATTATTCAATAATTCTCTAGTCGCCTTTTAGGGCTAAAAAGGCAGGTAAGAATAGGCTGACAATTGATTTGCAAACCGACGCAGCTTTATGAAGTGTGTCGACCCACTGAATACTGGCCCAGCGCAAGCGAGGTGTACTCTTTGGCGACAAAAAGTGTCCCTCCCACTTCATTATTGAGCCTCCCGCCTGGACATGACTTGCCTTGGGCGACCTGGAAGTCTTTAAACCAACTTCGAACCCAGGTCGGTCGCAGTAAGGACAACATGGTCAGGTGGGGATTCTCGGATGCGCAAAATGAGAGTTGCTTGTGTGGAGCTCCACAAACGATGGCCCATCACACATCGTGCCCTGCGTGCCCTTAACACCTGCACGCAGGAGGAGCTCACCCAAATGTTGCTATACCCAAAAGGGTCTCATGATGTACTGCAAACCCTCATACTATCTGTAATTAACACATGAAAGCAATAAACTATTCTGATTCTGATTCTGCTCATGACCGCTAGCGACGCGACGGTGCAATATCGGTTGCCCACTTTTGTCAAGGTACTATTTAGCGACTTCGTTCAAAATTTGAAGTCGACACGATAAGAAGAAGAAGAAGATTTACTAACTTCTAGATATTATAGATCAATTTACATTTCAGGGCAAGCTCGCATAGACGGTCCTTTCTGCGACTACACGGAAGCCGACAAGATGTCCTTTCTGCTCACTCTCTCGTCACTAGGCGTGAAGAATATAGAAATGGAAGCTACTGCCTTCGCCGCTCTTACTAGTGAAGCAGGAGTAAGAGCGAGCGATGTGTGTGTCACATTGGTAAATAGGTTGGAGGGAGACCAGGTTAGTGTTGACACTTTCTTAAACTATACTGTAGAATTAAGACCCCGAACCCGATAAAAGTATTAATTTTAGACTGAAAAAATGTATAACGTTTCGTTAAATTTAACAGAATGTTTTCTTAAATTAAACCGATATTTTGTAAAATTTCCCGGCGTCTGTTTTTCCAAGCTACACATAAACCTTCTTGATTCCAGGTGACACCAAGCAAAGCCACGATGCTGGAGTGGCAGCAGCGTCCTATGACTATAGTCAGCCGTTATATAGCCAAATATATAGATAATAATAAATGATTTTGTTATATTATTAGATTATTTATTTTGACCTATATTACCTTACTATATTATGACCTTTGTCTGTATGAATGTGAAGTCTACCAATCCGTATTCCGCACCGTAGACTGGCGGACGACGATGTATAATAGGCTAATGATGATGATGATACAGACCTTTATCAAAGACGAAATTTGAAAATTTTTAATCTAGAATCGATTGCTGACATGCCCCTCGATAGAAGTGCACGATATGGATGTATATGAGACAAAAAAAGCGTGCCAGAATCGTAGTGTGTGGCGAGCCGCAAGTAGTCTCTGCCTACTCTAAACGAATGGAAGATATTATGGTTCTGGAAACTTTGCGAATAGAAATATTCATACAAATTGGCTGAACATCTCCCCGGTATAGCCGTGGGCATAAGCAATTTAATTAGTCAGAACTCAGAACCCAGTGGAACGTCTGTGTATCTGGTAAACATTATAGGGTACTTCTTAATATGTTGACAGTTTTTTGAGGGGATGAACAGACCAACACACTGAAGAACTTTCTCTATTATGACTGCATCGTACCTACTCGATCCAAATGTTTCTTGCGTCATATCGATGTTGGTCTAACAAAGAAAGTTGTTCAGTTTGATGGTCTGATTATTAATTTTTATTCGGGAAACCAACAGTCAAAATTACAAATGAATGGTTAAAGACTTTGAACATAAATAAATAAAATAGACCAATTACAGGAATTCGCTAATGTTAATTTAAATCTAAAGTAACCTTCAAAGTTATACCCTTCTTATACAGTGCCAAACTACGGTGCCAAAGATAAACAAAATGGATCCAAACCAATACAGAAGCTCGATAAAGATATTCGTTTTGCGTATAATTAGTATATACAGCGTGTTGAGCGAAAAGAGTCTTTCGTCTCACATTTCTTTATTATCCCCTTAAAAACCCGTAAGCATATTAAGGTGGAACCTGTACAAAATACAACAAAAAAATACAAAATATTTATTGAACCAACGTGTGATACTTACAGGTTTTCAGGACTCGTAATGATTATGATTAACAACCTTAGATTACCTATACCTAGTACATTGTGTAGATAATACAATAAAAGTAAGTGTAAGTGTATAAGGGCTTGACGGGATAAAACACAGCACGTTTCTTCAGGGAATATGTCATTATACATTTTGTATGGTAATAAGGAGATCTGCTAGGATTCCGATTCGGATTTCGGTTTTCGACAGGAAAATAAATAATTCGAATGCGATAATGTCTAACGTTATTTACGATCGGTATTCTTGAGGTTTACGTTACTCTGACTGCTATTTATCCGAATATTTTATTTAGTACTACTGGTACTGTGAAACGTGGATGTTCTGAGGTTTCAGAATATCTCTGACTACCCCCTCGGGGAATATAGTCGTGAGCATATGCTGCTTTGATTTAGTTTCGATAAATCAGATGCAAACAAGTAGGTGTCAACAGAAATGTTAATGAACTGAACGGTAAGTAAATATTCATGTTTTCTTTGTTATTTTAAAACATGACGTGTCAAAAAAGGCCACTATGGATTTAGAATGATAATCGGTCCAAGCAAGAATTATTTATGCTAATTTTTGTTTGCAATTTTGGTACAAAACTAAAACTAAAATAACGTAAGTAACGTTAGGGGGAGGGGTGGTTAGAAAGTGCTTAAAATCGTCTTACGTAATTAATGAATGGCCCCTACGTTTTAGGGTGTATTCAGATAATAAAACTAAACAACTTTCCCTAAGGAAGATATGCTGAAAAAAGAGAAAATATTTGGGACCCCCCAAAGAAAATCCATCTGCTGATCCAAAATGCGTCTGATTGGAAGACACCGACAACAATGAAATTAATGAATGAAATACTCGTAAGAAAGCACCAATGAGGTACTTTGGTAGTTGGAACTCAGTTCCTGTTCACCACGTTTAGTGAGTTTGTGTATATTTGGTACACCACTCTTGTTTATACATACTCAAAGTTTTAGTATTATTTATTTCGTCGTTCCGCTGCGCTCACCGAAATTGCAGCTTTCCACCTCGGTCGAGGAGAAAAATAGTATACCTACTAACCTATCGGGCAGTAAATAAGAAAGCTTTGCCTCGGTCAATGAGGTCGGAGACCTTTCTTACTTTCCTGCCGTCTTTGTGTAATCCTAATCTACTATTAATTATACTAATTATTGAATTTATTTATTTATTCGAAATTTTTATTAGTCGTAAGTATATTTTAATATTTTTTCCTAATAAATATAATTTCGGATCAGTTTTTCCGAAGTAGTGTAAGTCAGATAAACAATTAAATTAAATCTTTATTTATTTTAATAAATAGGTATTACATAAAAATACTTGAATCTATAAACTATAAGGTACTAAATACACAACAGTACAAACAAACCTCCATTGGTTATTGTTATTGACTAGCTAGCGTTGGTTATTGTTGACAATATAATATAATTAACTATTAACAATTGAATGGCTATAGACATAATTTATTATTCGAGTTTGTAGATAAAATAATAATTAATTACAAGTTTACGACGTTATTTATTTAATAGCTTTACCGATATTACATTTTGACATTATGGGTCCACCGGGACCACCCCATTTTATTCGATAGAGGTTCATAGGATGTCTTGGCATATGAAATTCATATGGTAGTGGTGCCTTGTTCCAGCCATGAGACGGCATGCATTTTACGTACATCATCATCATCATCATCATCAGCCTATCATCGTCCACTGCTGAACATAGGCCTCTCCCAAGGCGCGCCACAAAACTCTGTCCTTGGCCTTCCTCATCCAGTCGCTCCCCGCTACTTTTTTTAAGTCGTCTGTCAAGCGGGCAGCAGGGCGTCCCACACTACGCCTACCAGTTCGCGGTCTCCACTCTAGAACTCTGACACCCCATGGGTTGTCAGTTCTTCGGCAGATATGACCAGCCCATTGCCACTTCAGCTTGCTAATTTTACATACATGACTGGCTATATTCGATGTATCAAACATGTATCAAATGAAAACATTAGCTACGAGTATCTCACACACACACGCGGATCGCGTGACTGGAAAAATGCCCTAACGAAAACATATAGTTCCATTTACGGATAATAGAAACGCTATTCAAATTGTCACACTGATAAAAAATTTCATATTAGATACTTAGCATAAGCATATACTCACGACTATATTCCCCTAGGGTGTAGTCAGAGATATTCTGAAACCTCAGAACATCCACGTTTCACCAGTAGTACCGGAACTCTGTCCAGTGTGAGGGGGGGGTGAGTCCGCCGCCACTTATAATGGCCAGTGGGTATAATAAATGCCTCGAAATTGAAGCCTGCAGGTTTCCTCACGATGTTTTCCTTCACCGAAAAGCCAGATGGTGTTACAAATCGTACATAAATTCCGAAAAACTCATTGGTACGAGTCGGCCTGGACGGGGATCGAACCATCGCCTCCTGCAAGGCAGACAAGGTTATTCGTCACTGGACCACCACGGCTTCCTATTAGATACTTGACGAAATAAATTCCTACTACTCGTCGCTCTGAAAAACATAGTTTTATCTATTGATCTATAACCTCACGCCTGCTTTCTAAGGAAGGTAAGCAGAGATATAGCGTCGGTCGCCTCAATCATGAGGTCCGGGTTCGACTCTAAACGGGCGACATGCCATTTACCTATGAGTTTTTATAACTTATGTACGTAAAACCGACTGCTCTCAATCGGTGAAGGAATACATATTGAGGAAACCTGCATACGCTGAAAACGAAATTATGATACGTACCTAAGTAAAGTCTATCAATCCGCATTGGGAACGCGTGGTGGACTAACGCCATACACCCTCCTTACGGGTACGTATAAAGGCTGATGATGACGGTGATTTACTTGCAATTTTATTTATAGAAAGTACAATTATGAACAAAACACCAAGGTCCAGCGAATTCATCGTGAATAACAAAGTAACCTGCAATTTGTCCGTTTTATATTACAGTAATTAAAATAACAAAGTCAAGGAAACTACGTATAAAATACAAAAGCCAGGACCGCTGCGCTACGCCGCCGTAGCACTCGTAGCGTGCGCAATAGCCTTCCCTCCAATTTGACGTCAGTTCGTAGCCGAAACCCGTAGCGGACGGGTGCTACGCTCTCTCCAACACCTACCTTCTGTTACAAAACCTCAAATTTATTTATTAAAAAACCTTCATCTGAACCTTTTAGTCAAGTTTCATGTAAAATTCTATCAAAATTTTTATTACAGTGATAATTTCGTGGGAAAATATTTATTTTTAGAATTAGGGTAATCCAAATACGGTGGTCTGCGCTAATTTATCGCGTGGTATTACGTGTTTTAGTGTGAAATTTTTGTGTGTTGTGTTATTTTTGCGTGTGAGAATTATATTTTTGTGTTAATGTGCTGTATTTTGGCGTCGCAAGAGAAAATGGCGAGTAAGTATTGAGATCGGAGCCAAAATTTTACATATTTCAGTGCAGAGCCTAATTTAAGTTCAAGCGTTTTTATGACCGGTACGCACTTGACGAATATTTTATTGTATTTTGTTGCCATTCGTTAAATTAGATCGTATCTTCTTTGATTATTTTTCAAATTAGTTCTTTTAACTTATTAAAAATACATGCTTTAAATAAAAGTGAATCATAAATGCAAAGGAGATGCGGCCCCGGCCATAGAAAAAATGCCAACGGTTGTATACAGTTGTATATTATTTTATAATGTAGGTAATATTACATTTATCATGTATGGACCCTTAAATAATTTTTATGATGCTTATTTTGGTAAAAAAAGATATTTAAAATATCTAAAATGTGGAAACACCTGTCATCTCTTTTCTGTGACAATTGTCAGATATTATTTTTTATTGCCTTGGTATTGCCGCTGTATCATTTTTTCTTTTTGAAGTATACAATATTTGGCATTTATCGCCGGATGTCCTTTAAATTTGAATAAAACTTAAGCCAATTATTTATTAATTAACCTTCTTAATCATTCTCTTAACTAAATATTAATTATTTATTAAGCAATAGTATATCTATGTTTCAATTTGAATGACCGATTACAGAATAGTGTGATTAGAGAAAGATGTAGTGACAAGGATTGAAAAAGGTATGTCGAGGTGGTTTGGTCATGTGGAAAGAATTAGCGAATAAAGGTTGAAAAGGGCAGTCATGAAATTTAAAGGTGTGAATGGAATACATAAAAGGGAAGGGGGGGGAGGGTCATCTTAGACGCACGTACGATGATCAATTTAGAGGCGTTTTGACTGAGGGCCAAGTAAAATGTACCCCGAACTTTATTTTATTTTGATCTAAGCCCCGAACTGACGAGCATGTATGAAGAGACTTATGGATGTTGAACATTATTTTTGAATGCCAAAATGCTAGAATATTATTTGAACTTAATTGATTATTTTATTGTAAGATCTGTTATTAATATTATAATATTAATTGTACTCATATTCGCAAATAAATGATGTCTGTCTGTCTGTCTGAGAAGGTGAGAGATGAGTGTCAGAATCATTGCATGCGGCGGTCTATTGTCTCTGCCCACCCCAGTGTGACTCACATGATCATAATTGTATGTATGTATAGTCTAATTAATATAGTACGCATAGGTACATCTGTTTAGAAAAGCGATTAGATGTTGATCGACGATTGAAGTGATTCCATACTAATCCTTCCACGAGACCGCGATTATCCTTTACAATATTATTATTGGATATGTGGGTTATTGGGAATTTTAGCACTCCTATAATTTACTGATTTATTGTTTCACCTATATTGCACTCACACAGACACAAATCAGGTACAGGTAGCATACTCACACATCAGCTCTATTTCTTGTTATCTGGTATAGGCATAGGTACAATTAGTTTCCAGTGGTGTTAACTCCTGAAAACCAAAATCAACAGTTAGTAATAAAAACAAATTTAACCGTACATAAATTACGAAGAATTAAGACGCTGTTATCCCGTCAAGGCCGTTTTTTGAACACGCACGAAAGTGTTTTAAACTGTGTTTTAAAGTCTGAAATTCAATTATGTCTTATTTAAGGATCGGGCGGATGGGCGACTGTTCTCAATTACACGATTAGATTAAGTTTACTAGATAGAAAAACATCCCAAAGTTACCCCTTTTTGTTATGTTTTTTCAATACTATGATTAAACTGCTGATATTTAACTTTTTATTCTTGTAAGTACTTAACTAAATACCTACATTAAATATTTCTAGTGAACTCAGAAGAATTTTTAGCTTAGAAACTCCCATGATCAAAGTATTGACGAAAAACACGTTTTTTTGCGATCCTGCTTTCAATTGGAGCGGGATGGCTAATTGTAAACTTATGCTTGCAAGAAAGAGACGCTTGCACTGGGATAACCCAGCCTTAAGCCGTACAGGCCGGGAATCGAACCTCCTTCCAGCTGTTACCGCTCGCTCTTCCAACTTTCCACGGTTTTCATAAACTTGTGAACACTACGCTCCGATGAAATATTGCTTCATTCGTGTGAAAAATTCTTATTTTCCCCTTACTAAATTAAAGTTAGTCACTATTTATTTGCAGTAAATAATACGTGGTAAACATACAAAGCAAACAAACATAACAACCATCCAATCGAATAGCCCACCCTGGGTCGAGCCTTTGCCAAACTTACCATTATGCTCGCGGCATCGTGCATGCTGAATTAAATATAAGGTATGATTAATCTAATATAGGGAGGTGTCTATTGTTATGAGAAGTTTATTCCGAGAGCGCAAATGAGCGCTGCATACAAACGTACTGTGGTGATAATTTCAATATTAACCAATTAAAGTCAATTACATTTTTCAGAAACAATCTAGAAACGAATCTCTATGCTTATATGAAGTCAGATTTTCGTTAAAATATACAGTTTTAATACTAGAATTAATTTAAGATTTGTATGGACTCTTTGAGGCACTGTAACTTTAAAACTATACGTTTTAACGAAAATCTGACTACATACAAGCATAGAAATTTGTTTTTAGATTGTTTCTGCAAAATTTCATAAAATTCTAGAACCATAATATCTTCCATTCTTTTAGGATAGGCAGAGACTACTTGCGACTCTATAGTTAAATACAATATAGCTAAAGACAGATAGGACCTATCACAATCTAGTGCCAATCAAAGTTCCACAACTTAGTCTAGACTTGTATTACGGCAATTAATTAACGATATCTGAATAGATAGTAAACAACTAATCCACTATTTCGGTAAAGGTAAAGTTAATAATACCTATAAATGACTATCTATAATTACACTAGGTATTATTAACTTTACCTTTAGCTTCGAGACGCAGATGGGTCTACCATCATCATCAACAGCCTATGTGTACGTACCACTGCAGGGCACAGAACTGCCCTTATGTAGGGTATTTGGGCGTTGTGTAGTTCACCACGCGTGCCCAATGCGGATTGGTTGACTTCTCATACGTTCTATTTCTTCTTCAGGGTATCCAGGTTTCTTAACGAAGTTTTCCTTCACCGCTTGAGAGCAGTCGGTATTACGTAAAAGCTCATTGGTAGGTACATGACATATCTTCCATGCGGATTCGAACCACTGACGCTCTCTGGGGTTTACTACTAACGAAATAATTATATTTTTGTACGTTTCTATTTATATTTGAAATTCATCAGCTTTTATCGTTCCCACTGGGGCATAAGGCTTGCCCTGGCCTGGCTCACCCTCATATTATTGGTTTCCCGAAAACCACAATAACTTTCGATGAATATGGATCGGGCGTTTTATTGAAACGAGAAATCAATCTAGCTTGTTCTCGTTCAAGGAGATTTGCTCCATGTTCTCGTGTTGTTGGATATTCGTTTTTCGCTAATAATAGATGGTGTTGATCCAGAGAAGCCGAGTGCTTCATGATCAGACGTTATAATATGTGATTCCAGAATATTGTGTATTACCTTTAATTGGCCCTTTAGTATCCAGACTTCTGTAAAAATGTCTTCTATAATGTGACATATACAGGGTGTAACAAAATACCCTCGTAATATTCTAGACCATCGAACTGAACAACTTTCACTAGGGAGCCGACATCGACAAAAAAAAAATGCTTTTTCATACCTCTGGGATAGCTGATTTTGAAAAAACAACCTTGTAACGAAAGTTGTTCAGTTTAATAAATGACAGTCCTGGGTTCGAATCTTGGTTCGGTCATGGATGTTATATGTGTGTGCCGTTGTTGTATGGTTCCCATAACAAAAAGCCTGAGGCTTACTTGGGATCATTACAATGTATGTGCCTGTGAGCGTTATTTATTTATTTATTTTATTTATATCCAACTTTGATGGTCTATTAACCCCACCCCTTTAAATATTACTCTGGGGTATGTACCTTATGTATAATGTACCTTCATTAGCATACAACGTTATTGTTTGTGTATGAGCTTGCTAAAGATCGACCAGGGACACTGTCCAGAATAAAGTGTTCGATTTTCAGGCTAAGCGTTGGGCTGAGCTCGATGCCAAGCGCGATTAACTTAAAGCCAGAACCCCCGCCATCCAGTCAAACTATACTCAAAGTCAATATAATTTATTCAATATAGGAGCTTGAAGCACACTTATTAAACGTCAAATCTTTTTTAACACTTTCGCTGCTAAGCTCAAAACAATGACATTCGCGCAGTGCTAACACTGTGGAATGCTATACGATTCTGACTCAAGCTGTGAGTCATGAGCACTGCGGCCCATAGGTCGCTGACCTACCAGGTAGGTCGTCAGCAGTTAAAGTGTTTAGCTACCACCGCGTCGGAACGTGTTGTCGCTGTAGAGAAGATGCGGCCAGAAACTCATTCTTCGTTAAGAAAGCTGGATACCCTGAAGAAGAAATAGAACGTATGAGAAGTCAACCAATCCGCATTGGGCACGCGTGGTGAACTACACAACCTCCAAATACCGACATGAGGGCAGTTCTGTGCACTGATGGGAAATTGACTTGTAGCCTATGCGGAGGTACTTTTAAAGCCAAGATAGGCTACAACATTCACCAAGAGCACATCAACGAAGCTCTCAAAGTCAATAGCCATAATCAGTCGCTGTGGTCGAACATGGCCATGAAGCATCATCATCAGCATTTAAATAAAACAAACAGACAAGTACCTAGTTATACTAAACTGTTATAGTCCTACTCGTACATCATCTGCTACGCATGCATGCATGTGGTGCGAATCGTGCGGGTCGTAATTTGGAAGGGCGTTTTATTGTATTTCTGTCGGCAATTTATCACTTTGTTATATCATTCACAAAGGGCACTTTCAGGGAAACAATACATTGTTCTATACAAGTTCTACACGGGTGACTATGCGTGATCTAAGTTCATTCATATCTTGAATTCGTGAGTTCATGTTGTTTCACAGGGAAACAAATGTTAGGCAATAGATTGGAAGGGTGATTTTTGAATGTTACTTACAATACTTACGCTGGCAATAAAACTCGCCATCTGTTTTCTGCGTCATATCTTAGGTTTAGAAATCGACTAAAAGAGAAGATTTGTAAGGAATGAAGGATGAATGTTAAAATGTGAAACAATAAGGGAGGATAAATCCCACCCACCCCTGGATACGTGCTTGTTCGTCTATTGCCAGAAAGCAGTAGCTAGGTACTCCCTGAATTTTACAGTAATAAAGAAAAAATTGAAATAATAGGGGATCGGACTGCATCAAATATATTTTAGTTTTATCTTCTTAGTAAAAAAACGTTTGAAAATAACGCTAAACTCTCGTTTTCTGTAATTCTTTAGCTTGAATAGTATTTTTAATAATAGGATGAAGTATAAAAAGTAATGAAATGTTGATGACGTCACTTGTGAGTATCTAGTACAATTTTTCATACAAAGTGCACGTTTTGACATTCGATTCAGAGTTGCTAATTTGACTAATTGTCCGACCCCCTTTGGACTTCCTATTGCGTTCATTTGTTACATTATACTAGTATATAGTACTCTGTGATTATACATAAATACCTTCCCTAAATTAACCTGCTTACTGTACCTTTGTGGTGCTTATTGCTTAGTGCTAGTCGAAAGTCGACCATAATGCGTTACCGTTATCGGCTTGGGAAATCGGAAGATGTAACGTTTATGGATATATGTATTTCAAGATGTGTACCTGTTCGGTATTAAGCCGCTTAGATTAGCATAATCTCAGACTATGGTGTCGTAAAACGGGGCTAATCTTTTCAGGTGTCTATTATCTCTAATGCACACACCGTATGCCTTACGGTTATAGTTCATTCAACCTCTTCTCTGATTGTAGTGGTTTCCCATCGGATTCACAAGAGGTAGGTTAGATTAGGAACAAGAAAGTGTATCGCAATTTTAGCAATATGTCATCAACGCAAGTGACCCAACTGCTGGTCCAAATCCTCATCCGATCCTCTTTTGCCTTATCGGCCACCCCGATAAGGCTTTGCTCCATAGTATGTCGTCTATAGCCTGTATCCCGCCTATTGCTACTTCAAGGAACAAAATACATCAAAGCTACCAATAAAAACAACCAATCGAACTGCTTAATTTTCCTCAGAATCCAGTTATTTTATTATTGGTTTCAAGTTACGTTTACCTACACATCTCCGCTCTCTCCGTTTTGTTGGAATCCGGGCAAATCAAATAAAAATAAAATTTGTTTGTTCATAATAATATCTTATAGATAACTTTCTGGCGTCATGTTTTTGATTCTACCACTGCGTCGGAAGGAGTTCCGTTGTAGAGAAGATGCGGCCAGAAACTCTACCAACACGGGCTTTGCCATCAATAGGCCAACAGTGCGCGCCACGGTTTACAACGGGTACAGTACGACCAGGAAAATATGACCCTTCGTTAATCTTCGTTTGCGCAGAGCAGGCCCGAGTCCCCGACAAAACCCGAAGTCATTTAGCAGCGAAAAGGGCGCGAAAACAAATTAGCCAATAGCGTAAACGGATTGAAGGTGGCACATCCTGATTGGTCAATATAATTTCGCGCGGTATTAAAATTTGTCAACTGCGCAGGTACATCGGTAAGCCTTATAAACCTGGTACTACTGTTACATTCTATCTCACTAATCCCGGCTAGTCAATCCGCCGCGTAGTCCCGGCAACTATAGGCCCGGTATCCCTTCTGGGTGCCCCTAGGTCGGTTGTTCATTTACTGGCTCGGTAGACCATTTATGGTCCCTCCAATAGTCCGCCGTGATAAGCAGTAGCTGCTCTTTCGCAATTGCAATGCTGTAATTATAAAATCGAAAAGAAAAAAAGTAGGATTCAAATCTGCCGTCTTGAATTCGTGATGATTGTCTTGGATGTCGTGAACCTTGGTTCGACGAACGGAGTACATGAGGCTATTTTAAATTAGTTGGCGAAACTGAACCAGGGCACTTGTTAATGATAACAGGTTGCATTATCAATGTTTATATTTAGTATTGATGATTAACTAAATTATTACTATCGTACGTATAGCGTACGTAAGGCTGAAGTAAGCGGGGCGCGGGCGGACAGCTGTAAATCATATGTCGGGGCGGCGGGTCATTATCACCCAATTGTACTTAGTAACAGATACCAAATGCGTTTGTTAAGTTTCGCCAACTAACTAATTATATTTAGGGCCTGTTTCACCACTTCTGGGTAAGTTCTTCAATTCAATTTTTGTTTAATGGCATCCGATGTGTTATCACAATTCAGCCAAATATGATCAGTATAGTATTAAATTAGGTCTAGAGTGGCAGTTTTGCCAATGTAAGTAGGTAGTTTAGAGTCTCAAGTGATTGTTTTAAGGTTAAAACACAAAAGAGTTCACAAAATGGTAGAGCCACGGTCGGACATAACCGCGTCGATACGACGACCGTTCACCGTCAGATCCGCAACAAGACTCAGGGTAAGTTCTTGTTAGCTTATCCGACAGATAGTTTGACATATTTTGTATGAAATTATGTCAAAATATCTGTCGGATAAGCTAACAAGAACATACCCAGAAGTGGTGAAACAGGCCCTTAACCTTGTATTGGAGTTCTATTTTTATCACTCAGCTTATCACGCTGCAGCGCGCATCAGCTTCTACGCTCATGCGTAAAATATGTACCTAGATATGCAACAGCTGCATTTTCAACGAAAAGCACAAGACTTTATGGACTCTAAAGTGAAGTGTAGATGTTAAAATTGTGTTCACCGGAGCTGGCTTCCCGTTCCGACATTACTTTGACCTAGTTGCGGGTAGTTGAATAAACACATGTAATTAAATGCGTGATAAGGAAATACGTTTATATGTAGATTTTACATGGTTCAAGCTTGTATAATTACATCTGTAATGTTATCGTTTGCAATGAACACGTTTATACAGATGCCAATGGGACACAAACGAAACTTCATATTGTTTTCATGTAAATAAATGCTGAAAAAATACAGAAAAACAAACTCAAAATATTGGAATTTATTTGAATACGGTGGCGGTTTTTATTTGATTGAATACGGAGTTGGTGGAAGCGCTCGTTGGCGTAGTGGAGCTTCGGTATTGGAAACGATCACCGAAGTTAAGCAACGTCAGGTCCGGTCAGTCTTTGGATGGGTGACCGTTTAGTGGTATTTCATCTCGAGCGTTTCCGTGCTTCGGAAGGCACGTTAAGCAGTTGGTCTCGGATAGTTCCGTCAGATGGCGTTGTAACTATTCGTTAAGCCAGGTCAGAGGCCTATTGGCGGCTTGAAAATTCTCTGACAGCAAGTTGACCACTACCTTGCCTCCACCAACACGCACTGGGCCGCCTATGGTGTTTGTTACACCCTAGGGTAACACTACTAGTAGTGTTACTACCCCTTAAGTGTTTAAGGGGGTGCTTCAGACCATCAAACTGAACAACTTTCACTAAGGAGCCAACTACGAGTTTCTGGCCGCATCTTCTCTACAACGGAACACCTTCCGAAGCGGTGGTAGAATCAAAAATGACGTCAGAAAGTTATCTATGTGATATTATTTTGAATAAAAAATTTTGACTTTTTTTTTTTTGACGAAATTTCGAAAAAAAATCTGCAGTCCCATACATTTGAGTCGAGTCGTACAGCAGTTTTGTATGAACATGAAGCAGCAGAATTTTTTTGATATTTCGAAGTTGGCTCCATTGTGAAAGTTGTTCAGTTTGATGGTCTAAAGCACCCCCTTAAGTATTACTAGGGTCTTTTGTTACACCCTGTATATGAAAAGCCCATTTTTACGATTCTATAAAAGGAGCATGTAAAATGTATTTTTTTTTCATTCTATCCATAACCCTTAGTCGCATCACACAAGTTATAGAAGAAGAAGTTATAGAAATGGGTTTTTCTATTCAAACGATTAAAAGTTGTTAATAATACAATACTAGGGCAACATCCATTATAGAGAGCTTATATTCTATCTATCTAATCTAATGTAAACTATTTTATAACTGTAACTGAAGTGTGTCTGTACATTAAAGATATTTACAAGAAAAAGATTACGATATGGTTTTTAGGGATCCCTATCCCCAAATCAACCTTTTTTTAGAAATTTTGTCTGCCTGTTTGTTTGTCTGTTTGTTTGTGTGTTTGTTTGTTTGTTTGTTTGCGCATCACACAAAAACTACTGAACCTATTTTCATGAATTTTGTTTGTTTGATACGAGTATCTTATGATCTGACTTAAAATCTGGTCATATAATTTGCGCGGACGAAGTCGCGCGTAAACACTAGTGTTGTATAATTGTAACACTGTTCAATAGAGCGAAAGGGAGCGGAAAGGCAGATAAAGTCTGATTATCGTTGAATGCACTTCAGCTGTCGGTTTTCAAAACAGGCTGATATTTAACACTCTCACTGCCTGAAACATACAGGGTGTAACAAAACACCCTAATTAAACTTAAGGGGGTACTTCAGACTATCAAACTGAACAACTTTTAGTATTAGGTCATCTTCGAAATCGCGAAAAAATCAGCTGTCCCCATACAATTTCCATCGAATCGGTAGGTACCTTACTTACTGCAGTTTTGTATGAAACATCTGATTTATTTTTCGCTTTTTCGATGTTGGTTCCATAGTGAAAATTGTACAGGTTGATGGTCTGAATCACCCCCTTAAGTATTACAAGGGTGTTTTGTTACACCCTGTATACAGGCATACTGTACCCATCAAACCGAAAAACTTTTACTATGTGAGCAAACCTGTCAGGGGAAAAAAATCTGCTGTTCTATATTAAACTACAGCGCATACTCGACTTAAATGTACGAGACGAAGAATGTAGAAGAATGTAGTTGTAGCAATGCTCACATTTAGCAATTTACTGAAGGTAACTGTTCGATCTCTATGTTCATCGGGTTTACTGAAATATTGCCGTGTGGCTGACCGCTGGACGGCTGCTCCCCATGGGGATAGGTAATCCGTAGCCAATGAGATTATCGCCTCTAATCTAATTACATTGGCGTGATGGTGACTTCCTATCCTTAACACTAAAGTTAAGGTTTTTTAATAAATACGTAGAACAACCTAGATAGGTGACTTGGGAACACCGACATTTAAATGAAGGTAGTCAAGCTGACTTTAATAACCTTCTCTTTGTTCTGAGTTAATAACTGAAGGTTTGCCTACAGATTAATAATAAGTTAATACGTGTTTGCCGGCGAATATAGTAGATGAGACAGAATTCAAAATACAAATAACACTATGACACTCTTACAAAATATTGACACTTCATTTGTTTAAATCCATTAAGGTGGTTGGAGAGCTGTCAATTTAATACAAAACGTTGTCGTATAACACTCGTAGACGGTATTAATAAAAGTAATGTTTTATAAATGAAAAAATAGCTTAGAAAATCTAGTTTCCGCGAATCAAATAATATTTACAATTTGTAATATAATTACGAAGATATAAGGGTTTGAAATTTTGTATGAATAATTTCAAAGCGTGATATCTTCGTAATAATATTATAAATTGTAAATATTATTTGATTCGCGGAAACTAGATTTTCTAAGCTATTTTTCCATATATAAAACATTACTTTTATTACAACCGTCTACGAGTGTTATACGACAACGTTTTGTATGGACGGAAACCACCTTAAGCCGTTCAAGCTGCAGAGCGTATAAAAAAATTGACATACCTACATAGCCCTACATACATCTACTCGTACATACACACGAAACACACAACCCTCCCTCTGGGGCAGTCGGGTATTATGTACCTTCAAACGTGAATTGATATAAAGAGGCCACTGACCTAGTATTATCGTTTATTCATCACAAATCATATTTAAAGTATTCGCATCGAATCAATCAAAATATATTGCGATGAAATTCAACCACCAAATGTCGGCGCTTTTGGGGCAAACATTTGGTTACGCAAATAAAATTACGCATTTATTTGATGTTCAGTTTTAGTAGGTAATTCATCACCGTCACAGCCTAATACGTCCCACTGCAGGGAACAGGCCCACCCTCAGGGAGTGTGTATGGGCGTTAGTCCACCACGCGTGTCCAATGCGGATACGGAGTTGTAATTAAAAAAATAGAGAAAAAAAATTATTCTATCATATCAACTGATGTTTTTGAGTCTGAGGAATTAAAATGACGATAAAATCATTAGGGTAACAAATAGGAATATAACATCAAGAAAGCAACCTGGGCATGCCAAAGTGATTTAAATAATCGGTGATCTAATAATTTGCGTACCTAGAATGAACTCGTCAAAATGATTCTAACTTTCGCGTAACTCTTAAAGTAATTGTTAAAGATTGATGTATTCACTTTAATTGTTTGGTGCACCAGTGGTCATAACAAATTGTTTTATAAAATCTAGAGCGTCCCAACGCTGTTTGGCACATCGCCAAAATAAATCCACGGAAGCTATCACTAACGATTTGCTCTTATAACTTTTTTGTATGTTAGGAAGATGTAACCCTCAAGTTGCCCTCAATATAGGAAAGAGTTTTGAATAAAAACTAGCTTCTATAGTTGCTGAGAAAAGTGGCTGTGACAGACGGACGGACAGACACGAGAGTGATCTTATAAGGGTTCCGTTTTTCATCTTTGAGGTTCGGAACCCTAAAAATCGACAAAATAGATTAGATATTTGAAAGACTGAAGTCATATTGAATTTAAACGGAATTAAATAAGTAGGAACTTATTAAAATTTTATTGTATACACGGAAATACAGAATATTATAATTATTATAATATAACACTTAACCTAAACAAAGAACAAAAGAAAAATAAAACTAATACCTACTAAAATTAATAATGAATCTTCGTTCTTTACTGTATGATTGGTCTGTCGGAAAATTTTGTAGGAAATACATTAAGTACGTGGATGAATGTCGAGGAAGCAACAGATATGCTGGTGGTCTGTACCTACCCCAACTGGAGACAGACAAAAGAATGATTTCCTTCAGTATTCCTATGCATATGCTAAAGTCGAGTATTTGCTACAGCTGAAACTACAAAGATATAGTTATACCCAGTTATAGCCCCACAAACAAATCTTTTTTTTACACTGAGGGTAGGCCTGTGCCCTGCAGTGGAACGTATATAGGCTGTGATGAGAAGAAGATATATAGGGTCCTTCTTAATATGCTGACACTTTTTTAAGGGGATGATCAGACCATCAAACTGAACAACTTTCTCTATGGGACCAACATCGAAATCGCGAAAAAAAAAACAGCTCTTCCATACAAAACTGGAAACCTACTCGAGCCAAATGTATGGGACAACTGTTTTTTTTTTCGTGATTTCGATGTTGGTTCCATAGAGAAAGTTGTTCAGTTTGATGGTCTGATCATCCCCTTAAAAAAGTGTCAGCATATTAAGTTGGACCCTGTATGTAGTTCCAACCCTAAAATTTCGCCACATCCGTCTTTTTTAGACTCTTAACGAAAAAGATTTATGAAAACCTTGATTCTTAGAAAAAAAAACCAACCTTATATATGCCAACCCGACCAGAAAATAGAAATATAAATATTATTTATTGTGATCATAGGTACATAATTGATGACATTATTACCGCCGAACATAATTATGTAACACACCTAAAAAAAATATTAAATTAATAAACATTAGTTAAGCTAGCTAAAGCTAAAAACCTACTGACTAAAACCAGAAACCCTTAATTGTGTACAAGTTTACAAAAACATAAAGTTAAACTTTGATGCCATCAACATGATTGCCTTTTAAGGTCAAAAGCCTTAACGAAGTCTGTGTTCAAAATTTGAACTACCATTTTAGCAAATTGGTAATTCTGATGGTACTCCATTGTACGATATTGAACAATGATGCCGTCAATATGTGCCGTGCTATCTGAAAATACGTATTTTTGTTTTACAAAAACGCCCGTCCGGGCTTTACATAATTTATTTTAATTATTCACATTTTATAAAATATTCGGACATTGTTAAACTGAACGATATATTTGGTGCATCCTGCATGGTGGATGCTATCTACATGGTGTAATAAAAAATAAATAAATAAGGGCCTGTTTCGCCACTTCTGAGTAAGTTCTTGCTAGCTTATCCGACAGATAGTTTGACGTATTTTGTATGAAAATATGTCAAAATATCTGTCGGATAAGCTAACAAGAACTTACTCATAAGTGGTGAAACAGGCCCTAAGTCTTGGACATTGTCACACAAATTATCTAGTCACATTTAAATTAAAGTACTAGAAACTAGCCTGGACTTGTATTATGATGACTAGACAACGATATAGATATGTAATAAAACACCCTAGTTGTATTTAAAAAGGTGGTTTAGAGTCTAAACATGTGAAACTTAAAAACATCTGCTGTTTCATACACAATTGCAGAATCGACTCGACTCGAAAATAATCTATGGGACATATGACCAAAGCTGACGATGATCATGTAAATGACGACCCCGTTGGTTGGTTACCATGCCAGACTGCCAAACCAGAGTCCTGGGTTCGGAACCCGGTTGGGTCATGGCTGCTATTATGGCTGTGCCATTCGTTGTTGTCATAGACTTAAACTCTAGCGATAGACTTGCCCTTTCATAGAAGCAACATGTTCCACTTGAATGAGGTGTCCGAACCTGATTTATGTTCCCGAGTTCACTTCATCACTATGGCAATGACAGACCGCAATGTGTCATTTTGTGTTGTTTTGTGTGACATGTTGTTTGTTTGAACGAGCTTGTCTATCGCTAGAGTAATATGTCTATGGTTGTTGTATTGTTTCCATAATCAAAAGCCCATAGCTTACTTGGGAACATTACAATGTATCTGCTTGCGAGCTAGCAACGAAACGAGCACTGCGAAGTTAATTAGAGATAGCGAATGCGAACTAAGTGTCTACCCACTGAAATCTCTTACATTAATGATTAACTTAGCAGTTTACTGTTCTCGGAACTGCAGTAGACCTTTATTACCGAATTAATGTAACCTTTAACATTTACTACGCAAGTAAGTTAACTATACGAAGGTGAGAATTTTGAGCCAAGCATTACATAGCGAAAAGAATGTTTCTTCTACGTTTCTCCTTTTACTGTACTGTTATCTGCCTTCATGCTAAATTGAGTGCAATTATGAAGGAGTAATTGAGGCGGGCAGTCAGAATGGAGGATAGTCTAAAGGTTCCTTGTTTGACTACGGTTACCCATAAAAAGTAGCGGGGAGCGACTGTAAGAAGGCTTAAGGTGTAAATTCGTAGCCGACCGCATGAAGCGTGCGACTGAATTGTGTCGCGGCGACGTGTCGCGCGACACGTCGCTGCGGTCGTGAATTCCAACCCGACCGCACGCAGCAGCCGCAGACTGCAGCTACAGACAGTGTTGCCAACTTAGGGTATTTTCAGGAGTAATAATTTTTCTTTGGGTATTTTTTGGGTGCTCCCGTGCTCCCCTTTGTGGTAGTCAGAATCCTTGTTACCAACAGATCTTAGTAGCCTGGATCAATTTCAACTTTTTTAAAGATTTAGGATGGCTCTAATAAAGGGTGAACAGAAAAGATTTTAGTAAAAACATGTTTTTTTTATTTAAGTATTTCCTTAAATTATCATACTCGTATTTATATACTTATATATAGTAATATTTGAACACTGTTTTACCCAAGGGATTTACCAAATACCAAACGCCAGTTTTATGTAGGACTCTGTATCCAAATTAATATGCTGACACTTTTTAAGGGGATCATTGTTGGAATTTAACGGAAAATGTGGTTGAAAATAGTTATTACATTAAATTGAAAAATTATCGTGGAATTTGTATTAATTATCGTGTTATACCCGACTTTTATTTTCTATCGCATGTCACTCAAAAATATCGTGAATCTAGGATAATTATCGCATGTCTGACAGCACTCGACGACACTACTGGTCTGCGGTCGAGCGACAGTGAAGCTGGACCGCAGAGTCGCCCGCTACGCAGGGTATTTCATAGCCCGCTCCAGCTGCATACGCTTCATGCGGTCGGGTGCCAACTTGTACCTTTAGGTTAGAGGTATGTGGCGCACCTTGGGGGAGGTTTTTTTAGCAGTGGACGGTGATACGCATAAATGTTAATGATGATGGATGAAACTATGTCTATCGTGACAGGTAGTGAGCCCGAAAGTATTTTTTTTTTAAACTTTGAATATTGGAAATAATAGACGGGCCGATAGTTCAGTCGGTAGTGAACCGAGGAGCTGTGCCGAGGGTCACGGGTTCAAATCCCGCTTGTATGGTGAACACAAGTCGCACTGACGGAGCAGCAAACGTCAGTCCGCCATTTGTGAAGCAAGGAGTTGTATGAAACCGCACGTAGAAGCACACACGGTGACGCATTGACGCACCGGGTGTGGTTCTATGGACTGTCATCTGCCGCTTCGTCAGTACGTCATCGTCTGGACTTAATTCTGGTACTTTAAATGTGACCAGATAATTTTGGAAAAATAAAAGTCATCATGAGTTTTATTAAGAGAGTGTCCTCAAAATAAAACTTATTTCACGTTCCGAAACGACCAGACTAATATATCGTTCGTCGACCCAAATATTTTGGCAAGGACTGTGTCCTGCCTACTAAATAAGATAAAATCCAGATGTGAGACAGAGAGGCGGCATCTGCATTTGATGTTAGAACAGGAGGGAAAATTGTCTCGAAGATGGCTCGATAATTAATGGTTGGTGTTTTAAACTGACTGACATCTGAGAAAAAAAGGGCTGTGCTATTTTTGGTTCAACCCTCGGAAGTTGACGAAGGAAGTCTTCTTATTTAAACATTGAATTAGAACACTATGGAAGATGGGTCCACGCTCAAAAGTGTCCGAACCAAAAGAAGTGTACAATTCAAAAAGGCACTGTAGTCTCTTGCCATTCTTTGTTTGGTCGTCTAAGCACGCGCGAGTTCATGATCGTACTCGATGTATTTAAATATATTTTGTTACTAGCAACTTTCTGTTTAAGTTTAGAAATACTATCCAATAGGATAGTATATGCTAAAAAAACACTTTCCACTGCCATTTCTTCACTAGATATAACATTATTTTCTTTCCGAAGTGAATTATTTTACTAGGTATCGGTATTCCACATTTCGATTTACCATTATATCTAAAAAAAATTGCCTCCTAATTTCTTCTTATGGAAAAAGGTGGAGATAAATATCAAAGTCACAACATAATTATGTGCTTACGAGTGTTGTATGATGGCCATTAAGTATGAAAAGAATAAAGTCACAAACTAATAAGAGAATAAAGTTGAGTTCTGTCATTCTGTCACAATCTACGAGAGTGTTTGATTTCCAATAAAATTCTTAATTATACATAATTTAACAACGAGCAGCCCGTCTAGTATGATTTCTCTATTTGCACACTTCTTGTCGCGGCATTAAAGGCGCGTCGCACGCGAGTAGAGAAACAAACAAGACCCCGCTAAAGTTTTAACAAATTAGAATGACATAGCGTAGAACTATACAAACACGATTGTACAAATTAATTTTGTAATTACTTTGTGAGCCACGTATTCTTTTTTAGGCAAGCAAAACCTTATTTATTTAAATGCGAGAGCAACACCCTCTTGGCTGGCTTTTGTTTTAATGAATCTACCCACGTTTATCTTCAGGCAACGATAGGCAAAAAAAAGCTCATAATAGTCCAAACAGCCATGCCTTTGAACACGAGCTTTGATCATTGCTTTTTATAAGCTTCCTTTACATACAAGCTTGGGCTTTCAGCGAATAGAAACATGGTTTTATTTTCATTGAATGTATAAGGAAAAGGTAAGGGAAATGTCTAAGGTAAATATCATTAGATTTCTGGCCTTTGAGTATTTGAGATAAAATGCGGTTATATTTAGGTAAAGTTCATTTCTTGAATGATTTCTGTTATTTTTTTTTCTGTAAAGGCGTCCTGGTTTGTTCTTGCCTAGTTTAGGTAAATAAGCCTAGAATAGATATTTTGTCCCGCTCCAGAAAACAAAGTGAGGTATCACTACTGGATAACGAAAAATGTAGGTATGTGGGTTGAAAGTTAGTGAGACAAAACGAATCTACAAAAAAATCTGTGCCGATAAACTTAAGGTGGTTGCAGAGGTGTCAATTTTATGCAAAAGTTTGACGCGTAATACACGTAGACGGCATTTACATAAGTAATAGTTTATATATGGAAAAATAGTTTGGAGAATCTAGATGCCGCGTATCAAATAAAATCAATACATATATCAAATAAAGATACGCGGCATCTGGATTCTCCAAACTATTTTTCCATATATAAAATATCACTTTTATTAATTCCGTCTACGCGTAATACGCGTCAAATTTTTGTATGGAATGAAACCATCTTAAGTGAACTAAACATGAGTCCGATACTGACGATCTTTGTGATGGCGACGATGATGATGATGACCAGGCGATGATTTTTTTCGCCTTTCGCATACCTCTAAATATGACAAGTTTCAGCTTCCTATATGTAAATAGGTAGGTATCTCATAAAAACGAGTGTGACAGACGGATGGACGAGGTGATTCCGTAGTGTTTTGTTTTGCCAATACGTACGGAACACTAAAAACACTTAATTCGAAACATATCCCTTAGTTGCCTCATAAGACACCCACGGGCAGAAATGTAGTGGTATACTCTAGCCGGAACCACGCGGCTATTAGTGCGTTCACACATGATGATGCAATGACGTAGCGGCAAACGTCAGTCCGTCATTTATGAAGCAAGGTCGAGTTGCAAGAAACCGCACGTAGAAGCACACACGGTGACGCATTGACGCACCGGGTGTAGTTCTATAGACTGACATCTGCCGCTCCATCAGTGCGTCATCGTGTGTGGATGCACCACAGGGATGCACTTAGTCATGGCACATACTCACGACTATATTCCCCGAGAGGGTAGTCAGAGATATTCAGAAAACCTCAGAACATCCACGTTTCACCAGTAGTACCGAAACTGTCCAGAGTGTCGGGGGGTGAGCCCGTCGCCACTTATAATGGACAGTGGGTACAATACATGCCTCGAAATTGAAGCATGCAGGTTTCCTCACGATGTTTTCCTTCACCGAAAAGCCAGTGGTGTTACAAATCGTACATAAATTCCGAAAAACTCATTGGTACGAGTCGGCATGGACGGGGATCGAACCATCGCCTCCTGCACGGCAGGCAAGGTTACTCGCCAAACGACCACCACGGCTGTTGCACTTAGTCATGGCATATGCTCACGACTATATTCCCCGAGGGGGTAGTCAGAGATATTCAGAAAACCTCAGATGCACTTAGTATAGCGTAAAATAAAGATTTGTTTATAAAATGTAGAGCTCTGAGTACTGCAGGCTGTGATCTTTCAACGAGATTTTAATCTTTACTACCGCCTCATGAATAAATCTAGTAAAGTCTTTTTTCACCTTCGCAGCGAAAAGTAATATTATTCATCGTAGTAAAAGACCCCACGGACTTACAATAGGTGATGAAAATTAAATTAAATTATACCTACAATGCATGTACGGAACAAATTCCATACATTAGTCTAAATTGATGAGTAGTAATTAAGTACTCGCAGAACCACGATGGCCAATGGAGCCGGAGAGTTCTCGAGTGGCGATTGCGTACCGAAAAGCGCAGCGTGGGTAGGCCTCCATAAGGTGGGCCAACGACCAGGTGAAGGCGGCTGGAACACGTTGGATGCATGAGGGCAGCGCAGGACCTGTAGTTGTGACGATCTTTGCACACGGGGGAGGCCATGTCTAGCATAGCACGTCAGCCGATGTGCTGAGATGATGATGATGGTTAATAATATTCATAATGAGGTGCTTAAATAATACACTTTTCACCTAGTATAGGTCGACCAGAACCTCATGACGACATAAAAAAAAGTAAAAAATAGAGATTTTCACATTAGTGTCGAATTGTCATCTGTCTAGTCAAAATAGGCACTGTACCTACGAGCATTAGCACTGTACATATACTGGGACTTTTTAAGATAAAAACGTGCGTTTGTGTATCGCGTAGTTCGTGAACCATGGAATGCCCATACAAGAACTAAATTTAATGACGTGTTTCCGTACGAAGTGACTAAAACATATTAATATTTCTTTGCTTAGGCATTTTCAATGCCAGTTATAGTACTTTCATCACAATTAAAACACCTAGGAGTCATTATTAAATAACACAAAACATTAAATTAGATTTTCCTTCAGTAAATTATTCCAGACTGAAAATAATTGAGTTTAATATTTCATACTCCAAATAATTGTGAAATATACGATACATTTTGCCTAATTGCCTGCATGTCTGACACATACAACGGTATAATATGCTCGATTTGAGATCTCGACTTTAAGTTATTTAATCTCTTTGTGTTTTTAGTACCAAAAGAACCACAATCTTAGAACTCACATTACCCTACTGAATTCATGAAGTAGTACCTAACTTATTTGGCTGCGAACGTGTAAATATAACTTACAGTTATTGCTTTCTTAATTAAAAACGGTCTGGTGGATTAAATAAACACAACTTGGATGAAACGGTTGAAGAGGTTTTGAAATTTAAATGAGATAAAGTTAAGAGGATAGGCGAGTACAGTTTTTTCCATACAAACGTATTCCCCTGTTTTCTCCCTTGTAAATTATACTAGAGCAAACACTTTTTTACCATACAATCTATGTTACTTCTGCTATGTCCCTATGTTTTGCTTTTTTGCATAAATTAATTACTGTATGAACTAGGGACCTTCGAAAATTACCAATTTTAACGCTCGTTTTCAGACATCCAGCAAACAAAATTGACGAATATAAACAAAAAAAGCAAACCGTACAGACATAGCCAAAGTCTTTCTCATATTATTCTTGAAAGAATTATTAAAATCGGTTTAGTTTTGGAGGAGAAAACAGGGGAATACGAAAATGCTGTTTTCGTCTATTTTATGTAGATAAAATCGGTCCTAGCTGCAGTTGTCTCTTTCGCACTCTAGTCGGTGGGGTGTATGGGTGGGCGGATCGAACAAATATAGTATACGGTTGAAAAAGTGACCTATTCCCCAAATTAGCGTTTCAGCCCGCCTATCCTCTTATTTACGAGGCTACAATTTCATATATCATAGTATTTATGAGTTTTAGAAGCTTTGAGGCTTACGAATTTTAGCTTCAGTTGTGTACATAGGATACCTACATCATTTGACTAAGGTTAGACCCTTTTCTGACCCCCCGTCACACTGGACCATAAACTTAATAATATTATTAAGTTTATGCACTGAACAGAGTTTCGGTACTACATACTTGAAACGTGGATGTTCTGAGGTTTCAGAATATCTCTGACTACCCCCTCGGGGAATATAGTCGTGAGCATAGGCTATGCTATGCTATTAAATGGTTTCTATAAACAACATAATTATAATACATACATAATTTTATAAACTAGAACCTATGTTGCAGGGTAATAATTATCGTGTTATCGTCGGCGAAATGAGGGTCATGTTAGTGGATGGCTGTGGTAGAAGAGAAAGGCCGAAGAAAAGATGCATGGCTTGTGTGAAGGATAAGGATGATATGTGTCAGAAAGGAGTGAGTGCTGAAATTACGGCCAAGAGAGATGAATGGAAGAGGATGACATATAGCGCCGACCAAATAATGGGAAATTGTCAAGAGAATGATGATGATACATATTCATGAGCTATAGCACTTTAGTTTTATCATCTTTACATATCATTACACAATAGTTATTTGTTATGCTAGGCTGCAAAGTTGCTTTTTGGCGCGAGTACTTGTATTGAAACCTGAGCAAGTGAACGATTCTAGGATTGAACCACGAGCAAAGCGAGTGGTTCAAATAATAGAATCCTGAGCTCAGCGAAGGTTTCAAAGGTACGAGACGCAGAATAACTTTGCAGCCGAGCGAAACACACAACTTTTCACCTCTCGATGGCGATCAATTGTCTCTGCCTACCCCAGAGGGACACAGGCGTGAGTATATGTATGTATGTATGTAACAAAATTAGCAGAAACTATTTTAAGGGGAGTATCAGACCACCAAACTGGACTACTTTCTCTATGAGACGGATGTCGAAATCGCGAAAAAAAAATCAGCTTTCCCATACAAAACTGCCAACCTAACTCGACCCAAATGTATGGGACAACTGTTTTTTTTTCGCGATTTCGACATTGGTCCCATAGAGAAAGTTGTTCAGTTTGATGGTCTGATACTCCCCTTAAAATAGTTTCAGCTAATTTTGTTAGACCTAGTCATTCTTAATATGCTGACACTTTTTTAAGGGGATGATCAGACCATCAAACTGAACATCTTTTTCTATGACACCAACATCGAAATCGCGAAAAAAAATCAGCCTCTCCATACAAAACTGCAAACCTACTCGAGCCAAATGTATGGGACGGCTGATTTTTTTTCGCGATTTCGATGTTGGTTCCATAGAGAAAGTTGTTCAGTTTGATGGTCTGATCATCCCCTTAAAAAATGCCGGCATATTAAGTTGGACCCTGTATATAAATAAACATCAGAAAGGGTACAACACAAACATAAGATCATTCACAGTATGCAACCTGTTACTGTTCCAATGAATGGGCTCTGGCTCAGCATGCGCTGTTAATTATGCCAGAACATGAGGACGGCTTTGTCCTTCAGTGGGATCCTACGGACAGGCCCTGTAGGATCACAATGAAGGGAAAAGACATCCCCCCCCCCACGAATGATAAATGACAAGCTATAACTTACTTACACTTTGCTGAAGACTTTATCAGCGTGGAATCGATGACCGAAAATTTTTGGGTGAAAAAAACAACATATTTGTTTTGAGTCGCACAAGATACATGTAGAAGTAGCACGAGTTCACGACAAAGCGACAAACAAAGAAAACCGTTGCTCGCGCGCTTATTTTGGCAGACTCGATTGCAATCATTTTGTCCTGGGGTGCGATTTTTGAATGTTATCGGTGAGCTTGAACGGTTTTTAAATCTCATACAAAAGCGTTCTCATGCATCTTTCTACTGCTTATTTGACTTTGAAAAATCGCACTCCTGAATTATGATTTTTTGAAGTCAAATCAGCAGCAGAATGATGCATATCTCCGTAGAAATTTTGTAATTTTTTCAACTGCTGAGCTCAGCGAATGAGATTCAAAAATCGCACTCCTGGTTAGCATGATATAGGCCTTCTGATAGGTACCATAATAATTATCTCGAGTTCATATTGATTCTGATATGTATTTTCTGTATAGACATTGCTCTTTTACAGTTCTATAGTAGTAATAATAAGAGAGATATAATAGAGTAGATGCCGCCTTAGAAAAGGAACCCATTTGTTTGAATGTGCTCGAATAAATGAAAATATTACCGCAACATACGAAAAGTATCCAGTCATATGATCATTTTTATAAGACCCCTGTCAATGTATTACTAGAATACCAGTCCAAGGTATTTCTAGGCCTCCATTGTAGACGAGAGGTCTTTCTATATTGGTTTGTATTTTATTTCAGCAAAAGGATTGTCGTTAGGACAATGATTATAGACAGTTTTGGTAAATTTCATTTCCGCATTTTCTTTTATACGAAGTAAGCATTTTTAAGATTTCCATCGTTTTTGTTAGGGGTTTAATTCGAATTATGTATTGTGCCAAGTCTTAGAGCCGTATCTTCAAGAATCTTAAAGAACTATTACAAAACCGTAAATTTCGTGAAGAATTAAAAAGTAGCGGTTCACTTCATATAAACTCAAAATTGACACTCGATAGCGCGATTTAAATGACGTGCAGCGCCATCTATTGACAAAATTGTTCGTTTGTTTGTTTGTTTGTTCGCGCATCACGCAAAAACTACTGAACCGATTTTGATGAAACTGTTTTTGTTTGATATCTTATGATCTGACTTAAAATCTGGTATACAATTTGTGCGGACGAAGTCGCGGGAAAACACTAGTATTTAATAAAAATAGCTTTTAGGCTTTTTTGTGTGTGACAATGCCCAAGCTATTTATTAATAAAGATTTAGCGGAGTCGAATAGACTGTTATTTTTATGTTATCTGAGTATATTTAATAAAAAACACACTCCGCAGTGCACTTCATTCACCTCGCCGGTTCTGTTATGTCCCTCATTTGGCATAACTTATTCACCTGGATGATTAAAGCTTGCTTAACTAAGTGGAACAAACCGTTTAATTTGTAGAGATATAAATTAAATTACGCTTGCTTAAGGACGAATATTTTATTTAAGTATATGTAGATATATAGAACCTACTACATCAATCACAATAAATTATGAAATAAACGCAAAAATCTACTTTGCAGAACCGAAGATAACTGAACAATAATTTACAAAAAAATCTACTTTTTATACCAATTGACCGCCTAATAAATTTACAAAGTAAGAACTACCTCTTTTTTTTAAGTCGGTTAAGTAGAATAATTCTAGGTTTAAGAAAGTTGTCAAACATTCTGCCGTGTCCAAAGCTTGGTCCGAAGTCACTCGGGTCATCGCCTCATTGTATAGAAATGGCTGTATCAGCGACTGTTGGTTCGGTGTGCAGACACCATTATGCACTTGCTTTGACGTCTTGAGGACATCGCCTCGGCGCATAGTCATTGTTACACAACAGTCAGCTCTCTTGTAGCTGACTTTATTTATCTCTTCTCTTCTCTATCTCTAAATATTATAAAACAAAGTCGCTAGATGCCGCGTCTGTGCTTATGATTACTGTTTTTAGAATTCCGTAGTCAAACAAGGGACCATTCTGTCTCTCTGTCTGTATGCCCCGCCTCAATAACAAGCTCATTTTTGCACCTTTTGAATCGAAATTTTGCAAGACCACAAATAACAGTAACCCAAAAACAGAAATTCTTAAATGCTTCAATTTCGAGGCATGTAGTATTGTACCCACTGTCCGTTATAAGTGGCGACGGGCTCACCCCCTGTCACATTGGATAGAGTTTCGGTACTACTGGTGAAACGTGGATGTTCTGAGGTTTCAGAATATCTCTGACTACCCCCTCGGGGAATATAGTCGTGAGCATATGCTATGCATGCCAAAAACAGAAATTAGTAGTTATGAAGAAAAAAATTGTTTCTCGACATTTTTTACACCGAAAGGGGTTGGAAAAATGTGTTTTTTTTTAATTGAGTGAGGTGTCGTTAGATAGGTCTTGTCCAATGGAACAAAACTCCCATAGAACCTAAATCATTATACTTAATAATGCTTCTGTCTCGACATAAAGCGCTCAAAGTCAAAAATAATCCTTTTTGCTTTAGATAATTTCTTTCGGAAGGTTTATGTGTACTGTATAATATATTTTCGTTCTAGATATTTACTTATATTATAGATCCGACCTGGGTGAAGCAGGCACGGGTTACTAGTTATTAATAAAATATATGAAAGGTTTGTCGTCCAAAGATTGCAAAAGTTTCTTTATCTGTATACTAGCAGAACTTGGTGGATTTATGCTGAGTGCAAAAGTATCGGCAAAACTTTTCTCGAACTAAAACTCTTACAGCTTTGTCGTACTCTATTTCAATGAACTACGTTCCTTATATAGAGTCCCACGAATCACGTAATTTTAATCCTTACTACTAAGTCTTTAAAGTTGTTTCAGGAAACTTCTTATTTGACGTAATTTAAAGTGAAGAATTCGTGAAGATTCTGCGCTAAAGTTGAAAAGTCTCTTGGAAAACAGTCTTTGTTCCGTTGAGATTAATGTCATTGATAAAGTCTTCTACTATGTTTTCTTAAAAATTTCAAATATGACATATTAACACTCAGTTGCAGAAACGCTCATTAAAGTTAATCCTCCATTAAATCTCTTGCTTTCAGTTTTTGTTTTGTTGATGTAGTAAAGGCTAGCAAGAGATTTAATGCAGGATTAACTCTAATGAGCGTTTCTGCAACGGAGTTTAAATCGTTGAACGTAATTTTACTAAACCGAATAAATATTCAAACAATAAGTTGCAGAATAATCATTAAAAGTTCAACTCCATTTAATCTCTTGCTAGTTTTTACTACGTCAAGAAGATAAAAGTGACAGCAACAGATTTAATGGAGGATTAACTTCAACTGGGTGTTAGGGTTTTATTCCAAAATGATTCCTTATTAACAATATTCATATCAATTAATTAAATAACCCTCCTTGTGGCACAGACGTGTAATGAAATAAAAGAAAAGTATTATAAATATAATAGTAGGTATAGGTTCGACCCATTGGGGTAGGCAGGGAGAAAAGAATGCCTACAATATTACTGACAAAACTCTGTGGCTTCCTCAACATTCATTAGTCTTTTCATGCATGCTCCTCGTCGGTTTCGGGTACAATGACCAGACCTTTTTTAATTAAGCAGCACGTCACCTATTTGATTAGAGTCCGTACTTCTAGGTCGTCCCCTTTCGACATTCCCGTCACGCTGTCCTTATAAATCTCACTCGTTCTCATCCATTCTTTCCATATGACCCGAGGTATATGCGATAAAAGTCATATTTCCTGCAGACCCTTCACGAAACCTCAAGAGCTTTAGCCTTCAATATTGTAATTTAGTACCTATATTTTTATGGCTTCTAGCACTAGCTACGTAAGGATTTATCGAAATTCTGCCTGCCTCTGAAGGTGTGGAAATGGGGGAGAAGAAACGAAACACAGGTTTCCATAGCTAGTTAACTATCCATATTAATTATTAATAATGCGAAAGTGTCTCTGTCTTTCTGTAACATTTTCACTGCTAAACAGCTGAACCGATTCTGATGAAAGGTAGAGATAGCTGGAACACTGAAGATGGCTGAAGCTTCAATGACACAGGCAAAAAAACTCATAAAAACTCCACGCAGACAAAGTCGCAAATAAGTTTAACACAGTTGCAGAAACGCTCTTTAAGCTAATCCTTCATTAAATATCTTGCTGTCACTTTTTGTCTTTTTGACGTAGTAAAAGCTAGCAAGAGATTTAATGGACGATGAATTTTTATGAGCGTTTTTTTTTTCTATATATGGGTTTGCCCTTGACCTCAATATAGTTCTCAGGACAAAGATAGGGTCGAAGATGTAGCGAGCTTACCCAGAAGGGCACTGGCACTCCTGCACACCGACGGAACTAAGTGAGCTGCTTGGCGTCAGACTCCGGCAGGAGGGTATTCGCGAGCCAGACGGCTCTTTGCGGAGCCTACCACACCGCTGTGGGAGGTCGTTCAGCCGCCACCACAAACTTGGTAGCTTGTGATGCATTTGCCCTGGGTGGACCGCTAGGAGGTAGATCCCCAACCACCCGCGTTTCTGCAACTGAGTGATAGTCTCAATAAAGTTTCACTTCTACTACCTACCGCTGACTAGGCCTTACCGTTTTGTGCTGACATCAAGCCCCCTAGCCAGTTTTAAGCTTGTGTCCCCAGAGGTTAAAACTCCCTATAACAATTATAAGTCCAACACGAATTCAAAACGTAACTTAACGCCTACATAATTCATGAGCCAACAAGTCCGCCCGGACTTTAAATGCTGTCGACCTAGCAAACTTGTTTAAATTGTGATCCCAAAATGATATTTAGACACTCAAGCAACACTTCAAAGCCTCCTAAGAGAGCTTAATCAATCAACAGCTGACTCATCAGTCTATTAACAGGCGGGTCTGAGGATTAAAGAGGTAAGTTAGTCCACTTGCTGTCCCAGTTTAAACATCCTTAATAGGTTTCTGATCCGGCTTAGCGAGTAGGTACACCATGAATTAATGACACTATCCAAGAAAAACTGCTTAACCTGCTTTCTGAAGCATGGAAGAGCTAAAGATGAATTACTTCAAAAACAGACGTCCATTCAAAGATTGACGGGAGTTGGAGGGTTTGCTTCGAACACACTTGTCTTTCGCGTAGTGTTCGCGCGGTTCGCGTCTCAGCTTGCCTCAGGCTCCATAATCCTTCCCGGTTGTGTTCTTACTCAAAAACAATCCTCTAGATTGGATAGATCCCTGAAGCCACTTGATACCTACTGGCGGAAATGCGGTGCTAACGCACTCAAGCAAGAAGTCTATTAATTATTTAAAAAAAAGATTGACGGGTTGGTGGACTTCACATATGCATCAGAATTTCTTCTTTAGCTCATGTAGGTTTCCTGGCGTTGTTTTTCCATTACCGTTTGAGAGCACTCGGTCTACGTAATACATAAGTTAGAAGAACTCATTGGCACATGGCATGTCGTCCGTGCGGACCCTCATGTCATGATTGAATGTCCAAACCACTTTGTAACACGCCACTGACTCTCTTCGTACTGTATAAATGAACAAAATAAATAATGTTATTGAAAGATTGACGTCCCTTTAAGACGATAATAAATATAGATTGAAAATTTCACCGTGGTTTGCGGGGCGACGACAGCTCTGTTAGAGTAGAGCATGCCAAGGATAGGCAGTTCGTGGGTTCGAATCCCGCTCGCCGCCCGACTTTTTCAATCTTTAATTATAATAAAAAACGTTATTAAAGGATAATAAAAAAAAGTTGTAACGTTAGTTGGTTATTATGTCTTCTAAAGCTTCAAAGTTTGTAAGTTAGAACACGACCAATAAATGTACTAGTAGTATTCTATAAACTTTGCCTTTAGTCATCCAACTTCATGACAGAATAAACATAGTCTAGGGACGTATAAAGTAAATGCATAGTAGTTACGGAGCTCGAATGGCTTTTAGCGCTAAAAGGAGCTATTAAATTGATAACGCCTTATTACGTTCGTAATAAGAGTCATTTATTATGAAAAGTACTTTAATAAGCGAGAGAAATGGAAATAATTATATGGAATCGACTCGAGGTACAACCTCCATCGTTTTATGTTTATGAAATAAGTTTCCGGAGTTTCAGTCAAAGTAAACATTGTGAGGAAAATTGTATTGCTGAAAACGGAATTCTGACTCATCAAAAATAAGTATTTTCATGTAAAAAATGTACTAAGGCCTTTTAATCAAAGTTATGAGATCTAAGCCAAGCCATGTATAAGTCTATACGTTATGGTCAAATAAAGTTACATGGCTTGGCCGTCATCCTCATCTCATGTAGATTCAATCCTAAAGTAATTTTTGGGGTGATGGGGATCTACCTCCTAGCGGTCCACCCCGGGCAAGGGCATCACAAGCTACCAAGTTTGTGGTGGCGGCTGAACGATCCCCCACAGCGGTGCGGTAGGCTCCCAAGGAGCCGCCTGGCTTGCGACCACCCTCCTGCCGGAGTCTGGCGCCAAGCAGCTTGCTGCGTTCCGTCAGTGTGCAGGAGCGCCAGTGCACTTCTGGGTAAGCTCGCTACATCTTCGACCCTTTGTTCTGAGGACTAGATCAAGGACAAAATCAAGAGCAAACCTATAAATAATAAAACAAAAAAATTCTACAACTGGCTACAGAAATTTATCAGGCTTGGCTGCTTAGTGGAGGAACTATGGCAAATAAGCATAATGTCAGTAGCCATTTTCTCCGTAGCCCAGGCTGTAAAGCACACGATTAAGACAAAGCTCCTATGGACCGCACAAAAAACATGTGATGCGCTTGACTCGTCAGTGAATGGGCACACAAACACCGCCGCGTCTTGTAGTAGTGTACTTATCCTATTGCGATTGTATGAAACTTTGTCAGCTTAAGAAATAGAAGACTTTTATCTCACTTCTGACACCATGGGGAGTTGCGGCTGTGGTTGCGGGGTCGAAGTGAAATGAAAGTCTTCTGTTAAACCTGTAATCCTTTGTCGCTGCCCCGAATACAGCAGTGGCGGCGTTCTGGCAAAGAAGAGTGAATGAATGACAGATTGATGTGTGAGCGAATGAGTGAATGAAATACTTTTTAGGTAACAATCTATGTATGTGGCTTTGATAAAGTATATGTCAAGATTGACAGTCGAAGATACGAAAGCGTCGAAAAAAATTGGAACCAGGACTGGTTCCTAAACCCTATACATATACACGCACACATACATAATTTGTAGGGCGCCTCACGCACACCAACCTATAAAACTTAGCCCCTTTTGTTTTATACGGGATATTAGTGAGGCTCATTCTAGACATATACTTTTTCTAAGGTATGTGGGTTATTTACTCATTAGATTAGCAAAGACAATATCAGGTAGTTGTGCATGTGTTCCTAAAAAGCAGAGGACAAACGCTCATACATACACTTCACCATGAAGATAGGTCTGAGGTCCAATATTGGGAAATAGGGTCGCTAATATACAGGGTGTTACATAAGTAAGAATAAATTTTTAAAACTCTTAAGGGGGTTGTTTAGACCGTCAAACTGAACAACTTTCTCTATGGGACCAACATCGAAATCGCGAAAAAAATCAGCTGTCCCATACATTTGGTTCGAGTAGGTTTGCACTTTTGTATGGGACAGCAGTTTTTTTTTTCACGGTTTCGATGTTGGTCCCATAGAGAAAGTTGTTGAGTTTCATGGTCTAAACCACCCCATTTAAATGTTTATTTGTATTTTTGTAACACCTTGTATACGAGATAGTAATGATAGTATTCTGTGATATGATAGTACTCTGTGATACGAGTAGACTTAATATACACGTATATTAAATTAAGAACACAAAATGTTACGGCTCCGTAACTTCTACATTAAGTCTGACAGAGATACATTACCAAGAGTTATACTTGTTAAACAACGTTTAAGACCATCGACATGACATGAGAAATTAATGGATATGCTTTCAATTACCTCTAGCAAATTAAGCTTTGCAAAATAAGAATAATCATTTCACTTCATAATTCATTTATTTTAATCAATACTTACTTTACAGGGTGTAAGTGACAGCCTAGCAAATACTGAAACGGTGAACTCAAACTATCAAACTGAACAATTTTCACTATGGACCTTAGGAAACGCGAAAAAAATGTACACGTAGCTAGACGAAATGATGGCAGGTGCCGAGATTAGGTAAAAGAAAAGTAGGTCGTCCGGCAGCCAGGTGGGTTGACGACATCTGGAAAAGTACAGGTAAGACCTGGATGCGACTGGCACAGGACCGAGAAGAATGGCAAAATATGGAGGAGGCTTATGCCCTGCAGTGGGTAGATACAGGCTGAAAATGATGATGATGATGATACATTTAAGTCGAGTAGGCACAGCAGTTTTGTATGAGACAGCTGATTTTTTGTCGCGTTTCCCGAGATAGGTTCCATAGTGAAAGTTGTTCAGTTTGATGGTATGAGTTCACCGTTTCAGTATTTGCTAGGCTGTCACTTACACCCTGTATACTATTATTATATCATGGTTTTTATATAGGGTCCTTCAAAAATAGTGAAAAATAAATCAAGAGGATGATCAGACCATCAAACTGAAATTCTTTCTCTATCGGACTAACATCTAAATCGCGAAAAAATCTGCTGTCCCATACATTTGGGTAGAAAAGATTTGCAGTTTTGTATGCGATTTCTGATTTTAGGCCTCCGCTCATTGCAGCGATTTTATCGATCGATAATATCGCTGCAATGTGCGGAGGCCTTTTATTCGAGATTTCGATGTTGTTCCCATAGAAAAAGTTGTGCAGTTTGATAGTGTGATCATCCTCTTAAAATATATTACATTATTTTTGAAGTACTTCATATTTGTGAAATGCCATTTAGCAGCTTCGAAATTTTATTTTGATCTAAGTTTAGCAGGATCTCTAAAAATAGCTTTAGTCATTTTTGTCAGTTTTAGTACTTTCAAAATAATTTAGTATCGCAGCTTAGATCCTGATAATCGAATAAAGTTGGCAAAGCTTAGATTTAGGGCCTGTTTCACCACTTCTGGGTAAGTTCTTGTTAGCTTATCCGACAGATAGTTTGACATATTTTGTATGAAATAATGTCAAAATATCTGTCGGATAAGCTAACAAGAACATATTCAGAAGTGGTGAAACAGGCCTATAAAAACACAAATTATCGCAGTGGCTTTGCTATTTGCTTTGCCTTTTGCAATTTACTTACGTCTTGGTTTGAACATACCTTTACTATATTTTCATACAACTTTTGAGAGCAGTTGGTATTTTAGTTTTAAATACGGAATACACAGACGAATATTAGATTAGTTTCTAACCAGATGCGAGTCTCTGAGTGAACGACCTACCTAAATTTCACTGCAGTTGTACCTATAGGTATGATTCTATGGTATCATGTACATGCCAAGTTAAGAGAATTTTATTCCGAGAGCGAAAATGCGCGCTGCATACAAACGTACTATGGTGATATTTTCAATACTAACCGATTAAATTCAATGAAATTTTGCAGAAACAATCTAGAAACAAATCTCTATGCTTCTATGGAGTCAGATTTTCGTTAAAATATACAGTTTCAATGCTAGGATTAATTTAAGATTTGTATGCAAATCTTTGAGGCACTGTAACTTGAAAACTATACATATATTATAGCATAGAAATATGTTTCTAGATTGTTTCTACAAATTTTCATTGACTTTAATTGGTTAGTATTGAAAATATCACCATAGTACGTTTGTATGGAGCGCGCTCCGAATAATATACCCTTAATCACATTGTGCCTATCTAAACATTGATAGGTGTAAGGAGGATAGATAGTGCTCTCTGATACAATGACGTATGTAATTAAGATTAATGAAGTCACGTTTGTCACTGTCCGAAGTTTGACACCTACTTCAATTACTTAATCCATTTAATGCCATTAATAGGAAAGTGCCTGGTAATGATAAATGCCTAACTCTATTTTCATAGGATAGCAATTGCTCACGACTATATTCCCCGAGGGGGTAGTCAGAAATATTCTGATACCTCAGAACATCCAAGTGAACTCTATTTTCAAGATGCTTTAAAAGGGTTATTTTTGATTGCTTTTTGCTATATTACCTGTGCATAAGCTGTGTGGTTCGGGCTTAGAAAGGACCACCCCATTCCTTCCCATGGGTGTCGTACAAGAGACTATACGGGATAAGGGTTACTTACTGAGCTTATGTTTTTCGAAAATTGACTGAAAGTTTTCATGCAGAATAGTCAATTGTTTGAGATACCCCAACTGTTTGATCTCTACCGTAAGAGAAAGGGTTGAACTGCACCACGTAGCACAGCATCGCATTTTTCCGTCGCTCCATCCTTTTCTGTCACTCAGGAACGTCATTTGTTAGAGCATATAGAAAGACGGACCGCGATCTCACGCGGCGTGCTCGTGCTGTTCCGTTCCGTCTATCTTATATGCTCTAGCAAATGACGTTACTACGAAAATTGTATCGAAATACTTAGAACTTACTTAGATTAGAGTCGTTTTCTAGAACGCGATTAAAGATACAAACAAATATAGCTCGTTTAATAGGATTGTTTGTATTGGATAAAGACAGGAGGATGTTGATAACACAATTTCTTTGTTCTACACTCGGTAAAATTAAAACAAGTTAGAATATCATTGGAAATAAAATAACAAACATAACAGAACACGAATAGTTTCAACTGCAATTGACTTTCAAACTTTTACCTCCACCTGGATTAGTTTTATACTTACCTTTATTTTAAGGTACGGTCAAACTAACGCGGTCTACGGTCCACACACGGTATTCTTCAACGGTCTTCTATTTACTCATAATCACAGTATCTTCACGACTCTTAGCGCTTAGGCTTAGCGCACACCTAGCGGAGAACTGTTTGAGCAGTTTACATTAATCAGTTGATAATTAACTCAACGACTAATGAAATGGATTTGAGAATAGCGTGCAAGAAATAATGTCTCTATTCTCAACTCCATTTCAATTCTCATTGAGTGAATTATCAATTGATTAAGACACTGTTATCCCGTCGAGGCCGTTTTTTGAACACGAACGAAAGTGTTTTAAACTGTGTTTTAAAGTCTGAAATTAAATTATGTCTTATTTAAGGATCGGCTGAATGGGCGACTGTTCTCAATTACACGATTAGATTACGTTTACTAGATAGAAAAACATCCCAAAGTTACCCCTTTTTGTTATGTTTTTCAATACTATGATTAAACTGCTGATATTTAACTTTTTATTCTTGTACTTAACTAAATACATTAAATATTTCTAGTGAAGAATTTTTAGCTTAGAAACTCCCATGAGCTAAGATATTGACCAAAAACACGTTTTTTTGCGATCCTGCTTTCAATTGGAGCGGGATGGCTAATTGTAAACTTATGCTTGCAACCTAGCCTTAATGAAACTTGCTCGAACAGTTCTCCGCTAGATGTGCGCTGACTCTTATTATTAGATGTAGAAATACAGTGTTTGAGAGAAAATATCAATTGCCTATCAGATCATTCAGCAACAGCGAATTTCCCCCAGCGAAAGGTTACGACACATTGATCAACGCCGATCGACAGTTTGTCCATACAAAAAGCACGATTAGTAGGTATATTGTTCGCCACGTCGATGCGAAGGGATGCGTATGGCGTCCCATACTAACTAATCGTGCCTTTTGTAATATGGACAAACCGTCGATCGGCGTTGATCAATGTGTCGTAACCCTAAAACCCTAAAAGTGTGGAATTAATTTGTTTTCTCCCCTCTGGACGGAAAGCGTCAATTGCGCTAAACGAAGATGCCGCTTTCCATCTCTGTCGAGGAGAAAAATAGTGTACTAACCTCGGGCAGTAAATAAGAAAGCCTCAGATCACATGTTATTTGAAACCTTCCTTACTTTCCTGCCCTCGGTGTGTATATAAACCATATATTTGATGTTGACAATAAATTATCAACATTAAATATCAAACATCTACAATTTTCAGTAGCCTATAGCCGTAGCCGGGACCGCGCATATATGTATCGTTTGTTTGAACTTCCTTGGTTTGTTCAGTACCACTACATTTCGAATGTTATGTACTTACCTCTTACCTAATAGCTTTTTCTATGTTTTATTTGTTTGGGACTATTTTCAGCTTTGTTATTTTTCTTTGTCGGTTGAACGAAAAGAATAAATATTTCGTGGGTTGATTGAATGCCAGGGGAGCGTGTAATTTCTCGATGATTGAATGACTAACTGAATTGAATGATAGAATAACAATTTATTTAAGTGGCTGATAAGACTGATAAGATAACTGTTATTTTGCAATTAATAAAATTATTTCAGAGTTTTACTAGAAACTGTACGAATGCTCATTGCCGACCATGTCATTATGTCCATTTTCGTTACATCCTGCAATTCCTGAACATGTTTAAAAATGTCGGATATACCGATGAAAAATAGGCAGCTGTTATACCGTCGAGGCCGTTTTTTGAACAAGAACGAAAGTGTTTTAAACTGTGTTTTAAAGTCTGAAATTAAATTATGTCTTATTTAAGGATCGGGCGGATGGGCGACTGTTCTCAATTACACGATTAGATTAAGTTTACTAGATAGAAAAAAATCCCAAAGTTACCCCTTTTTGTTATGTTTTTTCAATACTATGATTAAACTGCTGATATTTAACTTTTTATTCTTGTACTTAACTAAATACATTAAATATTTCTAGTGAACTCAGGAGAAGTTTTAGCTTAGAAACTCCCATGAGCAAAGATATTGACGAAAAACACGTTTTTTTGCGATCCTGCTTTCAATTGGAGCGGGATGGCTAATTGTAAACTTATGCTTGCAAGAAAGAGACGCTTGCACTGGGATAACCTAGCCTTAGAAAAAATTACAACTTCAGATGCCGTAAGGCGGTTTGAAAAATCTGCCACCAGATCTTGTTGTCCACACGATAGAAAGAAAAAAAAAGCCTGCTATGCGAGACATGGCATAAGCATAGCATATGCTCACGACTATATTCCCCGAGGGGTTAGTCAGAGATATTTTGAAACCTCAGAACATCCACCCTTCACCAGTAGTACCGAAACTCTGTCCAGTGTGACGGGGGGTGAGCCCGTCGCCACTACGAGACTGGTGTCTTCTCAAATTAACCAATAGAAGTGGGAATGCCTTGCAAGGCAAGTGATAGGAATGGGTGAAGGAAGGTTTTGGCAGACAATTGTACCACACACGATGAAGTCTGATTAGAATCGTAGCCGCAAAGTGAGCCAATAGATACAGGAACGAAGACCAATCGAAGTGGGAATGCCTTGGAAGTGACAGGGATGGGTGGATGAAGATTTTCGCAGAAGGTCGTTCAACACACCATAAAGTTTGGTTAGAGTCCTAGCCGCAAACCGAGCCAATAGACTCAGGGACGAAGACCATTCGAAGTGGGAATGCCTTGCAAGTAATAGGGATTGGTGGATGAAGGTTTTGGCAGACGGTCGTACAACACACGATAAAGTCTGATTAGAATCTCTAGCCGCAAAACTAGCCATCAGATACAGAAGAAGCTCCTGCATCAACCAACACAGAACAAGTGCCGCAAATGCGGTAGGCTTTGTCGTTCTCGAATTGGCTTATACAGCCACGAACGTCGGTGTCTTATTTATACAAGGTGTTACAAAAATACAAATAAACATTTAAGGGGGTGGTTTAGATCATCAAACTGAACAAGTTTCACTATGGGACCAATATCGAAATCGCGAAAAAAAATAAAGTTCTATACTGTACAAATCGACTCGAGCTAAAATATGTATGGGATATCAGATTTTTTTTTCGCGATTTCGATGTTGGTCCCATAGAAAAAGTTGTTCAGTTTGACGGTCTAAAAAACCCCCTTAAGGGTATATTTTCTAAAACCCCTACTTTTAGGAACATTGTTTTCAGTGATATGCTATTGCATATCCAGTGTTTTATATTTATTATGAAAGAACTGCCTTTACTTAAAAATGTAATGAATCGTTTTTTTGTATGTTTCATATAATTTATTTTAGTAATCGCATAAAATCCGGACACTGTTCGTCGAAATATTGCTAAAAATGGGGTTACTTTAGGAACATTTTTAGAAGGGTTACGTTACACGGTTGAATTTACAGTTTACGTAAAAAGAAAGTTTATATAAATTTAAAAAACATAATGAATCGATTTTTTGAAATACCAGTCTGAAACACTAATATTTTTGAAAACATATTATTTAAAATCAAATATTGTGATTACCATACAAAATGGCGAACAAATTCAAGCTTTTGACATCCTGTGACAACTGCAAAATTATCCTTGTTTCTGATTTTTTTCATTGTACGGCGAAATGCCGTTACTGGAGCACGTCCGCGTCAAATGTTTTAAAAATAATTTGCGACAATTTTTTTCTCGATCCGTCTGTGGATGACTGAAACACAAAGGTAATTGAATGGAATAATTCATTATTTGTATTTTTCTAAAGCTAAAATTATGTTGTATTCCAAAAAAAAATAACGAATTCTAGGATAATTTTTGTCATATTGTTCAATCAAATTGAAATGACTTCAATTATGTCAGTGTCGTCTAAGTAGCGTATACCAAATCTATGACCATTCTCTTTGGTCGGCTTTTCAATATACAATTACCAATACAGTCGCGCACAGTTTCAAATAAATTCTAAGCAAGAAGATTAAATTACCTACGTAGTATAAAATTCTTGATAAGAAAATCATGCAATTTTTATTTACTTCTGAAATTAAATCACTGCAAATAATATCAAAACAACTAAAAACTTGCTTCCTACCAATTTCAATGAATAATTGAACAGAAAAGATTTTATTACTTAGGTAGGTACTAGTTTGATGCCAATCCAAACTAAGCCCTATGCTTTCGTGAAATCCAAATCTATTCAGTAGTTTTAAAATAACGTGTGCACAAACAAACAGACAAAAATTCTAAAAATGGTCTCAATGTATTCCATTACGTAGGTACCTATTCCAAACACCGCAAATTAACATTTTTATAAATATCTTCAATGTACATCCACGTCATGTTTGCAATTATGACTCAATCACAGACTTAAATTGCAGTCGAATGACATCTCAACCATCAAAATCGGTTCAGTGGTTTAGGCACGTCTGCCAAAACAATGGGAATATTTAAATTCCACGGCTAATTTTTCTCCACTAGTCATAAAAGCAATATTTTTAAAATTTTGTTAAGTAAACTACTATATTTAAAGAAAACCGGCCAAATGTGAGTCGGACTCACGTACGGAGGGTCCCTTAGCACCATACCATAGAGTAAATTCACTTTGACTATACCATACAATACAATAGTAGTAATATAATTATTGTCTTGAGATATATTTCTCTCGAGATTTTTTGCCCAACCACCATTTCTTGGTGTGGGGCTAGACAGAAGAATATACAGATTATGGGAGATAGTTATAAAATAAGTATTTTTTATGAAAGATAGTTTGTTGCAATGAAAGCGAACCGTAAAAGCTAGCTAGTTTATCAATACAAATACATTTTTAAATGAATTTGAACGGTAATCTCTAAATGCAAAAGTGGTCACAAGAAAATCATTCGAACTCATGTAGAAAAAACTTTGCTAATCTAAAAAAGACACCTTCCTTCTTTTTCTACTTCGATGCTGGAAACAGAAACGGCATTACATTATAATTTTGTTTTTCTTATCGGCCAGTTATTTTATGTACTTTTCAAATTTACCGAGGAGTTTACAGGGTCCGGTTTAATAAACGTGACAATAAGCGTGACAATTACAGGTGGAAAATCTGATAATTTCGTCAAAATGTCATAATGGAAAATTATAGTACATTACTGCAGTGGCAGTGGCAATAATTTTTCCTGCGATAAAGCTAGTACCTAACTTATAACTTATCTGTGGTTAAAGTGTCCATTCGTTTTTTTTTTCATTATAAAGCTTTTTATTTGCAAGCCAGTTCAAAATTTAAACCAAACCTTTGATAAGTTACCTCCTTGGTTGCCATGTTTCGGAGTAAAAGATCGTTCCATTTTTAAATTACACGACATAATATAAGTTTACTATGTAATTTATTTGGCCGCTAAACTACGACAGATATAGATTTTCATACAACTATTGCCGGCCACTGCTCGCATAGTACAGCAATTTCGATTTATTTCAAAGAAGGTTGTCAACATAATGCTCAAATTTCCAAGCATGTTTGAGAAAAGAAATTTGTCGGATTGTAGCGACAATTTGACATATTTCTGTTCAATAATTTTTCTCCTGACAGGTGACATGTGACAGAGGAGTCGCGTGGCTAAGGAGGTAACAAGTAGACGTGTCGTCAGCTTGCGATTGCCCAAGTGGCTCCGCCGTTTTATGGTGGTTTCATTTCAAGTGTGTGTTTTTGTTTAAAAACGGGGTTTTGAGATCGCCATATCCTATTACCGTACAATATCTAATAAATATATCTTCAACACTTGACACTGGCGAAATCTAACAAGGAAACGCCATTTAATAAGAATAGAATAGACATAATAACAATTTGTCCTGAAAAACTTGACATAAGTATTTGTTTTATTAAACACTTCTTCTTATCGTGTGGGCAGCATGCCCTGGTATAAGAGTTTTTTTCAGACCGCCTTACGGGCCTCTGACGTGGTTTTTATGTACCTAACCAAAGATAGTAGCCGGGATCAACGGCCTAACGTGCCATCCGAAGCATGGAATCATGTGATTCAGCCTGTAATATCCTTACAAACTGAGGAAAAATGCACAAAGTGACATGTCACTAGGTGTCCCCCGTGGGAATCGAACCCACGACCTACGTAAGCAGAACTCAATGCTCTTGACAATTTTGTCAATGTACATTTTTATTGAACTGTTAATAATTGTCGAATTTTCGCCTGTCGCCTTTCACCTGTAATTGTCGCGTTTATTGAATAGGGCCCTGGAGTGCGATTTTTGAATCTCATTCGCTGAGCTCAGCAGTTGATAATGTCATTATTACTACGGAGATATGCATCTTCCTACTGCTGATTTGACTTTCAAAAATAGCACTGCTGAAGTATGATTTTTGAAAGTCGCATCAGCAGTAGGAAGATGCAAATCTCCATAGTAATTTTGACATTTTCATTTTGAAAATATTGTTATTGAGACTATTATCTCGAAATGGTTTTCCATTTTGTCCTCCCAAAAAAAAACTTGACATACCTACCGAATTGACGAAAATGTCGGTGATTTTTTTTTCAGCATGTTCAAAATTAGAATACCTACCGGCGGTATATATATCATAGAATCTCCTCCTTGTCGGTTAGTAAAAAATATCACATGTGTAATTTTGAAACTATAAAAATATTTAAAAAAATAAGTGTTTAATAAATTTAATTAGTTATGTAGGCATATTCCGTTACTCTACATATTGTGAAATCATAATTTTTGTATCTCTATACACAATTTTTTTGCCCACAGTGATGATCGTATTTAGTTTGAAAACAGTGGTATGTATGTTACACTTTAAATTAACCGAAACTTCCCACTTTGGTTAATTTAAAATGTTTTAGTTAAGTAATGAATTTCTTATTGTGTGAAAAAAAACCTACCTACTAACTAGGTATTCTTCACAAAAAATACTTAACACTTTTCTTATCGATGGTGGGAGCTCAAACAAAAGGTCACGGAAAACTTACAAAACATTATCAACATTTTTTATTGAAAATTGACAGCAAGTGATGACGTCACAAACGAAAATATACCCTTAAGGGTCGGCACTACCTACGGCCCGATTGACATATCTGTCAAAAGAAATAGACCGGTGGCCGACAACACTCAACCCTATCTTATAAGATTAATGAACAAATCAATTTGATAGCTTTTGGTAAATAATTTCTTGCAAAAAACTTGGTCGGCTGCAGCGCGCGGCGCAGCTTGGCTGGTACGTTTACTGGTGTGAAGGAAAAAGTGAACCCTACCTGGTGACACAACATTTTACCTCGTTGAATTAAAGGACGTAACTAGTCTGTTGGTCTAGAGGCCAATTAGTAAGGACTAAAAAGTCTGGTCGGCCGACCCTATCCTGGCAGGTTCGTAGGTCCGACCGAATTTAGGGTACCTACTACCCGGAAGGCAGATTTTACCACATTAAATTAATGTTGAATGTTTGGTTTTGCGTGGCAATACTCCTGCAGCATCTGGATTTGAGAGCCGTAGGTCGAAATTGACATTTACAGCAACAGTACAGTACCGTGCGTGATGGACCTATAATGTGACTGATCAAAGATCGCCCCTGGTGGTAGGATAGGATGGGTTCCAACTAATTAGATCACAGTATTACTAAGGCTTAAAAAATACTTAAAATTATTTTAACAGAACAAATTAAAACTTTTAACAAAATAAAGAAATTATTATAAGTTTAGGTATTAGCAAACTAAGGGTTTGTAATCTTTTATCATCATAATCATCGTCTGATATAATATTTTTAAGCACGGAATAAAAGTAAATTTGGCAGTAGTAACTGGAACGATTGCCTTCAAAAACATTTGCGCAAAAGGACATCAGTGTGACCACTTTTAGTAGATTTCTTCTTTATTGGTAGATTTAGGGCAAAATTGTTTAGTAATAGATTTTAGTAGAAATTAGGTATTCGTAAATTTTTATGTATTTAAAAATGCAAGGATTCCGGCTAATAAAATATAAGCTGGCAATACAAATGGCTGAGAAAACGATTGCAGGGTTTGCAAGTTTTCCGGAACTTCTAGTACATCATCATCATAATCATCAGCCTATATACGTCCCACTGCAGGGCACAGGCCTCTTGAGGGTGTTTGGGCGTTAGTCCACCACGCGTGCCCGATGCGGATTGGTAGACTTCACATATACCATCAGAATTTCTTCGTCTGCATATGTAGGTTTCCTCACGATGTGTTCGTTCACCATTTGAGAGCAGTCGGTAATACGTACATAAGTTAGAAAAACTCATTGGTACGTGGCATGTTGTCCGTGCGGATTCGAACTCGGACCTCTTGATTGAGAGTCCTCTCCGCAACGCGCCACCGAACTCACTTCTAGTACAGCAAATATAAATCATATCGCCTAAATTCATTCATTCAATGTTGTTTTTTTTACAAAAGAGGGTTTCTGAGCAGAGTTGGAATTTTGGTACCTAGCACTTTTAATATGTCAAAGGCATTGCATGTTTATCGACTTCCAATAATGTCGATATACGGGTATATTTTATATCACTGCGGATAACTTCAGCATGTATCGAACTTCAAAATAGCGAAAATAAATCAGCTGTCCCATAGTAGGTACTGCAGTTTTGTATAGGACAGCAGATTTTTATTTTCGCTCTTGTGAAGTTGGCTCCATAGTGAAAGTTGTTCAGTTTGATGAGTAGAATACATGCTGGAGTTTTATCCGCAGTGATAAAAAATTACCCGTATATCGACACAATCGGAAGTCGATAAACGTGCAATCCGTTTGACATTACTAAAAGTGCTACCAAAATTTCGGATTCTGCTTATGAGACACAGAAAACTGTACTAAATTTAAACTTGCATAGGGTCAACCTAATTTAATATTCATTTGAAAATTGAAGCATCCATGTTACAAAGTGATAAAAACCAATAAAAATTATACAAAAATGCGAAAATAACATGTGTAATGAGCGTTTAGATAAAATTGATAATATTTTGTTCAAAAACGTGTTTCATATTAAATTTTGACCATCTGTAACGACATAAATATTATTTTGGTAGAATTTAAGTAGAATTTGAAACAGGACTGGTAGATTTCAGCAGTAATTATAGTCACGCTGAAGGACATTGTGCGACACAAGAACATATAGGTGTTACTTAGTAGCTAAAGTGGGTACATGAATCCTGAAAGGGCACAGCAATATTAACAAGAAGTAATTTTAAAGATAAAAAAATTTTGTACAATATCAATAGTTCTTTAGGTTCTTTTGGTAGTTTTTGGTTCTATTGGTAGGTTTTGGTAGTTTTTGGTAGAGTTTAGTAATTATTTTTGGTTGTTTCTGGTTTTTTGGTAGTTTTTGGTTAGTTTGGTAGTTTTTCGTTGTTTCTTGTTATTTTGGTAGATTTTCGTAGTATTTGGTTATTTTTGTAGATTTTTATACTTTTTGGTAATATTTGATAGAAGAATGAAAATTACCAAAAACTACCATAAAAACAAAAGAGTTCTTGACGGCTTGGCTACGGGCTGGGTCTGTTGACATAAATAAAATATTTGTTTTGCAAAAGAGGTGCATTCGAATCGTAAGCGGAATTCAGTCAGTAAGGGTGTTGTTAAGGACGACGGTACTAACAGGCTCTTGTGAGGAGTTTGTGAAAGCGAAATGAAAAGCACGTCTTTCTCTAGCAAAAATCTGTATCACCAAGAAACAAAATAATATTAAAAACAAAACAGTAAAATTTAAAAGCATTCCAAAATATAAAAAATACAAATAAATATAAAAAGAGGTTGGCTGTCGCCAACATGCCACGCCCCGGTGTGAAAACACGATCATAGGTCAGGCGACACAACCAGGGGTACATCCAGAATGAGCACTAGGTCCCCGCACTGCAGAGGTGGATGGCGTGTTTCGGTTGCCGGTCTATGAATGGGGCTCGGCAATACCTCCTTCGTCCACCTTTTCCAGAAATGGTCGGCCAGACGGAGTCGCTTCTTCCAGTCCTGGCGTCGGAGCAGATCGACGTCGGCCAACGGCTGCAACGGCGGCTCCGTGGATGGGTTTCCGAGGATGAAATGCATTGGAGTCAGCGCCTCTTCATCCTCTGCTTCCACCGGAACGTGTGTTAGAGGACGGCTGTTTACCACCGCTTCGGCTTCCAAGAGCAGTGTGAATAAAATCTCCTCCCGAGTTGCACGCTCTTTCAAGGTGGCGTAGAATGCCGCTTTAACACTTCAGAGTAGTCTGTCCCAGACCCGCCCATAAAGGGTGAAAAATCCTGGAAATTTTGCGGATTGAGGCGAAATCGTACATCTCTGGTAGCATGTGGGACGCGCCGAATGCTGTGCCATTATCTGAGTAAATATTTGACAGGCTATGCCAGGTAGTCCGACAGTAATCTAGCTGAAAGTATGTGAACATGCAGACATAACTCGCTGTCTCCCTGCTAGAAGGTGATCAAATAGAAAAATAAAGGGAACCGCTCTCCGCATCCCTCAGAACAGAATCTTGGCCAAGTCTCAGACGCAGGTGAACCGCACGAAGACACTCTCATTGTTAACATGAGTGGAGATCAAGCGTATAGTAGACATCGGCTGTACCAATCCACGGTGGCCATCTAACGCCACTGGATGAACCTCTTGAGTAAAACGTAAAGATGATCTCAGTAACTGCTATTCTGCTGGAAACAGCAATCAAAATCGCAGTGAATCTTCTCGAAGGTTCTTCAAACAGCTTTGATTATAGTATTACGAGTAGCGTACACTGATGTACGTGATCTCTTCATGAGTCTCATTGTGAGCGAGGCAAAAGTGGTCGCACGCTCTTAAGATGTCTTCTGCCGATGAAGCTGATAGACGTGGACTCTTCTTTCTTCTGAGATAATTAATTTAGAATTTGGACCAGAACATTTTGAAGAGATCGAAACCACACCAACTCTCGAGCTCGCTCGAGTTCTTCGAAAGCCAGTGGAACGCTCGAAGATGGCTCCTGTGGTCATGTTACCGAAACCAAAAGCAAAATAAAGGGCCAGGGAACCATCCAAGGAAATTTGGAATTTTTGCTGAAAGCGCGTAGCGCCGCCGTCCGCTTCATTCAATTATGTCGAGACGTATTTTAACTCGAGACGTCAGCAATTTCCAAAATATAACTCTTTGAGCAACAAATAACTTGAACGAGCGGGCATTGCTACGCAACCATTTAATAACACGAAGATAATAGAAAAATATGATCAAAAGGATAATTTAGAAGGCTTATATCAGTGAGCCTCAATAACATAATTTACAAAACGGGCTGCTATTAATGCAGCTTGTAGCTGAAAGAAACTAGCCTAGCTTTACCTCTCTCCTATTCGAGCCAGCCTCACGCTCTCATCTTCATACAAAAGCGCCAGTAAGCCACGCATGCGTAAGCATACTCACTAGCGTCGACAAAAACGTGAAGCTGCCTCGCGATGGGGTCCTTTTGGTCGAGATAATACCGAGGAATTGTGCATTTAGCGATCTAGGAGTTTGTGAAAGCGAAATGAAAAGCACGTCTTTCTCTAGCAAAAACCTGTATCACCAAGAAACAAAATAATATTAAAAACAAAACAGTAAAATTTAAAAGCATTCCAAAATATAAAAAATACAAATAAATATAAAAAGAGGTTGGCTGTCGCCAACAGGTGTCATGCCGATCCTTGTTTACCAACTTTAAATTACTCACTGTGACAGCTTTGTATATCCTCGATCTGTGCAAAATTGTGAGACGATACCCCGTAGTATTCCGTAGCAAGAGATTAAATGTAACTCGCAAAAATGAGCTACTGGTACCAAATTACCGACTAGCATCGATGCAAAGCACTACAAAATAAAGTCGAATACTGTTCTTGTGTAGTAAAATACCAGATAACATTAAAGCCGACAAGAAATTTCTGAAGAAGGTAAAAGAATTATTAATCGAACAGTGTTTCTATGACTTTAATTAGTTTCTTCAGTATAAGTAAACAAACAGGCATCAATCTGAGTAGAAAAAAATGTGTTGCAGGTTGCAGATCGATTATTTGTACCTCAATAAGGTTATTATAATTTTTAACTAATCACATTGAACTGACTTTATAACATTTAACTAATTTAATTGTAGTAGTGAAAGGTGGTAGTTAAGTTATTGTCTGGCACCTATTGTTTTTTTCTTAATGTTTATAAATTATGTTGTAGTGTGACTAATAGGTACTCTGTACTTACCATCTGTAACTTACGTACCTACCTACAATATAAGGTAAATAAATGAAGTGAAATGAGATGAACCAAAAAGTACCAAATTAACCATAAACTACCAAAAAGTACGAAAAATTACCAAAATAACAATAATCTACCAAAAAGTACGAAAATCTACCAAAATAACAATAATCTACCAAAAAGTACGAAAATCTACCAAAATAACTTTTTGGTTACTTTTGTACGAAAATTTACCAAAAACTACCGAAAGTCTCAAAAACTACCATAAATTACCAAAATAACCAAAAACTACCAAACAGTGACCGGACAGTAACTTTTGTGAAATTCCTTTGTGTTTTCTTGTGTCGCGCAATGTCTTTTCGCGCAAAATTCTGTCGTGCAAATGACTTTCGAAGTCAATCGTTTGAGTCACCTACTACGGTACAGAATTCACTCTTATTCCATTCTTATTTAAAACATATCTGACGATGATGATGATGATTTCAGATTATCAATCGGTCCTTAGTTTGCTAGTAACAATAGTAATAAACTTACAGTTATTCTAATATGATAAAGGGGACAAAAATTTACGAGTAATAGTCGACCAATTTATAAAATGCACTTCTAAGTCCACATATCGTGACGGGCAACTACGGAACCCTACACTGCATGTGGCCCGACACCCACTTGCCCGGTTTTTTATACGTTACTTTGCCTACTTTAGCTAAAAATTGAATTGTTCTTTAATCTTCTAAGACAGGGTTGGGTGTTGCCGGTCACCGGTCTATTCGCAATGATTTCGAACGATTGACGGCCCATAGTAATTTGTATGAAGAAAACGTCCAAAAAAATATGTGATTTTTGGTAACAAATTGCAAAAAAACTAGAAGTCGTATCGAAAATCTGATTTGTTTAAAGTGTTCTTTGATGTTTTGCCGTTGATTATAAATATATTTTGTTGTTTTATTTTGTTTCACTAAATCACAGGACTCGGAACGCGGCAGTGCTATTCTAGAGTTTTTCATGAAATTCTCGATTACTTTCTGATGTAACTACACAATTTTACTGAAATTTTTTTTGTTCATCTTGTACTTCATCTTTTAGAGAAGCGATGGTCTTAATTTTGTTTCTAAATATAGCTATTTACTATCCTCAAAAGTCGGAACGCCGAACCCTGTTTTGCCCGATTAGGGTAGTGCCGACCCTTAAGAGTTTTAAACATTTATTCTTACTTATGTAACACCCTGTATAGATGCTGTTTGAAACATCTACTTAGATTGAACAAGACCAATGAATGAGACGAGTCTCGATTGAAAACGAATGCACTCCCTCATTATTATCTAACCATTTTCTCGGAAATGTCAAATGGTGTTGCACTACCTACCTCATGAAAATGGTGGAAAGGGAAACATTTTGGTCATGGTGGTAGCAGTCGTTACATAAAAACTACGTCAGAGGCCCTAAGGCGGTCTGAAAAAAATCTGACACCGGCTTGCTGCCCACACGATAAGATCTAAACATTTGAAGGCGAACGGCGAAACTTGTTGGTTTTTGGGCTGTACTACCACAGAGTATAATCCTCTGTGGTACTACTAAGATAATCTACGGCCAACCATGTCCTTTACCGGTCTATAATAACAAGAATTAAATATTTAAACGGGTATTCAAATATTTACATGACCTGATAATTCGTCCTAAACAAATTCAACTTCTCATTCCGATTAGGTAGGTACCTACGGTTTATAAATTATCTACAATTTGAAGAAAGGTCACAAATTCAGATGACTTTCTGAAGTTATTCGTGCGAAAATGTCAATTTAGCTATCGAAAATTGCAGAAGAAATATGCTATGATCTTTTACAGAAAGATGGTGTTTCGAAACAATTTTTTGGTGAAAGGTTTTGTAAGTACTTACCTAATTCTGAAAAAGTTTAATAAATTGTCATTATTGTAATATTAAAGTCCTCCCCGCAGTATCCGCTGAGGGACAGTGAGCAAATGGGATAGGTACATTATTTTTTGTTTTATATCAACCCTGTTAAATAATAACAAACCCTATCGCACCTGTAGCATTCCATGTATACACCGCATGTTCATTGCTATTGACACCAACAATTCGGGATGTCAAGTTTTTTTTGGTCTTAATTTTTATATTTTTTACGGATAGAAGACATAATTTTAAGACACCTATTTCATTCTTATTGCTATTCATCGAGTTCATCAATATAAATTTAATTTTTAAATTATTTTGATCTGTAATCTCTAAGTGCAAAAATGGTGGAGAGAAAATAATTCGAACTCCGTGGAGAAAAACTACCTACTGCTGTATTTAAAAAATTAAAACCTGCCTCCTCTTTCTAACTCTATGCTAAAAAGATACGGCAACATCAAATGTCAAATTCTGACATTGTGAAAGTATTTTTTTTTCTTAATGGCCGGTTATTTTAAGTTGATTTTATGTTTACCAAGGAGTTCACAGGTATGCCAGTGACGTCACTGCACGGACCGAAAAACGACGTTATTTTATTAAAAATATCTGTAATCCTTTCATTTTAAAATCTCTGACATAGAAAATATGATTAGTGAGACAATTATCTAGAAATGGTTTTCGATTCAGCCCTCCAAAAAAAAACTTGACATACCGAATTTAAAGTGCATCAACCTTTTGCCTTACTGTTAGCTATAGATATTGTAAAAACGAATAGGTAGAAATATGGATTCCCGAGGACACCATTTGACATTTCCTAAGCATTTCCGGGAAAATGTGTTGTTTTGTTCCACGCAGTACCTACAACAGACGCTTAACCATTTTTTGGTTACATAATTGAGGAACACAATTATGTAACCAAAAATTCAGTCGCTATTTCTTCGTGATATTTTTGTTGCTATCTTATGCTCATGTTAGCGCGCGGAACTGTCGCCTTAGCATTTTGTTGAATATCTTCGCGCTTGGAAACGGCTCGCTGAACTCGGTCCTTCAACAACGATTTGGGATTTCTTTTTCTCTGGATTTTCATCGAAACCCTTTCATTTCAGCTTTCGTGCCATGCAGAATTTTATATTAATTCCGCATCTATACCTGCCTAGGTACTTCTTAGAAATTGGTTCATAACACAAAAAAACGTCAGAAAGTCTGCTTGAAGCTCGAATATACAGGGTGTAAAAAAAGTATCATTAACCTTTAAACCACATACTCAATACTGCATTCCAAATAAGGACGATGAGATTTTCCGATTCCTATTTAGCTTTCTGGCCAACTCTGATAAACAAATATAATTAATTTATTTCTGTAATTAAAAATGACCTTAAATTTTCGTTGGTATTTGGAATGGAGTATAGGTACATTAGGTACCCATCAAACTAAACAACTTTTACCATAGGAGTAAATCAGTCGGAGCAAAAAAAATCTGCTGTTCCATACGTTTCTGTCGAGTAGGCATTGTAGTTTAGTATGGAACAGCAGAATTTTTTCAGCTTTGCTCCCATAGTAAAAGTTGTTCAGTTTGATCATCAAACCATAAAACTTTAATGGGTAGAGTATGGTGGTTAATGATACTTTTCCTTACACCCTGTATACGTAATCTTCAACTCCACATAACTTTACCCTCAGAAAGCCGAATGTTCCTAAGTATAAAACGTTCGAGAAATGGGATAAAGTGACCTTCGCCTTGCCTAATGAGGTCACGACCCCATCCCTGACGCCAGTTACTCCCCATCTTTGTCTTGAGATGCTTACAGATTTAGGTAAGGGTGTGTTCTATATTTGGAGTTGTTTGAAGCAACATTGAATTTTTTTCATTTATATTGGGTTTTTCTTAGGCCGGATTCGACCAAACTTAGAGTTATAGAAGAGTAACTATACATGGAACAATTTTACTTTTGGTATTTGGTGACCCTGTACTGAATAAATGAATGTATAATTCACCTAAAGAAAGAGGTCGTTGTATCCGTACTTATTGCAATGTGAGGTTATACAGTTTAAATTTGTTAGGTTTCTTTTTATTATAATTTTTTTAATTATGTGACATTGACATTTCATTTAGATTAGGGTTGGTTAAACGCAAAATTATTTTACTCTATGGTAACCGGCGACTTAATCTAAGAATAAAATTTACTCGCGTTTGGTTGAATCGGGCCTAAATATAGTTGATAGTTGAATAGGCAATACTCGATTCAAACGTATGGAACTGATTTCTTTTTGTTCTGAAAGCTTTGCTCGCATAGTAAAAGTTGTTCAGTTTGATGGGTAGAGTACCTTACACCCTGTACAGATAATTTCTGTCCTGCCATTTTTGCATAAACTGAGTTAGAAACTTTTAGCATAAATTATATTTACCTATATCATTCTTGGGAGCGTCGGTGGGGCGTTGCGGAGAGGTATGCTCAATCATGAGTGCCAGTGTTACCATTTTTTCGTAGCATCCAATTTATTGCAGAGCCTCGCGGCAAGCTAAAACGCGATCCGCGCGAACACCACGCGAATGACAACCGCTCGCGGCAAAGCTTGCAACGTGATTCAAAACAGTAGATTTCGCACGAAAAAAAACATGATAACAATTTGTCATTAATCTGTTACAGAACATTCATTCAGTGTCCTTTTTCACAAAAACATTAGTTTTTTTATAAACTTTCGTTTGAGTGGGTTTATCCATTCGCTTTCCATAATATTGTCATATCCTTTAATCAGAATAAGCATGTTTAATACCTAAGTAATTACGTCGAGTACACTGAACCTAATCGTGTATGCTACATGCAACGTGTCGTGTTTTATGATAATTTACTTTAAACTTACTCCGTTACACGCAATAGAACACTTTTAATAACGAGAACTGACTATTTACCAGGAAATTGTCACTGAATTGCTGAACTGGATAACAAGTGTATTTATAGCTCAAAGATTATCTAAAATCCAATAGCTTCGTACGATTATTGTATTGCCGCGGCCTAAATGGTGAAATCCGTTAAACATACAGGGTGTTCGGTAGATCGTTGAACATATGAAAATGGGGGGTAGGTGGGGTTATGCGGAATCCATATTGTGTCGAATAGGCGGAAAAGCGTTTGTACAGAACTCAGATCAATCCAGTTTGAGCAAGACTTAAATTAAACTTTAAAATGTTTTAAACTCCAAAATAAATAAAAACGCGGTAAGAACCCGTTATAATGATTAACTTTAGTTTAATTAATAACCGCGTAACTCTCAAAAATTGAATAATCACAATCCTTTACACTTAAATAGTTATGATGTCTAATTTAGATCCAAGCCAAATACCGAATTAACTAAAATAATTTCAGTTGAATGAACCTTTTTGCCCATATTTTGTCATATAATAATAGTAGTAGTAAAAGTTTGGAAATATAGTAGATTACACACCGAGGCCAGGAAAGTAAGAAAGGCCTCAGATCTCATAACATGTGACCTGAGGCTTTCTTATTTACTGGCCGAGGTTAGTATACTATTTTTCTCCTCGAAGGAGGTAGAAAGCGGCAACTTTGTTTAGTGCAGCGGGACGAAAATTGACGCTTTCCGTGCGGAGGGGAGAAAAAGATGTAATCAGACCGTCCACTTAATACTGTCACCGCTCTCATTGGCCCACTTACCCCATTCGTTGATTAGTCCATTTCCTTATAATAGCAGTCCCATATTGAAACTGTTGTCTAGTAAAGTATAAATAGGTCACTAATTGATTTACACGAATCATTGGAAGCAATTCAATTAAAACTATAATAACTAAAACAAACCTATTACTTATTTGTGATTTCTTCAACTTTGTTTTGAAATTAGTTCTATATCGTCATTAGTCTATTGATTTCTTGTGCAAAATCCATTTTATAATGGGAAATAAGTATCAATTCGTATTTTATTCTATAAAATATGTTTTATTTTATGCCGACTAAACCACATTTAAAGACACAAGTACCATAGCATCAGAAATCGGAACCTGTTTGTGATACGGATGCTATAGCAGATCTCATAGCAATTTTTGTCACATATATACCTATTAATTTCATCAAAGCATACTACAGTGCGCTGACGATGCAATATGACAGAGATGCTACAGCAGTCGACTGCCATAGCAATCGCTGTCACATTCTAACGTGTACTGATATAATACGATAGAGGCACTCTTAGTTTAAAAGGAGGCTAATGATATCAATTTCACCCTGTAGAAGCTCCAAATATTCCATTAAAAGATATTAGTCACCCTTCAAACGTGTTAAATTAGCTTTTACAATACCACCTATTATTATAAGGTCGTTACTCTGTTAGTAGGTATTTACCTTTACATGGCAAGTGACACATTTTATTGTCTAAATTTACGAAAAAGTAGGAGTTCAAAACATACTTTTACAGTCTAGAAAGTCAAGGCTAAGGGGTCCGTAACCCGAGTCAGATTTACATAAAATATCCGAGTGGCTAGTGTTGTGAGACTTTGCTTCTTGCCTAATTTCATGTTTTTAGGGCAATGGGAAGTACCCTATAGGTTTAGATGAGTGAGGTTGCGAGTATACATAAATGGTCGTATCTTTTGATTACGGTGACATAGATTAATTTTTTAAGCCTCCTTTCTTTCATATTAATTTCAACTTGATACCTCTACCCGCTTTTGAGAGAATTCAATATTTGTCCTATAGAGAAAGTTGTTCAGTTTGATGGTCCGATCATCCCCTTAAAATAGTTTCAACTAATTTTGTTAAACCTTATATAATTTATTCAATATAGGAGCTTGAAGCACATCGGAAGTATTAAACGTCAAATCGGAACGTGTTGTCGCTGTAGAGGAGATGCGGCCAGAAACTCCACACTACAGCATAACACGACTTAATAACTATTAGGGCCTGTTTCACTACTTCTGAATAAGTTTTTGCTAGCTTATCCGACACATATTTTGACGTAATTTCATACAAAATATGTCAAACTATCTGTCGGATAAGCTAACAAGAACTTGCCCAGAAGTGGTGAAACAGGTCCTTACAATATAAATATTCAAAACTCTTAAGGGGGTTGTTTCTCTATGGGACCAACATCGAAATAGCAAAAAAAAAAATTTCATATCCCATACATATTTTAGCTCAAGTCGATTTGTAGAGTAGGGAACCTCAATTTTTTTTTTCGCGTTTTCGGTATTGGTCCCATAGTGAAAGTTGTTCAGTTTGATGGTCTATACCACCCTCTTAAAGGTTTATTTGTTTATTTGTAACACCTTGTACATGTGGCCCACCAATGACCTTGAGTTTGACATGCCTGCTCTAAATAATGGTAATGATAATAATAAAGAGAAAATGGCCTTGACAGACGGACAGACGGACGGACGACAAAGTGATCCTATAAGGGTTATATTTGTCCTATTGAGGTACGGAAACACTACAAAGTTTTCGGTCGAGTTTAGATAAGCCTATAAATAGAACGATTGTAGTGAATGAATAGCGAATAAGAGAGCTTATCTCCTTAATTTAAAGTTCAAAGTTTAATAATAAATGTGAAAGGGAGAGGTAGGTTTCTTAACTCAACGGTGCTTTATATTAAATTAAACCAGGTTAAGACTAAACGGTAAAATTTTCCATTTTCATTAACCGTCACAAGTTTTCTTGCTGAAGTAAGTTAAAGTGCGGTTATGCTTGGAATACACTTGTTTAAAAGGTAGTTAACTATAGCAATGTATGTATAATAAATGACTTGAAAATTTTTTTTGAAGAGAAATGAGAGAGTCGCGTGGCTAGACTATTCACGGGCGAACGTATTTCGCGCGCGGTTTAGGTGGCCACGTTGCTTCACCATTTTATGGTGACTCATGTGTGTGTTTTCGTGCAAAAAGAATCCTTGAGATCACCAAAATATCGATTACTGAACAAAGTCAAGCTCATTTGCTATTATTGCTATTTAATCTAGACATTAGCAAAATCATCGATACCATGCCACAGTATAAATTTACCTACTAAACATCCGATTCGTACTAATCTAAACTATTATAAAACTGTAACTGAAGTGTGTCTGTACATTGGAGATGTTTACAAAAAAAAGATTACGATAATGGTTTTTAGATATCCTCGACTCGCAATCAACCTTTTTTAGAAATTTTGTCTGTCTGTTTGTCTGTTTGTTTGTGTGTTTGTTTATTTGTTTGTTTGTTTGTTTGTTTGTTCGCGCATCATGCAAAAACTACTGAACCGATTTTGATGAAACTTTTTTTGTTTGATAGCTTATGATCTGACTTAAAATCTGGTATATAATTTGTGCGAACGAAGTCGCGGGAAAACACTAGTACTTATTATAAATGTGAAAGTTTGTGACGATGTTTGGATGTTTGTACTTGTATATTATTTGTGATCTAATCACGCTGACGGCTGAAGAGATATGAATGTTTGGCACACATACAGGGTGTAATAAAACATAGATTTGGACCACTGAACTGCAAAAACTTCTCTAACGAGCCAACATCGAGAAAAACAAAAAAAAATCTGCTGTCCTTTACATTTTTGTCGAGTCGATACTGCAGTTTTGTATCGAAAACGTGTTTTTTTTTGCGAAGTTGTCTCCATAGTAGAAATTGTTCAGTTTGATGGTCTGAAGCATCCCCTTAAGTATTACTAGGATGTTTTGTTACACCCTGTATAGCAATTAGCATGTTCCGGATTAACACATTAGGAATGCTGTTTCAAAATCAACGCAAATAATGAAATCCGTGGTCGCGGGCAACAGCTATTCTAAATAACATCTAAGGTACCTTGCGTTTAGTAAACTCATGAACCCTTCTTTTCTCCCCAGTTGGTTAAAAAGTGAAACTTTCTCGTCCGTGTCCATCCTCCCCACTTCTCAAAACTTGAACGCCCACCCCTGTTATTAATGACTATAATTACCATCCAGGGTTGTCGCAAGTAAGATATTGTAGATCTGTAATTAATTCCTATGTTACGCCTCTCCCTATTTTATAATTATGCTAGAAAATTAATGTAAAACCTGAAAGTAGTTTTTATAACAAAACAGACATGTTAGCTTTCAATGCTTTTTCCGTCTAAATATAGTTAGTTTTAGAATATTTTGTCTAATGTATCTCTATGTTCTGGTTAAAGCTGTGCATTGGAAACATTGTAGATAAAAATGTTAACCTTTTCAGAAAGGTAGGTATTTGAGTTTGTGAATAAGTTGCTAAACTTGATTATTAATCCCAAGGTCCCAATCCGAACCACGAGCGCGTCAATATTAATATAATAATTTTCTTTCTTTGCAGCATATCTCAGCGCCAGACCATGCCGATGCCGTCCCGTCGCCTAAGTTCCCGTACCGCCGCGGTGAAACACGGGGTCTTCAATGATATCCTGCGTGCGCTGCGACAGCTGACAAGAGCTGAATGACGTCATGTCCACTAAGAAGCACTCGCCGCAACCAAGTGAGTTACTTAGCCTAAGTGTCCGTACCACAGTGGTGAAACACGGGGTCTTCAATGATATCCTGCGTGCGCTGCGACAGCTGACAAGAGCTGAATGACGTCATGTCCACTAAGAAGCACTCGCCGCAACCAAGTGAGTTACTTAGCCTAAGTGTCCGTACCACAGTGGTGAAACACGGGGTCTTCAATGGTATCCTGCGTGCGCTGCGACAGCTGACAAGAGCTGAATGACGCCATGTCCACTAAGAAGCACTCGCCGCAACCAAGTGAGTCACTTAGCCTAAGTGTCCGCACCACAGCGGTGAGACACGGCGTCGTCAATGATATCCTGCGTGCGCTGCGACAGCTGACAAGAGCTGAATGACGTCATGTCCACTAAGAAGCACTCGCCGCAACCAAGTGAGTCACTTAGCCTAAGTGTCCGCACCACAGCGGTGAGAGACGGGGTCTTCAATGATATGCGTGCGCTGCGACAGCTGACAAGAGCTGAAGGACGTCATGTCCACTAAGAAGCACTCGCCGCAACCAAGTGAGTCACATGGCCTAAGTGTCCGTACCGCCGCGGTGAGACACGGGGTCTTCAATGATGTCCTGCGTGCGCTGCGACAGCTGACAAGAGATGAATGACGTCATGTCAAATATTTTCTTGATTTCAATCCCATTTTTCATCGGCGTAATTAATTCAATTATGACAATCCTATCTGCTTCGTTCGGTAATCTGCAAATTAAGGTTATTCACGCAATAATCAACGTATTCCTTAAGCTAAGCAAACTCCCGAGTAATCCGATAAATGGAAATGTCATTACATTTCGCACGGAAGGCAGGAACGGTCGGTTTTGTGTAATTTCCTTTATAAATTGTTAACATTTTTGTTGAAGTAAAATTTTAAAGTGATTATATTATTTACATTGGTTAAATTTAAGAACGCTATTATAAAGATGTTATTTTTAAAAACTAACTTTTCAATTACGCAGCAAGGTAGAATAAGGGATCAGTTTTAGTAAATTGTGGTTGTGAGTTTATGTTGGGTATCTATGGATACAAAATTTATGATGATGAAGGCTCTATTTTTTATACATGCATTGTTATTTAAAATTATTTTAGGATAGAATGACGTGTCGAGTGGTTATCTAGCTATATTTCGCCATCAAAAACGCTGTTTAAGACTCTTATCCCTTAGTCGCCTCGTACGATAACCACAAGGAGAAACGTAATGGGTTATTCAACCAATTTACGTATCGCTAAACAAGAATGACATCGCCCATGCCATTTAAGTAAAAGCAATTCTGTATACTGAGTAGTTTGTGAGCCTAATTACGTTCAGTTTGCCGAAAGTTTACAGCTTAATTGCGGACATGAACTATGTATTTAGGACTTAGTAGTTCTGAAGTGCCATCGTTAGCAACTAGGTAAACAGAACTGAGTAAAGACTGAGCTAGCTAGGTGCCTAGGGCTAGCATAAAGAAAACCTGAAAGACAGAGAGAGAGACTAAAGATGTGCATATGAAGAGATGTGACGTCGGTCCGTCGAGCTGAGAGAAACTGGCCAAAGACTAGCCACTTTGGAGGCATAATGTGAACACTAAGGTGGATTATGAGTTCCAGTTCGATTTCTAAGTTGGCTCCATATAGTGAAAGTTGTTCAGTTTGATAGTCTGAAGAGTTATTACTAGGGTTCTTTGTTACACCCTCTAAAATACAAAGCCTGCCGTGTCCTGCAGTGAGACGTAGGGTAAGTATTTGTAAAAGAAATCTTTAATAAAAATCTCTTTTAATTTAGGGGACTATTTTAAACGAGATTTTTTTTAAACTCCCTTTGAAAGTCGATCAGGTGATCCGCACTTTTGTATGGACGGTCCAATAATTTTTCTTGTTTTTACCCGACTGCACCAGAAGGAGGGTTATTCATCTTTCTTAGGGAAAGTTATTTAGTTGCATTGTCTGATTACACCTAGTCTGAGGGCTAGAGTGTTATAACTTTGTAAGTACAATAAGTTTATTGCAAATAAATATTTTTTCATTTTCATTTCACCTTTAACAAATTTCTTGTTATTGTAAAATAATGGTGTAAAAGCAGAGGAAAATTTTGTTTTAGACATATTGCAGGTAGTAGTAGCACGAACACAAACTGCGAATATGGTATTATCTTCCCAAACAGGAGAGTTAATTACCACGTAGCCAAACTACCTCGCACCACTTGCACCTCATCTCGTTTGGCACGGATGCTTTTTGTGAAATCAAAATATAGAGACCGGTATATAATGTACAGATACATAATGACGGCCAGATAGCCTTGGTGTTCTTGCATGTGCAGCCAAATGAAGCGGAGATTCGAATCCCGCTGGGGCAAATGTGTGAAGAAAATTTCAATGACATGTCTCTTCTCTACTATTATAAAACTAGAATAGAAGTGTGTAGGTACATTGAAGATATTACAAAAAGTTATGATATGGTTTTTAGGTGTCCTTGAGATTCAAAATCACAAATTTTTTTATTCTTTGTCTTAGCTCGCGCATCACGTGAAACCTTCTGGACCGATTTTGATAAAACTTTTTGTGTCTTTTTGTCTGCTTATTATAATTAGGCTTAGAATCGGGTATATTATTTACCTCGCTACAATGACGGGAACTCGCGAGGACGAAGTCGTGGGTAAACTCGAGTACCTAATAGCTGTTGATAGAAGAAAATAATATTTGTACCCGAGTCATGGATGTCTGTAACTTTCTAATTAAGTATTTTATATTGTATAAAAGCATAAGAAAGAACTAACTTCAAATCTGCAACCACGCTTCGTCAAAATGGCATAATGTCTGCATCTGCAACATGCTTCGTCAAAGATAAATATCCCATTCAGCTTCGCCGCTTCGTTCTATATTGTTGTTTAGTCGTCATAAAACAAGTCTAGACTACATTAACTTTTTCTTCTCGTGTCAATTGTTCAACACATAGAGAAATTATGGTTCAAGCTAACACTTCGGATCTCCGGGGTCTCTACCAGAGGCATTCGGCAACATCAACATGCTGCTGGGCTTTCTGGAGGAACTAGGGTGGCAAGAGTAGTCATTCCCACCTCACGCAAAATAGGCGCTTCAGTCGTCGAGTTGCGGAAAATGAGCCCGCTCAACCAATACCAATACCAATATGGTTCAAGCTAAGTCTGTGGGTTCAACAACTGTTTTTTAATTTTTTCTGGTCTACTCTTTAATTGGGGCAGACTTGGACTAACGGTAGTATAATACAGTTCAAGCTATAATTCAGTAACGTTATGGTGCGAAATGACACAAATGGTCCCGGTTAACAAATAACATTAGCCCGGTTCCGTTTTCCTCCTACCCTTATCCCATTAATAAGGGTCTGCGCAATATGTCACCTCTTTCTATTTATCTCTCTCGTATGTCAGCTCTATGCTGCAGTGCTATTTTTGATTTACAGACATTTTATAGGAAAACATCGTGAAAAACATAGGAAAACTTACATGCTTCAATAGGGGATTTTAGTAAGAGTATAAACTGGGTGTCACGATTTAGGTTTTGACGCGAGCAGTTGTCTTTAGCATGGTGTGCGCGCGGTTTACATTTGAGTCTGTCACGAGGTCCTTCTCATCTGTGTTTAAAACAATAGATAGATAGATACTGCCATAAACTAATTAAAACTGGCGGAAATGCAGTTCTTACGCACAAGCAAGAGTCAATAAGATAAGATAAATATTCTTTATTTGCACACCAAAAAACACAAAAAAAAAAAAACAACAACAATATACATGAACAAGAAGGGTACAAAAGGGTCAATTTAATTTATTAATAAAAAAATCACTATTAAAAAAGGTTATAAACTATAGAATTGCTATAGAAAGTATGATGAGTAACATGACGATGAAAAATCCGCTGTTCCATACATTAGGATCCAGTAGCATAGCAAGCATAGCATGCTATGCTTGCGACTATATTCCCCAAGTGGGTAGTCAGAGATATTCTGAAACCTCAGAACATCCACGTTTCACCAGTAGTACCGAAACTCTTTCCAGTGTGACGGGGGGTGAGCCCATCGCCACATATAATGTACAGTGAATACAATACATGCCTCGAAATTGAAGCATGCAGGTTTCCTCACGATGTTTTCCTTCACCGAAAAGCCAGTGGTGTAACAAATCGTACATAAATTCCGAAAAACTCATTGGTACGAATCGGCCTAGACGGGGATCGAACCATCGCCTCCTGCACGGCAGGCAAGGCTACTCGCCACTGGACCACCACGGCTTATTTCAGATCCGGATCTGAAATAAGTCCAGTAGCGGATCCAGATGCTATTAGGTAATATATTCTATTTTTGGTCCCATGTTGGTCCCATATTGAATGTTGTTCAGTGGGATGGTCTGAAACATCATGATGGTATTTATGATACTGGGCCTGTGATGATTTTGTATTGTAATGTTTTGCCTGAATCAAATAAATAGGTAAATAAGTGTGTGTAATGAAATTGTTTAAACATTCTGCTATTAGGTATAACATAGGTACATAAAGCATTGACGTCACTCTACATTAAAGCATAAATAATGAATACGCCAGGATTCAAGCCTGAATATTCGCAATACCGCAAAATTAACTGTTCCTCGTTTATATCACAGGTTGCCTACCTGTAATAAATCTTATGTAGGTTAATATAAGGTTGATTATGTCGTATCACCGTATACTGTACCGAAATAATCTGATTGTGGGAATTTGGAATCAAGCAGGGTAAACGGGGATAACATTAAATTAAACATTACTTTTATTTTAACCAATGACATTAGTAATTTCATTGTTTTCAAAATTGTTTTTAACCATTGACTTCTACTGGACGAAGGGTCCGCGCTCAAAACTGTCCGAATCAAAAGAGACTTCAAACGTAAAGAGACTTAATTAAGCGACTGTCTTTGTTTGAACGGTCGACGACGCGCACGCGAGCACGCGCGGTGCACGCCTTGCCGCAATGGGGTAAAAACTACGCAAGCAAAATTAAAAAGAATTTCAGCATTTTCAATGATTCAAATGGTTTGTGTAGGCTAGTCTCGGACACTCCTTTCGAGAATTTTGTACCCAGCTTGTTAGGGTATACCCAGCGTCCATATTCTACGTCAATGTTTTTAACCATTAAAATGTCGCTCTTTAGGAAATGTACTGAAAAAAAAATAAAAAAATAAAAAAAAAAACGATGAAAAAAAGAATAACAATAAAATAATATAATAATATAATAATAAATGATTACTTTCACGTGTTCTTGTATATTTTTTTTTTGCGATTTAATGTTGTTCCTTTTAGTTGTTTTTATTTATCATTAAAAACTGCTCGACCATTTTGCGGCTCGGTGTATGCTGACCCAGCTACAGTTTATTTTACAAGTAGGTAGCCAGTTTTTTTTTATATTTTTTAATTTACACAAATATTAAAATATTATAATATGCTATTATTATGCTCTTTTTTATGCACTTAATTATCTCAAATTCGAGTATTCATGTACATGCCAGTATTTAATAAGGTTCACTCCACGTTTTCACTGCTCGAATTTTCGTTTGCTCTTTTTAATGCTTCCTTGTTTAACCTCTCGTATGCTGGAATTCCAGATACAATAGAAAATGAATTGTTCTTGGAGCAGATCTACACCAAAGCATACGAGGGGTTCATTATAGAAAGCCATTGGCTCAATTACATCATGGTCATGAAGCAAGCATCTGATTCTATTTCTGGCTGAAAAATAGCTTCATCATTATAGCAATTCAAACTCATGCATGACACTATGGTTAAAGGCCTCCGCTCATTGCAGCGATTTTATCGAGCGATAATATCGCTGCGATTTTGCGATAATTGTTTCCAGTACATTTTGTATGGGGACGCGCGCGATCCTATACACTGCCGCGATATTATCGCGATATTGTCTCAACGAGTATTTCTGTGTAATGTTAGCACCACGTTAGCACACGTGTGTAAAGTACGTTTCGAAATCAAGGAATTATTACATTACCCAAAAGAAAAGGTACTTTCTTATCTGCGTACTTATGTAAGCAGATAAAAAGAGTGGACTTATCTTAGAAGTATAAAGCTCCATATAAAATGTTATTGCGCTTGAGTACCGTACTGCAGCGGACAAATCACAGAATACGTTTCCCTGTAGGGTTATACCTGAAGGGGAATGGAACCCCACGGCGATCGCTCTCCGTAAATATGTCACTGGCAATGGCAGGTCTGAGCGTAAACAATGTGGATCATAAACTGCCTACGACAAAGTCATTTTTAAATAAAAAGCATTATAGTTTTGCTTTAAGTCACGTGGAGCCAATGAATGCTTGTTGCATGAAATTGATAGTTGTGGAAATTATTAGCATTCATTCAAGAAAAATCATCAACAAAAGAAATTATTGTGGTTCAGTTGTTCCAACGATATCAATGTACTACGTCTATGAGTTGGACGTAGTTTTGCAAAAAAGATCCAACCCACTATGGAATGGGTTGTGGGTTGGATCTTTTTTGCAAAACTACGTCCAGTTGTTCAGTGTTCTTCGGTTGAAAAAATGATGGCGACGATAATAGTTAGTTTGTGGACCTTTTGACCAACCAGGGCGCTTCGCCGTAAGTTTTTAAACGTGCTGTTTTAGCAAGGCTTGCCTATAGCATAATTATTGAAGTTTCAGATTAAATTGTGTGTCATGTGACCAGTTCTTTGCTCACCAAAAACACTGTGTAAGAAACCCTACCCGCCATAATGTGTCATAGTCATAAAACTCAAAATCATGAGCAATGTATTTATTTTTGAATCCACGTTTCTTTAAACGTGTATTTTAGAAAATTCCTGAAAGCAAATTGTTCAAAATAATTGTGCACATGCAATAAGGCATCAGACAGGCTATTACTTTTGCGTGTGTTAGCACCGCATTTCCGCCAGTGTCAAGTAGTTTGTAGGAGTGTCTATCCCAACCTCAGGGATTGTTTTTGATCAAGAACAGAAGAGATTGCGGATTGCGGAGGCTCGTGGCAGGAAAAAACGCGACGCGCGTAAACCATGCGAGACAAGTGCTCGTTTCAGAACCTGCAACGTAACGCCCAGGCTATTCTATAGAACACAAACTGGAAAGCGAGATGTCAAATTTGCCCTGCGAGTTTAAACCTTAGAGTTAAAAGTGAGATGTCAAATTAGCAAGGCAAAGACATCAGAAATGAAAATGAAATTTCAATTTTCATCTCACTTTCGACTTCACGTTCGAGTTTCCAGTTCGTGCTTTATAGAATAGCATAGCTGTACCGTAGTATAAGAAAGAGTACCTATGCTGTACGATTAAATATTTAAAAAAAGACTCGCCATTTTCTATTTACAAATGAGCATATATTCTCAAATATGATACTCAGCTCATGCTGTAAATTTTGTTATGTAAAAATAAGCAAGGTGGAACCGTAATGGCCATAAATAAATAGCTACATTATCTATTCCCTCATACTGCTGAATAAAATATTTGGCTCAGGCCTGGTTGTAGGTAGACAGATGTTATTCACTAATTTTTCAATGAAACGTAGAAATAAATACTTCTATTATTTGTATCATACAATTATTTGTCTCTTACGGGATTCGAATCCGCGACCCTCGGCACAGTAGTTTTTGCGTGATGCGCGAACAAACAAACTAACTAACAATTTTGTCAATAGATGGCGCTGCACGTTTTTAAATCGCACTATCGGTATGTTATTTGACTTTATATGAAGTGAACCGCTACTTTTTTATTCCTCATGATTTTCCAGTTTTATAATAGTTAAGATAAGATAAGATACATCGTCGTTCAAAAACTGTATGCTATTAGCAAGGAGGTACTAATAAAATAAAATTAATGGAGAGGCCTAAAGCGCGGTAAGTTGAAGCACACTACTGGTGCACTTGGTCCATACAAACTAGCGCCATTATCTGTCAAATCTAGGGCACTTGCATACAAATTTGAAGTAAACCTTTCATTTGTTTTGCCTCATTTTTCCGGTTTGAAATGTTCGCGTAATCCATTCATTTTATTTTGATCTAAGCTAATAGGTACATATCACTACTCACTACGTCTCATAAGACTTCTCGTAACGCTCTCACTCTTTACCAGCTTACTCCCCAAGTCAAGCGTGTGATAGAATATAGGAGGGTATTCTGAATGATATTAAATAAAAGGTGATAATTAGTATAACCATTATATTTCATTACTTTGACTCGATATTTAACACTGTTTCGTTAATAAAACCACAAAGAAGAAATGAGAAACTACACACATACAAACAAAATTATTTTAAAGATTATAATAACAGTTCACATAAATTAAGTTTACAGTAATTAGTTTAACACTTACTTGGGCAGCGTAACGGCAGGAATGAATCCCAGATAATGACTCGACACCCATTTTATATACCTGTTTTCCCGCCAACATCAATTCTGTTATTGGCGGAACAATCAGGGAATTGCATTGCTTCAAATATTCACATGATTAATAGGTTGTAAATAACTATTATCAGCAAACAATTATTGTAAGCAATATTATGAATAATTAGTATGGAATTTAAGCAATATTCAAAACAATGAATCACTAAATAATTACTACCAACAACAGATGGTTGTTAGTCAGTGTTGCCAGTACTAATATTCTAGTAGGGATTGTTCTACTACCTAACAATATATTCATATTCTTTAATATATTTGCTAACACGGCCATTCTGATAGTACTTCGCTCCTCGAAGTACCAAAAACCTCTTCTACATCGAACACAATTTCATGGAATTATGGATCACATTAAATTAAATTAGAATTGATGTAGCAATTGGAAATAGTGAAGTTAGTATTGAATAGGAATCCCATAGAGTCAGTTTAGGCTATAAAGGGGTATAAGTCATTGTCACGTTGGTCATAGACGGATACACTTAAAAATGTCAGTAGGTATTAAACCAAGAGTCATTATCAAAAAAGTTATAATCTAAATCAAAACATAGAGTTATTAATTGATCCATTTTTCCATCTCTATTATTTATTATAAACATGTTACTTATACGTTTTCATGCAGGTACACTAAAATTTCAAAATTATTGTTATTTGCTAAATAAAATTGCTTCAAATAGAAATAATTAATGAACTTTTACAATACTCAGGACTAATATTAGCACAGATATTTTATCACTACCGGACTGAATACAAATTTCTAATTACTACTAATTATATAAAACTAATTTGACACAAAAACCTAGATTAAACTACCACATAATCTTTTCAGATTTAGAAAACTTTGAAGAGAACATAATTTAATGTCAATTATTTTCAATCTGCTCGGCCATACTGATTTATAATGTAATAACAAAAAAATAATATTTTTTTTAGCATGAAATCTCTTAAAATGTAACTAACTAATATTAGCAATGATCATTAGGATATAAACAGGATTTATTTATCCAAACTGCTCGGCCATACTGACAAGTACTTCGTCCCCGAAGTACATCTCAATACTTTTAATGGAATAACGATCACAATGATTTAAAACTATTCCAAATATTATTGAAAATGCAGTAATTATTGATCATCAACAAATATAGAATCTTCATAATATGGTATTAGTGACCGTGACCGCGAAGATTACACTGACGTCTAGCGATAGTAACCTTTGGTTATAAAGGCAATCCGAATTTAAAACAAATTGTGATCATTATTTAAAAAAAAAGAAAAACATCAATAAATCTAAATCGTTTTCCTGAAAAAGTTTTTAACAGTTGTTTTTTCATTTTCGTTCACATTGCATCACTTTAATTCATCAATTTCATCATTGATTACCATCTTTTTTACATAACTTTGTTTCAAACATCATAATATGTATATTTTTCAACGCAAATAAACTTATTTCATTTCATTATTTCCATATTCACACTCATTTCGTTGATGATGAAAAGTTCATCATACCTTTCATCGTCATACATCAACATCATACCATACCAACGACCAGTCTAGCAGTCGTTCTTACTTCGTCCCAAAGTACAAAACTCACATAAAATCTCACATGAAATCTATAGATTTAAGAAAACGTTTTAGCATATTTTTGAATACAAGTGGGCTTAACAATGTGTAGGTACTTACTTAATTAGTTATCTTTAAAGTGAATGAAAAATTTAATTGAATGTTCTTATAAGAATAAAGTAGATAGGTATATAAGAATAACATAATAATTCAAAAAAAATTTATATTCACTCTAAAGATATTATCTTATCTTATCTTATTTTATTTTAATCGTATTTTAATTATGCCGATCGATGCCAAAAAAAGAAAAGAAAAAAAAGGTAAGAATTTCATTAACATTGCAATCAACAAGTCATTAAATACGCAATTTTGATTGAATTAAAAATTGTTTTACGTAAATTCACAACATGACACTTCATCAGTTCTTTACAATCAAAGTTAAATAACTTTTACTCACCTCTGGTTCTACTCTGACGCTACTCTGGCGTAACTCTGACGCTACTCTGACGCTACTCTGACGCAACTCTGACGCTACTCTGACGCTACATTGACGCTACATTGACGCTACATTGACGCTACATTGACGCTACATTGACGCTACATTGACGCTACATTGACGCTACATTGACGCTACATTGACGCTACATTGACGCTACATTGACGCTACATTGACGCTACATTGACGCTACATTGACTACATTGACTCTACATTTACTCTACATTTACTCTACATTGACTCTACATTGACTCTACATTGACTCTACATTGACTCTACATTGACTCTACATTGACTCTACATTGACTCTACATTGACTCTACATTGACTCTACATTGACTCTACATTGACTCTACATTGACTCTACATTGACTCTACATTGACTCTACATTGACTCTACATTGACTCTACATTGACTCTACATTGACTCTACATTGACTCTACATTGACTCTACATTGACTCTACATTGACTCTACATTGACTCTACATTGACTCTACATTGACTCTACATTGACTCTACATTGACTCTACATTGACTCTACATTGACTCTACATTGACTCTACATTGACTCTACATTGACTCTACATTCTAAATTGTGAAAATCGCAACCTGCTACACAGCATAGTCCAGTAAAGTTAACGTTCGTTCGAATAACATTAACCAGTAATAATAACAATAATTAGAAAATAAAATATATATTTATATTTTTTTTATACATCGTTTGCGTAAATGATTTTATGCCATGAATCTAACGTAGTATTTTGAATTTTCTATTTTTAGTACTAAAATTTAGTATATCTGAAATTCTGAAGTTAATTCGTCAGTTCTATTCAATTAATAACTTCCAATAAGCAGATATAAAAAGAGATATTAAAAAAAAATGTTTGTACCTTCATTTTATCGAATTAAATACCTACCTTCATAGCTAATTAACGAATTATAAATAACTAACAGTTGATTTATTATTTCAGTCATTAATTCGAATATTTTAGTTGGATTCTATTTCTAAATGATAACTAAGACCGCCTTATTTGTACCATTATCGTTTCTTTGGTTCTTTTTCTATGCTGTATTTGTATTTTGGTGTAAATAAAAGAATATTTCATTCATTCATTCAATGATTACTGGGAACTGTAATCTTAATATGAAAAAAAAAAATAACGGCTACCTATTAAAAATTATTTCTATCTCACCATACTAGCTTTAAAAGCGTATGAAGCGTAAAATAACTGGACTAAGCAGTATACTAAAACGTTTTTTTTTTTTTCAAAGTTAATAATAATTCTTTAACTGCACACTAAAAAACAGAAAAACTCAATTTAAAGTCAATTCATCGTTTAGTCAGTTACCTCAATCCATCTACCGCTAGGTAGTAATGGTAGTACCTATAGAAAATTTGTTGTTCTGCAACACAAAATCGAGAGAAAACGACCGTCCAGTGGAAGGAACTATTTTTATTGTCTCAGATCTTTATTATTGAAGAGCTTTGTAGCAACGAATGAACTAGCATAGCATATGCTCACGACTATATTCCCCGTGGGGGTAGTCAGAGATATTCTGAAACCTCAGAACATCCACTTTTCACCAGTAGTACCGAAACTCTGTCCAGTGTGACGGGAGTGAGCCCGTCGCCACTAACACACACACACACACATATACACATACATGAACTAAGTAATTGTATTATGCTTTCGGTGCTCAAACAATTAAAATTATTCTTTTAGTTAGAGTAATAATTAATTGTACAAATTATACCAGCCGACTAGTAGTGTGGATGGGGAGACTGGTACCTAGACCTACCTACCTATCAAACCTAGAAGACTCGTACCACTTGTCCGCGGACAAGGTGCCGCCTAAGCCGTATTTCTTAGCACCGAATAACAGAAAAAAAATCCTATATTTTTTCGTTTTGCTATTGTGGGGTACATCGGTACCAAAGAAAAAAAAATCTAGCATCGACCAACATTAAATCACTTGTTATTTGTTGAAACATGATTTGCGAATGACTAGAACAATAAGTATCGTCTGTTTTTCAGATTTATAAACTTTTGTTTTGATTATTACCTCATTATTTACGTAGGTACATTTAGAAACAAGCAAACACAGCGATATTTAATAAGAAATTAATACGGCCTTGGCCATTACCTCGCTAAATATTTGGAGCTTCAGTCTTTGTTTCCCGTAAATTTTTTTCTTTCTTTCCTGCGGGTGGGTAGGTGTTCTCTGGGCAGGCAGGTGGATTTCTCTGGGTGGGATTCTCTTCGTGATCGGTTCAGTCTGACCAGGTTCTGGGTCTGTCTCCAGGCACCTCTCCAGGACATCGTGGATGGATTTTTTTCGTTTGCAAACCACAGCGGTTCCGCGGTGATCGTGCCATGGAAAAAAAATATATATATTAGTAAAGTAACTATGCGGCGAAGGAATACGATTCCACTTCTGATGATAGAATATAGGAGGGTATTCTGAATGATATTAAATAAAAGGTGATAATTAGTATAACCATTATATTTCATTACTTTGACTCGATATTTAACACTGTTTCGTTAATAAAACCACAAAGAAGAAATGAGAAACTACACACATACAAACAAAATTATTTTAAAGATTATAATAACAGTTCACATAAATTAAGTTTACAGTAATTAGTTTAACACTTACTTGGGCAGCGTAACGGCAGGAATGAATCCCAGATAATGACTCGACACCCATTTTATATACCTGTTTTCCCGCCAACATCAATTCTGTTATTGGCGGAACAATCAGGGAATTGCATTGCTTCAAATATTCACATGATTAATAGGTTGTAAATAACTATTATCAGCAAACAATTATTGTAAGCAATATTATGAATAATTAGTATGGAATTTAAGCAATATTCAAAACAATGAATCACTAAATAATTACTACCAACAACAGATGGTTGTTAGTCAGTGTTGCCAGTACTAATATTCTAGTAGGGATTGTTCTACTACCTAACAATATATTCATATTCTTTAATATATTTGCTAACACGTGCATAAAGAAGTTTTACTTCAATAATTGTAATAACGAATTATCATCATCACAGCCTATATACGTCCCACTGCAGGGCACAGGCCTACCCTCAGGGAGGGTGTATGGGCGTTAATCCACCACGCGTGCCGAAGTCGGGTTAGACTTCATATGCGCATCAGAATTTCTTCTTCAGCGTATGTTTTCCTTCACCGTTTGAGAGCAGTCGGTATTACGTACATAAGTTAGAAAAGCAAATTGGTAATTAACTTTTCTAACTTATGTACGTAATACCGACCATATCTCTCCTCAACGCGCCACCAGTTCTTGGCCTACGCGTCTACTACGCGCTACGGCGTAGCAGTCGTAGCTGTCGTAGTATACTTCTAGCATACCAGGCCGAATATCCCCCAGATGTTATAAGAGATAAGTGTACTTTTTGCAACCATCAGCAGCAAGGCTGATTCAGTGTTTATGGGGTGTTGGGCATCTCTGTGATGGGTATGGACCAGGTGTGCCTGCATAGCTCCAGTCGGTTTTAGGACTTACATACTTTTAAAGGTCAGTAAAAAAATTACGATCAGCTGCTAGGCTGATCGTATGATATTATTATAGTATGCACTGTAGCTATGTGAAAAATACAAAAACTGACATGGTTCATCAGTCGGTTTAGGAGTTACAGCCGTTCAAAGGACCGACCTTTGAACGGCTGTATCTCCTAAACCGACTGGCAGTTCATGTCAGTTTTTGTACTGTTCACATAGCTACAGTGCATACTACAATTATATCTTATGATCAGCCTTGCAGCTGATCGTTAATTTTTTACTGACCTTTAAAAGTCTGTAACTCCAAAACCGACTGAAGCTATACAGGCAGACCTGGTCCATCCCCATCACAGAGATGCTCTATACCCCATAAACACTGAATCAGTCTTGCTGCCGATGATTGCAAAAAGTAAACTTATCTCTTATACTAAGAGTTCGTCTTATTATCAGGAATTCGTACCCAAAAGGTGCCAATGACACCCTATTACTATATATGCCTACGCCCCGTCCGTCCGTTTGTCTGCCCAATGAACAACTAGATTTTTCCCGCGACTTCGACCGCACGGGTTTCCGTAATTGTAACGAAATATTGTTCCAGATTTTAAGTCTCTAAACGTAAGCTTTCAAACACTCGAAGTTTCATCAAATTCGGTCTAGTAGTTCTCACGTTATGCGCGAACAAACAAACAGCCAGAGAAAAATAAATAATTAAAAACAAACAAATTTCCGAAAACTGGTGGTTCGAAGTCAGGTTCACCTAAAAACCATTAAATATTTTTTTGTAAATATCTTCAATTTAATTATATAGCTCTGTTACTGTTTTATAATAGTCGAGATAAAAAATTAAATTTTCGTTATGAAGCAAGTAATTCATGTTCCAAATACCTGAAGTTTAATAGTAGATTATTAACCAAGGGGATAAAACAGTGTCTTCTGTCGCGGGTGGGGTTTTAAATCGCGAGCGTGATGAAGGACTCGAGGTTTACTCCCGAGCGTAGCGAGGGTGTTAAAAACTTAAATCACGAGCGAAGCGAGGGATTTAAGACGAGTCCTGAGTTTAGCGAGGGATTTAAACTCACCCAAGACTAAGACAGCTTTATCACCGAGGAAAATACTCTACTTTTCGTACCGTTTGCGAAAAAAATAACACAATAATTATATGAGATAAGCATTTATTAAAAATAATGACAATTAAAAGTAAAAGTTAACATTCGAAACATTGGTCCAATTATTGATAGGGAGAGTTACATTTTTGTTTGCAAAGGCATCAAGCTCATACGGCCTCGTCGGTTTTCGTAATTTTATGATTTTTTTTTGACATAAATGTTTTTTTTTTTATTATTGCATGCGGAAGGGTCGGTTTATGGGTAACCTAGGGGTTCGAAAAAATGGTTATTTTTTCGCTAGGATTCACCGTTCGTTATCGAGATATTTCATAAAAATAAATGCGTATTCCTTTTACAAAAGAAGTATAATGCTTTATATACAAACTCAATGGTGTAAACACAGATGTAGTTCAGTTCCAAATTTAAATCACATTCTCTCCCTAGGGGATGAATGAAATTCAGTACAACTTTCTTTCCCTGTTTTTAACAGGTTAATAATGACTATTGTTATGTTCGCTTTTTGTGGCATAGAATGTCACTTTTTTGAGCAAGTGGTACGAAAAGAAAATATACGTTTCAAAATATTCTTCATCAGAGCTTCAAAAAGGTCCCTGAACACCAACTGACTCCGGCCCTGTTCGGTTCTATAATAACCACCTATCTTTTTCTCAGACGTACCTTAGTTATTGCCTACTTTCGTGGCGATGTTATCCTCTGCGGTGCTATTTATATCCCACGTGAGAGTGAATGCCCTTTTGCAATGTAAAAAGGGGAAAATTCTTGGACTCGTTTTGTTGGATCCTACTTAGCATAGATATACTGTGAAAACCGTATTTATGAGTAAAACAAAAAATAACAATAACAAGAACAAACACAATAGTGAAAGCAAACAAGATGACTACAACGGACCTAAAAAAAAGACGGACGTAATCTCGTCTAATCACGCGGTACATAATGGTGACGGATGTAGGACCTGCGCCTAGAGCTAGTGCATCTGTGTGAGTGTAGGTCCCTTGTAGAACAAACGAAAATGTTGGACCTTTGCATGCTTCACATCTTTTTAGTGTCACATTACGTCTTTTTTTCAGGTCCGTGATGATTACGTAAACATTACGGATAATAATTCGCAACAGCTTCGTCAAAAAAGATGTAAGTAGTACAAAAATCCGCGTCATGTATCGTAAAAAATTCAAAAGGAAGAACAACCAATGAACTACAAAATAATGTTTCGGCAACATACTTTTAAAAACCGGTCAAGTACGAGTCGGACTACTCGTGCACAGAGGGTTCGAGGTATACAGGGTGTAACAAAACACCCTAGTAATACTTAAGGGGGTGCTTCAGCCCATGACACTGAACAACTTTCACTATGGAGGTATGGAGCCAACTTTCAAATCGCAAAAAAATCAAATCAGCTGTCCCATACTAGACAGCTGTTTTTTTTTTGCGATTTTTTTATTATTATTTTTGTTGTTATACTTTAGACTATGTTCTATAATCACACCAACGCTTGACGCTTTTATATTGTTTTGTCGTTTTAGCGATAGAGCAAAAATAAAATCGTTGAAGAAACAAACAACGTTCCTTGCATGGGAAACACCATTCATTTTTTAAGCGTAATCTGTGAAATTTTCAACTTGCTACCTATATGCGTGAAAAGCTTGAAATACTCCATCAGTAAATCACCTGGGTATTATGGTTTAAAAGATACAGCCATTTCAAGTTAGGACGGATGGACAGTTAGCGTAGACTTAGGCTTAACAGGGTGCCGTTTCATTGGCACCCAGAAACCTAAAAAAGTTTCAGAAGGTCCTTTATACAGGGTGTAACAAAAACCCTAGTAATACTTAAGGGTAATGCTTTAGACCATCAAATTGAACAACTTTCACTATGGATTCGAAATCGTAAAAAACAAAATCTGCTATCCCATACATTTTAGTCGAGTCGGTCGGTACTACAGTTTTATATGGAACAGCTGATTTATTTTTCGTGATTTCGAATTTGGCTCCATAGTGAAAGTTGTTCAATTTGATGGTCTGACACCCTAGGGTGTTTTAATGCCCTGTATAATGTGAGGGCAGCGACTGGGTTCCATATTTTATAGGCGAAAAAGTCCATTCTGTCGTTGTTATTCTGTGGGGCTGAGTACTAATTATCAATATTTAAATAACAGAACGTACTTTCCAATAGCAACGTGTAACTAACTGTAAGTAAAGGCTTCTGACACGAAACATTGCGTGTTGGAAAAAACCATTTTAAATCGCGCAATCAATTTTCATTATGCCAATTACGTTTTAGTCCTGTAACTGTAGAGCAGAAAATGTTCATTTAATTATGTAACTAGGTCTTTATTACGATTATAATAGAGGTAACGGCATGGCAACCTACTAAACCAAATCTGTGTCCGCAAGCAGCCTCCGTCACATGGCTGTCAACCAGAAGACAAGCTCGCGAAAACAATCATAATCCATTAGAAGTACTATCAGGATAAAAATGGAGTATAAACGGGTCTAGAGGCAGTCTCCGGCGCGGCGCCCTGCTTGTATGAAGCTTGTTTGGGTTGGGTTTAGAATCGTGCGGCACGAATTTAGGGGGGGAGGGGAGAGGCAACCCCCCTTTTTTAAAACACGTGCTGAGGTTATAATAATATGAATGCTTTATCGCGTTTGCATCGATGCTGCATCGCAAATCAATCAATGCTTTTTGCAGCACTTCTGCGCTGCAAGTCGGTAATACGTACATAAGTTAGAAAACTAATTGGTACGTGGCATGTTGTCCGTGCGGATTCGAACCCGGACCTCGTGATTGAGAGTCCATGCCTCTCCGCAACGCGCCACCGAGAAATATGAAATTTATCATTATTTATTGATAGGTAAGTACCGCAAGTCTTACATAATGCCATATAATTAGCCAACCAGGTACGATGAAGTCTCCATCCGACCGGAGTTTAGTCATTTTACAGTTGGTTTTAAGAATTTTCATTTTTATTAACCAAATTAGTAGCTACGAAGCTTCGATCCTCGGCGCTAGCTTTATTAAAGTTAATATAGAAGATTAGTTACTAAATAACATATACCGGTATACAAGGTGTTACAAAACTACAAATAAACATTTAAGGGGGTGGTGTAGACCATCAAACTGAACAACTTTCACTATGGGACCAATATCGAAATCGCGAAAAAAATTAATTATGTTCTCTACAAATCGACTAGAGCTAAAATAAGTATGGGATTTAAAAAAAAAAATTCTCGATTTCGATGTTGGTCCCATAGAGAAAGTTGTTCAGTTTGACGGTCTAAACAACCCCATTATGAGTTTTAAAAATTTATTGTTAAATATGAAACACCCTGTATACGCTGTACATAAACTCAGAACTCTTATCCCATGCAGGGAGGGCAGAAACTTTGAAGTTTTAATTATTATTCATAAGATGAATAAAGAGTTTCATTTTCATTCCTACCTCAGCTTTTTTCCTCCTTCAATAAGTAACTAAGTTTAGATGTTATAAAATATTAACCTTCGCATTACGAGTTGGAATCTCGTGTTTCGTTGCTTCGAATAAGCGTAAAAAGAAGTACAAAAAAGTTTAAAAACAAAGTTCAAAGTTATAATGAAATTCTTTCGAATCACCCGATAAGTTTATAAAACATTTGGTATTTTTTCTGTTTTTGTCAGTCTGGATGAAATTGCTATGAAAACTTTTGCCACAAACTAAAAAATTACGGATACAATTTCCAACAGACGAATTTTTTAAATTAAATTATTAAAAATTAAAATTTGCTTTATTAAATCTCAATAAGAATATGACATTGAAAACCCTAGCTCCTAATCTAGATGCCTGAACCCTAGGAGCTAGAAATGGACCTCTTCCTATTTTTGTCGTCTAGTCGCAATGACTGTGCAGTATCTGCAACTTCCGCAACGTTTAAAAATGTATGTGACCAAGATGTGACCGATATATTGTGACTTGTTTATTGAACATAACTTCCGGTTGCTCAGTACGAGAATAACGTATCATTATTAATAATACAAGGTGTAAGGAAAAGTATCATTAACCTTTAAACCACATATTCTACCCATCAAACTGAACAACTTTTACAATGGGAGCAAACCAGTCAGATAAAAAAAAAACTGCTGTCCCTTACTAACTGCAATACCTACACGACTCATACATTGTCTGTCTGGATGAAATTGCTATAAACTAAGACAGGATATATACAGGGTCCTTCTTAATATGCCAATATGATGTTCAGTTTGATAGTCAGCTGATTTTATGTTTGTTCTGACAGGATTGCTCCCATGGTAACAGTTGTTCAGTTTGATGGGTAAAGTATGTGGTTTAAAGGTTAATGATACTTTTCCTTACACCCTGTATAATTTCACTAATCCACAGCTGCTCTACTCGCTAATTCTTCATATAAATAACAGAGCGAAAAAATATTTTCCAGAGTTCAGTGTCTAGCGCGTTGCGGAGGGGGATCGACACTTAATCATAGGGGTTCGGGTTCGAATCCGCCAATGAGTTTTTCTAACTTACTCATCCTTACTTTCTATACGCTTTTTTATAACATACATATAGACATAAACTCACGACTATAATCCTTTTCGGAGTGGTTTTTGTAACATAATGAAAATCTAAATAAGTAACTTACAAAACAGAGTACTAAGTATAACTTCAACATAAATAATACTGTTTCGTTGAGCAGAGAATGAACAACCTTAAACGTTGTTAGACGAAAGTTGAGTGTTTGCTAACCTTTGTCATCGATTGTGCCCAATGTTTTGTGAATTGTCACGAAACGTGACGAGAATTGAAGATTGAGAATTAAATTATCCCTCGACATTGGCATTGGGAAGGGGAAATGTTTTGTATCGTACTTTTATTCCAATAAAGCCTTTAAAATCGATATTTATTGTATTCACCACATTTTGTAGATTGTACGATTTGGTTGTGGATTTGCATGGGTTAACATAATATTTAAAAGGCAAAGAATAATAAATATCTAAAAATAAATAGGTACAAAATCTCAACTCAACTCAAACTCAAACTTAACACAACTTCACACAGACTCAACTCTCACACTCAACTCAAACTCACACTTAACTCAAATTTAACTCGATCTCAACTCAAACACAACTCAGATTCAACTCAAACTCAACTCAAACTCAACTCAAACTCAAACTCAAACTCAACTCAAACACAACACAAACCCAACTCAAACTCAACTCAAACTCAACTCAAACTCAACTCAAACTCAACTCAAACTCAACTCAAACTCAACTCAAACTCAACTCAAACACAACTCAGATTCAACTCAAACTCAACTCAAACTCAACTCAAACTCAACTCAAACTCAACTCAAACACAACAAAAACTCAACTCAAACTCAACTCAAACTCAACTCAAACTCAACTCAAACTCAACTCAAACTCAACTCAAACTCAAACTCAACTCAAACTCAACTCAAACTCAACTCAAACTCAACTCAAACTCAACTCAAACTCAACTCAAACTCAAACTCAAACTCAACTCAAACTCAACTCAAACTCAACTCAAACTCAACTCAAACTCAACTCAAACTCAACTCAAACTCAACTCAAACTCAACTCAAACTCAACTCAAACTCAACTCAAACTCAACTCAAAACTCAAACTCAAGACCAAGCTCCCAATGCATTATTTCTTACCTCTCTCGGTTCCTCATCAGACGCATACTGCAGCGTTAGATAATACTTAGGAGTACAGGAATATGGAAGGTTGGCATCCCATATCCTGGAAGAACCATGTTTTTTTTCGGGTTCCGTATCTCTATTTTTGATCCAAAATTACATCATCAGGTTCCCGATCGAAATGATTACGCATCGAAAGAGACCCCTTTGGAGATCAGAACCCGCATGGGTTGACAGCCCCAATCCTGGAAGGTTCCTCAGTCAGCCACGTTTTATGAGGCCAAAAAATTGGGTACTTTACATCATCTGGTTCCCCGATTAAACTAGTGCAGATCGATAGCCCGGGTCGTGCCATTGATGAATATAAAGGGTTGTCTGCTATCAGCCTGGAAGGTTTCCTGGTATGCCACCTCAAACAAACGATCTTAAAATCATCGAATGAAGGAAAATGCATGTATAACCGCTAAGATTCAAGGTACAATTAATGCAAACCGTAACATTCAGTAAAAATCTACGCACTGATATTCTCGCGCTTCATACATTTTGAAATAATAGGGTAAATGAGCCACTTGTGGTCATTCCTCACTAGTTTGCCTTTTTGCCTTTGAATAAAGGATTACCAGAGCACTGGCCGTATTATATTGCATTTATTTTGATACCTATTATGATTCTAGAGAAATCGGAAAAAGAAAATAGATTATTTTTATTTATACAAGGTGTTACAAAAATACAAATAAACATTTAAGGGGGTGGTTTAGACCATCAAACTGAACAACTTTCACTATGGGACCAACATCGAAATCGCGAAAGAAAACTACAAATCTACTCGAGCTAAATGTGTAGGTACCTATGGAATGGCAGATTTTTTTTTTCGCGATTTCGATGTTGGTCCCATAGTGAAAGTTGTTCAGTTTGATGGTCTAAACAACACCCTTAAAAGTTTTAAATGTTTATTTTTACTTTTGTAACACCCTGTATAATTATAAAAAATCGCGGAAACAGGGATCGCGAAGGCGCGTTGCGGAGAGGTATGGACAATCAAGTATAAGGGTCCGGGTTCGAATCCGCACGGACGACATGCCATGCACCAATGAGATCTACGTAAAACCGACTGCTCTCAAACTGTGAAGGAATCGTGAGGAAATCTTCCAGCATGGCGGTAAAGCCCACTTTGCGTAGCGTTGTGTCCCTTTTTTTATCAATTTTGAATTTTTCTTTACAATTCTTCTTCTTCTGCCTCGCCTTGTCCCGTTACACGGGGTCGGCTTTCCCAATCATGCGACGCCATTCAGGCCTTTGGTAGACATCTTGTTGGCGGAGTCCTAACGCTTTCATGTCTCTCTGGAAGTCTGGACTTCTGGACATTCGTCAACCAGGTGGTTTGAGGTCTCCCTCTTCCCCTTTTCTTTGTAGCAATGGAAAGACACTTTTTTCCTTTACAAATATGGTAAAATATGTAGACGAGCCTGATTGGCGTCACATTGTGCCGAAGATAAAGTTAGCATGTATATTTTTGTACAGTTTTCATCTTGTCTTTGCGATAAACGTCGTTTGGACCATTTTGATGATGCAAAGGCGTTTTGGTATTTGACGTTGGCTTCCATTAAATTGCATGCTTTTATCGCCATGCTGTAAATGCTTAAAGAAAGCATTTACTGAGGTCTCTGCTGGCGACGTCAATGTGGCGTAATAAAAATTAAATAAAACAAATAAAATAAATAAAACAGATACAATTTAATAAAATAATTAAAATGATAGTAATTTCTAAGTAATTGCTACTAATAAACAAATTGCCAATAAAATAAATAAAATACTAATAAAATAAATTAAATAAAAATAAATAAGATAGGATAGGATAGCTATAAAATAATATAAGATAAATTAACATTCAAATCATCATTTCTAAAGTTCTTTTTTTTTTTTTTTTTTTTAAATAAACAAATTGCAAATAAAATAAATAAAATACCTATTAACAAAATAAAAATAAATAAGATATATAAAATAATATAACAATTAAATTGTGAATATTTTTTTTTTAAATCCACACCATTTAATTCATTGTACACACGACTGCTCAGGCTACCCTGTTTGGACTTTGAACTATTAGAAGTTGAACGCTGCGAATCGTGCGAGAGTGTGCGGTATGTTGTTGTTGTTTCGTCTCACGGAACGCTGCGCCCGCGCCGGCAGCCGCGTCTATGCAGGCTCTCTACCGCACTATTTTGTGTTTTGTACGTAGTGTAGTTATGGGTAGGTATATAGGGTGCGTAACCTGATATGTCGCCGTGTGTACGTTGTACGAAAATGAAAAAAATCCATAAAAGATTACAAATGTAATGTAAAAGTAAGTGCAATGTCATTTTGGTATACGAAAAGGGTTTTCTGAAATTAAAAAATTGCATATGGTAGCTTGGAGCGCTATTTTTGTTAGAAGTCACACATCCTAATTCGAGTTATGAACGGGCGCTATCACGCTGCGCTTTCCGGTACGCGGTCGCCACTCGAGAACTTTTCGGCCCCATCGGCCATCGGTTTATTTTATTTTTCTTATTTATTTGATTTATCTTTTTTTTTTTTTCCCGAATTGCAATTTACCGATACATTACACACACTATTATTTGCTACTACAAACATATTGCTGTTGATTTTCAAATACAATAAAATAAATAAACGATACAATAGGTACAATCTTAAACATAAACAGACAATGAAATACAAGTTCAGTCAAATAACCCGCCCCTTGACGATTCTGGCGCAAAGGAGCCTCTTATGCTAGCAGCGTTGCCACGCTGAATTGCTACGGCTAGCCTCTGCACCAGAAACGACCCGGAACGGGGGTCACAATTTCGCTCCCTCAGTCGACGGCCAATCTCCGCAACGAAGGTCTTTGCCTCGGCACCCCAAACCCCCGTGGTCTCAACGGCGACAGGTACAAAAAGATAATCGGCCACCAGGGTCGAGTACGTTTCCCACTTCCTAACGGCAGCCAGCTCCGCAGCTGCTCCAGGCGTCCGCGAAAAATTCAAAATTGATAAAAAAAGGGACACAACGCTACGCAAAGTGGGCTTTACCGCCATGCTGGAAGATTTCCTCACGATTCCTTCACAGTTTGAGAGCAGTCGGTTTTACGTAGATCTCATTGGTGCATGGCATGTCGTCCGTGCGGATTCGAACCCGGACCCTTATACTTGATTGTCCATACCTCTCCGCAACGCGCCTTCGCGATCCCTGTTTCCGCGATTTTTTGTAATTATACAGGGTGTTACAAAAGTAAACATAAACATTTAAAACTTTTAAGTGTGTTGTTTAGACCATCAAACTGAACAACTTTCACTATGGGACCAACATCGAAAATAGCGAAAAAAAATAATCTTCCATTCCATAGAGGTACATTTAGCTCGAGTAGATTTGTAGTTTTTTTTCGCGATTTCGATGTTGGTCCCATAGTGAAAGTTTTTCAGTTTGATGGTCTAAACCACCCCCTTAAATGTTTATTTGTATTTTTGTAACCCCTTGTATAAATAAAAATAATCTATTTTCTTTTTCCGATTTCTCTAGAATTATAATAGGTATCAAAATAAATGCAATGTAATAAGGCCAGTGCTCTGGTAATCCTTTATTCAAAGGCAAAAAGGCAAACTAGTGAGGAATGACCACAAGTGGCTCATTTACCCTATTATTTCAAAATGTATGAAGCGCTAGAATATCAGTGCGTAGATTTTTACTAAATGTCACGGTTTGCATTAATTGTACCTTGAATCATAGCGGTTATACATGCATTTTCCTTCATTCTATGATTTTAAGATTGTTTGTTTGAGGTGGCATACCAGGAAACCTTCCAGGCTGATAGCAGACAACCCTATATATTCATCAATGGCACGACCCGGGCTATCGATCTGCACTAGTTTCATCGGGGAACCAGATGATGTAAATTACCCAATTTTTTGGCCTCATAAAACGTGGCTGACTGAGGAACCTTCCAGGGTTGGGGCTGTCAACCCATGCGGGTTCTGATCTCCAAAGGGGTCTCTTTCGATGCGTAATCATTTCGATCGGGAACCTGATGATGTAATTTGGGTCAAAAATAGAGGTACGGAACCCGAATAAAAACATGGTTCTTCCAGGATATAGGATGGCAACCTTCTATATTCCTGTACTCCTAAGTATTATCTAACGCTCCAGTATGCGCCTGATGAGGAACCGAGTGAGGTAAGAAATAATGCATCGGGAGCTTAATCTACAACTCAAACTCAACTCAAACTCGACTCAAACTCAACTCAAACTCAACTCAAACTCAACTCAAACTCAACTCAAACTCAACTCAAACTCAACGAATACTCAACTCATACTCATATTCTGTCTGCCTGTTTGTGATTTCCTATCTATGCTTATCAAAACCGTTCGCCCGATTGCAATGAAACAATAGTGTTTTTTTTTCGCATGCGAAAAAAGAAATGCAACGGAAACCAGGCACAACTAGTTCTTCAAAATAATCATAATTTAGTGGTAAAGTTAGAGAATGTGGTAATAACAAAATAGGGTCGAATTTAAAACATGTCAAATCGTGAAAATTTTAAACAAAAGTTTTAATGATTGTTTCGGATTCACGATAAAACTGCTGTACCGATAAATGGTACAGAAACGTAATATCGACATCCTAGAATACTATGGTAACATTGGAGACCACGAACTGGTAGGCGTAGTGTGGGACGCCCTGCTGCCCGCTGGATAGACGACCTAAAAAAAGTAGCGGGGAGCGACTGGATGAGGAAGGCCAAGAACAGAGTTTTGTGGCGCGCCTTGGGAGAGGCCTATGTTCAGCAGTGGACGATGATAGGCTGATGATGATGATGGTAACATTTCTGTGCGGGTAGCATGCCACCGCACCGTGAGACAGCGCTATCACACCTTCGCTCTCTTTCTATTTGCGCGCCAACGAACGAGACAAAAGACGTGATACAGCCGTATCACGTGTAGCATGCTACGAGTGCTGGAGTCGATACGTTTTATAGGCGCTCTGAAGTGCGATTTTTGAAAATCATACGAGCGGTTCGGCAGTAGAAAATGTCAAAATTACTATGGAGATTATGCATCTTTCTACTGCCGAACCGCTCGTATGATTTTCAAAAATCGCAATGCTGGTTCGGTGCCAAATCGTGTGTACCAAATTATCGAGACGCGTATTGGCAACGAAGATGCTAACCGTAGTGACGAGATTATAAGTTCGTACTGACGCAAAGGAGGAAGCAAGAGGGGCATTGCGTTCTAGAGGTTTTATACATTAGAATTCGGGACAACATTTTATCGTTTTCTTCCACGCGGACGAATTCGCGGGCGAAGGAAAAATAGGTACATTACCGAACTAACGGGTATAGGTTTTGCGTTATTTTGTTGACATCTCATTTAATCTCTGCCCGTCAGAGTGGACTAACCCGTAGAAGAAAAATCTCAGTGCGAAATTGAAGTACCTAAAAAAGGTAAAAGTAAATCTGTGTGTCCGGTGAATAACGGTCCAACTCAAAAAATGCAACTTTACAGGAGAGCCTAAAAACATAATTTTTTGGTAAAAAAAAATATTTTCTCGAAAACCGTTTCATATTTTTTCAAGCAAATCACTGTGTCTTCTAGATATTTTTATGGTCTTTTATTATTATATGGTTTAGTCTATGAAATACTTACCGTGCTGGAGATATTTCGTTCAGAAGTTGAATTAAACCTTTTGACACTAATAAAAATACGTTACATAATGATTTAAATTGAGTTAGGGCCTTTTACACTTCACAATAACCTTGGTATAAAATGGTTTATGTCATATTTTAATTTCATTTTTATTCCATCCCTTTCTTAAATACACACCACCGGAAAACTTACTTTGTAAACTGAATCAAAACGAATTGATAAAAGTAGTTTTATTTAGGTTAAACAAGCTCATCACAAAATTACAAAGTGTTTTTTGAGTTAAATTCTTTTTCACAAAGGTAACATTTTGTGCGTATGGATTTAAATCTAATATTTAATATTATTTTTAAGGAAAAATATAACAAACACTTGCAAAATGTACTTTCTAAGCTCACTGTTTAAGCTTTTAATATCCACCATATTCAGCATTAAACTTAAGTGACATAAAAATTAGATATTTTCTAGAAAAAATATTCATTTTGTTATTAAGTAGGTAAGTAGTTTTATCATATATAGGTATATTTTTTTGATGGGTAACACTAGCTTATATGCAAATTTTGTGACGTGGGTAAAGCCACGTGGTATCAGTAATGCTGGAAAGTGAAATATTAAACAACAAACCAATATAAAAACAATACAAAAACAAATTCTAAAGCGACGCATGCTTAAAAACTTATCAAGTTAGAACTCACGATTCTGTGCCACAAAATTGTATGACCAGTCTGATGTATTGTCATTCTTAAATACACGTTTGATATCCGGTTCGCTTTGCAATGTTGTTATTATACAAAATACAAGATATTTTAGGAAAAAAATAGTTTAATTTCAAAGAATAAACAACAGATTCTTTCTTTTCTATGTACAAGCCTATGCTTGAAGTGCGGTTCGGCAATCCCTAACTAAAACAAGGCCTGACATTATCACTTAGTTCAATATAACAGTACCACCCTTAAAAAAAATCGCCAGATTGTATTCATACTAAGTGATTCTTATTCTCACTACATAAAAGAAAATATTTGGTGATTGACGGTTTAACTCACTTATTCGACATACATTTTTGGTGAGACGTATACCTAGCCTTCTCCCCAGTCCAAGATGATGTCAGTTTCCGTACTTAGCCCGCTATCAAACGCGCATCATATTCATGAGCTACACTTGATTTTGTATGTAGGTATTAACTATTAAGGTTTTTGAAATTTGGTTTAACTCAGATAAATCATATTTCACAAAACAAAATAAATTGTGTCGAAGGATTTAAGTCGAAGTAAATCCATGTTCACCTAATTTTATATTGGTTTTATGATCTAACTCTATTTCAACCATTGTGCACGATAAAAAAATGGACTTAAATCGTTTTGTAATAAGTCTATCTCTGGAATTATTAAAGGTATGAATATTCCAGTAACACCATTTTATAGAGAAAAAAAAATTGAGTATTGGCATTAAAAACTCATTTTGGATCTAAGTTGAGTTAGACCGTTATTCACCGGACCCACAGAAATAAAATCTAAACCAAAAAAGTTTCCAAGCGCCCGTTTGAAAGGCTAAGGTAACTAAAAAGAAATTAAATTGCTATTTGATTTCAATTTAAATTATGCTAATCGCTCCTTGGAAAAAGTCCTTTTTTACTCGAGATAAGTTTATAAAAATATACCTGGGTTTTACAACATTTTTTCTAGATAATCTGCAAAGACGGTGTTACAGACAGAATAAATTGGATGAAAAGTTTAAATGTCTTTGATAAACAAGTTTTGTTTTTATGAAACGAGAATAAATTAACTTTGTGAAAGGTGTTTTCTGTAATGCGATGTAATGCTGTTATAAATAAAATAAGTTACTTTCTTAGTGGCTTTTGGCTCGGTTAGAAATACTTGTTCATTTTTATAAAAGGGAATACGCAATTTATAATCTATGTTGACAAATGCAGGCATGCATGCTACAACCTAAAAAATGCTTAATAGTTGTAGTACCATTTTTGGCCACATTGCAGTTTAAATATGTATAGGTGGACCAGAATCTGATGGCAAACAGGGAAATCAAATTTTAGAGTAAGCAACACTGGGGTAATTAGTTAAGGGCCATTGCAGAAATGCAGCAAAAAGCATCGATAGAGTCGCGATGCAGCGTCAATGCATTCGCGATAAAGCATAGATGCAAACGTGATACAGCCACGATGCCAAAGTTTCGTAATATTTGATCAGTTATGTCACACGCGCGTGTGCATCGTTACAAACATGGGTGTGCATCGCTACAATCATGCGTTTGAATCGATACAAACGCCTGCTAATTGCTAGTGTAGCGATAAAGTCACGCGATAGACAAAAGCGCGTTTTTATCGCCGCAAAAAGTAGCAGTCTTTACGGGGCCTATTTTGACTAGACAGATGACAGTTTGACACTACAATGTGAAAATCTCTATTTTTTTACTTTTTTTATGCCATTAGATTCTGGTCGACCTATGTTTATCAAATGAACAAAAGTCCTGAAAACGAAAGAACAGTAAGCATTAATAACATCAAAGATATCCCAGGGGTACTACTAGTACCGCCACCAAAACAAGCCAAACGAACGGAGCACTACCTTTTCTCGAAGCTATTCAGCGTATTTTTGAACGCTTTGAATTAACTGAAAATGTAAACAGCTGATGGAATCTCACACTATCGAAATTAGCAAGACCTATAAACACAATTTTCAGCTGGGAACAGCCAGACTGTGGTCTCAAAGCTTCCAACAGCCCTATAATTTATTTGCAATAGCTTTGTGTGCTGTGCCTAGAGGTACCTACCTATATACTTTTCGAACGTATTACTTCCAGTTTAGTAGCTTATTTAATACGCCCCTGTCCCCATATCCATAAAGTATAAATCCCGTACACGTCCCAGGGATATCGTAAAATCTAATAGTATGGAGATGAGATAGGCGTTTGTCACATCAAAGAAACCAGTCTAATCAGAGTTTTTGTTTCAATGGTTATTGGAAGAGTTCTGAAGTAAATACCAATTTACATTGATCCTCACGCGTAAGTTGGTTCATCCAGAGGTCTGTTTATCCTGGCCTAAGCACTGTTTAGCACTGTTTCCAATGTAAAGTGAGCTCAAGGGGAAGAGCACACGGTTAATGTGTGAAAAGGACTTAGGTCACAGATGTCCTTCCTATTCTCTAACGATTATTCGCTTAAGAGCTTTTCCTTTTCTCACCAATGCAATCATTATTTGCTGTGTTTATAAGTTTCGTTTAGAGGAAAAGAAACCTTATGTGTAGGAAATAGAAAGGATTTTTATCGACTACAACTTTTCTTAGTTGGATCTTGTATATATGCAATCTCTATTGCAAACTTTGATACAGGTCGGTTAACTAAAGCTGGCGCGTGCCACACATTTACGCAATGCCTTTGTTTCACTATACTTTTCTTTTCTTCTTTGTTTCACTATTCTTGATAATAATTTCTAATTCAAAATGGCATGTATTAGTAGTTAATTGAGTTTAATTGTATTGCAGAATTTGTGTAAATGCCTGCAAAGGTAGGCTTCAATGAAACCAATCAATGCCAAAACACCTGCAAATGTTTGTACCTACACCTGAGTCCATACACAATAAAGTTCATTTATCATTTACGCATAATGAAAAGTTTCTCTATCTCTATCAAGCGGGACGCAGTGACAGAAAAAACGCATTTGTGTGTGTCTATAAACGCGCCAGGGTGATTTAGTCATTCGTCTTTTCTGTGGTTAAAGATGGCGGCCGAAATCAGTCCTATTTACTTCCAGAGGTCAACTAAAAATATTCATTCGTTTCACGTCTAGATCCTGTTGAGATATATCAGGATATTAAATAATAACTTCCTTAGTGAACAAAGATATGTGTATTTCCCAAGCTTAATAAGATGACAGATGATAAAATAGAAAAAAGATACATCCCAGGTAGGTATTACGAGAATCACAATTTGGCAAGAAAAGATTTATTGCTAATCACAAACTGTCAGGCGTATCAGGCGTTGATGATGATCATTCGATTTCTGAACATGCCCCCGGGCGTTGAAAGCCTTCCTTTCAACTTAACTACTCAGACTCGGGTAGCGGGCAAATCTTGCTGAACGCTCTTCGAACTACTCCGTTCGCAGTCTTCACATCAGCAACTCGGTTAATGCCATCTGCACCAGGATGAACAGCCACAATACGCCCTAGCCTCCACTTTAATGGTGGTAGGTTATCTTCCTTTAAAAGGACCAAGGAATTCATCTTCAGGGAATAGCCACCGTCACGCCATTTAATTCTCTGTTGAAGCGCAGAGACATACTCTTTACTCCACCTGGCCCAGAAGTGTTGACGTAGTTGCTCGATTCTTTGGAATCGAGTTAAATAATTTTTTGAGTTGTCTTGATAATCTGGTACTGGTAGAGAGACAAGTGCTCTTCCAATAAGGAAATGGCCAGGGGTCAAAGGCATCAAGTCATCGGGTTCTGATGATATAGGAGTAAGTGGCCGGGAATTCAAGATCGCCTCGATTTGGACAAGCGTTGTGTTAAGCTCTTCATAAGTAAGATTACAATTTCCCAACACTCTTTGCAAATGAAATTTGGTTGACTTGACGCCTGCCTCCCAGAGACCGCCAAAATGCGGAGTGTAAGCCGGAATAAAATGGAATGTTACACCTTCATTAGCCACATTCTCCGACAATGAGTCGCAATTGTCCTTTAAGAACTTCGAAATATCGTTGTATGCACCGACGAAAGATGTACCGTTATCCGAAAAGATACTAATTGGTTTACCTCTGCGGGCCATGAACCTTCGTAAAGCAAGTAGATAGTTGTTGCTCGTCAAATCGCCCACCAACTCCAAATGAATCGCCTTTGTTGTAAAACATACAAAAATAGCAATGTACACCTTTACAAGTCTGCAACCACGACCTTGTCTACTAGCAGACCAGATGGGACCTGCGTAATCGACACCAACATTATCAAATGGATAGCCGCCAGGCAAAAGGCGCTGCTGTGGTAAGTTTCCCATTATGGGTGCTACTGATTTCCCTCTAATGCGAGTGCACTGCACGCATCGATGATAACAAGCCTTGGCGAGATTTCGGCCTCCTATAGGCCAGTAAATGTCTCTAATAGAAGCTAACAGTAACTGCGGTCTTGCGTGGAGAAGTCGCTTATGTTCCGAATAAAACAATAATTTGGTAAACTGATGAGTGGACTGTAGCAGTAAAGGATGTTTCTTTTCGTAACAAAAACTAGAATTCAATAAGCGACCACCCACGCGCATCAAGTTATCTTCATCTAGAAAGGGGTTAAACTTCATTAATGAACAATTTTTTGGTAATTTGTGCCCATCTAGTAATAATTTATACTCAGGGAATGATTCACGTTGACATGTCCTAACTATCAAGTTCAATGCGTCCTTCAGTTCATCTTTGCTCAAGTACTTAGTCACTACCAGGTGTCTTTTACGCAACCTGTTGACAAACCGTAGGGCGTATGCTATGGTGCGCTGAAGTCGCAAGAAACTTGAAAAACGAGCAAAATCTATCAATGTCTGGTTGCAGACATTTTGGCTGACAACATTTTTTAAAACAACTTCGGGGCGTGTTTCTGGCAATTTATCCATATTGCTTACACCCAAAGGCCAACATGACATGTCTTCCTGTAAAAAAGTTGGACCCGACCACCAGAGATCCAAGGATTGAATCATCTTGATGTCTGTTCCACGGGATATTAAATCTGCAGGGTTATCGTGAGTCGGAACATGTCTCCAAACACAACTCGCAGTCTTTTCCAAGATTTCAGCTACACGGTTTCGCACGAAAGGCTGCAATCTATTTGGTAGCATTTTTAACCACCCTAGAACGATCGTTGAGTCCGTCCAGAAAGTAACAGTTTTGACCTGAGTGCGAAGTGAATTAATTGTTTTTTCATAGAGACGAGCCCCTATCAAAGCACCGCAAAGTTCAAGCCGCGGTATGGTTGTGGGCTTGATAGGAGCCACTCTACTTTTAGCAAGCAACAAGCGCACCATTGCCTTGCCCGCATTGTTGACACTGCGAACATACAGACAAGCTCCATACGCGCGTTCAGAAGCGTCTGTGAAAATATGTAGATCAAATATTTTGCATGACTCACAGACGACGTGGCGTGGAACTCGAATGCTGTTCAGTGTTGAGAGATTGTCAAAAATCTCGGCCCACTCTTTACTTACATCAGATGTCAATTTTTCATCCCATCCTATTTTATGTAGCCACAGTTTTTGAAGCAACATTTTCATTAAAATAACACATGGGGCCAACAATCCTAACGGGTCGAAGATTTGTGATATCACTGAAAGTATGTGGCGCTTGGTATTATCATTTGAAACAGCAATTCCCACCGGGAAACAGAGCTCGTCGGTGCTTGTCACCCAACCCAGACCTAACGTTTTGCAAGGTTCAGGAGCACCGATATTCAAATCAAGCGACAAAGGAGAGGGCTCAGACATCAACTGAGGCTCATTCGATTTCCACTTTCGTAAAGGCATACAGGCAGCTGCAAGGGCAGTGGTGACTTCATCGCGTATTCTTTTGACTTCCATCAAGTCATCCCCACCAGTTAGCAGATCGTCAACGTAGAAATCGTGCATAATGATTTCTGCCGTTTTGGGATCCTTACACTCCAGGTCTAGACCTATCTGTTTCAGGCATCGAGTAGCAAGAAATGGAGCGCTTGCTGTGCCATATGTAATGGTATTTAACTGATATGCCCTTAGGGGCTCGGACGGAGTATCGCGCCATACAATTTGCTGCCAGCGTCGATCTGCAGGATGTAAAGCGATCTGCCTGTACATCTTCTCCACGTCAGCAGCTAGAATGTACTTATGCTGTCTGAAACGGAGAAGAATAGACAAAAGGTCGTCCTGAACAGTGGGCCCTACCATTTGAATATCATTGAAAGAGGTACCCGAAGTAGTAGGACTACTAGCATTGAACACGACCCTCAATTTGGTTGTGGAGCTATCTTCCCTCAGTACGCCATGATGTGGGATAAAGTGATTGTTTTCTGGAATAATCTGCCGGCACTCAGTCATGTGACCTAACAATAGATACTCCGACATGAATTCCACGTACATTTTGTTATATAGAGGCTTACTCTTAATTCTGCGCTCTAATGACATAAAACAATGCTTAGCTCGATTTAATGAACCTCCAAGCACATTTGGAGTCCTTTTAAACGGAATTCTCACACAGAAACGACCGTTCTCGAGACGAGTTGTATTTTGTATGAAATGTTCCTCGCATAATTTTTCTTCAGGAAAATATTGAGTCGACTTAGGGCTAACTTCTTCGAGCTGCCAAAAACGCATAAGTTGGTTTTGGATGTCATCATCAACATAAAAATTCTTAGACGAATCAACTTTCGTAAAGTTGCATGTAATGGGTTGAGACTGAGATGCTACATGGCCGCTATTAATTGGGCCAGAAACTAACCATCCAAGTCTGGTTTCAAACAGTATTGGTTTTCCAACGCCTAACTTAATCTGTTGCGATCCTAATAAATCCCAAAAAACATCAGCGCCTATTATCAAATCAATTGCAGCTGGCATGTGGAATTTGGGGTCAGCTAAACAGATGTCAGTCGGTATATTCAAATCGGATAAGTCTATTTGGCGACACGGGACCTTGTCTGTAATTGTCGGAAGAATGAAGCACTGAAGGTTGGTATAGAAAGTTTCGCTCAATGATTTCATAGGCACTCGGCACATTTTGCCAATGTGCGATGAAGCGTTGTTAATGCCCAAAACGGACACATCTACTCGATTGACAGGTAAGTTTAACCTTTGGCACATCCTTTCCGTCATCAAACAGGACGTGCTACCACTATCAAGAACGGCACGCGCCAAATGCTCGCGATTGTGTGCGTCAACTAGTTTCACTAAAGCAGTGGACAGCAGGACTTCGTTCTGTCCAGCCGCCACACTAGCTGACAAAGTCAGATTCCCAGTAATCGCAAGAGGGGGCTTGGTCTCTGGTTCTTGGTCACTATCGGTTCCGGATGATGCATTTGGTTCCGGTTTTGGTATGGGCTCGGCCACGTGAATCAACGTGTGATGTTTACGCTTGCATATTTTGCAACCTTCTCTTTTACAGTGGTTGGCGTAGTGACCACTACGGAAACAATTAAAACATATTTTATAATTTTGCAAGGATTGCAGCCTTTTGTCGACACTTAGTGCAAGGAATTCAGGACAGTTATTTAGCGTGTGCTCCCCATTACATTTCGAACAGGACCGTGTGCTGCGAGCATTTTGTACAGAAACCATAGTTTTAAGCTTTGAGCTGTTAGTTTTGGCTGATATAGAAAACTGGTTACTGCGGGATAACTCCATAGTCTCAATAAAATCCGCCCGGTTGCGCAAAAAGGACAAAAAATAATCAAAGGTGATAGGCTTGTCCTTGTCCAGACGACCCTTCCACTCCTCCCATTCACGATAAGTGGTCTTATCAAGTTTTTGAGTAATTATGTGAATGAGAAGAGTGTCCCAATGTTTAACAGGTTCTCCTAGGGCCTCCAATGCACGAAGGTTTTTGTGCAGATCATCAATCATACCCTTTAATGTGACTGCAGACTCTCTAGTGAGTGGTTCAATGTTAAATAAAGCAGATACGTGATTTTGTACAAGTAGACGTTTATTGTTGAACCTCTCACATAATAGCTTCCATGCTATGTCATAGTTCGATGCAGAAAACCCTATGGATTGGATCACCACAGCAGCAGACCCTTCTAGTGACGCCCTTAAATAATGAAATTTATTTATATCGTCTATTTCTTCGCATGAATGGATGAGACTTGTAAAGGTATCGTGAAATTCTAGCCAACCGTCATATGAACCGCAAAACTTGGGTAACTGTATAGTTGGCAATTTGACGAGTCTATTATTACCGCTATTATGAGAACCTTTAATGCTCTCTGCTAGTTGGTCCGCATCACGTGAACTTGTTAGTAATTGCTGTGCTTGAGATACTAATCGATAGTATTGTGACTCAAATTCTACACGTTCATTTAACTGTGCATCTAAGTCGTCGACGATGCATTCCAGTCGTAATTGCACTTCATCAAATTGCTCGAACAATGTGTCAATTTTACCAATACGCAATTGCAACTCAGCTGCCAGAGAAGGACTCAATGAAGGTTCGGTTAAAGTTTTCAAGAAGTTTGAAAATAAAGTTAATCGCCCCTTAAAACTGCCGCGTTTTCTGATTAACTCCTTTTCTTCGGTCATTCTGAGAGACAGGTGCAATCAACCTGGAATTTAATACAAGATAATGTTAACTTATACAACGACTTAAGATACGAATTTAACACCAATAAACAACCAATTATCCTCTTTATTTATTTATTGTTAAATAGACAACAAACTAGATTTTACGAAGAAATCCCTTTGTAGCGATAGGACCGCCTTATATGTTCATACAACAAAGGGATAGTAATCCCTTTCTAAATTTGGTGGTTGGTGTATTAACACTATAAATTAAGTACCTATACAATTAGTAATTGCAAATTGTTGTACCTATACTTCATTCCACATAAGGACGAAAAGATTTTCCGATTCTTATTTTAGCCTTATGGCCAATTCTGACTAGCAAATAAAATGTATTTATCAGTAAGACATACTGTCCGATATTATCTTGGACGTCACTAAAACTGTTCTAAGAATCTAAAAGTAATTCATACAATTTACCTAAAATCTCGTTGCTATTTGAAATGAAGTATAATTAATACTTATTGGTCATCTATAATACGTAAACTCAGTATATTGAATCACTAATAAGAGAATTTAATGACAATGAATGCAAAATAAATAACTTTTACCAAAACTTTATCGACCTAAAAATGTAAACAAAGTAGACGTGCAATAGGTACCTACGCACTGGTTATTCACCGGGTTAATGGAATTCTAACTGTTATCTTACACTATAGCTTTATGTATAGATATTAAAGATCACTCTAAACAGAATACTCGGCTTACAATACGATTAGTTATTGATCGACATCACAAGAAAGTCTAATTAGAAGTAATATAATGTTGAATACTAACCTTAAAGGTATTTTTCGACTTAACTATTAATACTACCTGATAAGAGTGTTGGGTATAACAACTGAATATTGTAGGATAAACGCTTTTAACACTGCTTGATTATGGTGTCCAAACTTGAAACCACAATCCACTTTCTTGACCCTTGGACCAAGACCTCGACCTTCGAGTGCAGTGTAGCTAATTCGGAGTTTCTTCGATAATTTTACTCGCTTGCCAATTCACGTATTATCCGGTTCGTTCTAGGACCATGTTGAGATATATCAGGATATTAAATAATAACTTCCTTAGTGAACAAAGATATGTGTATTTCCCAAGCTTAATAAGATGACAGATGATAAAATAGAAAAAAGATACATCCCAGGTAGGTATTACGAGAATCACAATTTGGCAAGAAAAGATTTATTGCTAATCACAAACTGTCAGGCGTATCAGGCGTTGATGATGATCATTCGATTTCTGAACAGATCCCCTAGGTTCCTTTTTTGCGGTAAAAAGTAGGCTAGGCCTACAACATACCACCTCTTTTTATTTGAAACAAGAATTTACTTAACATTTTATTACTGAAAGGGATCGGCAGGAACCCAAGGGATTAGAATGTGTTGGGTAAGATAGACCAGTAGTAAATGAAACTGTCAATTTGTAAGGTTAGATGTCATTTGGGAGTAACTTTCGAGGCGATGTTGTATCATGTCCACGAATCGATGTGTAGGTTCGGATGATTATTTATAGATGGCCTATAGTAAACCAGCATAGTAGGTATATTATTTTCTATTTCTCTTCTCCGGACGGAAAGCGTCAATTGTAGCCCCGCTGCGCTAAACGAAGTTGTCGCTTTCCACCTCCGTCGAGGAGAAAAATAGTATACTAACCTCGGACAGTAAATAAGAAAGCCTCAGATGGGTAATGTCTACCTATGCGCATTGGGCACGGGTAGTGGACTACCGTCCATACGTTGCGTGTAAGCCTGTGCCTACGAATAAGAGAATGTATAGAAGTATAAATGAAGCTCAAAAAGTGGCACCAAAAAAATTGTAACGCGTTCTAAATTTGTTCTTTAAAAATTGTAACTCGCCGCCAAAACTCATACAAAATGTCATTTTTCATGGGGTGCCAAAAATGATTTCGATTTTGTTTGGAGTTATTCTTCCATATTTATTCTCTTATTCGTAGGCCTGTGCCCTGAAGTGACATTTAAAATTAAGCACCCAAAAAAGTGAGAGAGCTATTAAAATTTTAAACAGAGATTTACAGCGTTATTAAATAGCCCAAACGATCGGTGGTATGCTCGTAGAACAGGATGGGCGCGCATCAGGTCCATTCGAGGCCCTGGCGATATGCAGTCCACAGACTAGGTGTACAAAGATGTGCAGTACGCTCTAAAAGTCTAAACAGCGTTATTTTTACGTGAGGTGAGCATTGCCTGAATCTGTTAACTATCATATTGGCTCTGACCGCAAGCCGCAAGCCCTGCGCTCCCTTCCTATATCTGCATCATCCCGAAGGTCCTCTGTTATTATTTGTGTACCAGATATTTATATACAAAGGTAGAATAATAATATGATTCCAATTTCGATCTCTCTGAAGCCTCTCTGTTATCCAACTAGGAATTGGATTAATTCTCAGAGAGCGCTTAGCGTTTGTTTTGACAGTTCATGACGTTTATTGGCGGACTATTGGATTTTGTGGATTGAATCTTGATTGAATAACGATTCAACAAGCATTTAGCAGCTTGTTTATACGATTGACGTATTGTAATTGGAAAATTTGTGTGGTTAGCCGACATCCCTGCACAATTTATATTGATTTTCTGCTTCGATAATTGAAATTGGGGTTTGCACAAAGTTTTCAATAAACAAGTGGCAATACAAATCTGAAAAGTTCAGTGTCTGTTTGACAAGCACATTTGATTTGAGTTGACTATTGAAATTGGTTTACGAACAAAGCTTTCATGGATTTTAACACAAAAGATCCCACTGGGTCGAAATGTTGCTGGCTTGCCAGCCCCCACAACAAGATAAGCTTTCATGGGGTAGCCTTCGCCAAATATTTGGGACAGTGCTATTTTTTCGTATTTAAGAAAACCCTTTGTTTCAACAACTCGGTTGAATTTGGAAAATCCTTCCTTTCTGAGCAAAATAAAACACGAACACGCAACCAAGACATTTCACGTCAAAAAACCTTCAGACAGCAAAGCCATCTTCATAAATTATATATCTCTGTACATTACTGCAGTGGCCAGCAAAAGAGGAATTGATGGACGATCGTGTAAATGTGGGCCGAGGCAAAGCCGAGGCACACATACGTAAGTCCATCAATGCCTAGTTGTGGCAAAGGCTTGTATAGTGCTTTTCTCAAACGTTTATTCGTTTTTTTTCCATTATAAAGCTTTCTATTTGCAAGCCAGTTCGAAATTTAAATAAAACCTTTGAAAAGTTACCTTTTGGTTGCCATGTTTTGGAGTAAAAGATCGTTCCATTTTTAAATTACACGACAGATATGAGTTTACTATGTAATTTATTTGGCCGCTAAACCACGACAGATATGGATTTTCATACCACTTTTGCCGGCTGCTACCGTATTTGATCAGTACAGCAATTTCGATTTATCTCGAAGAAGGTTATCAAAATAATGCTCAAATTTCCAAGCATGTTTAAGAAAAATTTGTAACTACTTTTCATGTTAGTCGCTACATACGTAATGATGAAACCACACCTCGCTTTGTGTCATTTGTTATGCGCGTTATTAGGCCGCATACGACGAAGTACGGAGGGCTCATTTGTCTATATTTGCTATATTCGTACGCACGTGTGGATGGCATGTTCTTTGTTCAAATGTAGGGCCGAATACATTGGGCGCTTCCACCATAAGAATATTTGCTTCACTTCCCATGTGCCATAGCAGTAAAACTATGCCGTTTATTTCACAGAGCGATCCGAGGCACTCAGTGGACGGCTGTCAAAGTCAGCGTCAGAGTTATCATGCGCCCCCGCCCAGACCTCACCTCCCCGCGCCCGCTCCGCTCACCATCACGCCCCGCTCTCCGTGGTTCATCGAACACAACACTTCTTTACCAACTTGAAAGTAAGTATTCATCTCTGTTGCTTCCATTTCCCTGCGACTGCAGTGCTCTTCATGTTTTTTTTATTATTGATGGGTTTGCTCTTGACCTCTATCTAGTCCTCAGGACAAAGATGGGGTCGAAGATGTAGCGAGCTTACCCAGAAGTGCACTAGCACTCCTGCACACTGACAGAACGCAGCAAGCTGCTTGGCGCCAGACTCCGGCTGGAGGGTGGTCGCGAGCCAAGCGGCTCCTTGCGGAGCCTACCACACCGCTGTGGGGGATCGTTCAGCCGCCACCACAAACTTGGTAGCGTGTGATGCCGTTGCCCGGGGTGGACCGCTAGGAGGTAGATCAAACAAAAAAAGTTTCATCATAATCGGTTCAGTAGTTTTTGCGTGATGCGCGACCAAACAAACAAACAAACACGCTAACAAACAAACAGACACAAAATTTATAAAAAAAGTTAATTTCGAGTCAGGGATACCTAAAAACCATATCGTAATCTTTTTTTGTAAATATCTTCAATGAACAGACACACTTCAGTTACAGTTTTATAATACTTAGTTTAGATATTACATATTAGGGACCAGCCTCGCGTTAGCATTTCCCTTTGCCACGTTACATGATCAATTGAATTAGCATTTACATACAAGTGTATACCTTATCACTAAAAGAAAAAGCCTATAATTGCGGAACAATAACTTTAAACTAGCCTCGTTTGGGGTTCACACGAGATATTAAAATTAGTAATAGAATAAAATCCAAATTTACGGATTTCATGCTACCTCGCCCCACGTTACGTCCTTTTCCCCGAACGTCCAATTTTAGCTGTGCTGGAGTTCATTTATGCGTTGCATATAGAGTTGAAGCTATACATTATAATAGGAAATGTTGCAAAATTTTGCATATTTCTAACTAGTCCTCGGGGAAAATAGTCACATGATTAGATATCTCTACAGAACGAAAGTATGATAAAAGCTGTCGGCTGTCTGTGCATTCACACAGCGCGCATTAGAAGACGTACGAACAGGTGCACATACTCAAGGCGTGTGTGCAACCAAAGCGACTCTTTCGTTCTGTATGTGACATGATCGTGACCGTATACCTAGAACGAAATCGTTCTAGCCTTTGATAAAGTTATATGTCAAGATTGACAGTCGAAGATACGAAAGCGTCGAAAAAAATTGGAACCAGTACTGGCCCCAAAACCCTATCCATATACACGCACACATACATAATTTGTATGGCGCCTAACGCACACCAACCTATGAAACTTGGCCACTTTTGTTTTATACGGTATTACCGTGAGGCTCATTCTAGACATATACTTTTTCTAAGGCTCTAGCCATATACGTATAATTATGCTATGAATACCTATTCATAATTATAGGTACCAAGGTATCCATACCGAACTATATAAATAAGGCTCGAATAATTATGTTCATTAGGATTGGGAGACCCAATAGTTCAGTCAAGTTAAACATGAAAAGGGGGCCGTGCTTGCAAAAGGTCCGGTCGTTCTGAATTTTTTATATTTTGTTAGGACCTAAACCAATATTAAATTGCCAGATTTGCAATTTCCAAAGTACAGTGCGAGCGGCGGTGTAACCATAAAACCATGAAATTTTCGGACTTTTTTCAGTTTTTCGCATTTTTCTCGAAATCTGTAAGTCGTATCGAATAGTAGTGTAGGTATACTTTTATTCTGACAAAATTTCCTACAAAACAAGTGGTATGCACTTTCTTCATAGGACTTAACCTTTGAGGGCTAGAGGGACGAGAAAGTAACAGCATTTTAAAAGATATGAAATTTGTATGGCGACCCTCTTGAAAGTTGAAGATAAAAATAAAATGATTCCATATTCTTAATCAGCGACCCCGAAAACCCCCGGATACAAATTTTCAGTCGGTTCGCTGAACCTTTAAAAGCTGCGTTGGCGTTTGAAATTTCCATGGCAGCCATCTTGGATTTCGCAATTTTGGATTTTTTTCACCGCCAACAAGATCTGACCAGGGTCCACTATGACATTGTTCAAGGTCCATACCCCTATCTGTCGTGGTGTCAGCGGGCCGTTGACCACATCCGTCAGGATACGACCTTCTGAAGAAGTCGAAATATTCCTTTTAACACCAGAGCATCCTTATGATGATCTCTAAAATAATTTTAATATACGTTGGTCGGGGGAAACCCGGCGAACAATTATCCAGGCATCTATCTACCTATGAAAAGTGGTGGTGATCGACCAGATACCTCCAATTGATCTCCGGGTTCCCCTTAAAGTACACGGATGAAATTTAGGGATCATTATAACGATGCCCTGGTGTTAAAAGGAATATGTCGACTTCCTCCGAAGGTCGAATCCTGACGGATGACGTCAACGGCCCGCGGACACTATGACAGATAGGGGTATGGACCTTGAACAATGTCATAGTGGACCCTGGTCAGATTTTGTTGGCGGTGAAAAAAATCCAAAATTGCGAAATCCAAGATGGCTGCCATGGAAATTTCAAACGCCAACGCAGCTTTTAAAGGTTCAGTGAACCGACTGAAAATTTGTATCCGGGGGTTTTCGGGGTCGCTGATTAAGAATATGGAATAATTTTGTTTTTATCTTCAACTTTCAAGAGGGTCGCCATACAAATTTCATAACTTTTGAAATGATGTTACTTTCTCGTCCCTCTAGCCCTCAAAGGTTAAGTCATATGAGGAAAGTGCACACTACTTTTTTTGTAGGAAATTTTGTCAGAATAAAATTATACCTGCAAAACAATTCGATACGAATTATAGATTTCGAGAAAAAAGCGAAAAACTGAAAAAAGTCCGAAAATTTCATGGTTTTTTGGTTACACTACCGCTCGCACATCACTTTGGAAATTGCAAATTTGGCAATTTAATATTGGTTTAGGTCCTAACCACATATAAAAAATTCAGAACGACCTGACCTTTTGCAAGCACGGATGTACATCTTGACTGAACTACAAAGGCCTCATAGTTGAACTTTCCTTTTGTTTCAACTGTGAAAAACCATTTTAGTTAATATCTTATCTTAAATGAAATACACGGACATTCCAAGCGTTAACAATTTCGGAACGGTAGCATAAATCTGCATCCAAAATTACTTGCATGATTTACATAGTTCCTCCATTATTCTCTCCGTTCTATTTTTAACTGGGTTTTTAAAAAAATTGTTTGCGAAACTGCCTTAAATGTGTGTTTTAAAATTAGTTAGTTGATATATCCTTGCCAAGTAGAACCTAAACTCTACAACTTTTACTGTGGTATTGAACATTCATTTAAAATATTTAACACAATTTAGTAATTTTCCAATCAAAATTAACAGCTTGCACCACCTTAACGACCAGAGTGAATAAAAGATGTAAATTAACCAGGTATTTTTGCACAACAGATTTTATCATCAATAGCCTTGCCAAAACAACAATTCAAACCACTTGAATCAAATTAAAGATTGAAAAATAAAGTCTCGGGCGGGTCTTGAACCCGCACTCTTCCAATGCGGGGAAGTGCGTTATTCAATTTCGCCACCGAGTCCACTAACCAGAGAACGAAATTTTCAATCTGTTGCGTCTTAAGGGGTCTTTAATTTGATTCGAAATAGCACAACATGGCTGAAATATGTTTATAATCAATAATATTTAAAATTCAAACCACTTGATCTTTATGACGATTACAATTGAGCAGAAAGTTTGATCAATAAAACACGTTCGAACTAAGATTGCGATTTTTCGTATTTCTTCATTCTGTCGTGTAGGTACTCTACGACAAAATAAACCTATTATATAATAGGTTTAAGCAATATTCTAAGCTCACTATTATTAAACCTATTGGAATTCCTTGTTTGACTATAAGATCCCAGTCTCGCCTGAACTTGCTATTCCTCTGACGAAATTTGAGCTGAAAGCTATCTCTGTCATCCACAGCATTATAATTTGAACCTCAAGAGAACATCAGCGTAAGTCCAACTAAGTGAAACTAGACTTAGGCCTTTGGGGCCTAACAGTCTCTAAGTTAATGTTAATATATTATTGTGAAATATGTAGGACATGATGTATGGAACTAGAGGAAGCAAGAGAGTGTGTCTAAACCGCCCGAAGTGGAGATCTATACAACGTGTTAATGAATTAACGCAAAACTAGAAAATAGTTTGTTTAGAATCGGGAGCAGAATCGAATTATCATGGTTTCAACATAGACTATTTTTTTTCAAAATTTAAATGATTTGGTGTAAAATTTAAAATTTACTGTATTCGATCTAAATCCACCGCAAGGGCACACTCACCCTACTTACTACCAAAACAAGATTCTTAAAATGTACCTATCCATTAGCACGTTAGCACTTTCATTCATTGCTGAAATGACAACAAATCATTTTTGCCTCAAAACGTCGCCACGTTGTATAGTTTCTGCGTCCCTTGGGACGTCCCTTTGGGAAAAAAGGCTTCAATATATTTGGTTTAGGTTTATTTATTAAGCGAGCCAAAATACATAAACGAACATGCTTCTGCAACAACCGACATACAGCATAAGTACCGCAAATGTGGCATTCTTGTCGCTCCCAAGTCAGCTTCAGTGTGTAATCCAAACAGACGCTGCTTGAAACATTTAGCAAGATAGAAAGGCCCACGATTATGTGTAATATATAGACAGATTGGTTTCTTTCCAGAGCCGATGGCAACGCAGCAAGAGCCGAGAGAGATGTCCAGCGGGCATAACGTTCTCACTTGCCCCTGGTCATGACAGCAGTGGCACGGAGTATGGGGAGAGTTCAGAGCAAAGCACACCGGCCAACTCGCCTAGACATCGGGGGAGGAGAGGTTAGTTAGTACTCACTTTGTGTACAAAGGCCCTAGATGAAAGTAAAATTAATGGATTGGGCCTAAAGAGCGGTAAGTTGAAGCACACTACTAGGGCACTTGGTCCATACAAACTAGCGCCATTATCTGTCAAATCTAGGGCAGTTGCATACAAATTTGAAGTCTTAGAAAAAGTATATGTCTAGAATGAGCCTCACTAATATCCCGTATAAAACAAAAGGGGCTAAGTTTCATAGGTTGGTGTGCGTGAGGCGCCCTACAAATTATGTATGTGTGCGTGTATATGTATAGGGTTTAGGAACCAGTACTGGTTCTAATTTTTTTCGACGCTTTCGTATCTCCGACTGTCAATCTTGACATATACTTTATCAAAGTTTGAAGTATACCTTTCATTTGTTTCGCCTCATTTTTCCGGTTTGAAATGTTCGCGTAAGGCCTATCTATTAATTTTACTTTGATCTAAGACCAGAGCAACTAAATTCAGGAGAGATGTTAATGGGACAACAGTAGGTTAAAGACCGGATACAACCAAAATTCAGCTCATATTAACCGGTTGATATAGGCAATATGACCAATATAAATTGGGTCGATGACTTTTGAAAACTCATACTGTCATTTGGACCGTTACCGGGTGATGATATGCAATAATATGACGAATATAAATTGGGTTGATGACTTTTGAAAACTCATACTGTCATTTGGACCGTTACCGGGTGATGATATGCAATAATATGACGAATATAAATTGGGTCGATGACTTTTGAAAACTCATACTGTCATTTGGACCGTTACCGGGTGATGATATGCAATAATATGACGAATATAAATTGGGTTGATGACTTTTGAAAACTCATACTGTCATTTTGGCCGTTGGCCATCGAATTTTTGCCGTCTGGTCCAGATGACATTACGTAAACCAGAAAGGACAAATCGTCACATTTCTCATAGTCAAACTAGTTGTATATAAGGTCTAACAAAAATCGTGATTTTTACAAGTGTCGTTTTTTTCGCTTTTCTTTCGGGTTTTTTTTACGTACTCAGGAACTGAAAAGAAAACACACATGTTTTTTTAATTCCTGGGCAGTAGGTAAGTATAAAGAAAGGTTTTACCACCTGTCGGGGGAAATCTTCAAATAAGTATCAACCTATTAATCGCATTACAAATTAATATAGAAACCGGCTTCGTCTGCTTTGTGATTCTATAAATCTCAATCACACCACACGATACCAAGGCATCAGAAAATGTCTGAGCTAAGTGGCCTTGAAGTGTACAATTCTCAGACACAAAAACATTCTGATATTAATAATAAAACAGTCAGACCGACGCGACGACGGATTCCTTTGAAATGTTCTTTGTGGCACGGCATTATCCTAACACCTAATAGACGAACAAAATTGTACTCTGAAAGTAATGTAGGTATGTTCCGGAGAAAAACATTATTTCTAATCTCCTAACTAACAGAAACAAACCTTATTGACTCTTCTAGAGTGTGTAACCCTGATAAGCATCACAACGGACCCTTGTTAAAAATAGATCGTGTTATAAAAACAGCTGGTTTTTTGTGATAAAAGTGACAAAACGATACAATGTCGTGTCAAGCCGGAGGCCTTTTTTGTGGATCCGTGAAAAAACCTCTCGACGCGACTTTCTCTTTTGTCCTTTTGACGACGGGGACTCGCTGAAGCTTTTAATTCTGCTCGAAGTGAAAAACCTGCGACTTTCATTGAGTAAAGTGGTTAATTAATCTGAAATTGTGGAAATATCTACGGGCTGACAATTTGAAATTAAGTATAAGGGACATTGATGTTGAATGATAAGATAACTTTGCTTGCCAATGCCAATTTTGTCAAAATTTAATTAGATTTACGCTTCGGTGTACACCAGCGGCTTTGCTCTCCCCATTAGGTACAAAGAGCGTGAGTAGATATCTACTAAGATAACGTGACCTACGCCTCCAAATAGTTTGGATGTGCTTACAAACTGTTTACAAGTCTCACAAGACACATGCGTGTGTGCAGAGACCATTGAATAGATATGTACAGAGCAGACAACGCGAATAAAATCTGTGCACCACGATCAACAGTGCGGGGCGCGTACTGGGAGCGTCGCGGTGCAGCGAGCGCCTGGCACAGGCTAAGTAAGTTTGCACCAATTGGCCTAAACGAGTGTTACAAAGAATTTTGTCTGGGTGTTGCCTCCAGTAGGTACCTCAATGGCTGAGACGGACATTTTACTGAAACAAATAAGTATACAGAATTTTTGCTCGACTAGCGGTGCACTGATTGGCTCATCATTATCCGTTTAACCGCGGCCACCGTGGCCCATGTTATCTTAGAAGATCTCTACAATATTTATGTGTAGTCAGGCAAATGCCAGCCACACATTTTTCTTGCTTTTTCGATGTTGGCTTTATAGGGAAAGATGTTCAGTTTGATGGTCTGAAAAATCCCCTACAGTATGTAACGCACTATCTACACGTCAAGTTTCCACCGATTGTGGGTACTGGCAACTGCTGTCAGAAACCACTTGTATGTGAGACCCCTAATTGTACAGATTTGTATCAACTTTTATAGTTTATGTAACTTATACAGTATAAGTTACAATTTAAAATATTTAATAAAATGAATTCAAAAAGAATTACGACGTAAGAAAATTTATTAAACTTTCGCTCGCTAGATTATAGTCGATAACATTACGTGATGCCTTGAAGATTTACAAAACTTCAGTCGTTACTGAAAACGGACAAGTTTTTATCGTTCTTCCTCCGAGTTTGTACGAATTTCGACTTAAAATATATCAAACGGTGTTTTAACTTAGGCTGTTATTTCATAGTTATAATATGACGGATCAAGAAAAAACATTATAAGCTTTGAAGGTTTTCCTAGCGCATAATTAAGAGACTAAAGTTTTTAGGAACCGTTAGTACAAGCCCCTTGAAAATAGTACAACCTACCTATAAGTATCAAATTGTTGGCCTGAAGGAACTGATAACCGAAGAAATGTTAAAGTTCCTTCAGGCCAACAATTTGACGCATAAAAAAGCGTCAGTCAAACAATAAACTCATCCATTTAAATTCACTAGTGTGTTCTGCATCTGGTATGACTTCTCTACACGCGCGCGACGTGCCTTTGCTCCATACAATATTACCTGTTCCCGATAGTAGAGCTTTCTCTTCATAGGTACACACGGCGTCATTGCGTGATTGAGATACTTTTTATTTTAGGCAGCATAATAGCACCAAAATGCCTTCGTGTGCTTTTTACTCATTGTAAAAATCGTTCACAAAGAGAAAGCAAATCACACGGCATTCTTTTCACACGTAAGTACAGGAAAAGCAGATCCATTGTTCAAGTACAACGTAATGCAAGAACGTCACCTATCTTCCGCTATTTTAATTTAAATTAAAGCTTGCGAATTCTGCTCGCCTGTGTAATGGAGGAGTTTAAGGCTAGGTTATCCCAGTGCAAGCGTCTCTTTCTTGCAAGCATAAGTTTACAATTAGCCATCCCGCTCCAATTGAAAGCAGGATCGCAAAAAAACGTGTTTTTCGTCAATATCTTTGCTCATGGGAGTTTCTAAGCTAAAACTTCTCCTGAGTTCACTAAAAATATTTAATGTATTTAGTTAAGTACAAGAATAAAAAGTTAAATATCAGCAGTTTAATCATAGTATTGAAAAAACAAAACAAAAAGGGGTAACTTTGGCATTTTTTTCTATCTAGTAAACTTAATCTGATCGTGTAATTGAGAACAGTCGCCCATCCGCCCGATCCTTAAATAAGACATAATTTAATTTCAGACTTTAAAACACAGTTTAAAACACTTTCGTTCTTGTTCAAAAAACAGCCTCGACGGTATAACAGCGTCTTAATTGAAATTCCTTAATTAACGGATATTTCACTTAGGAAATTTGACTTTGATCTTCCTTTGATAATAATGTTCTCGGATGTAATCAATGATCCGATTTATTGAACTAAGATAACGATCTTATAAGGATTATGTTTTAATGGAACAGTGTGATTCACGGTTCAAAATAAACCACACATTCTATGGATGTCTAACGAAGTCCCTGGAGGAATGGTAGAAGGTGACATATGGCGCTGACCCCAATTAATGGGATCAGGGCAAGAGAATCATGGGAGACCGCATATTTATCCGCGGCGAAGGAGGTGAATGAAACGAATTTCCTTTTAATCCTTCTGACCATTCTTCCGATTCGCCGCGGATAAGTGTGCGAGTAACTTAGAACCGAGGACTTTAATCTGGAGCGGCGCTTGAAGGACGAGTGGAGTAGCAAAACTAGTGGATCGCCTGAGGAATACCTGGACCCGACTGTCAAGCCTAAGGGATTCCATCTGCCGCGCAAGGACTGGTGTCGCCTCAACAGGCTAAGGACCGGCCACGGCAGGTGCAACTACTTCCGACACAAATGGGGCTGGACAGAGTCTCCCTTGTGTGACTGCGGGATCGAAGACCAGACGATGCAGCACATAATACAACGGTGCTCTCTTCGAGCTTACCCGGGCCGTCCTGAGGACCTGACACGCCTGACACCTGAGGCCATTCGATGGCTTCAGACGCTGGATTTAGACTTATGACCTTATGCCTACAAACCAAATTCTCCATACGTATAAATAAATAGTGTGCGAGGTGTCATAGAATAACATACAACCACAATTTTTGAGATTTACGCGGTTATTAATTAAGCTAAAGTTAATCATTATAACGGGTTTTTACCGCGTTTTTATTTATTTTGAAGTTCCCGATATTTCGGCAGTGTTACAACTGGCATGATCACGGGATGACTCAGTCATATGAGGGGTGGATCGGACAAATACGTATACAGTCGGAAAAGTGACCTATTCTCCAAATTAATTCTAAGAGCCCGCTTATCCTCTTAAGCAAAACTGCCTAACTGAGACCATAAAGAGCAATCTACAGGCACCGTTGCTGACGCCGTACCATTTTATTTGTCTCAAAGTAAGCCTAACTAAGTAATTATGTAGATGAGACAGAGGATATCCGACTCACGCTTGTTAAGCGAGTTTAAAACGATCTAAGAATTCGCTAAATCAATTTCTGACAAAGTGTTTAGAATAAGTAAAAGGTTAATGTCTGTAGTGATGTAGCACAGTATAAGAAAAAGTAAGTATCTATTACTACATAGTTGTAGCAAGGTCTCTAGCCACTCTTAATGGCTTACGATTTTTTGTTTAGGGACATAAATATGATTGTGAAAAATAGCATAGGATGCAATAGGATGAGAGCAGATTGATGAGTGCAATCTACAAGGCAAGCGTAAGTGGAAATGTTGGAAGGGGACGGCCTAGACGTACATATACGGACCAAATTAGCGACGTGCTTAAAAAGGGCCAGGTCAGTTCTACCCGATACCGACGAGCATCTCAGATAAATTAACAGGAATGGATTGGAAATGATCTCTCATTTCTACGCAAAAAAGTCTGTCAATTTTGCGGGGGTGAGGGGGGAGGTTTATATACTGGCACGGGACGCGCGTCAACTAGTTTTATATGACGGGCATGCTCAATGAGCATGCGCCTTTGGCAGAGGGGTACGCGCGTAATATCGCATCCATTCCTGTTAATTTATCTGAGACGAGCATGCATGAAACGACAAATGAAAGTGGAGGAAGCTAGGGAGGTTTGTCAGAATCGTAGCAGGTGGCGTTCCGTTGTCTCTGCCTACCCCAGTGGGAGACAGGCGTGAGAGTATGTATGTAAATAGGATTGTTCTTAAGTCACCTTTCTCTAAAAGCTTTAGAGCAAAATTGGTTAGGGTTTAAGTTCTAACGCAAACCAAAAAGTGAGCGAGCCACGCATTATTTCTACCACGCCACGGGTGAAGTCCATATAAAATGACTCATGGCCGTGCGTCCCTTTCGATATCAGCAGAATCTTCAAGTATCTTTTCAAGCTTGCTCGAATTCAACTCATTGAGCATATTACTAAACCAAACGCAAGAAGAACACAGTCATACAAGATTTTCATTCCTGCCTGAGAGGAAGGATCTCTTTATCCTAAAGCATAGAGTCCACAATTCCACATCAATTTACGATTGTAGTTAGTCTCTTTTATGACGTACCTTTAATAGTAGAAGAGGATATAATTATTTGTTTATGCGGCTGTCCAATCTTTTGGCACTTTTTGACGTGCTATTGACTAGTGTGTGTAAAGTTGTGTAAAGTACCTATTCTTTTTGTGTGCCTTTTGTCTTACCACTTGACACAACACATACAAAAACAAACGTCAAACAAAGTGGACAAACTTGCAATATGTATGGTTCCCTCTATGCCTTTAGGTATTATATCTTTGATTCCTGCAGTTACAGTAGCTCCACCTGTGACCACAGATGAAAAAGATTTTCTATCCAAGTTGTGACCTAGTTTCCGCGGTTACGGAGTAAAAGCGCTGCTTCCTCCTACGAGCGCCATCTGTGTGGAGCTTTATGAATGAAATGTTTTCGGGGAAAGGGAAAAGTTGTGGTTTTTCCGCACAGTGAAAACTTTGAAAATCCTCGTAAACTTTGTGCGAGCGAACCAGTATTGATAATGAGTTTATAGCAGTCTTCAGTACGTTAACCCATGACCTTTTGTTTTACTTACTTAAAGCCCGACCAGGAAAATAAAAAACCTCGCCATGTTGCGGAAAATCATTGGAACTAATTTTTGTTCTTGGAACTCTGTCATTAAAGGTTTTAGTCGATTGCAGCACCCCCAAACCAGGTTTTTTATATTCCTGGTCAGGCTTTACACTCGTTTATATGCTTATTTTTGCCTGCGCGGCGATTTCATTTGGTATTCGGAATAAAGGTATCATGAATATTGTAATCAGCTTCTCCACTCCAAGTTATAGAGTATTTGAATACCTTTTATCGGGTTTGGTTGAACGGGAGAGGGTCTAAAAAACAAACAAGACAATTATTATAATATTCGGATTGTGATCGGTAGCGCAGCACATTTTAAGTTATTGGTATTTATCTTGAGCATCCGTGCTGATCCGGGATAAGCTTAGATGGCAATTATTGGCAATCGGTAACTCAAGTTAGGGTTAACACCCTTATTTTTAGTTGTTTTCGTGACATTTCCTCACTCGAGTGGAGGAAATTTTTGACATAATTTGTATGACAAAAATGTCAAAAACGTCCTCGACTCGAGTGAGGAAACCTCAAGGAAACAACTAAGAATACGGGTGTTAGTATCCCTTTCCCTTTTTGTTTTTAATATAATTAATACCTATACGCTTTTGTAGAACGGTCTCCTACTTTGCCATAAATGATCCCTGCAGCCGCAGCACGATGCGCGCGATAAGGCTTATCGCGTCTTTTATCTCGTTTATTCGCGCGCAAATAGAAAGAGTGCTGCCTGGTGTGCTTTTCATATTGTTTTGTCCACTCAATCTTCTTTGATAATCGTTGCGGGTTCCAAGACAGATTAGGGTCACCCTAGGGTAAGTTGAACTCTAGAACGATTTAACCACTGATGTTTTCTCACCGAGCTGGTAAGTCAAACTGGTAGAGAAAAAACCCTGACCATGCACAATTCTTGGGTTCGCGACAGCGGGGTAAAGGCGAGAGCGGGCAGCATTACTGGTCCAGTGGTTAAATCGTTCTAGGTAGAACTACATTGTCTATTGTTGTGAGTAGAGTCGCTGTTGGTTCTGGTTGAATACAGGAGTTACAGTGGTAGGAGTGAACCACCAATTTGATATTATTTGTCATGAATATAATATACCTAATCTGATACAAAAATATGCATGTCTTCAGTTTGATCTTTTGTTAACAAATTACTTGAACATGCTTCATTAGTTATTCATGTTTTACTTTAGTTAAAACATTACAGTTAGGGAAGCATGAGTTTGTCGCCACACGTATCAAGCATCTTTTATAAATTATAATTAATTTCAATTACCCAACATACCGACACATCTTACGTAAGAATGTTTTCTTTGACACACATTTTTGTTCATTAAACTTGACACTTAAATAGGTTGGCGGCAATCATCGCCCTATCAATTCTAATCCCTATTAGAACGAACTCTACAGTAATTTTGTAATTCATTCATGTCTTAAAAATAAAATTTCTCTTTACAGAGCAACAACTTGGCTTTTTGTTTCAATAACCAACGTATTACATACATATACGCACGCCACTATCCCACAGGGGTAGGCAGAGACTACGGCTCGCCACACTCTACGATTCTGACATACGTCTCTAATAAAGCCTCATCTACGTTCATACATCTCTTCATGCACTTCCGTCGGTTGAGGGTGCTACGCACTTGTCCGTTTCGGAGAAGACCATTTATTTGGTCGTGGTAAGATCTCTTCGGACGCCCTCTTTCGATTGTTCGTCTCCCATTGGATCGATAAATCTCCCCAATAGTGAGTCTACTCTCATTCATCCTCTGTACGTATTGAACATCATGTCCTTTTTGGAATTATGGAAGGGTTGTAAATTGGAACAGAATAGATGATGAGTGTGTTAGCACTGGAACCAATTACTGAAAGTGTCAGCCACTGGCTTCGAGCTGAATGTCCATTGTGCGGCGACAGCTCGCAACAAACTAAATTTCTGTCTACACTCTACGCTGCAGGCATTCATTGCTAAGTAGAATCTGCGGAGGCGTTGCTTTGAGCTCGCTTCGTATCAGTCTTGTTTGAGAGTTTTGCTTGAATTTTAAATTCAGAATGAGATTTGCGTTGATTCTTCAAATTCAACATAATTTATTCAATATGGGGGCTTGAAGCCCACTTATTAACCGTCAAATCGTTGCCAGCCCTGCCAGCTAAATAGTTGTTAGTGGATACGTGAAAAAATTCACAGCAGTAGTGTATATAACGATGTTAAAAGGAAAACTATTACTAAGTAGGCATACAAGTTAACGAGTAATGGTCGACCAACTTGCAAAATGTGCTTTTTAGACTTTACTAGCCGTAAAACTGAATACCTAGTAAGTACAGGGTGAAATTGATATCACTAGCAAATGTCCCATACATTTGAGTCGTAGGCAGTGGCGGCGGGTGCAGTTTAGTATGGGACAGCTGATTTTTTTTTGCTCCGATTGGTTTGCTCCCATAGTAAAAGTTGTTCAGTTTGATGGGTAGACTCTAAGTTTAAAAGGATGCTAATGATATTAATTTCACCCTGTATAAAACAAAAAGCCCCTTCTTAGTCCGTATATTGAGACGAACAACTACTTTTTTTTGTTTGATTGATATTGATATTGATTCGATTGATATAGATCAGAAACTCTAAAACATCTCATATTTATCAGGATAGCTAAATATGGGAGAGGCCGTCCGAGGAAAACATACCATGATCAAATCAATGATCTTTTCCGAAAAGGACAAGTGCGTAGCACCCTCAATCGACGGAAGTGCATGAAGAGATGTATGAATGTGAATGAGGCTAAAGAGGTGTGTCAGAGTCGTAGCGTGTGGCGGTCCGTGGTCTCTGCCTACCCTCATGGGACAATGGCGTGAGCTTATGTATGTATGTATGTATGTAGCTAAATATCCGCTGAACGGCTCCAAATTTTTTATGTTATTTAACAAATCAATGCTTTCAATAACTTTATTTAGCGGCGGTGACCTACATAAACCAACCGAACGTGGCGTAGGTAAATTTGTTAAACTTAATTAAAACGATCTCTGGGAGTTAATTGAGTATTAAAACTAGTTCACTTAGTTAACCGTCCGTTTGATTTTAGTGTTGAGTGATTTAACCATTTTGAATGTCATCGCAATATTATTTTTAAAGCTTGTTTCTTTTGCAATTATTCAAGAATTTGGGAAAAGTCGATATCACGTAGGTATGTTAACATTATTTATTTGTATGCTTATATCAGGTAACATAGGAAAATAGTTTGGAAATAGTCCAATCTCCGCTGTGATATTTTGATCCATCCATAGCAGTCGATGTCGTTCTAAATGTTCCATCCTTTAACATAATATAACAATAATGCATGTTTTATGATTATGTTTCCCCGCGACTTCGTCGGCATAAATTACATAAATAAATAAAAATAAAAAAGCCTTTTATTTCTTGCTTCCCATTAAATTCACTAACATTTACATTATAAGCAATAGGTACTATACTAAACTCGCTTACAAATCAACTACGAAATTTTCATCTACCTAGTTTATTGCATGCTTCTCTTAGTTAACACATTTTTAATATCTAATGTTTTTTTTTTCTTTATAAATTTTTGGAATTGTAAGTATTTCTTTATTCTTTTATTTAACTTTTTTTTTAAATATATAAATTACTTACCAGATTTTAAGTCAAATCATAAACTTTCAAACAAATAAGGTTTCATAAAAATCGGTTTAGTAGTTTCTGCGTGATGCTCGAACAAACTTATTAAAAAAAACGGTGATTTGTAATCAGGGACACCTAAAAACCATATCGTATAATATTTTTTGTTCTCTCACAATTTTATAATAGTTTAGATTTGCTCCTGGCTTACAGAGGGTAACAAAAAAAAAGGGGGAATCTTTACATTTGCTAGGTACTCTACCTATTTCTGTCAATTTACGTTACATTAGTTACATGCAACAAAATTTAATAAAGCAACATTAGATCATCATTATTACTCTCAAGGTCTTTTAAATTACTTCACTCTGTGATTCCGTCGCTTCCAGACGTGATATACTTAAAATAATTGCATCGTTTCTAAAAAAACACACACATACAGTGTACACTAGAAGTACAGGATCCAACTTAATATGCTGACGATTTTTTAAGAGGGTGATCAGATCAGATCAGACCATCGAACTTAACAACTTTCACTATGGAACCAATATCTAAATCTAAAAAAAAAAAACTGTCAGCATTATTAAGAAGGACCCTATAATATATAAATAATATGTATAATGTGCGTAATAGTACAAATATTGTGTAAATTATGTACATAATAACATGTGTTAACAAATCAACGCAAAAACATAAAAAAAACCGTTTGTCTATAAGTAATAACTGTATATTTAATAAAATAGTTAACCAGAAATGGAATTAGACAAAAGATTGACTTTTTATACATTTGTATAGAAACCTACAGTTGAAAAAAAAAAAAATTTTTACATTTAGCCAAGAAAATTGTGTTATCAAAATGGTGCATTTATTGTGTTGTTGTTGATTCTGTGTCGTAATTTTTTTTTACGTTTCATCAAGTAGGTAGTTTTTTTCAATTTTGAATACAAATAAAATCAGTTGGAGTGTGGTGTGAAAGGACTGGTTACAAACAATGCAGCTGCTAAAACTTATACAGGAAACGGCAGGTAACTTTCTAAAACACTAGCTTTTGACGGCGGGCTACCAGTGATAATTTCGTTGCTTCTTTCGGATAAAAATAAAACTTAGGTAGTTACATTATTTTCTCATTACATGTACTCTTCAAAGTCAACACCAGGAAGCTTTTATCCTCTATATTTTGAATTTTACTTTAGATTTTTCAAATTACTAGATTTTGCCTGCGACCTCGTCTGTACTGGCTCCCGTCATCGTAAATAGATAGATAAAATATAATATGTTTTTAAGTCTAAATGTTTACGTAGTATAATGTACTCTCTAAGATATCTGTATTTCCGGCACGGCAAAAGAAACAGACGAGACCTTGCAAAACAAACATACCTACCAAAAGAAAAAAAAAAAATTGGAAGTCGGTAAATAGTTTTTGTATCCGGAGAAAAGTCGCGGGCAAAAGCTTGTAGTGTACATGTTGTTGTTTGTAGATAAAATATTTGAAAACGTTCCAAGAAACGATACGAGAACACAAATAATTTTATTTTATTTTCCTGATTCACCCTCTTCTGATAGAAGCGAGTGATTTCTATCGTTAAATGTGAACACCACAGAACATAATAAAGAGAGGTTAGAAAGGCGAAGTAGCGCTTTTGCTTCGGAGGCAACTCATACCCTCTCGCTCGCACCACGCCACGCACCATAGAGCAGATAAGAGCGTTGCTCATATCCTTTGGCGCGCCTGCCCCGCCCACAACGCCTTTCCAACCTCTCTTTATATGTTCTGTGGTGAACACAAAGAACTAATATAATACACAAAATTACGTCCTATTTTTTCTTATAAACGTTCAATTTCTGGTTTTAAGGCTAGGTTATCCCAGTGCAAGCGTCTCTTTCTTGCAAGCATAAGTTTACAATTAGCCATCCCGCTCCAATTGAAAGCAGGATCGCAAAAAAACGTGTTTTTCGTCAATATCTTTGCTCATGGGAGTTTCTAAGCTAAAAATTGACGATTTTACAAGGATTTCGCATGATGACGACCGGTTCAGCCTTGCGCCTGCCCCTGCCGGACTCAGACCGCCACGGCATATTACATCGTGGAAGCCCATTGTCAAGAACTACATTTTCATATTGTGACATTTTTCATACTCCTATCCGTTCTTGTATTGAATTTAACAAGTTCTGTGACGATTGCAACTTTGACTTATTTTGTAGCAGTGCCTCCAGCTTACGCAATTCTATTATAAGAAAATTTATGGACGAACTCAGCGATTATTAACATGAAGTAGTATCAGCGATTATTAACACTAGCCTTTGTATTATTAACATTAAGTGTGTATTATTAACATTAAGTGTGTATTATCAACATTAAGTGTTAATAGCATTTAAGCGTTTTCAAATTTGTTAAGTAGAAACCTATATGTGGAAGCTTGTAATTGGCCTATAGCTAACTAAATTTGTGAATTATTTGTTTTATAGCTGTAAGCTCCCCAAATAAAATAAAATAAAAATAAAATAAAATTCTTCTGAGTTCACTAGAAATATTTAATGTATTTAGTTAAGTACAAGAATAAAAAGTTAAATATCAGCAGTTTAATCATAGTATTGAAAAAACATAACAAAAAGGGGTAACTTTGGGATGTTTTTCTATCTAGTAAACTTAATCTAATCGTGTAATTGAGAACAGTCGCCCATCCGCCCGATCCTTAAATAAGACTTAATTAAATTTCAGACTTTAAAACACAGTTTAAAACACTTTCGTTCGTGTTCAAAAAACGGCCTCGACGGGATACGGATAAACTAAATATTTCTAAGGATCTTGACGCTAAGCTTCTTGAGTTCTGTTCTGTAATAGGGAACGCAGTCCCTGCTCGAGCCACCGCCACAATCTTCACAAATTGACGAGGGTAAGTCTATAGAGGATAAGCTATCTACCTACCCTTCTCGATCAAATTTATCTTGTGGTACAGACAACACTGGCCCTACGCAAACTTAAACCTAGACTACGTTAGGTGTTCAGCCTTTATACACTAGATAAATAGTAATAGATAGATAGGTAGTATAATGGTAATATACAGGGTGAAGGAAAAGTATCATTAACCTTTAAACCACATACTCTACCCATCAAACTGAACAACTTTTACTATGGGAGCATACAGATCAGAGGGAAAAAAAACAGCTGATGCATACATTGATTCGAGTAAGTATTGGAGTTTACTATGGGACAGCTGATTTTTTTTTGCTCAATAGTGCGATTTTTGAATGTCATCGGTGAGTTTGAACGGTTTTTAAATCTCATACAAAAGCGTTCCCATGAATCTTTCTACTGCTGATTTGACTTTCAAAAATCATACTTCAGGAGTACAATTTTTGAATGTCAAATCAGCAGTAGAAAGATGCGTATCTCCATAGTAATTTTGACATTTTCAACTGCTGAGCTCACCGAATGAGATTCAAAAATCGCACTCCTGATCGGTTTCCTCTCATAGTAAATGTTGTTCAGTTTGATGGGTAGAGAATGTGGTTTAAAGGTTAATGATACTTTTCCTTACACTCTGTATAGCCACATGAATAAATATCCCTACAGAACGAAAGCTTCATACAAGCGGATGCTCATTTTATTTTTCGCCCTCTGAATTTACCGCACGTTAGAACATCAATTCAATTCTTGTAGTACCTAATCTAAATTGGCTTGCACATCGCAAGTCGCAACTGAGCAAGCCGAATGTGGCGAAAGCTGCATGAGGCGTATTTGTAAACAATCTGGGTATAATGAATGTTTGTTAAGTAATTTTCAAAACTAGCAGATTACACATGGTATATAGGGTCCTTCTTAATATGCTGACACTTTTTTAAGGGGATGATCAGACCGTCAAACTGAACAACTTTCTCTATGGCACCAACATCGAAATCGCGAAATAAAAATCAGCCCCTCCATACAAAACTGCAAACCTACTCGAGCCAAATGTATAGGACAGCTGATTTTTTTTTCGCGATTCCCATGTTGGTCCCATAGAGAAAGTTGTTCAGTTTGATGGTCTGATCATCCCTTTAAAAAAGTGTCAGCATATTAAGTTGGACCCTGTATGTGTTAAAGGCCGCCCGCCCGGATGCCACGCACCCCTTGCACCTCCGCTTAAGAGGTGCTCCTGCCTGCAGCTGCTGTCGATGCACTCATACATAGTGACGTTAGTGGAGTAGGACGTATGAACAGTTGCACTGAGTGTGTGCACCCGTTCGTACGCCTATGCGTGAGTGCTCAGACAGCGGCCGTTTGTATGAAGCTTCCGTTCTGTAGGAATATTTATTCATAGCCAGGAAGTACTGCCTTTGGTTTGAAATATAAATCGACGCGTTCTCGCTGTGACACGGAGCTAATTTGCTCGCAGCGAATGAGCTCACTTTATAGTTGGCTGGCATATCTCAAGTAGCGATTGCGTAAATGTACCTGGGTAGTACTATTAAGTATTCAGTGTGGATACACATTTACCATCCATTATTAAGTATTCCGTGAATTTCCGTGGTCAAACGCACTTAATAGCCCAGTCATTTTACGGTTTGAGCATGGACTAATTAAGAATAGATATTTTTTTCGGTATAATATTTAAGAGCCACCACCAAAATAAAAATAAAATCACGTCAGCATCAGTCCGTATTTAAATTATATTAGGCAATTATCTCGTTCTAAAAACCTGATAGTAAATTTTTTTAACCCCCGACGCAAAAAGAGGGGTGTTATAAGTTTGACGCCTATGTCGGTCTGTCTGTCTGTCTGTCTGTCTGTCTGTCTGTCTGTCGGTCTGTCTGTCTGTCGGTCTGTCTGTCTGTGGCATCGTAGCTCCCAAACGGGTGGAACGATTTCGATGCGGTTTTTTCAAGTAGAAAGCTAATTTTTGCGAGAGTGTTCTTAGCTTTGTTTCATGAAAATCGGTTCAGCAGTTTTGAAGTAACTTTCAAAATTTCGACAAAAGAAAAGAGGGGTGTTAAAAGTGTCTGTCTGTCTGTGGCATCGTAGCTCCCAAACGGGTAGACCGATTTCGATGCGTTTTTTTTAAGTAGAAAGTAAATTTATGCGAGAGTGTTCTTAGCTTTGTTTTATGAAAATCGGTTCAGTAGTTTTCATGTAACTTTAAAAATTATGAAATAACATTAAATTACAAATTTAAAAAACCCCCAACGCCAAAAACTAACATTTAAAAAGTAAAAAATAATGCGGTCACCTATTATTTTTGATGTAAGCAAATGTATGTTTTACTTCTTTACTCTCTTTAAGATATTTTAGGTTAATTAATGCGTAGGGGACCGCAAGTGATTGTAAAAAAAATCAATGGTCATTTCATAGCGGTCCCCTACGCATTAATTAACCTAAAATATCTTAAAGAGAGTAAAGAAGTAAAACATACATTTGCTTACATCAAAAATAATAGGTGACCGCATTATTTTTTACTTTTTAAATGTTCGTTTTTGGCGTTGGGGGTTTTTTTTATGTACATGTTTAAGACTTCACCATTATACTCCTACTCCAACACAAGGTTTTAATATTTTCGTCTACTTAGAAGGCTTTGAGAAATACATTAATATTTTCGAACAAATACGTCATTTTTTAAATTTCAATGCCTATTTTATTGCTCAAAAATAATGTATGTGGTTAAATCTAATAAAAATGAGTGCATCGGTATTAATATTATTAAGTGAAAAGCCTTCTGGGACACACCATTTTGATTTCTATGTTGCGTAGTGAATTTTTTTAAATATGTTTTCAGGTAGTATTTTTGTCATTAATTAATGGTACCGGTACTCCCTAATCTTCCTAAGAAAATTCCGTAAAACGACTGGGCTATAAATGTTCACCTTGCCTTGTGTAAATATAATTTGGAACATGTACCAAGTAACCATAAAAGGTCTAGTTTTCGAACCTAATACAACATTTGTACACAAAACTTTTATTAGTTTGGGGTCTTAGTTGGACCGTACTACCTACTTTGTTTTATAGAGGTGTTCCGAAACTCATCGTCAAGCTGGGAACAAGCATACCTGAAAAAATAAAAATGTTACCTAGCATAAACTGTGATAAAAGATAATACCTTTAGTTTTTTAATGTTTAGTAATACCCATTGGTTTCATTTTGAATTATGAACAATTAGCAGGATAGTTCAGAAATGCGTAATAAGTATCGCCTTGAAAAATAGGCAAAATTGTAGACACGACATACCAATTTTTTTTTCTTCAAATTAGAGTCAAAATCTTACAAACGATCAAACTTCGATTGGTTTTTTCTATAGTTTTGTCCCTGATAACTAACAACTGACATGTCTTCTGTTCCGGGATATCCTGTTGAGTTTCGGGTCACCCTGCATAAGGTCCAAACGAAATAGTTCTAAATCTGTTTCGTCTCGCGATGTTAGTACATACTAACTATAAGTATAGAAGATGAAGTTTCGACCTAGTTTCTTATTCGTCGCCCCTACTACCGAACTATCCGTTATGTAAATAATTTCTAAGAGAAAACTTCAGAAACGCCGGCATCGGCAGAGGACTATGAAGTATGTGGTTTCAGTATACATTTAGTATAACTTTATTCTTACCTACTGTTTAAAGTCAGTACAGTAAATTCAGAATGTTGAGAGTATAACAAGTTTTAAACAGTTTTAGTTTCAGTATATCTCTGACTACCCCCTCGGGGTACAAGTCGTGAGCAATAATATACGTATTAGTATAAGTAGGTAAGTATTTTAAGATTTCAGACTATAATGACTATTCGCGTCAAGTGTTGTGATATAGGTAATCAATATTTTTGACTATCATACATACACGCATAGACTCACGACCATAATTCCCTATTGGAGTGGTCAGAAACATTGCTACAACTATCAACTTTCTGTTTAAGAATGTAGCATTATAATGACATTTAGCAACTTAAGTTTTAAGATGGAATGACGTGTGAGGGGTGGCTAGCCTTTCGGCCACATAAACACTGCATTAAAAAACCTTTAATCCCATAGTCGTATCGTACGACACCCACGAGTAGAATTGGGGTGGTCCATTCTAAGCCGGAACCGCACGGCATTTGACAATCATTCCATGCTAAAACCAGAACGATGCCACAATATTCTTATAGAACTATTTTAATAGATGCTTTGGTAAATATTATTATTTCTTTCGTTCTTCACCTACATATTATAGGTACTTCACATTCATGATGCACAAGATGCAACTCATCCTAGATCCCAGCTGCCGAGCATGCGGAGAGGATGAGGAGACCATGGAACGTATCCTTTGTGACTGTGATGTCTTGGTGGCAAAACGCATGTGCCTCCTCTGAGATTGATATCCAAAACCAGGAGATCATAGGCTTCTTCCCCTCAACTTAATTTAAAAAATTTATTTGAAAGGTGAAGAAGGCGAGAAGTATTGGGGCTAACACAAAAGATCCCACTTGGTCGAAGTGTTGCTGGTTTGCCAGCCCCCACAACAAGATAAGATAAGATATACTTCAGGTGTGCAGGTCGCAGCTGTGTTCGACTTTGAATAGCACCAACCCAGTCGGGTGTCGTAAGAAACGACTAATTCCTTCAAGTGTCTTACGACATCTTTGACCCTGAAACCGCGTGGCTGTCATTGCATGGTGTGGCATTGCATCTGACCCCAGCTCTGATAGTATCGGTCTCCTACTCCATCAGACATAGGACGGTAAGGACGTAAAGAAACGCAGATGGCGTTTAGCGTGTACGATTTCGAATAAATCGAGACAAACTCGTATTCGAGCTATTCTACTGTGAAACTCTGAATGTTTACAAAACACAAGAGAAAATGTAATGTATTACAATCCGATGGTACTAAAGAGAGCGCAGATGTTCCTAACTGCAATTTTGTGGTTCTGTCAACGCTTATAGTATGTACTTTTCACACAATATATATTAGAAACTTGGAACAATCCATGTTGTAAGATCTTACCTATAGAATACAAATTGTGCTAGATATGAGAAAAGATAAAGTTTACTTTGTTCTCTGTCGCTCCATTTAAATCTATGGTTGAAGTTGAAACGCATAACTAAGTTTTCTTTTTGGTCTTATACAGGGTATCCTTATATTGCATGATACTGATAATATACCTTTAGGTATAATCTCTTTGGCGACTTAACGCTCACTGCAGGGACAGAACAGCGTTACTTCACTCACGGGGTAACTCAACCGTAACATAAAGAGATTACTGAAGTCTAAAACATCCAAGCCTGAGCTATTTGGGGCCTTAAGAACTATTGGGGCTTACTATATGGGATTTCTTATAAAATTAAAATTTTAATTGAAGAACCAATTTAAGAAACAACCAACTTTTTTTTTCACATTTTCAATATTGGTCCCATAGTAAAAGTGGCTGATGGTCTGAAGAACCCCATAAAAGATGTAACACATTTATTTAGGTATACATTCTGTTAGCTCTTAAACAATGTATTTGTATATTGATTATCATATAACATGCTTGTGATTATAATGTAAATAAGATAATTTTTTATTTATAATTAATGGCTTTTTGCTTGTGCCTAGCACCGCATTTCCGCCAGTGTCAAGTGTAATTTATGGGAGTATCTATCCCAATCTCAGGGATTGTTTTTGTTCAAGAACAAGAAGAGATTGAGTATTGCGGAGCCTCGTGGCAGGCAAAAACGCGACGCGCGAAAACCACGCGAGACGTGTGCTCGGGTCAATTCCTGCAACGTGACTCCAATAAGATAATTTACTAGCGTCTCTGTGCGACACAAAAGCCTTTTTCAATTAGGTAGGTCGATTGAGTTACGTAACCTAGTTTGTGTTATTGGAGATAGAATAGGGTTCTATTTATGTTACGTGCCATAAAACAGAATTTTTTTTTTCATACGAATCTATTCTATTCCGTTTTGAATAGTAAATATAGAGAATGAATGTATAACACAATAGAAAGATGAATTTTAATTGAAGTACTTTTTTAAGGCAACTTTGAAAAGAGGATGACGTGGTCATATTTACTGGAAAGATCTGGAAAGTACACCGCGCAAGATCCACTAACATGGAGAATCTTCTTAAAGAGACCTTTTAAAAGATTACAGTAGGATACTTATCATTAATAACATCAGCCTATATAAACGTCCCACTGCAGGGCAGTGCAGGGCACGTAAAGCTTAGATTATCAAGATAGACAGTCAAAGCTACGAAAGCGTCGAAAAAAATAGGAACCAGTACTGGTTCCAGAACCCTATACGTATACACGCACACATACATATTTTGTATGGCGCCTCACGCACACCAACCTAAGAAAGTTAGCCCCTTTTGTTTTATACGGAACAAGTGTGTCATTCTAGACATATACCTACTTTTTCTAAGATCATAAGTTATATTCATTTAAACATTTAAATTTTACATTAGAAACTATTTTAAGCTTTGCAGACTAGATATATGCTAGTTTAATTTCTGTAATCTATTATAAAACCTTCATTATATTTATTCCTCGCACTCAGGTTCCTCGTAGTTATTCATAAATTTTCGTAGCCTTGTACTCGCAAGGGTCTTTACCTAATTCTACTTTTATATCCTCGTGAGTTGTGACATTGCGAAGAATTCATGGAACTGCCTCTAGGGACATATTTGTACGGTTACTAGGCAAAATAAACCGTGTTTTATAAATATTATAATGCGCGAACAAACACTTGAAACAGGAAATGTTTTTGTTCTGTATTTCCTTTTTTAACTGTAGTTTTAATAATACTTAAGGCAGACCTAAAAACAAAAGTTGTCTCCTGATTCGGTAGCTGCGATCTGGTAATTCACCTGATGAATATTATGATTTTCTGAAAAGATACTTTTGTACTGGTCTGACATAACGTTACGCTGAAAAAGAGGCAAGCTTTATAATTACTAAAAAATTTACGTTGGAACTTCACTACATAGTATAAAACAAAGTCGCTTTCTCTGTCCCTATGTCCCTTTGTATGCTTAAATCTTTGAAACTACGCAACGGATTTTGATGCGGTTTTTTTTAATAGATAGAGTGATTCAAGAGGAAGGTTTATATGTACATTGCACCCGTGCGAAGCCGGAGCGGGTCGCTAGTATTTAATAAGATGTCATGCCACTGAGTTTATCCTGCTTTGGGGGAGGGAAAGAGATATCCTAATACTTAAAGAGGCCTGACAATAATATAATTCTGTAGAAACCCAACAAAATTGTTAACATTCAAAGGTGATTTTTTCATTAACATAAAAAAAAATATCGGCAAAACTTTTTCGCTGCTGATTAGCAAATTGGTTTACAGAACTTTCTAATATCTGATCGCAAGTAATTAACATTTGTATATTGCTCCCACACAAAGAGGAAAAGGAGGGAGAAAGTTAATACAAAACGAAGGCAAAATTAAGAAGGTCATATCCCTCCATTTGTAGAGTAGGTCAATGTCTGGCCGATAAAATAAATGAATTTTGTCGGTTAACGATATCACTTGTATTCCTTTGTCTTTTTATAATCTTTTTAGTGTCCTTACAAGTATTTAAAACCAAGTCATGATCAAGGTTCACTCACAATCACCATTCAAATTTTCAGGAGTGGTTCAAACCATCAAACTGAATAACTTTTACAATTGGAGCAAACCTGAAATCGCAAAAAAAACCAGCTATACCATACTGACGTGCAATGTCTACTCGACTCAAATGTATAAAACAGCAGATTTTTTTTGCGATTTCAGGTTTGCTCCCATCATATTTATAAGTTGTTCTGTTTGATGGTCTGAAAGATCCCTGAAAATAGAGCTAAACATTTTATTTTAACCCTGTATAGAAACAATAATATTGCTTAAAATTTAATCCGTGGTTTAAGTCGTGGTGGTCCAGTGACGAGTAACCTTGCCGTTGCCTGCCGTGCAGGAGGCGATGGTTCGATCCCCGTCCAGGCCGACTTGTACCAATGAGTTTTTCGGAATTTATCTACGATTTGTAACACCACTGGCTTTTCGGTGAAGGAAAAAATCGTAAGGAAACCTGCATGCTTCAATTTCGAGGCATGTATTGTACCCACTGTCCATTATAAAGAAGTGGCGACGGACTGGTGAAACGTGGATGTTTTGAGGTTTCAGAATATCTCTGACTACCCCCTCGGGGAGTATAGTCGTGAGCATATTCTTATGCTTTAATTTAATATCCTGCAATATCATCAGCATCATGCACTATATCCCCATATTTGTCAGTATAAAATTATATCTAACTTACAAGACTAATCAAACATTTCAAAAGGAAGCAGGGCCTATCAAATATCAAATAGTTAGTCGGAGTCACGTTGCAGGGTTTGCCTCGAACACTTGTCTCTCACGTGGTGTTCGCGCGGTTCGCGTCTCAGCCTGCCACGAGGCTCCAAAATCCTTCTCAATCAATCAATCAATCAATTATACTTTATTTTACACCAAAAAAACAATATACAGAGAGAAAACAAACAGGAAATACAGAAGGTACAAAAAATAGGCAGTCTCTTCTCAGTTGTTCTTACTCAAAAACAATCCTCAAGATTGGATAGACACTCCCTCAAATAACTTGACACTGGCGAAATCTGACAAAGGAAACGCCATTAAATAAAAATATAATATAAATAGTTAGTCTCCCCTACCCTACCTACCTACCTACCTTAAAATCCGTAAATATAAATTTACCCGGAATCCGATTAATAAACAAATTCGTATCCGAAAAGGTCAGAATATTATCCGTTTAGCCGTCGGTGGTTCATAAAACAAAATGTGTGAGTTAATATGAGTTACGTAAGCAGTCGGCACGCAATACTGTGTAGGGATTGGGTAAAAACTTAGAAAAAGTTGTACCTACTATGTCTAGAATGAGCCTTTCAACCATAGACAAATTACTCTAGCGATAGACACGCTCGTTCAAACAAACAACATGTCACACAAAACAACACAAAATGACACATTGCGGTCTGTCATTGCCATAGTGACGAAGTGAACTCGGGAACATCAATCAGGTGCGTACACCTCATTCAAGAGGAACATGTTGCTTCTATGCAAGGGCAAGTCTATCGCTAGAGTAATTTGTCTATGCTTTCAACCGTAAAAAACAAAAAGGAGCCAACTTTCTTAGGTTGCGTGAAGCGTCACACAAATGATGTCTGTGTGCGTGTAGGTATATGGATAGGGTTTAGAGGCCAGTGCTGGTTGCAATTTTTTTTTGACGCTTTCGTAGCTTCGATTGTCTATCTTGACATAGGTAGGTACATAACTTATTCAACGGTAAAAAGTGGAATAAAGAATTTCGCTTCGACCACAAATTGTAGTGGAGAATCTTCTAAACGTATTTACTTACTTTCGGGGTGGTCAGGAACATTTCTTTAGTTACCAACATTATTTTTATTAATCGGGAAGTTATAGCCATGGCCTTATACTCTATATATTAAGGGCCTGTTTCACCACTTCTGGGTTAGTTCTTGTTAGCTTATCCGACAGATATTTTGACATAATTTCATACAAAATATCTCAAAATATCTGTCGGGTAAGCTAACAAGAACTTACTCAGAAGTGGTGAAACAGGCCCTTAGGGTGTCAGAATGCAATTATTGTTTTATTAATTACTAGTGTTTATCCGCGCCTTTGTCCACACAAATTATATACTTACCAGATTTTAAGTCAGATCATAAGATATCAAACAAAAAAAGTTTCATCATAATCGGTTCAGTAGTTTTTCGTGATGCGCGAACAAACAAACAAACAAACAGACGGACACAATTTCTAAAAAAGGTTGATTTCGAGTCAGGAATACCTAAAAACCATATCATAATCTTTATTTTGTAAATATCTTCAATGTACAGACACATTTCAGTTACAGTTTTATAATAGTTTAGATTAGATGAGGGAAACTTATTTCTCATAGACCCGCTGCAGTTTTTCTATTCCTGTATTAGATTACATATATTTCAAATAAATAATATAGGGTGTTTGGTAGTCAGATGCGTTCCTTTTAAGGAAAAGATCAGACCATCAAACTAAACAACTTTCACTATAAGGCCAAAATGGAAATCGCTAAAAAAGCGGTTTTTCCTTACAAAATTGCAGCACTAATTGACTCAAATGTGTGAAATAGCAGATATTTTGTTCTCTATTTGGATTATATAAGGTCAAATTTAATTAGTTGGCAAGTTGGAAACTCAACAAACGCATTTGGTATCTGTTACTAAGTACAATTACGCTCAATCATATGATTCTGAGGTCAATGTCCGCCCGCCGGCCGCGCACTGCGTACGATACGTACGATAATAATCATTTTGTAAATCATCAATACCAATTATAAACATTGACTGATAAAGTAAAGTATACAGATTACGGTTGACAAATAATCTAGGTAAATTTTTTTCCGGTCCTAGATTATTTGTCAACCGTAATCAGTATTACTTTAATTTATCACACTGCAAAGTTTCAGCGATAGATGAATTATTGTTAGGGTCAAACCCTAAAATGATTGGACTATAAAATGACCCTATAGTCCCACAGATATAGTTATTCAATTTGATTTACTGATCGTCGCCTTAAAATAAAAGGAATGCATAAAACTAACCAAACAACCTGTAGGTAGGTTTTAGGTAGGTACTAGAAATCTCCACTACTTTTTTTTTGTCTAATCTCTCGTTTTACGAGCGGGTAAGTAAGTGAAATCGACTGGAAACCAGCCCGATTATTTGTTAATACCTTCTGATGGGGGAAAAGGGGCAGATTGCAGCCAGCTCACAGATCCCGCACTTGACAGTTGGGCTGATTGTTGCCATCTCACAGACGAGAGGATAATACCGAGTTGCGTTGTGGGTCTGCTATTGGGCGGTCGCTTGTCGGTTGTCCCATTCCCGGCCTACAGCGGAATTCCAGTGGTGGCTCAGGATATTGTTCTTTTATAAGAACAACCCTTGAAGTCACCAAAATATCAATATAACCGTACAACGTCAAGCACTTTTGCTACAAAAACTCGACATTGGCAAAATCATCTACACCAAGATGGATGCCATAACCTTAAAAATAGAATAGAGGATAATACCTACTCATTGACTCTTGTTGCTGATTGTACGAAGCGTGGGTGGTACTGGACAGCATGATAAAACGTCAAGGTTTTTAACGTTTTGATACTGTGGTTAAACTGTAGATAACTATTATCGTAACTGACACACTGTATGATACGATCACAATTGGTGCGAAACTGTTTTACGATGTAATTATTATTTTACTGGGTGAAAAGTACTGTGAAAAGTCATACATTAATTTTATTTTCGAGTTTGCATCAAAAGTACTTAAAACTGTTTATAGAATCTCAATAAGAAGTAGGTGAAAATGAAATTGTAAAGAACAATTGACAGCCCTGTAGCTCAGTCTGTAGTGAACCTGCCTGCTGTGCCGAGGGTCGCGGGTTCGAATCCCGTAAGGGACAAATATTTGTATGATGATGAATATGAATGTTTGTACCCGAGTCATGGATGTATGTATGTATTCTACATCGTTGTCTCGTCATCATAATACAAGTCCAAGCTAGATTCTGGTACTTTAAATGTGACTAGATAATTTGTGTGACAATAACCAAGATATAAATAAATAAAATTTAAAAAATTGCGACTGATCTCGCAAAAGGTGTATTTCTCAGAGATTTCTCCTGACAATAAGAAAGCATCTACTGCATCATCATCATCATTATATCATATTTTTACACATATTTTTTCCATGTTATTTAGACAAAGTAGGCAACCAGTGGCGTGAAATGCAATGCTACTAAACGATATGCCTAGCCATATCATGATGTGTTTTTCTCATCGATCCACCCGATATTCTATTAGGCACAACATGAAATAATCAGCGAAAACATTAAATGGCGGCATAATAATCATGAATTGCCCAGGCAGATCACGATCTGCCCAATTCTACGATCGTACTTCTACTACCTGTACAAAAGTATAAAAATAATACTTTCATAAAAAAGTTTTTCTTGTGGTTTTGAGACTTTGCTTTCGTTTGTCAACTGTTATTTTTTTATAAGAGCTAGCCCTCTTCTCCGAGTTGTTTGTTCTCATTAAATATTTCGGCCCCGAATAATACAGGTTTCCTTCGTCTTTTATTAAGATGAAAGTCAACTTGAGACAAATAAAATATTAGAGGGGTTGACTAGAGTCTTAGTTGGGTAATAGTCTTGTCCACAATAAAACTGTCTGTGATATAAAATCCACTCACATTGATTCGGTGTTGCCAGAGAAGGGAGAAATGCTTTGGTTAGTGGAAGATTTTTTTCGGCATAACTAGAATAATTATACGATTGTTTAGATTAGATTAGATTAGATTTACGTATACGGTAACTACTTAATATACAGGGTATAAGGGACAGCCAGGCAAATACTGAAACGGAAAATTCAGACCATCAAACTGAACTACTCTCACTATGGAATCACCCACAGGAAATGTGGAAAAAAATCTACTGTTTCATACATTTTGAGTCGAGTACAGCTGTTTTGTGTGAATTTTTTTCGCGTTTCCTGAGGTAGGCTCCATAGTGAAAGTTGTTCAATTTGATGGTCTGAATTCACCGTTTCAGTATTTGCTAGGATGTCACTTACACTCTTTAATAAAATCATACTGTTTGATTTTCAAAAAGGGAGTCGCGTGGCTAAGGGGGTTACAAGTAGACGTTTCGTCAGCTTGCGATTTTATTGGCCACGTGGCTCCGCCGTTTTATGGTGGTTTCGATTGTGTGTTTTTGTTAAAAACGGGGCTTTGAGATCGCCATATCCTATTACCGTACAATATCTAATAAATATATCTTCAACACTTGACACTGGCGAAATCTAACAAGGAAACGCCATTGAATAAAAATAGAATAGAATAGAATATTTTCAAAAAACCGAAAAGTCTGTGGTAGATCGGTACATCGCCTGATTGTAGCCTAACAAAATACTTCAAGAATTAGCCTATTCCATCAATCGTTCGATTTTGCAGATCACATCCATTAACTCACGACCCAACTCCCGTAGAGGTTGATCACACACACCTTTGCAAGGGTGATATGTGTCCATTAGAAACATTATCCCTTGGTCATATCGAACGACACACACGGTTTGATATGGGATAGTTCCAAGTCACATGGGTAACCAGAATGAGATGGTCCATTTCAAGCCACGTGGCTAACCGGAGCTGCGAAACCACACTGCTAAATACTTTTTTTTACTATAGCATTTTTTTTTCGTATTTTAACATAAATGTAGCATATGCTCACGACTATATTCCCGAGGGGGTAGTCAGATATATTTTGAAACCTCAGAACATCCACGTTTCACCAGTAGTACCGAAACTGTCCAGTGTGACGGGGGTGTAACATAGATGCATCTAATTCAAATTCAAGACTTTTGTCGGTACACATTTTATAATTACGAAGGTACCTATCTAGGGTGCTGGAAAGTTAAATATTACTAAACTTTGATATCGCGTAGTTCCGGACGGAGACGAAAAGTTAGGGAAATTTCAGCTTGCGAATAAACCTAATTAAGAAACTTTTAAACTTTTTTTCGGTGTATTTAATGAGCTCTCTTTAGCTTTGTTAACCAGAAAAACCTGTTCTGTTCTGTGGCATTGAGACCAACAGAACTGTTTTTTTACCAGTGTTAAAATTAGATAATGGTCTTAGGAGGATGACACCAGTTTTTTAAGTCTAATTGCTCGTGATGGTCGAACCATAAAGAAACACGTACTCCCTGACAGGAGAGGAGCAGGCTTACGCATAATTTCCCATTCTTTCCCCTCTGCCAAAATCCCATCCCCGCGGCGACCCCGACCTAGCCCAGATGGGCTACTAATTCGCTGCGTTTTACTCTTTGACTATTTATTAAAAGGACTCGCCTTGCGGTGTCATTTCCCCTCTGCCACGGTATAAGATCAATTGATCATGTGCATTTACATTAAATTGTATACCTTATCACTTAACGAGACAGCCTATAATTGGATGCAGTTCTGCAAAAAAGATCCAACCCACTATAGAGCCCATAGTGGGTTGGATCTTTTTTGCAGAACTGCGTCCAATTGCGAAACAATAATTTCGAACTTGGAACGTTTGGGGTTCACACGATATTACTATTCATGATTTTTAACATTCAAAATTAGAATCTAAAGTTATGGGGAATAAAATCCAAAGTTGCGGATTGCATGTTACCTCGTCCCCCGCAAAAAGTGGCAGAAATGTTTGTTAGTAGAATTACACGCGTTACCAGTCCTCATATAAGTAGTCAATGGTTTTACTGCTATTGTGTTATATGGAGAAATAAACAATACGTTTACTCCTCTCCGGGCGTTGACAGGAGACATGTTTTTTTCTATGGCTCGACAATCAAATAAATTGGCATACAAATTATAAAAAATTATGTGATTTTCAGCCACGCGTTGTGAACGCGGCCTTACGGCCTCTGACGTAGTTTTTATGCAACGACTACCACCAGAGATAGTAGCCGGGACCAACGGCTTAATTTGCCATCCGAAGTACGGAATCATCTTTCCTTTCAGACAAACAGGCGATTCAGCCTGCATTGTCCTAACCAAATGGGGAAAAACGCACAAAGTATGACATGTCACTAGGTGTCCCCGTGGGAATTGAACCCATGACCTACGTGTCAAGAGCCCAATGCTCTTTACTACCTAGACTTAATTATACCTGCATAAGCTCATGGCCGTAATCCCTTTCATAGTAATCAGAAGCCTTACTACAATTACTAAGAAAAGTATAAACAACTTCTATTTCTAAGCGAACGCTTTCAGATTTTTTTTTTTACGTGGGAATAGGTTGTAAAAGGGCAAACCTTCAAAATTCCCATAAATCATTAAGCTACTTGTATCTTCGACAGGTCAACTCGATTGTTATGAAATATAAATAGACCAATATTTTAATACGTTGATATAATTTGTACTTGGAAATAACCTTGATATTTTAAGAAAATCAATACCTACCTATAGCAAAGGGCTTATTTAACTAGTTAATTGGTTCCACCTGTTGAAATGTCAAACAATATTTGTTGGGTCTCTTGGAATTTTGATCGAAAACTTTGGCCTTTAAGTTGATAATATTGCCAGTAATATTTACAATTTTACCTAGCTTTATAAAAAAATACTGTTTCGAGTTAATAAATTAGTTGAAATGAAATAAAATAACTTAAAGGGGCTAAATTGGACTGCATTTTAATTATAATGATTTAATAACGACAAAGAAAACATTACCTAAATAAAAACATCTATGACTTTATTAGGTTTATAAATACAGGGTCAAACTTAAAATGTTGACGGTTTTTTAAGAGGATGATCAGACCATGAAACTGAACAACTTTCTCTATCGGAACAAAATCGAAATAAAGAAAAAATCTGTCATACATTTGGGTCGAGTACGGTTACAGTTTTGTATGATAATATACAATGTTTTTTCACGATTTCAACATTGTTCTAAGTATAGTGAAAATTGTTCAGTTTGATAGTCTGATCATACTCTTAAAAACCCGTCAACATATTAAAAAGGACCATATTATTATTTTATATGCGTATAATTACTACCACACAAAGATTTAGCTAGGTGATCGGGACGTCAAAATTATACATCAAAAGACAAATAGCATTGTAAAGAAGATCCCAGCTAATCATTGTGCCACCTTTCATTTTTGCACCGTAACTTTTTCTCCACCAATTAGTTCATAATCGATGGACACAGGCCAACAAAACCTTAGTATCACGTAGCAAAATTACGCTTTGAAAGAGAACCAAAAACTGGGTCTTTCATTCTCCACATCTGGCAACACAGGCAGTAGCAAACGCGATATCGCGGGGAAAGGTCGTAAACCGCGTTCCATTTCCAAAACGATTCCATTTATGAATTTTCCCGCCACGCTTTCGCCTCGTAGATTCAGCTTTTGTTTTTTTTTTGTGGTTATTTAGTAGTGATGTAGTTATTTGGCCAGTAGTGTTAAAAAGATTATAGTGGAAACAGTTTTAGTATCAAAATGGAACTATTGGATGCAGTGGACGAAACGAAAGCTTTGTAAAGTTTAAGTTGTGTAGATAACGACGTTGTTATAAAGTAGGACGAGGTTCGCTGTTCGTATTTGACCGCTTGCGACGTACTGAAAGGCTTTTGTTATCATTGTAGTTCTTTATTCATAGAACGTATACAGAAGATGATAGATATTCTGAATGTTATGGGTTTTCAGAACAATTTAAGCTCGCGTTCTAGGTTTGCGTAATGCTTTTTATTTGTAGGTACACCAAAATACGTTAGAATTGAATTTAAACATGAATGAGGATGTTAATAGTTTTTTATCTGGATTCAATAATACTTACATTCTTTCCGCGATTTTGTCCGCGCCGGCTTCCGTCATCATAGATAATAGAAGATTACACACCGAGGACAGGAAAGTAAGAAAGGTCGCAGAGCTCATGTAATTGTTGACCCAGGCGAAGCCGACGTCAACAAACATGTGATCTGAGGCTTTCTTATTTACAGTCCGAGGTTAGTAGGTATACTATTTTTCTCCTCGACGGAGGTGGAAAGAAACCACTTCGTTGACCGCAGCGGGACGACAATTGACGCTTTCCGTCCGGAGGCGAGCCGGTTTTCAGTATAATCTTAAGTTTTTAGAACACAAAAAGTTTAATCAAAATCAGTTCAGTAGTTTTTGCGTGATGCTCGAATAATCAAACGAACATGATTTGGAGTCAGGAACACAGATCAATTAATCGTAACCTTTTTTTGTAAATATGTTCAAGGTAACAGACACACTTCTGTTACTGTTTTATAATAGTGTAGATTGAATGGAATAGCAGATTTTCTATTCATACGAATATATCGATTGTATTTTATGAAGAAAAAGAAATTGTTGAAATGATTTCGACTACCAGCTAGATTATAATACAGAAGCAGTCAAGAATGTGTCTCTTCAATATGCTCCTAAATTTAATGGTACAGGGAATCGCGAGAGAGAGAGTTGATGCTATTCCACGACAGATACCATAAGCAAATTTAAAAAAACGATTGTGCTATAGACCACACGACTGAAGTAAAGCTTCCATTCGCCTCGCCCGATCACACTTTTCGTAACGCTCTCGTCACGTATTCGCCAGATTACTCCCCAAGTCAAGCGTGCGTGAAGAAGTTTTACTTAAAAACATAAAGCAAATAATATAGGTAATAAAAGAGGATAAAGAACCTTGTGAAAAACCGTTGGTAGCCTACATGCCGTCACTACATGCCGTCTTATTTGGTTACGCCAGTGAAAATAGCGTAGGAGCATAATATAAAATTAATTCAATTTCGTAACATGGAATCACTGTTTCACTGCGAACCGAGATCGTTTGCCTCATTGATCCTACTTTATGAGGACTCTGACTTTAAACATAAATTAATTTATTAAACTAAGTATGAAATACTCTGAGAATTTTGAGTACATTTTAACTGCTTGGATTAAAATGTAATTTCTGTATGCAAATTAAGGCTTGAGCAACTTATTATGATAAATTATTCTGTATTAGTAAAGTGTTCTATTAGAAACGCATACGCTGAAGAAGAAATTATAATGCGGCTCGCTTGGCGGCAGATTGACCCCGGAGACCAGGTCCACCAGGTTCCAGGGGGGCTTCCAGGGGGGCAGGCTTCGGAGCTTCTCCCCTACGCGTAGCTCGGCTTGGTGCATATGCCTTCCCTTAGGGTAGGCCTGTGACCTACAGTGGGACGTATATAGGCTAGGTTGATGATGATTGACGACGACCCGGTTGGTGTAATGGTTACCACGCCGGACTGCCAAACGAGGGTCCTGCGCCCGCGGCATGATCGCTCGATAAAGCGCTATCGCGCCCTAGCTCCCTTTCTTTTTGCGCGTGAACGAACGAGTTAGCAGGCGCGATAAAACGTTTATCGATGTACCATGCCGCGGACGCTGGGTTCGAATTCCGGTTCGGTCATGGATGTTATATGTTCGTGCCGTTGTTGTATGGTTTCCATAATAAAAGCCTTTAGTGCTAGTTTGGGATCATTACAATGTATGTGCCTGTGAGCGTTATTCATTTATTTTATTTATTATAAAGCTCCTTAACGTTTCTCGTTCTGATATCAGTGTGCCGGCCGAATCGCGGCAATGATGTGGCGACAACTCAAAAATAGCAGCGATTCAGTTGGGATATCGCTGCGTTACAGTTGCAACGTCGTTACGTAGTAGTATGGTTCTTACAGATCAGTTCAAAGTCCATCCAAGTCCAGACAAGTCACAGTCAAGTCGGAGGTCCTCATTAAAACGATAGTTCTTGCTACAGAAACTTATTGATCATGTTAGTTACCATAGTCCCTTACTTCTGAATCACATAGTAAGTATCCTTCTCAAATCTTCTTTTTTACTAGAAGACAATGAAGGCATTTTGTACGTTAGGGTTTGAGGTGTACGTAGGTTATAAGCGTTTGCATTTGAATCTACCGAACAACGCGCACTTTAATTACACTTTTAAACACAATCTCTATAACACAATCAATACCAACATTAAAAAGACTTAAAGAAAAGGGTAAATGAGCCAGATGATGGGAGCTCGGCCTGCAGATGGCATGCCGATCGTAGATTCATCGGCACCATCTACAGGTAGAACACTCCATCAAAGCTGCTGCCATGGGGAAGAGTGCCAAGAAGGCTGGCAGCGTTGCCATTTTGGATGGCGATGCTAATGCGCTGTCCGAGGTACGCGCCAGCCTTCGTGTCACCTGTAGCGCCGAACTCAATACAGGGTGTAAGGAAAAGTATCATTAACCTTTAAACCACATACTCTATCCATCAAACTGAACAACTTTTACTATGGGAGCAAACCTGTCAGAGCGTAATACCTACTCTACTCAAATGCAACAGCCGATTATTTTTTTGCTCCGATTGGTATACTCCCATAATAAAAGTTGATGAATTTGATGGGTAGAGTCACGGACCTGAAAAAAAGACGGACATAATCCCGTCTAATCAGAGTGAAGCATTCATTTATATTAGTGTGCGTGCTGACGCACTGTCGCGCGGTACATAATGGTGGCGGTTGTAGGACCTGCGCTTAGAGTTGGTGCATCTGTGTGAGTGTAGATCCCTTGTAGAACCAACGAAAATGTAGGACCTTGCATACTTCACATCTGTTTAGTGTCACATTACGTCCGTCTTTTTTTCAGGTCCGTGGGTAGAGTATACGGTTTAAAGTTTAATGATACTTTTCCTTACACCCTGTATTATTTACAAAGAATAAAGTACAAAATTTTCGGGATTTTCAAACAACAACACAATCTGTCTAATCAAAATGCCGCCAAAAAAAATCCTTGTGTTAACACATTCGTATCGTTGACGATACAGTCTAGAAAACTTGTTTGAGAGGAAGAAAAACTCATCAAGAGAAACAACGAGAGCAATAAAAACTTACCGAAACAAAATAAGTGAAAGAAGACGTAACAATTTTAAATTAAATTCTGCTTCCGAGCGCCGGATCTCGACCGGAATCGATCGAGACCTAAATCCGGATGGGTCTGTAAATTACTTTCGTTTCGACTTGCCGGACATTGTCGGTTCGGTTTCCAATGCAATAACAATATGGTTAGAATTGGATAGTTGACCGATATTTTGTATACAAAGATTTTTCTTCGACTTTTTCATCCTTATCGTGTAGGCAAGCTCTGGTGTCAGAGTTTTTCAGACCGCCTTACGGCATCAGAAGTTTTTTTTACGTAACGACTAATACCACCAGAGATAGTAGCCGGGACCAACGGCTTAACGTGTCATCCGAAGTACGGAATCAGGTGATTCAGCCTGCAATGTCCTAACCAACTGGGGAACAACGCACAAAGTGACATACCACTAGGTTTCCCCCGTGGGAATCGAATCCACGGCCTCCGTGTCAAGAGCTCAATGCTCTTAACCATAAGACCACGGAAGCAGTAGTAGGAGGCCACGGAGGCCTTGTAGAAGATACACATATAAGGTCTAACAAAATTAGGTGAAACTATTTATGGGGATGATCAGACCATCAAACTGAACATCTTTCTCTATGGGATTCTCTTTCTCTATGGGATCTCTATTCCAATATCGAAATCGCGAAAAAAAAATCTGCAGCCCCATACATTTAGCTCGAGTAAGTTTGTATGGAACAGCTGTTTTTTTTTTCGCAATTTCGATATTGGTCCCATAGATAAAGTTGTTCAGTTTGATGGTCTGATCATCCCCTTAAAATAGTTTCAGCTAATTTTGTTAGACCTTATATAAACTCAGGACCAAATCCCTTTAAGGGTGGTCAGAAATGTTGCTAAAACTATAGCACGTCATATAAATGGGCTTGCTTTGACAAGGTGAGGTAATCACTTGCGATAGTTTATAAGCTGTGTTCGAAATATAATCATCATCATCATCTCAGCTGATGACCGGTCAACTAGACATAGACCTTCCCCCAAAGATCGCAATCTAATAATAAAAAAACAGGCCATGAGCAAGTCGGCCCGCACATCATAGGGTTCCATAGCCATGAATAAAAATAACTTTATTTTTACATGCACACTTGATTTAGAAGAGTTTTGTAAGAGGTATTTGGGAAAGGCTGCAAGAATTTGTACGCCCTATTTTTGACTTTGAGGACAATTCTCGAGATACAAGCATTTTAAAGACTGTAAAATTTTAGGAGAGCTATCCGTGACACCTTACTCGATTGAGTAGAAATTTCATTGTAGAAAAGGAATCGAAAATAATGAGTTTCTTCTTATGCCAATTATATCTGTTTTTGGGTTATTATTATCTGTCTTCATGCCCGAACCAATAAGTTCATAAAGACTGCCTCCGTGGTCTAATGGTTAAGAGCATTGGGCTCTTGACACGGAGGTCGTGGGTTCGATTCCCACGGGGGGCACCTAGTGAAATGTCACTTTGTGCGTTTTTCCCCAGTTGGTTAGGACATTGCAGGCTGAGTCACCTGATTGTCTGAAAAGAAAGATGATTCCGTGCTTCGGATGGCACGTTAAGCCGTTGGTCCCGGCTACTATCTCTGGTGGTAGTAGTCGTTACATAAAAAACCACGTCAGAGGCCGTAAGGCGGTTTGAATAAACTCTGACACCAGGGCTTGCAGCCCACTCGATAAGAAGAAGTTCATAAAGAGAGTAATTAAGGTGGAGAAGACAGAAAGAACGATAGAATGGACGAAAGTGTAAGGTCCGCCACATACATACGATCAGGAATCAGGATTACGATTTCATATGGATTTACCGCCTTCAGAATTCCGTTTGGAATTGCGGACGTATCAAATCCTATACAAAGGAATTCCGAATGTGTGTGACAGATCTAAGGGTTCCTTGTTTGACTACGAAACCATGGAAAGAAAAACAAAATTGAATTGTAATTTTTATACCGACAATAAATTTAAATTACTTACGCTAAACGTGGCCTGAATAAAAGCTTTTATAAATTGAGTTAGGAATTAAAATTATTTACTATCCTTCGGGTACATCACTAACAAAGTACAATTAGATCTAGGTCTTATTACGACTAATTCCTTAATTCAGGACTTCTCGAAATGAAAATGTAGTGCCCGCCTACGCGGTCTACTACGACATCTCGTAGCCAGTCACGTAGCGCGTAGCACGAGAAATATTTTCTACTTTTCTAACAATCTAATTTAGCTTAGTGTTTTTGATGATATAAATTATTTGCTATATTATATTCATTTAGGTTTATTCGCATATTTTTCACTAATACGCTCAGTTGCAGAAACGCTCATAGATATCTTGTTGTCACTTTTTGTCTTGTTGACTTAGAAAAAGCTAGTAAGAGATTTAATGGAGGATTAACTCTAATGAGTGTTTCTGCAACTGAGCGTTAGTGGGATAACACACGATAACGCATTGATGGAGCGGTAGACGTCAGTCCATTATTTTTGAAGCAAGGAGTTGTAAGAAACCGCACGTAGAAGCACATACGGTGATGGATTGACGGACTGACTGACATCTGCCGCTCCGTCAATGCGTCATCGTGTGTGAACATGTAAATATGTTACACCAAATCAATTAATGCACGAATGACGTGACTTTCCACAGAATGTAACAAAATATCCTAGGAATATTTAAAGAGGAGGTTTTGACCATCAAACTGATCAACTTTCACTAAGGAGCCAAAAAAGAGAAAAAAATACAAAATCTGCTTTTTCATAGTGACCTTCTGAGAGCAGTCGGTATTTACATAGGTACATAAAAGATAAAAAACCCCATGGAATATCGTCCGTGCGGATTCGAACCCGGTCCCTCAAAATCGAGTGTCCATTATCTCTCCGCAACGCACCACCGACTTCATTATGCTGTACCTTAGTGTATGGTGATATCTTAGGAAAAGTATATGTCTAGAATGAGCCTCACTGTTTTACCGTATAAAACAAAAGGGGCCATGTTTCATAGGTTGGTGTGCGTGAGGCGCCATACAAATTATGTATGTTTGCGTGTATTTATGTATAGGGTTTAGGAGCCAGTAGTGGTTCCAATTTTTTTCGACGCTTTCGTATCTTCGACTGTCAATCTTGACATATAACTTTATCAAAGGGTGATATCGCCTATTTCACTCAGTTAATCGCTAGATTCTCTTTTACCCGCTCTCGATCCTCCTACCCGCATGTGGCGCATAACGTTTCTTTCTCGTGTCACCGATAGTACGTTATAGCTAAGTTTCTGGCCATCCAGAAAGGGATTTACTGTCGTGAGTTTATCTTCGGTCTATTCAGGTTAATAAAAATTTGTACAAGATGTTACTTCACGACGGACGGGGAGACAAAATCACGTCATTTCCGCAAAATCCAGTCCCTTGACTGGAATATAAAGTACTCCCATTTTCCTTCCTTATAGACAGATTTTTTTAGTTTGAAGTTTTATTTTAAAATACTTGTTCAGGTGAATCGAAATACTGTATTGAAGGGTGCAAGGGGTGCAAGGAAAAAGCAAGGGCGTTGCCAGCCAATGGACTAAGGGGGGATAAGCTACGAATAAGAATAACTATAGAAGAGTAACTCTAAACAAAATCGAAATAATTGTTGGCACCCAATGAAAAATGACATTTTGTATGAGTTTTGGCGGCTAGGTACAGTTTTTAAAGAACAAATTTAGAAAACGGTACACTTTTTTTGGTGCCACTTTTTGACCTTCATTTACACTTCTATACATTCTTATTCGTAGGGGATAAGATGATATCGAAACTTTCTAGAGCTAGCGAAGCGAGCTCGATATTTTACTATAAAATGATTATATCGAGGCAACAAGATCTAAAAACTGGAGCTCATGATTTTTCTATATATTTTTATAATACAATAATTTATGATAAGGTCAATTTAGGCTACTGCAAAATGCAAATAAACCTTCACCTAACATTTTATTTAAATACAAATAATTAACGGTTTCGGAATGCGCTACATAGCTACTTACTACTGGAAAGAATTATTCATATGACACAGTAAATGTTTTTCTTAGTTTAATAAAAAGGTAAGCACATATTACAACGGGCCGCATCGGGTCCGGCCGCAGCGCAAAAATCCGTCCAAATCGCTTCTATTCAATTCATATGAACTATCGCATACTATGCCGGGCTAGAGCGGGTCGCATTATGGGGCTACCTGCCGGTTTTGGGTAATTTTGTAACCATTTTATTCATTAACTATGGCACTTTTTGAGCTGAAATTTAAACTGAACCATCTACAGGATATGAGAAGTGATGTGGTTTTTCTAGAAATCGATTTTAATGAATAAAACCGAAGAAAAGGGACTCTAAAGTCACCCCTTTTTTTCCAGTTGTAACCATTTTACTCTTACATTTTTAATCGGAACAAAATGAAAATTTACTATATTGTTCACAATACAATTTAGAATGATGTGGTTTTTTTACTTTTTCGAAATTAATGAAAATACATCGAATTTTTCAAAGAAAACAGCAAAATTCTGACCGGAGCCACGCGCTCTTTCTCATCGATTAGTATGGAGTGTGAGTGAGAGGAGAGTGGTCCACGGCTGATACGCCTTATTGCGCGGCGTATGTCCGTCCGTGCAAAACGGCCCGTCGCAGTGTGCCATACCAAGCGGAACTTTTTACAACGTTTGCAGTATTACGTCAAGAAATCAGTCAATGCTTTGCGACCCGGCAAGCTCTAGTGTGCGGAGTATGCATTTTCTGCTCCGCCCCGTTGCGACCCGTCATAATATGAGCTTACCTTCAAAGCTCATCAAATATGCTGTCAAGGTTGTCCAAGAACAAGATTATAATGGACATCGCGTGCACATCGTTTAATTATGCAGTAGGGCACTCCCTGAACACTTCATAGACACGGGCTGACACTGACAAGAGGTTTAGCACGTACTATCAACATAGTTCACGGTGGACCCTTTTCAAACATTTTCCTTTGCAAGTAGGTACCAACATTGTTGACCAATAAGGAACAAAAAAAACATCTGTGAGACAGATGGCGTAGCGAAAGTTGGTACCTGCTCCAAGTGGGGCCTACTTGGATACTTGCTTTACTAGGATAGTCAGTTACCGACATATCGAGCTTTAAGGACACGACAGAAATTATCGCTCATTTGGTTAAGGACAGATTCGCGTTATGGCAGATTTGCGTTATGGCAGATTCGCGCTATGGCAGATTCACGTTAGGGCAGAAGTCGAAGTAATAGTTAATAGTCGTCAACAATAAAATTCACAATCGATCAGGTACATAATGTTTACTTTACCAAAATGACTACTTCCCCAAATGACTCTTTTTCTTAATGACACCGTTTTTCACGAAATGTCTAAAGTTGCAAAAAATCTACGTGACAGGAGCAATCAAAAGTGACAGCAGCTGTCAAAAGTGACAGGAGCTATGCGAGTAGGACTCTCGCACCGAGGTTTCCGTATACCACCACACTTTACCGAAAATACTTACGTTGCATTTTGACTAGGATCCTAAGCGCGAGCCCGACACGTACTTGACCAGTTTGGTTATTGTTTAACATTAAAGTACCTATGCACTATAATCAGATCACACCAAGTTTGTCTAGCCCCCTGAATTTTCACTTTTTGTAACGGGCCCTTTCGGTACGGGACCCTACAAACGAGATTTTGGGTTCATAGCACAGAAAATACTGTTTTTAGTTTATTCCAAGTTAGTTAGAACACAATCAACCTAAAAAGGCACGAAGCAAAAAACGTTATAGCGGACGGGCGCTGCAAGCAAAAATCTTCATCAATCAAAGATCTTTTCTAATATGGCTACGCAAGCAACTGTCGCTCAAGGTCGCAACAACTGTACAAACCCACCAAATTAGAACTTTCCTTGACCTTTTGTAAGTCAGAACCTACCCAGTGCCTGGCCTATTTGTTTTTTGACCTGTTTGGGTCCGTTTTTTTTTCGCTCTTTTGATATTGGTCCCATAGAGAACGATGTTTACTTTAATGGTCTGATCATCCCCTTAACAATCCATCAGCATATTAAGAAGGACCATCATTATGTAAATATAAGGTAAAATTTAATTAGTTGGCGCACTGAATTAGAACGTTGGCGAAACTTTAGAAACGCATTTGGTATTTGTTACTGAGTACAATTGCTTGGTAATGACCCCCCGCTCGATCATATGATTCTGAGGTTAATGTCCGCCCTCAATCATCAATACCAATTATAAACATTGATAATTCAATCTGTTATCATTAACAAGTGCCCTCAGTTTCGCCAACTAATTAAAAATAACCCTATAAAAAATTGCCCCGCTCGTGCACTGGTTCTTCTGGTGAATCGACACCTTTAAACTTGGTATATTATGTTGGTTCACGTTAAATGCCGTGTCCCAAGAGATAGTATTGTCCGTTCCTCGTTTGGAACAAGCCATTGTCAACTATATGACATTTAAGGCAAATAAGGCACCCATGTATACTTGCTTACATATATTCAACAACGTTTATTTCCTTTTGGGGTGGACAGAAATCTTATAAATTAAACTTAAGTAAAACAGAAATTAAAATATTGGCTCGTAGCATTTCCACGCTTCCGCCTTTTAAATAAATAATAAATAAAAATCTTTTATTGCATCAAAGTTTAGGAACTTAAAATATTTAAATTTTAAGTTTTTAACAACATTTATTTTCTTTTTTGAGGTTGTTATACCTCAAATGAACATTGACTGCACAAAAATTTGATCAAATGATTGTATCTAAACGTCTTTCACATTATAATAGGTTATGAATAATCCAATTAAAGAATTAGCAAATTGCTCCCTAGAATTAGGGAACGAAAAAAATAACTTTCGATCTGACAAAATTTGTACGACTCGACTGTAACGCCTTCCTTCCAGTATCTCTGATAATTTTTTTTATGAATACGCATCCAAGGGTTTTAGTCATGTTTTTTTATTCTCACAGATATTCTCGATTATCGAGAAAACGTAAGTCCAAGTCTGTTTTAAAGAATAGAAGAGAATAGAACATTATGTTATTTGCATTTTATTTAGGTCCCCACAATGCATTCATAGTGTCACTACAAATTATATTTAAAGAAATAGCACAGCAAAATTCGGGTGTCCAAAGAAAGCTTTTCATCCTTGACATCTTTGGCAAAAATTCAATGTCACAGAATAACTCTGCGAATCTCCCAAAAGGACGTTTTACTGCCTTTGTTTCCTGCAAAATGTTCGACATTTTTTCTTTCCTTGTTCATTAGCTTTCCTTACGAAGTCAAATGAGCCCTAATTTTTATCCTTTGGGACGTGAAAACGCGAGTCGCAATTTACTTAATAATAACAAAGATCAGTAGAGTTAGCATGAGTTTTTATCGCGCAAATAAAATGCAAGCAATAACGTATGTAGTATTTGTAATAAGTATCTATTTAGCGGATCTTCGTTAAAGGGGCATAGTTGGAAAACCTACAAAACGTTGAAAAAAGAATCTGATGCGTATGTGAAGTCTACAGCATTGGGTTAACGCGGAAGGCTAACACCCATACAGGGTATGTTGAGAATGCTATGAGGATACTAAGTCCAATGTCATAGCATGGATGACTATTCATTATCGGCCTGGGACGTATATACGTCCCACTGCAGGGCACAGGCCTACCCACAAGGGGTTAAGGTGGTTGGAGAGCTGTCAATTCCATAAAAAACGTTGTCGTATAACACTCGTAGACGGTGTTAATAAAAGTTACTTTTATTAACACCGTCTACGAGTGTTATACGACAACGTTTTGTATGGACGGAAACCACCTTAATGTGTTTTAGTCCAAAGCGAATGCACGCGTGCCCAATGCGGATTGGTAAACTTCTCCTACGCATCAGAATTTCTACTTCAGCGTACGCAAGTTTTCCTTGACCTTTTTAGAGCAGTCGGTATTACGTACATAAGTTAGTACGTTAGTGCGGATTCGAACCCGGACCATCATGATTAAGTGTCCATACCTCTCCGCAACGCGCCACTTCTGAGAAACTGATAATTATCACTATCATATCAGCTGATAGACGACCACTGCTGGACATGGGCCTCCCCCAATGATCGTCACAACGACGGGTACTGAGCTGCCCTCATCCGACGGGTTCCCACCGCCTTCAATAGGTCATCGGTTCACCTTGTGGACGCCTACCCACGCTGCGCTGTCCGGTACGCGGTCGCCACTCGAGAACTCTTCGATCGAGAAACTGATAATGATGAAGCTTATTTATAACCTGTAGACAGAAGTGTAGACATAGCAAAAGCTTTCAGGCTTGTAGCAATCGAAACTAGCTTTAAAATAACAAGTTAACAACTGAACCATGGCATTCAGAGACTTAAGAACTTGTAGAATATAGATGTGCTCAATATGGCGAGATCGATTAGTGACAGCGTTACTAAACAATATTGTTATGAAGAAACTTAAAAGTGCCGTTAGGAAGTGGCGAAGGATGCGCCTGTTCCGGAAGAGAGATGGTAAGTGATTTTAGTTGTTAATTTTATTGAAAGGACAATGCAACTCTTTGGCCTATTTTTTTAAGGTACTGCCCACAGTTGGTTGCAGCCAATCATGGATTTAAATCGTAAAGGATTCCACTCCTTCTTACAAGCATTGAAACAAGAAATTGGCAATGGCGTCGCCGATATTTACAATTTTAGGTGTGTCTCTTTCTATCCAATGACGTAGTTACGAAAATGACAGGATTTTTGACGTTGGATTAGAAAGGGACAAAGATAACGTTACAAAAAACAATGACGCGAGCATGACGCGACGGAAAAGAACGATCATTACCGACCACCAAGGAGTATTATCGTGTTTCACCGCTTGTTAGGCAGTCTGTCCTTCACTATAGGTTTTCCAAACTTCTTGCAGGCAATGCTAATTGATAGTTATCACTAAAAGTAAGCGTATATTAGGGCAGACCGCCTCGGGGCGGAGCTGGCAGCGGAAAATGCGTACTTGGCACACTAGAGCGGGCCAGGTCTAAACGCATTGACAGATTTTTAGTTTGACGTAATACCACAGATTATTTTATACGTTACTTTATACGTTATAGCTAACTACGTAATTTTGCGCTGCGGCCCGACCTTTTGCGTCGTAATATGCGCTTACCATTTTCTTACCATTTTTCGTAGGTAGTAATATGTATAGGCCCGTATGTCATTTTGATCTGAATGGTAATTTGACATTAACCGGCAACGTCATAATCTCCCTTTTAACATGTACGAGTTAATTTCACTTTTGCAGAACTAATTTCGTACTATTTTTTTCTGTAGTGTAGATTATCAATTTCATCTGTGAATAATTGGGCTACCTGGCACAATTTTTAAGTCTTCAAATTAAACACGTTTTCTGACCAAGTAACGCTTCTTTTTCTTGATTAATTAGACGATAAAGTCTAGTACCTAGTACTTAATTTAATTTTAATATATATTTTGTACACGGGCATATTTTGCGGCAAGGAAAGCGAGTGTCAACATTTATGAGCTCTTAAAAATCATATTATCCTTAAAAACATGGACATTTATTTAATAAACATCTTTGTCACAAACCGAAACACGATTTTTTTTCCAAGAACTGTAATGTTTGCGAAAACAACAATAAGTAGGTTTAAATTATCTACTAGCAAACGTAACACCACAGAGTACCCTATTAAGGGTCGGCACTACCCTAATCGGGCCAAACAGGGTTCGGCGTTCCGACTTTTGAGGATAGTAAATAGCTATATTTAGAAACAAAATTAATACCATCGCTTCTTTAAAAGATGAAGTACAAGATGAACAAAAAAAATTTCAGTAAAATTGTGTAGTTACATCAGAAAGTAATCGAGAATTTCATGAAAAACTCCAGAATAGCACTGCCGCGTTCCGAGTCCTGTGATTTAGTGAAACAAAATAAAACAACAAAATATATTTCTAATCAATGACAAAACATCAAAGAACACTTTAAACAAATCAGTTTTTCGATACGACTTCTAGTTTTTTTGCAATTTGTTACCAAAAATCACATATTTTTTTGGACGTTTTCTTCATACAAATTACTATGGGCCGTCAATCGTTCGAAATCATTGCGAATAGACCGGTGACCGGCAACACCCAACCCTGTCTTAGAAGATTAATGAACAAATCCATTTTTAGCTAAAGTAGGCAAAGTAACTTATAAAAAACCGGGCAAGTGGGTGTCGGGCCACATGCAGTGTAGGGTTCCGTAGTTGCCCGTCACGATATGTGGACTTAGAAGTACATTTTATAAATTGGTCGACTAATTACTCGTTAATTTTTGTCCCCATTATTATAACAGAATAACTGTAAGTTTATTACTATTGTTACTAGCAAACTAAGGATTGATAATCTGAAATCATCATCATCATCGTCAGATATGTTTTAAATAAGAATGGAATAAGAGTGAATTCTGTACCGCAGTAGGTAACTCAAACGATTGACTTTGTAAGTCATTTGCACGACAGAATTTAGCGCGAAAAGACATTGCGCGACACAAGACAACACAAAGGAATTTCACAAAAGTTACTTTCCGGACACTGTTTGGTAGTTTTTGGTTATTTTGGTAATTTATGGTAGTTTTTGAGTCTTTCGGTAGTTTTTGGTAAATTTTCGTACAAAAGTAACCAAAAAGTTATTTTGGTAGATTTTCGTACTTTTCGGTAGTAGTTTTTGGTTATTTTGGTAGTTTCTGGTTTTTTTGGTAGATTTTCGTACTTTTTGGTAGATTATTGTTATTTTGGTAATTTTTAGTACTTTTTGGTAGTTTATGGTTAATTTGTTACTTTTTGGTTCATCTCATTTCATTTTATTTATTTACCTTAAATTGTAGGTAGGTACATAAGTTACAGATGGTAAGTAGTAAGTACAGAGTACCTATTAGTCACACTACAATATAATTTATAAACATTAAGAAAATAACTTAACAGACAATAATTTAACTACCACCTTTCACTTACTACAATTAAATTAGTTAAATGTTATAAAATCAGTTCAATGTTTGGAGGAAAAGGGAAGATCTTCCACGGGCTAGTTGGAATGCCCGGGACCGCGGTCCAACAGTTCTTAGTTGGATGTTGTATATATGCAAAGTCTCTTGATAACTTCGATAGTGCGATTCAGGACTCGCCATATGATTGGTTGTTATTCGTAATGAGCTGTGATGCGTTGGACAGATCCATATTGTGATTGGCCGTCTTCTGTGTGACGTGCTATAGGTCGCATGCGCTGACCTAGATAGATCTCTGTTTACATCCGACTCGATCGATGTGTTCGGCATTGTTGCTTAGTCAGCTCTCGTAGCTCCGCTACAGTACTCCCCCTCCAGACGGAGTATCGAAACTTGTCTTCAGCTTGCTTGGTACGCATTCAGACCAGGTATGGCAATTTTTCATGAAGGCGTGTGTTCGGCGTGTGACGGTGTGACCCCGTGGTTGCTGTACCGTTGCGTTAGCCGATAACCTTTGCTGCGGAGATGCGGGACCTTTATGCTTTGTAGGCTAGTTCAGGACCTCGTTGCTGCTCCGTGTTGCTGCCATCTTCAGCGACTGCTACGTACCAGAAGGTTGATTGCTCAATTGTCGGTGGTCACCAGTTTGGAGGAAAAGGGAAGATCTTCCACGGGCTAGTTGGAATGCCCGGGACCGCGGTCCAACAGTTCTTAGTTGGATGTTGTATATATGCAAAGTCTCTTGATAACTTCGATAGTGCGATTCAGGACTCGCCATATGATTGGTTGTTATTCGTAATGAGCTGTGATGCGTTGGACAGATCCATATTGTGATTGGCCGTCTTCTGTGTGACGTGCTATAGGTCGCATGCGCTGACCTAGATAGATCTCTGTTTACATCCGACTCGATCGATGTGTTCGGCATTGTTGCTTAGTCAGCTCTCGTAGCTCCGCTACAAATGTGATTAGTTAAAAATTATAATAACCTATTGAGGTATAAATAATCGGTCTGCAACACATTTTTTCTACTCAGATTGATGCCTGTTTGTTTACTTATACTGAAGAAACTAATTAAAGTCATAGGGACACTGTTCGATTAATAATTCTTTAACCTTCTTCAGAAATTTCTTGTCGGCTTTAATGTCATCTGGTATTTTACTATACACAAGAACAGTATTCGACTTTATTTTGTAGTCCTTAGCATCGATGCTAGTCGGTAATTTGGTACCAGTAGCTCATTTTTCTTGCTACGGAATACTACGGAGTATCGTCTCACGATATCGCACAGATCGAGGATATACGAAGCTGTCACAGTGAGTAATTTAAAGTCGGTAAACAAGGATCGGCATGACACCCCTTACTGACTGAATTCAGCTTACGATTCGAATGTACCTCTTTTGCAAAACAAATGTTTTATTTATGTCAACAAACCCACCCCGTAGCCAAGCCGTCAAGAACTCTTTTGTTTTTATGGTAGTTTTTGGTAATTTTCATTCTTCTAACAAATATTTCCAAAAAGTATAAAAATCTACCAAAATAACCAAAAACTACGAAAATCTACCAAAATAACCAGAAACAACGAAAAACTACCAAACTAACCAAAAACTACCAAAAAACCAGAAACAACAAAAAATAATTACTAAACTCTACCAAAATAACCAAAACCTACCAAAAGAACCAAAAACTACCAAAAGAACCTAAAGAACATTGTACTAATTTTTTTCTTTAAAAGTACTTCTTGTTAATATTGCTGTGCCCTTTCAGGATTCATGTACCCACTTTAGCTACCAAGTAACACCTATATGTTCTTGTGTCGCACAATGTCCTTCAGCGTGACGAAAATTACTGCTGAAATCTACCAAAATCTACCAGCCCTGTTTCAAATTCTACTTAAATTCTACCAAATAATATTAGTTAGTTAGTTAGCGTTATGGGCTCGTTTAGGCTAGAAACGAACCGCGACGGACTCTCTGTTTAGTTTATATTTGTAACACATTTATATTTTAATACTATTACTATTAACCACTGTATTTTTCCTTAATAAACCGTTCATAAATTGAACAAATTATTTAAAAAAAAAAATATTTATGTCGTTACAGATGATTAAAATTTAATGTAAAACACGTTTTTGAACAAAATATTATCAATTTTATCTAAACGCTCATCATTACACATGTTATTTTCGCATTTTTGTATAATTTTTATTGGTTTTCATCACTTTGTAACATGGATGCTTCAATTTTCAAATAAATATTAAATTTGGTCGTCCCTATGCAAGTTTAAATTTAGTACAGTTTTCAGAGTCTATGAGACTCAGCAGAAGCAGAGTCAGAATTTTTGGTAGCACTTTTAATTATGTCAAAGGGATTGCACGTTTATCGACTTCCGATTGTGTCCATATACGGGTAATTTTTTATCACTGCGGATAACACCAGCATGTATTCTACTCATCAAACTGAACAACTTTCACTATGGAGCCAACTTCAAAAGAGCGAAAAAAAAATCAGCTGTCCTATACAAAACTGCAGTACCTACATATTCGACTCAAATGTATGGAACAGCTGATTTATTTTTGCTATTTTGAAGTTCGATACATGCTGAAGTTATCCGCAGTGATATAAAATATACCTACCCGTATATCGACATTATTGGAAGTCGATAAACATGTAATCCCTTTGACATATTAAAAGTGCTAGGTACCAAAATTCCAACTCTGTTCAGAAGCCCTCTTTTGTAAAAAAAAACAACATAAGGCGATATGATTAATATTTGCTGTACTAGAAGTGAGTTCAGTGGCGCGTTGCGGAGAGGTATGGACTCTCAATCAAGAGGTCCGCGTTCGAATCCGCACAGACAACATGCCACGTACCAATGAGTTTTTCTAACTTATGTACGTATTACCGACTGCTCTCAAAGGGTGAACGAAAACATCGCGAGGAAACCTGCATAATGCAGACGAAGAAATTCTGATGTATATGTGAAGTCTACCAATCCGCATTGGGCATGCGTGGTGGACTTACGCCCAAACACCCTCCTAGAAGGTAGGCCTGTGCCCTGCAGTGGGACGTATACAGGGTGTTACATAAGTAAGAATAAATTTTTAAAACTCTTAAGGGGGTTGTTTAGACCGTCAAACTGAACAACTTTCTCTATGGGACCAACATCGAAATCGCGAAAAAAAAAACTGATATCCCATACATTTTTAGCTCGAGTCGATTTGTAGAGTATAGAACATAAATTATTTTTTCGCGATTTCGATATTGGTCCCATAGTGAAAGTTGTTGAGTTTGATGGTCTAAACCACCCCCTTAAATGTTTATTTGTATTTTTGTAACACCTTGTATAGGCTGATGATTATGATGATGATGTAGGTACATACTAGAAGTTCCGGAAACTTGCAAACCCTGCAATCGTTTTCTCAGCCATTTGTATTGCCAGCTTAGATTTTATTAGCCTGAATCCTTGCATTTTTAAATACATTAACATTTTCGAATACCCAATTTCTACTAAAATCTACTAAACAATTTTGCCCTAAATCTACCAATAAAGAAGAAATCTACTAAAAGTCGTCACACTGATGTCCTTTTGCGCAAATGTTTTTGAAGGCAATCGTTCCAGTTACTGCAAATTAACTTTTATTCCGTGCTTAAAATATTATATCTGACGATGATTATGATGATAAAAGATTACAAACCCTTAGTTTGCTAATACCAATAATATTAAACTTATAATAATTTCATTATTCTGTTAAAAGTTTTAATTTGTTCTGTTATAATAATTTTAAGTTTTTTTAAGCATTAGTAATACTGTGATCTAATTAGCTGGAACCCATCCTATCCTACCACCAGGGGTGATCTTTGATCAGTCACATTATAGGTCCATCACGCACGGTACTGTACTGTTGCTGTAAATGTCAATTTCGACCTACGGCTCTCAAATCCAGATGCTGCAGGATTATTGCCACGCACAACCAAACATTCAAAATTAATTTAATGTGGTAAAATCTGCCTTCCGAGTAGTAGGTACCCTAAATTCAGTCGGACCTATGAACCTGCCAGGATAGGGTCAGCCGACCAGATTTTTTAGTCCTTACTAATTGGACTCTAGACCAACAGACTAGTTACGTCCTTTAATTCAACTAGGTAAAATGTTGTGTCACCAGGTAGGGTTCACTTTTTCCTTCACACCAGTAAACATGCCAGCCAAGCTGCGCCGCGCGCTGCAGCCGACCAAGTTTTTTGCAAGAAAAGTATTACCAAAAGCTATCAAATTGATTTGTTCATTAATCTTATAAGATAGGGTTGAGTGTTGTCGGCCACCGGTCTTTTTCTTTTGACAGATATGTCAAACGGGCCGTAGGTAGTGCCGACCCTTAAATACTTAATTCGTTTGTCCGCAGATCTGTCGATGTCCAGGCAGGTGTCCACCGACCCGACTCCGTCCACGTCAGGCACTCCTGCGCATCATCCGAGGGCGTCACCCGCTGAGCATTTGCAGCTGGTAATTTATACGTTGTCTTTACTTATACAGGGTGTAACAGAACACCCTTTTAACGCCTGCTACACACGGATCTGAATTCCGTATGTGGGGGTGCTTCAGACTATCAAACTAAACAACCCTTTGTACCCTTTTTGTTTGCTTTTAATATTTATATTTTTTGTTTTTGGTGAGCAAATAAAGAGTATTGTATTGTATTGTAAACAATTTTCACTATGAAGACAATTAATACTCAAAAAACAAAATCTGCTGTACCATACATTTTAGTCGAGTCGGTCGGTCGGTACCTACGAATAATGGAGTTTTGTATAAAACAGCAGATTTTTTTTTCGCGATTTCGAAGTTGGCTGCATAGTGAAAGTTGTTCAGTTTGACAGTCAGAAGAACCCCTTAAGTACCTATAACTAGGGTGTTTGGTTACAGCCTGTATTTATAAAAAATTCATCACTTTAATGGTAATAGAAGAGTAGAACTTCCTACCTATTACAAAAAAACCTCTTAGCTACAATGACATATTATACTCTAGCGATAGACAAGCTCGTTCAAACAAACCACATGTCACACAAAATGGCAGATTGCTTGCAGTCTGTCATTGCCATAGTGACGAAGTGAACTCGGAAACATCAATCAGGTGCGGGCACCGCATTCAAGTGGAACATGTTGCTTCTATGAAAGGGCCTGTCTATTGCTAGAGTATGTCAGTGCTTAGGTACCTAAATTTGTGATTTAGTTAGTTTTGTTTATTTCTTCTTTCAATTCAAATATAGTGTACCGACGAGACGTCAAAACAAAACGTCGTTGTCGCCGTCTTGTCGAAGTAAACAACTAAACAATCGACATCTTAGATGAAATGAATGAATTCTATAGAGGAAGACGCGTCACTCTCATCCTCCGCTCATTGCAGCGATATTATCGAGCGATATTATCGCTGCGATTTTGCGATAATTGTTCTCAGTACATTTTGTATGGGGACGCGCGCGATCATACACGCTGCCGCGATATTATCGAGCGATAATATCGCTGCGATTTTGCGATAATTGTTCTCAGTACATTTTGTCCACGTCAACCACGTCAGAGGTCGTAAGGCGGTTTGAATAAACTCTGACACCAGGGCTTGCCCACACGATAAGAAGAAGAAGTACATTTTGTATGGGGACGCGCTTGTTAGATTCTAAGGAAAATAGAGCCTAAGGGAGGCTATAATATTCATTCATAAACTATTAGATCAATGTATTATCGAATTTGATATAATTAAAGCAAATCAAAGCCATGATGCTGATAGTGAAAGCTATATTATGATCATGTTCCTACTTCAAATCCTAACCTATCATGTATTGTGTCATTTTCATGATCAGGTTCATCATTATCAGCTTATTGTGTGTGTGTGTGTGTGTGTGTTGTGTTTGGACCAGATGCCCAATAAGAAAAGGAAAGGTTATCATGATACCATCGTCATCATCTGTCGTCCCCAGTTCAGGACACTGGTCTAGAATGAGGATGAGGATAGTATAGAAATGATTTCAAATGAAAGGCCAGAATCAGAATAGTCGAATATTATTTAATTCTTTGACTATCCTTTATATTATCCTTGAATATATTTTATATCTTTGATTCTACATTACGTCTGATTCACTAGTGTCCCCCATCGGTCTTTACCATAGGGCATATGGAGAAGAATCAGACAAAGAAACTCCATATACGAGTAGGACAACCAAAATACGTAGAAAATCACATAATATTATAAGAATTCGGTACACTTTATAAATTAACTGTAAATTATTTACGGTAGCAAACACAAGTTACTTAAACTGAACAAAATGATAATTAGGGTAACACTTACACTTGGCAGCGTGGCGGTCTCAATGGCAAAAAAAGGTCTCGTATTTTTACAAACCAAGTCTTTTATAGATTTTCCACCAAACTTCACGATGGTTCGGAATGGCGGCGAAACCATCCAGGAAGTGAAGTTTGTTCACATTATTATATTATGTACTAAACAAGTTCAAATTATATTTTGCAGCCTCACAAAATCACTACATTATTTTTGGATTGATAATAAAATCAGTAAACAGGATATCAAACAAACAGTCACAAAATATCAAACAAATAAGTACATTCTTTGATCAACGAGTAATTGCCACGTTCGCTTATTGGCGCGGACCAATCAGCGACAAGTGTCGTTTATATTTCCTGTTAGAAACCAACAATAATATCCATCAAATTCACTATAGTTAATCATTAATATCACACAGAATCCGAGTAATTATAACTGTATAATTTAATATCTCGTTACAACAATATTCACCATAATAAGTTACTAAACATTGTCAACAAACATTGGTTTGCTTTTTAATAGATGTTGCCAAGTCTAATAATGAAACGAAGATAACTAGATTAACATTAATAATTTAGATCCAAACTCATGATATGACTCGACTCATTCACCATAATGAGAACTTCTATTTCTAATTTTTCTGAACAATATTAATTTACATACATTTTTCGATTAAATAAAGTCGAATATTCTAACACGCTCGATCCCACACACTGCCGCGATATTATCGCAACCTGACGCAATCTCTTTCTACTACATTCAGTGAAGGGCGCATGCGTGACGCGAATCGCGGAATCGCTGCAGTGTGTAAGGTGTCGCGATATCGCTGTCGATAATATCGCTCGATAATATCGCTGCAATGTGCGGAAGCCTTTAAGCGTTGACGAAGGTTTCAACCTGACTTGCCAGCAAGGATAGAGGACATACGCGATCAGGCGCGTTCTTTGCTTTATGGATAGATAATTAAGACCATAAAGGTATTATACCAGGAATAGAGGAACTGACAGCTGAGAGAGCGAGATGTACCTAGCGGCACCACTGTAATAGAAAGAGATACGTGACGCGAGGCAATAGAACCGTTTTCTAGTCTCTTATCAATTTTTACAATTCGATTTCCGTGAATAATTGCTCGAATCTAAAGTGAAATCGTAGATAATTTTGTTATTTCACAAAATTACTAGTACTGACATTACTTCATTAATTTATCCACGATTTCACGTTAGACTCAGAATTATAGACAGTATTCGAATTTTTGCCTGCGAATAGTCTCCTGAAAACATCAAAAAACGGTTTCATTTGACAACTCATGTCAGTTCCTCTATTCCTGTAAGGTATAATACCTTTATGATTAAGACGTAATTAAAATCATTGCTTTGCATGACAGTCTTCGGTACGCGAAATATCTATGAAGCTTCGGCACTCAGTACAATTTGCATTGAAATAGCAAGGCATCATCGTCCTTTTCCTAGTTGTATCTGAGACATACATCCCAAAACAGGTGAAACGTAATGAAATAAGTTATAATACACCTTTATTTCGTTGGCAGAAGAAATATATTCCAACGTCTTCCCTTGGAGCATCAAGTACAATACCATTTGTAGCTCCTGACAAATTGATACAATTCACTTTTCGTGCCGCGATAATATTACTCTAGCGTTACTCTGGCGTATGTCGCAGGCGCTTTGCTAAAAAAGAAATTTCTTTAGGTTTGAAATGTAGTTAACTTACGTAAATACAGTTAAGGGTATATTATTCGGAGCGCGCTCCATACAAACGTACTATGGTGATATTTTCAATACTAACCAATTAAAGTCAATGAAATTTTGCAGAAACAAGCTAGAAACAAATTTCTATGCTTGCATGGAATCAGATTTTCGTTAAAATGTATAGTTTTCAGGTTACAGTGCCTCAAAGATTTCCATACAAATCTTAAATTAATCCTAGCATTGAAACTGTATATTTTAACAAAATTCTGACTCCATAGAAGCATAGAGATTTGTTTCTAGATTGTTTCTGCAAAATTTCATTGACTTTTAATTGGTTAGTATTGAAAATATCACCATAGTACGTTTGTATGCAGCGCGTATTTTCGCTCTCGGAATAAAATTCTCTTAACTTATCAATATTATAATATTTGATGTACCTACTCACGGCGACACAGCAAGCTACGCAAAACAAACACGTATGGTATACAGGGTCCAACTTAATATGCTGACACTTTTATAAGGGGATGATCAGACCATCATACTGAACAACTTTCTCTATGGGACCAACACAACAGTGAAATCGAGAAAAGAAAATCAGTTGTCCCATACAAAACTGCAAACCGACTCGAGCCAAATGTATTTACAGCTGTATGGACAGCTGATTTCGATGTTGGTGTAATCATCCTATTAAAAAAGTGTCAGCATATTAAGAAGGACCCTATAATATAGGGTTTAATTAGTAACGAGACTTTAAGGGTGTATTCAGACCGTGAATCTGAACAACTTTCCCTAAGGAACATGGGTCGAAAAACGATAAAAATTTCTGGACCTCCCATACAAAAGTACGGATCGGCCGATTGGTTTTCTATGGGAGGTCCTAAAATTGTTCACGTTTTTCGACCGGGAAAGTTGTTCAGATTCTCGGTCTGAATACACCTTTAAAGTTTCGTTACTAATTATAAATTAGTGGTGTATAGGGTGATAATGATAATCCAGGATAGGTTAGGAAGCGGAATGTAGGTCATGGTGAAGCATGACAAGAAAAGCCTGTAAGTTAAAGGCTGGAATTTATTTTCAAAAACTCTTTCAGAAAACTGCAGAATGAATTTTGAAGTACCTACACCTAGCCTTTGAGTAAGATTCCACGATGGAATACTAAAGAAAAATTTACATTTGCCCTGGAAATGGGTTTTCGACTCGCCAACATTTCTGTATCGTTACGTAAATGCTTTCTCAAATCATGTAGTAAATTTACATCGTTATTTACCTACATGGCATTCAAAAGGAACCTTATCAAATTGATTATCCGCTTAACATTTTGGTATAATATAATTTCAGGCAACTGCATACCTACACGGAGAAAAATATCTATAGTCCCATAGGATTGAACTCTAGCGAGAGTAATATGTCTATGTATAGTCCAATCATTTTAGGGTTTGACCCTAACAATAATTCATCTATAGCTGAAACTTTGCAGTGTGATAAAGTAAAGTATACAGATTACGGTTGACAAATAATCTAGGACCGGAAAAAATTAAACCTAGATTATTTGTCAACCGTAATCTGTATACTTTACTTTATCACACTGCAAAGTTTCAGCGATAGATGAATTATTGTTAGGGTGTCCCACGGGTGCCCATACAAGGAAACTCTAAAATGACTGGACTACTAGTAGTGTAGGTAGGTATGTAAAAAATAGAAATAGTAGCAGACTTTACAAGAAATTTGTTGTAATAAGTAGGTTTTAGTTAAAACTACCTGAATTCGATCTACCTATAAAAATGTTTAAATGTCGGTAAAGCAAAGTCTGCTATTAAGGCTAGGTTATCCCAGTGCAAGCGTCTCTTTCTTGCAAGCATAAGTTTACAATTAGCCATCCCGCTCCAATTGAAAGCAGGATCGCAAAAAAACGTGTTTTTCGTCAATATCTTTGCTCATGCGGGAGTTTCTAAGCTAAAAATTCTTCTGAGTTCACTAGAAATATTTAATGTATTTAGTTAAGTACAAGAATAAAAAGTTAAATATCAGCAGTTTAATCATAGTATTGAAAAAACATAACAAAAAGGGGTAACTTTGGGATGTTTTTCTATCTAGTAAACTTAATCTAATCGTGTAATTGAGAACAGTCGCCCATCCGATCCTTAAATAAGACATAATTTAATTTCAGACTTTAAAACACAGTTTAAAACACTTTCGTTCGTGTTCAAAAAACGGCCTCGACGGGATAACAGCGTCTTTTCACATAAAATATGTGCTACCTACTAGGTAGGTACTTCGATGTTTTACTCCGTGTAAATTGCATTGCAATCTTCGATCAATCGTATGATTGTGATGAAAAATGAGTTAGAACATGAAGGTAAAATTACCTAGCTTCCGTTTTTAAACGCTTAGATAAATCACTTGTGAATTATGGCCTACCACTGACATATATTCTAGCGATAGACAAGCTCGTTCAAACAAAGAACATGTCACACAAAACAACACAAAATGACACATTGCGGTCTGTCATTGCCATAGTGACGAAGTGAACTCGGGAACGTCAATACGGTGCGCCCACCGCATTCAAGTGGAAAATGTTGCTTCTATGAAAGGGCCTGTCTATCGCTAGAGTATACGTCAATGTGGCTTATCGAGTCGCGACGGTATCAAGATTATTCTATTATTGATTTCTTCGATGAACGATTGTTATTATGTATGCCACTGCAAAAGAAAGAGTACTAATTTGGCCAATTACGCTGAACGCTGAATGATAATGTTATCTTTACCTAACCGCAGGTAAATGACGATAATACGGTTGCTCGAATAATTTAGTTACACTATCCCAAGCCCAAATGTTGGGTCAAAGAACTGTAACTATGATATACCTAGATATAAATAGCTGCTATGTTGTTAGGTTAAGTTTGAACTAACCACTCCGAAAGGGAGTTGGTTGTGAGTTTATGAATGAAACGTAGTTAAATGTCTGGTCTTGACAATGTTACACTATGTAATTGTACTTTATGTAATTTGCTTTGTTTAAAAGATGTGTGCTGTAGAGTTTCTGGCCGCATCTTCTCTACAACGGAACATCTTCCAACGCGGTGGTAGAGTCAAAGAAATTATACGTCAGAAAGTTATCTATGTAATATTATTTTGAATAAAAATTTTGAGTTTGAGATTGTAAACTACGACCGTCTGCAGATTTTGTAAAAGAGGAGATGGAGACTCATCTGCACCTTCTGTGTGACTGTCGCTCCCTGATCTACAAACGTAGTACTCATCTATACTCCATTCCAAATAGCAACAGAAACAGAGATTTGAAACACTTCCTCTCACTTATTCTTAGAACAGCTTTAGTAATGTCCAAGATATGTTGGATAGTACATCTTTCTCATAAATAAATCATATTTGCTAATCAGAATTGGCCAGAAAGTTATTTATTTATGTATTTATTTAATATCTTTTCGTCCTTATTTGGAATGCAGTATAGGCAATCAAGTATACCAAAATATAAAATACAAATCATCCCGATCAAAAACATACTACGATTTTTGGCTGGAGCAGGGAACTGTAAAAGGGATGTTCAGAAAAGACCAGCGATGGTCGAAGTAGCACTGGTACAATTCTGTCAAGGCCCGCAACCCCAAATAATAATTAGAGGGCCGTCTGCCATTTTCCCGTGTTTATACATTGGTTAGGCTGGCGCCATAGTCTCTTCCATAACCCAAAGTGCACTAACGTAGCACCCTAACCCAATAGCCCAGATTTCGTTCTTTCCACTCCTTACAATAGTCCTACACTGACCGGGGGCTGTTTTTGGATGCACCTCTATAGTTTATACTGGGATAGTTGCCGGTTAGTGTAACATTACCATTTAGATCAAATTGTCTGACGGGCCTCTACGTGTTGGCTTCGGCCCCACGCACGCCTCCCAAAGGTCCGGGACAGTTTTGTCCCGAGACAAGGAAGGGAAAATGTAAACTATTGTAAATATCGATGTTTTACAGGAACCAGACGATGGTCAAAAGCTGCGAGAGCAGCAACTAAGACAATACGCCTTCTTCCAGCTGAGGATACATCTGAAACGAGGGCAGAATCTAGTCGCCATGGACAAAAACGGTTAGTTCTTTACACATTTATTTTAACACAACACACTTTACACTGACAGAGAGGGGTCTTCGACATTTAAACAAAGTAGGTCATTCATTATTACGTATCAAAATTATCGAAAACTAAAGTAGACATGTTTATTTAATTTAAAACGAAAGAATTTAAAAAAATACACCGGTCACTTCGCTATCAATTGTCAAGAGTCAAGACCGATGTATTTTTATTACTTATTTATAAATAATTTTGTATTAAATCAAAACCAAAATCTCGTTAGAGAACGATATTTTTACCTAGGGCGCTGTGCTGTGATCACTCGACTACTTTTTGTAATATCTGAAAGGACACTGGACAGAAATGTATGGCCACTGGTCCTAGAGCCCCCTGCTATGGCACATGTGGTGACAGTTAGAGGATACCCAAACGTACATGGTACACAAGGGGCATCAACATATTTTCGAAGAAGAAAAATGTGTTTTATTTTTACGTGATCGTTTTTGAAACAAATCATTTGGACATTATGGCCCAAAAGGTGTAATCTCTTTCAGGGAGAATCAGATGCTTAGCTACAACTACTAAAAGTTATTTTTAAGCGTACAAGATTAAGAATATCACGTGTTCTGTAATGGCAACTTCAGGATAGAATCGCGATTTTCTCGATTTGACTTTACGAGGCTAAAGATTCTTTTGTATTAATAATAATAAAAAACCAAAAATACTAATCATATGAAACAAGGAATTCAAGCAGCAGATAAAATAGCGGTGAAATGCTAACATTAGAATGAAAAGCCACTAAGCAAAACAACCTGTATCTTTATTATATTTGGAAATTGGTGCCGCATATAAAAAAAATTTACATATTAAACCCCCTTTCGAAGGTAGTATGCCACTAATCGAGGCGGGCTCTTGGACCACTCCTACCCACTGTCCTTTAAATAAAACTTTCATGACAAAACACTATCACGGTGGTACATATCTGGACCATGGATTTATTTGTGAAGAGAATAAACTGTCACTAACAAAATAAGTGAAATACCATCAGCTTACATTGCAGGGTACAACCATGAAATTTTAAATAACATGCAATCATCCTTGTTTTAGTGGATACCCAGAGTAAGCACTTACTTTAACAGGAAATTGCGTATGATGTTTAATATTTATAAATTTTCATACATTTTAAAACTCGGTTATAATTCTTATGCTCAATTTTAAGCCAAATATAAATGCACTCTACATTTTGCACTATTTTTGGATGCACAAGACAAGCTACGATATTCAATAAGCTAATAAGCTATTTTATTTAAAAACGCTTATATATATCCTAGTAAGTATACAGCTGACGTTTTTTAGGGGATGATCAGAACATCCTACTGAACAACTTTGTCTATGGGACTAACATCTAAGTAATTCGCGAAAAAAGAAACAACTTTCTCATACAAAACTGCAAAGTAGGTACTCGATCTAGATTTTTTTTATGTCGATTAGTCCCATAGAGAAAGTTGTTCTACCTACTAACATCTTTGTATGGACTAATGTTGTCTGAAATAAATGATTTTTATTTTTTATTTTTTTTATTTATATTTATTAAAAAGTGGCGACCGGGCTTGGCCTCAACTTTATAGTCATGTAGGTGCGCTGTGCCTATAGGCAAGGCCTTCTACAAGCGGATAGAGTCGCAAGCCAAACTGGTACAAATATTGGTGTCCGTATAGCTAGCGTACACATGAAAGGGATCAGGCTAGGATTAGTGTCAAAAAATAGTGCCTAAATAGTGCCTAATTAGTACCTAGGTCAAATAAATAGTGCCTCTATACTTTACGAGATATCGATTTTTTTTACCTGGTACGCTAGCTTGACGTCAAGGTAGCGTACACATTTTCTGTGGCTAAAACAGCTCGCATTGCAGCAACGATTTTACACTCAAAAAATAGTGCTCAAATAGTGCCCTAGGGCATCCAAAATCTCATGAGGCTAGGTCTTCAGGGTCCGAAGATATTAATAAGTCTTTTGAATAAAACACGGAGCTGGCGTTGCGCTAGCGTACACACGAGTTCACACAATAGTTCTTACAGAAGGAGGCGTTTCTTTTTATAAAAACTATACCAAATAAATAGTGCCTGAAATAGTGCCTCTGCCAGTACTAATATTTTAAGTAAAAGTGTATTGAAACAATATAAATAATCAATGCAAAGTTCTACGTACTAGAATCTTCTATAAACTTAGTAAAATCTCATACCGAGAGATGGCGCGTTATTTTCATTCAAGCTAGTTTAGAGTTGGCTTATTAGTAATTAGGAGTTAATAGAGTTCATTTTTGTGTGTTATAAGCGATTTCACAGCATTGAACTGCCAATACATTTGTACGTAGAACTTTGCATTGATTGTTTATATTGTTTCACTACGCTTTTACTTGTAATATTGGTACTGGCAGAGGCACTATTTCAGGAACTATTTATTTGATGTAGTTTTTATAAAAATAAACGTCTCCTTCTGTAAGAACGTTTGAGTGAAATCGTGTGTACGCTAGCGCAACGCCAGTTCTTGTTTCATTCAAAAGACTTATTTATATCTCCGTTCCCTGAAGACCTAGCCTCATGAGATTTTGGATGCCCTAGGGCACTATTTGGGCACTATTTTTTGAGTGTAAAATCGTTGCTGTAATGCAAGCCATTTTTGCCACAGAAAATGTGTACGCTACCTTGACGTCAAGCTAGCGTACCAGGTAAAAAAAATCGATATCTCGTAAAGTACAGAGGAACTATTTATTTGACCTAGGTACTAATTAGGCACTATTTAGGCACTATTTTTTGAGACTTATCCCAGCCTGATCCCTTTCATGTGTACGCTAGCTATACGGACACAAATATTGTGCCTAACCAAAAGCAATATTTGTATAAAAATGTTTCACTTTGACACCAATAATTATACACTTCCGTACGAGACAGGCCGAGGCCTAATGTACATTAACATATTTGTAAACAGAACTAGTAACAGTTACTATAGAGACGAGTCAATGGACAGCGGCCTCGGTCTGGCTCACGCACGAGTGTAATGCTGCCGTGAAACATAATACTTGTCTCTACACCTCTCGAAAACACTTCTCACGCTCTGTCACAAAACACGAAGATATCACTGTATAAGGCGTAGTCTGGCACTGGCTGAAAGCTTTTAATTAAATAAAAAATTATACTCGAATAATTTTTGAACTTTAGTAGATTACACACCGAGGACAGGAAAGTAAGAAAGGTCTCAGATAACATGTGATCTGAGGCTTTCTTATTTACTGTCAAAGGTTACCATCCTATTATTCTCCTCGACGGAGGTGGAAAGCGACAACTTTGATTAGCGCAGCGGGACGACAATTGACGCTTTCCGTCCGGAGGGAAGAAAATTAAATTTTTTGCAACAATACTTTTCACTAAGTGCTGATTTTGTTCATCTTCTACACTAGAATACAGGGTGTAAGGAAAAGTATCATTAACCTTTAAACTACATACCCTACCCATCAAACTGAACAAACAACAACTTTTATTAAGGGAGCAAACCTGTCAGACCAAAAAAATGGGGTCCCATACGTTTGCATCGAGTAGGTATTGCAGTTTAATATGGGATAGCTAGTAGAGTATGTGGTTTAAAGGTTAGTCCAGCAGTGGACGTCCATCGGTTGAGATGATGATGATGATGGTGATATTTTTCCTTACACCCTGTATGAATTAAGAATCAAACTCATAGGGAATTGTGAGTTTACCATTGTCACGTCTACATATCGAATAAGCTTCTAAGGTAATAAATACTGGGTGTTGTACAACAGACAGTTGCATTACTTTGATGGGTGGTTGTACTCATGATAGGTACTGAATAACTTCCCCAAAGGAACTAAGGGAAATCCCCAAGAAAGAAATCAACTCTTCAACAAATATTTTTTGCTAATTTCCTATAGGTTTCTTAGAGACAGTTGTTCAGTATCGTGGATAAAATCACTTCTTAAAGTAATTCTACTGTTTACCGTAACACCCTGTATATTTTCTGCCAGTCAGCTAGAAGGTGATCATTATTAAGGATTTTGGAATAAACCCATTTGTGATGTAAGTCACTTTTATATCACCATACAGTTTTATAAATAACTACCTACTTACTAAATATAGGTTCTCACTACTTATAATGACAATTTAATTTCGCTAATTTTTGTAACACTATACACCTTACACAAATATCTATCTATAGTACGTATACACAAAACTTTTACACTTTTTTTTGCATGTTTATTTTGTATTTTTCTTGCAAACCACTAGCTTTTGCTTTCGACAAATTTTTAAGTTTTTCATCAAGATTTTATTAAAAGTAGTTTGACATTATTACAACATTTGACGTATTATCAAACTATCTAAATAAAATACGCTTTAAATATAGGTATTAAAATCAAAACAATATTCATAATATAATTCGGTATAAGTAGCATTGAATCACAACTTTCATAGTCAGCATTTTCTTGCCCATACCTATAGTCATACTTTTACATATTATCTCAATCACAGATACCTTTAAGATTTCAGGATGAAAATACCAATCAATAAAGAGGCTGTAAGTTAGTCTTGTGCCCACAAAAATGCAAGACATGTGCTGCAAGTCACAGGAAATAAAATTTGTTCTGTTTGTAAGCTGGAAAAAAGTCAAATGTAGTCAAATTTCTAGAAATTGCTTGTACCATATTAACTAGGGACCAGCCTTGCGTTAGCATTCCCCTCTGCCAAGTGACATGGTCGATTGACCATGTGCATTTATGTACAATTTCATACCTTATCTCTAAACGAGGCAGCCTATAATTGCAGAACAATAACTTTAAAATCGTTCGGGGTCCTCACGATAAAATTTTTAACGTTTTCAATAATTAAAATTAGAATCATAAAGAAATGGAATAAAATCAAAAGTGGCGGCGTTCTCCTGCAAAAAGTATCTGAAAAGTTTGTTATTAGAACTACACGCATAAGTCGTCCATAGTTATATGGTCAGAGAAATAATTATTGAAATATTTAGAGCAGTCCCCAGTAGTAAAACCTACGCTTTTTATATAATTTTTGCTTCTTCCTCTTCTAACTGTACATTTTGTGGGGTCCAAAACCAGGTTTGTTATCAGGCACCAGTGACCCGTACGTGAAGTTCAAAGCCGGAGGGCGTCTTCTGCACAAGTCCAGGATAGTCTACCGAGACCTCAACCCTGTGTGGGACGAATGCTTCACCGTCCCTATAGAAGACCCGTTTCAACCTGTTCAGATAAAGGTACGTTGGTTTCTAGATCAATAAATGTATTTTAAGTTAGGCTGGTGGTTCCGTGTGGTGCCGGCTAAGAATAGCATCATCCCTTTTCTCCTGTGGGTGTCGTAAAAGGCGACTAAGAGATCTACCAGAGGATGGGCAGTAGCATCCTCTGAGTATATATATCCAACCAACTGCGATCGCCATACCGCCTGCCAAGTGTGGCGATTATGGCAAAACCCCCCAACATGGACCAGCCGTTGTAGCAGTCTTTTGGAGAGGCCTATGTCCAGCAGTGGACGTTCATCGGCTGAGATGATGACGATGTTAAGCTGGAGAAATAGGTTACTGTGGATTGGTATTTTAGCCTGGCTGTACCAACATGTATATAGAGAACAGAACACTCTGTCTCTCAAACTGCTCATACTAATGATAGTGACAGCCAGCATCGAATCATAATTTTAACATGGTACTGTAGGAGGTCGTATATCTTGCTTCGTTGGCTGGTTTGCTTTCGATGTTTGAATTAAATTTGGAACGTCCAGCCAGAAGAATCGAAGGTTTGTCATGACTAGGATTCTTTTGTTAGATTTGTGACATGTCGGTCTTGCGTTTTACGAAATAAAAGATAATTTTACCGAATTTCCGTATTTTAAATGATCTAACTCTCTATAGTACCTACCCAGCTATTCTTCATTGGATTCCTCTCTATTACTGTAGGTTGGCAGTCAGCTCTGCATATCCCTGTCTATCTCTCGCCAAACGAAACAGCTCTTCGACACTGGCGATATCTGTCCACTCTTTCAGGTTCGCGAGCCATGACATTAGTGGCCTACCGACGCTTTTTTTGCCCTCCATTAGTCTCTGATATTTAAATTTTTCGTTATAAAATAAAATCAGGGGCCTATTTTTTATATTTTTTTTTTATTTTTAATTAATGGATTTCTTACTTGTGCGTTAGCACAGCATTTCCGCCAATTTCAAGTGATTTAAGGGAGTGTCTATCCAATCTCGAGGATTGTTTTTGAGTAAAAACAACTGAGAAGGATTTTGGAGCCTCATGGCAGGCTGAAACGCGGACCGCGCGAACCCCACGCGAGAGACAAGTGTTCGGAGCAAACCCTGCAACGTGACTCCAGGGGCACATAAAGGCGGCTTTTAAACACTGACAGGAAATTGACCACAAATTGCCTACATCAATTCGCACTGGGCCGGGTGTGGTAGAGTATGGCCCTTTCGGTTTTATTCATTGCACCCCAGTGGCGGATACAGATGGGGGGCGCGCCCCCTCCCCTTGCGGGGCCGCCCCTATTGCCGCCCGCGCCGCCCTTGACCATGTATGCGCACGGGATAGAACAACGGCTGCCAAAGCCAACATTCTCCTTCGAGCTCAATTGTGACATGTGCTCTAGATATCTTTAGATCTTTAGCGCCACCCCTTGAGTTTTTTCTGTATCCGCCACTGTTGTTTCAAAACGACCCTGATTCCACGGTGTATAGTTTAATTCAAATTTAGACATCAAATGTACAAGAATAATGTAGGTGTTGTGTACAATTTATAGAGCAAAGTTTAAATCAATTTAAATCCAATACCTTCTCGAAGCCATCCTCGCGTGATTAAAACACGTTAACCCTGAAACTGGAGAGGAGTAATAAACATTTGAGTTACGGGTTACGGGGTAATAAGGCAGGGGCGTTCAACCTTCACCTATTTTCCTCGACGAAAGGGGGCGCCAAACTAAACAGCATAGACTTTTTTTACGGTCACTGTCTCAGTGTGGTCTCAGCATACAATTCAAAAACGAACGTGTGAAGCCAGGTGTGGTTCTTAGCCCTTATATGGGGTGTAACAAAACAGCCTAGTTATATTTAAAGGAGTGGTTTAGTTAGACTATAGTTTAGACCATCAAACTGAACAACTTTTATTATGCGAGCAAACCTAACCCAAAAAAAAAATCTGCTGTTCATACATTTGAGTCAAGTAGGCAAGGTTTAGTATGGAACAGATGATTTTTTTTTCGCGATTATGTTTTAGGTTCCACAGTGAACGTGTTCAATTTTATGGTCTAATCTTTGAATATTATTAGGGTGTTTTGTTACACCCTGTATAGTTTGCTGGTAGTTCAGACCGTTTGTCAACCTGCTTCATTACGTCAATTAATAAGCGGATTCTCCTATTCTCATATTCGAAGCATTCGATTACTGTTGAAATGAATACCTCATTGGAAAGTATTTATTTCGTTGGTGTTTAAATTAACTGAAATGAGAAAAACAAGCTCTATATACTCTTACCTAGTTACCTATTTGTGGTTATTGGTTTGCCCCGCCTGCGATACCCAGAAACATTCAAATTATTTGCGCAAACAAAGTTGTTTTAGCTGATTAATGATAATACCTATAGAGCTTGTTTTATTCTTTTGAGTTGATTTTTTCATGCAATTTCGGGAATTTAGTTTATTTCATACTTTTCCGTCTTGTGTCTGTGATGCTACTCACAGAGTACTATAGCATAAAAGTAGGTAGGTACTATAATACATACTTATTATGCTGACACTCTTTAAGGGGATGATCAGACCGTCAAACTAAACAACTTTATGTATGGGACCAACATCGAAATCGCGAAAAAAAAAAATCTGTTCCATACAAAACTGCAAATCTTCGAGTAGGTTTACAAAATGTATGGGACAGCAGATTTTTCTTTTCGCGATCGTTGATACCGCAGAGAGCTATAGTGACTCAATCATGAGGCGTCGGTTCGATTCCTGGACTGTACTTAGTTCTACAGAATAAATTATACAAATAAAATATACGGTTGTATTTATCATTATCACTAGCTCGGCGGTGAAGGAAAACATCGTGAGGAAACCTGCGGGGGTCTGCTCGGGTAGATAGGTACCCGAGAATGAAAAGAAAATACTTACCATAAGTTCGAAGGTATGCGTAAAATATGGGTGAGTTTGGGGCGAACACATAATAAACCAGCGATGGTCGCAGTGTTACATAACGACCCTTGCTTGCAATTGCCCAACCAACAATCAATCAATTGACGTTGATCGTTTTCCGATAAACTATAATTTCGCATGTTAATAGCTTGTCGAACCTTCATCATCACTCCATAATAATGACATACTGAAACTTGGTGCCTGCCATAGATTTAGAGGCAATAAATAAGGGTTCGTATCGGAAACGCATGACAGATAGGCAGGCGTTTTTCGGGTAAGCGTAATCTACCCTCTGCCTTGTCAACGATTTATCAAAGGTGATTGAGGCCAAACCCAACCAATTTACCTGAATAAAATGTTATTATAGCAAAATTTTTATTAGAGCAAATGTTTCTTGGTTCTCTTTGGTAAGATACCCATCACGGTTGGTGGAATTCTAAGCCAGAGATTCTTGATCTTAGCTGATAGACATAGGCCTCCCCCTAGGATCGCCACAAAGACCGGTCTTGCGCTGCCCTCGTCCAACGGGTTCCCGCCGCCTTCACCAGGTCGTCCGTCCACCTTGTGAAGGGTCATCCCACGTTGCGCTTTCCGGTACACGGTCGCCACTCCAGAACTCTTCGGCCCTATCAGCCATCGGTTCTGCGAGCAATGTACCCCGACCATTGCCACTTTAGTTGAGCAATTTGGATATGTCGGCTACTCTGGTTCTTCTGCGAATCTCTTCTCGCAGGGAAACTCCGAGCATAGCCCTTTCCAATGCCCTTTGGGTGACTTTCAGCTTTTCTGAGGCCTTGAGTGAGCGACCACAAGCCAGATATTATTATATCATGTAATTATTGACAGTTTATAAATCCTACAGGTCTTCGACTACGACTGGGGTCTCCAAGACGACTTCATGGGTTCCTGTCACCTAGACCTGACGGCTCTGGAGTTAGGCAGGACTCAGGACCTGGTGCTGTGTCTTCACGACCCTGGGAAGCCTCAACAGGACATGGGAGAGATTGTACTCAACGTCACGCTATGGCCGAAGTCGCAAGAGGACAAAGAACAGGTAAGGATCAGTTTTAGTTTTCGGTCGTCTTGATTTCAGCCTAGAAACGTCCGGTGCTGGACGTAGACCACTGTTGGCCTCCAAAAATAATTTATAACCTCCATCATCATCATCATAACCTAAAGTAGGTATAATATAGGGTTGTACTCGTAACAGGTATGCAAAAACTACAGTTCATAAACTTTTGTTAACATTTTATGGTAAATTATGTACGCGCAGACCACTGACTTTAAATACTTATAACTTTTGACTAAATTACCCGATTGCGATAAAATAAAGCATAAATAGTAATCCAAACTAAGCCATATGCTTTTCTGAAAACGTCATCCAAATCGGTTCAGGAGTTTTCGTGCAAAAACAAACAGATCAGCAGACAAAAATTCTAAAAATATTCTTAAGTAGCTGTTGCCCGCGACGAAGTCTACTTGAAACTTAAAAAAGTATCCTATTTGTTAATCCAGAACATGTTCTATCTGTGTGCCAAATTTCATCTAAATCGGCTGAACAGCCGTTAATTCGTTATTGAGCCACATAAACATACAAACATCGATAGAAACTTTCACATTTATAATATTAATAAGTGAGAAGAGATGCATTCCATAAACCCTTCCAATTTATTTTTATAATAGCTCAAAATGTGTTTTCGAATGAATGAGTTTTTCTAACTTATGTGCGTTATTACCTACTGCTCTCAAACTTGCAGAAGAAGAAATTCTGATGCATTTGTGAAGTCTACCAATCTGCATTGGGCACGCGTGGTGGACGGACTCCCAAACACTCTCCTAGAGGGTAGGCTTGTTCCCTGCAGTGGGACTATAAATATAGGCTGATGATGATGATGAATAGCTTAAATGTACATCCACGCCAAATTTTCTATTTTATCAAATATCTTATAAAACTGTAACTGAAGTGTGTCTGTACATTGAAGATATTTACAGAAAAAAGATTACGATAATATGGTTTTTAGGTATCTCTGACTCGAAATCAACCTTTTTTAGAAATTTTGTCTGTCTGTTTGTTTGTTTGTTTGTTTGCGCATCACGCAAAAACGACTGAACCGATTTTGATAAAACTTTTATTGTTTGATAGCTTATGATCCGACTTAAAATCTGGTATATAATATGTGCGGACGAAGTCGCGGGTAAACACTAGTTACATATAAATATAGATTCAGTAGTACTGCTGTGTCATTTGACTGTGAGGGACAATAATCCACAATGCCCCTAACTAAACTGATCACTAGAAAATGACGTCACTAGTGAGGTTGATGACATCATAAAACCACACCTCAACCTCAATTGCAGGGTTCAGTATTTTACGTTAAAGTTTTCGGTCATAAAACTTCAATAACTTTGGGTCCGGCCTGCAGGCTACATTATTACAATATGCTGGATACTTTTAAGTTCGTGTAGAAATTATGGAACTTACTAAGATAAAAACATCGTGTTTCAGAAACCTACCCATGTTGTATGTGGTTTATTAAGAGGTTTCCCTGACCGAACGACCTTGACTCTTTCAGAGTTGCCTCACCTCTTCTAAACTATGTCGTTTTAGTAGGTATACCTATTTTTGACTGGCTTGTCCTTCATTATGTCACTGTGGTGCCTTCTAATCCAAGGAAATCACATTCTAAAATCATCAGAATTCGCACCAAATTTAACAATTATCTAATTAACTCATTAAATATTGGTCTTAAAAATAAATTAAAAAATTACAATTTTAGATCTTAATATTGAATGAATGAATGAATGAATGAATGAATGAAATATACTTTATTGTATTTAATATTGTCTACACATAGGTGTGTGTCTCAAGTAAACGTGACTTCAACTTAAAAAGTAGATGCACATAATACAGATTTTTACAATATTTACGCTTTCCTTTGAACACAGGTTTCATATGTATTTAATAGAAAATATAGAAATATGATCTATAGCAAATAAAGCCGAGATGTTGAACATCATTGCTACACTTTTTAATAATTTGTATGTCTTTCAAATAACGAGAAGATAGCTTCTAAAAACCTATTTACATATTAAGATAAAGATTTTTCTTTCGTTACAATTGATAACCTTGAACTCTAAACAAAAAAAAAAAACATACGGGTCGAATTGAGAACCTCCTCCTTTTGTTGAAGTCGGTCAAAAACAACACAGTCATGATGGGCACTCTCCAATCATAATAATATTTACATAATTAGTATCGAATGATTGGAGAGTGCCCATCATGACTGTGTTGTTATAATATCTATCAAATTATTAAAGTACCTAATTGAGGCCAGTGTACACTGTAGACTCAACGAATTGCGTGAGGTAGTGTAGACTCTACTAATCATCATATTATTGATTTATTTGACAATAGAGTATCTACGCATAAAAGACCTGTACCTGCCTACCTAATATAGCTTGAATTAAAGTAAAACCATAATGTGTAACTTCCCATACCTACACTTACGATCGGCAAAGAAAATTGATGAAGACTTAACCTTATTTTCATACAAATAAAGGTGACAAATGTTCATACATTTTTATGGCCGTATGGACCAGCACTTCAACGCTAAATGCTTCAGCTCAAAAATAGAACTCGTTTAAGGAAACGTATTCTGTATATTTCTTGCCAAACACATACGGAATTCCCACAAACAACACATAAACACATTAATGGATTTGACCTCTCCAGAATTCTGTTCGGAATTAGGTACGGAGGCTTCAAGTATCACTTAATTAATATTATAAATTTATGCGAAAGTTTGTGACGATGTTTGGATGTTTGTGGCTCAATCACGCAGAAACGGCTGAACGTATTTGGATGAAATTTGGCACGCAGATAGAAGATTTTCCGGATTAACACATAGGATGGGTACCTACTTTTGTAAAGTCCACGCAAGACAGAGTCGCGGGTAACAGCTAGTATATCCAAATAAATCCTATTCTGTTTAGAAATTTCGTATGTGATAGCAGGCGTTAGGATACCGCTTGCAGGAACCAGAAATACCACGTACAAATTTCACATACAAAATTTCAACACAAACTACAAAGCACTAAAGTATAAAATTGAATAACATTTTTCACACAATGCAATACAATACAGACCAAGGTATGAATCAGACAGCACCGGTCTTTCGTCAATTAGGTATTTTATTTAGTAACCGTTCGCGACTGGCGGAGAACGCACGCCTTGGCCAGAATTTAAAAAGTATACGAAGATAACCTTGCGCCAAAAAGTAAATAAATAAACGCGAACGGTTAAAGATAAAGAACAAATGGTTCAATTTTGCTGTACTAGAATTACGTGCGGGAAACTGTCGATATAAATATTAGTTTTTTTACGAATTTCGAGGCATGTGCTTTGATCTTTGTGGCTTCGGGTTCTTTTGCTAAAAATGTGGTTTAGGCACAAGTTTTGTTTTTAACGACGGATTAACAGGATAATAATATTGGCTCCGGACCTTCAGATTTACTAGATTGGGAGCCAGCGCCGGATTTGTTAGTTTATAAGTTTTTAAATCCAACAAAGGTTTTTTTATGTTATGTTTAGGTATATTCAAGGCATTCCATAATTTATAAAATTTTACGGTTCCTTACCGTGTTTTGGCATATTTGAGTTAACGCTAATAAACCGCGTTGCATTAAAAAAATGTAGAAAGAGTTTCAAAATGCCCTTTTCTGCCTGCAGGTTACCGCGCCCTAATTTTGCTACAGATGGATCTATAGCATAATTTGAGCCTAATTATAGGTAGAAAAGAAAACCTTTATTATAGGTAGCATGAAGACAGTTAGACACCATTACTTGCATGAATTTAATAAGTAACGCTAGCAATAATGATAAAGGATTATAATTATTTGTAATTAGTTAGGTAGGTATACCTAGGTACACTATTATTAAAAAATTATTCAAATCACTTGTTTGCGTGCACGACAAAACAATAAAATTAGTTTAATAATAATAATAGACCGTCAATTTGTGTAGAACGGAATACCTACATGAAACATGAATATTTGAGAAGCGAAATCTCACTGTATGAAAACAAAAAATTAACATTGATTGAGTGACATCCTATTATTAGCACCGATCTAGGAAGTTGGACGTGTTTCAATGTTATTTTATATCATCTGTCACTTCTAATTTAAAAGTTATTTTAAATCTGACATTTGTTATAGACTTAATTAGTTATGATTTTCAATGTGAACAAACTCCATAATATTATCAATCATTGACCTCTTATACGAGACCCACAGTGTCATATAAAATATTAGCAAATTTGACGAAAAAACCCATACAAATTATAGTCGTATTTGGCATGATTACATACATTACATATAGGTACATCAACTAGTACAAAAAAGAGCTCATGTGAGCTTTTCGATCGTTGATTGTGAATCTAGTTTTGTTATATACAAGATATCTATGATCAATCAATCAATCAAATCAAACCGCATCTACTGCTTCTGGGCATAAGTCCAGTAAAAATACGGGTCGAAAGGAAATAATTTATAATAAGCAATTTTTTTTGCTAGATCGTTAATACAAATGATAAGATACGTTATTAACGAATCCCACTAAATTTCGTATTTTTAGTTTTTAGTACCTACTAAAATGTAAATTTTTTATTTATAGTGTCAGATTTCTTTCTTTTTCATTTTTATTGTTTGTTTTAGGTTATAAGTTTACATACACTGTGTAAATTTTGTACTAAAATTGATTTTATCGTAATTTCTACTTATTTAAAAACGAAGGTCCCGTGGTGATTTTTCGTTGGATTTACTTCTAATATAAAAGAATACAAATGAATTTAACAAATGGCATAAAAAATTTTTATATACCTACTATTTTTTTCCAAATTTTACTTTGTTTAATTATTTAATAAAAATTTTAGGGGGATTTTCAATCTAAATGATAAGTAACTAGAATTATAATCTAAAATATGAAAGAAAAAACCCGGCTATTATAAATTATTTAAATTCGCCATACAAGCGACCCGTAACTTTACTGGAGTAACACGCCTCCTTTTAATTACGTCATGATTATCACAGGACCGAGAGGAGTGACGCACCACTCCTCTCGGTCCTGTGACAATCTGAATCATATCTGATCTGTCTGATCCGCAACTCTTATAATGTCGACTGACCAACGCATCGGTGGGTCTGCCCACAGACCTTCATTCCCTTGGCCACCATTCCGATATTTCCTTGGTCCACCGGCCGTCTTCCCTTCTAGCCAAGTGTTCCGCCCATGGCCACTAAAATAACTTTTATAAATTTCACCAGGTCAAGGTTTATTTCGCTATAAGCACCTGAATAATCAAGATTATAGCATGGCATTACCTATCCTTTGATCACATACCTACATACATGAAAGTCAATAGGTAGGTAAGTAGGTTGTATGGAAGTATCATTATGCATCATTATTTTATAATACTTACTTATCATCTTTCTTATACTTTATACTTATAAGCCAAGCTCTAATTAGGTTATGGCATCGCCAAGTTTTCTCTCTTCGATATACGATAGGTATACCTACGTAAATATCTATAAATATTAACTTAACTTTACCTAAACGGTTCATTTAGGTTTCTATGTCATATGTTTTTTCCCCGTGTTTCCCACGGCTCAGTAATTATCTCACTACAGTCATCGACTCATTCATTCTCACTACAAATGTGCGATTTGCTGTGTCATTCATGCGTGTATATATCCTTCGCAAAATATTATGTTACATTCATTTATGAAGCGTTTAAAAGCTGAACTTTCGTAACGTACTCGCCAGGGTGCTCGAGCGCGCTGCACACAAACGAAGTTCCATCTTAGTTTGGATATTTAATAATTAAAGTAAAACAATATAAACCAATATCTGTGTCGGTAATTTGACAGAATTGAAGATTTGTATGGAAATCATTGAACGACGCAGATATTGGATTCTAAATTGTGTTAAAAACATTTGTTTTATTTTACTTTAATACTAAGGGCCTGTTTCACCACCTCTGGGTAAGTTCTTGTTAGCTTATCCGACAGATAGTTTGACATATTTTGTATGAAATTAAGATGTCAAATTATCTGTCGGATAAGCTAACAAGAACTTATCCAGAAGTGGTGAAACAGGCCCTAAATGTCCAAACTAGGAAGGAACTTCGTTTTATATGTAGCACTTTATCAGGCATGTCCCTTGTGGAAGTTTGTAATAAATAATATCCACTATGGAATTCACCATTAAGTCTCATTTGTATTTACAAGACAATAGACTCCCATAAGAGTAGGTGTACCTAATGCCAATTTAGGTAAAGTACTTAGATTATTAAATTATCATTAATTATGTGTAAGGTCTCCCAGGTCCCAGGGTTAATTGCAAATAGGGCAATTGCAACTATGGAGCAATTGCAATTACAAGAATCAAAATTCAGTTCTTTTCTTTATACCAACATCTGTCTTCTAGATGACTAGACATCTACTAGACACATGCATACTGTAAGTGCAATAGCTCCTATCGCGCAGGTGTGGCTGCAGCCATAGCAGAGTCGGAAAAAAAGAGGTTGTACCAGGCATTGGGTGATAGCTATATTTTCCTGCCCTTCGCCGTGGAGACCCTAGGTTGCTGGGGTCCTGAGGGGAAAATGTTTCTCAAATGCCTCTCAAGGCGCCTATTTGAGGCCACAGGCCACAGGAGGGCTGGCAGCTATTTTGCGCAAAGGATCAGTCTTGCGATCCAAAGAGGCAACGCTGCCAGCCTCCTGGGCACTCTGCCCCGAGTCGGCGCCTTAGAGGACATTTTCTACCTTTAAGTAGCCTAGGTGTTTTCATTCATTTTGTGTTAGGTACTTATAGTTATATTTTAGTTGTAATTGTTATATTGTTATTTATCCTTACCTTTGTTTAATAAATAGTTCTAAATTAAAAAAAAAAGTTAAACTGTCCGCTCCATAGTTGCATTTACCCTGGGAGACCTTACAATAAACATAACAACAACATAAACATTCTTTATTTGCATAGCATAGCATTGCAAGAATGAGAAGGGTACAAAAGGCAAATAGAATACTATTCATTTGTATATTTGGTACTTTTTCAATCTTCATTTGGTCCCACCCATTTTCATGTGAATTATCTTATATTGCTTTGATTTTTTAATCGATGCGCCGGAGCACGTGCTCTAACTCACTGACGTAATCAAATTCGCACATTACGCCTTGAATTACCAGTTAAATAATAGGTAAGTACTCGTCTGCATTTTAATGTTCAATTAACTACTGTCTGCTAGTTTTGGTATTCGAAACAAACTGTTTGTTACAGTGAAAATTAAACAACTTAGATAACTTTAACCATGCAGGGTTAAAGTTGATCCTAAGTCGGGAATTTCCTTTTAACTAAGTTGGCTTCAATTCGCTTAAGGCGCTCCCTATAGATCAGCGCTGTGCCGGGTCATATTTTGCTGGTTTTTAGAATATCCTCTCGTCGTTTGAAAGACATATAAGACATCTCTACAGCGACAACACGTTCCGACTCGGTGGTAGCTTAAAAAAGAATTGACTTTTAATAAGTGTGCTTCAGGCTCCTATATTGAATAAATGATTTTGAATTTGAATTGAATTGAACATAAAAATTAATGGAAAAATAGCAATAATCTTCAACTTTATTTGTCTGTCTTTATGTTTCAATATTTATATTTTTTTATAAAATACATTATAGGGTCCAACTTAATAATGCTGACAAGAAGATGATCAGATCATCAAACTAAACAACTTTCTCTAAAAAAAATCAGCTCTTCCATACAAAACTGCAAACCTACTCGAGCTAAATGTATGGGACAGCTGATTTTTTTTTCGTGACTTCGATTTTGGTCCCACAGAGAAAGTTGAAATTGAAATTCATTTATTCGCTCAATAGTAGTACCTACATAAGTTCGTATAGGTAATTACAATGTCCTTATACTCAACCAGTTGTTCAGTTTGACGGTCTAAACATTCCCTTAAAAAAGGGTCAGCATATTAATATAAAATAAATATTATGTGCATAAAACCTGCGTTCAAGCGAAAGCCTAAATATTTTTTAAAAATCTGTATTCCGTGCATCTACTTTATAAGTTGAAGTCACTTTTACTTGCGACCAGGGACTGAACTACCGAAAAATATTTTTTTAAGATTAACGGTATGACGTCATACCGATAAATTCCGGTAAAAGAAAAATTTCAATACCGAAATAAATTACAGTACCAGAAAAGAAACGGTATTTTTCGGTACCGGTACCTAACCTTTATGAATAAAGGTTTTCTTTGATAAAATGCCGCGCCGCGCTTCTACCATGCTTCGGTGCTTCCATTCGTTTCATTCGCTACGTGGCAGCAACAATACACTAAGCGCTACTTTCTGACAAAAGCGAATTTGCGTTTTGCGTATGGGAAGACAGAAAGAGAATAAAATACCACATTGCGACACACACCATTCTGTGGTTAATAATTATCATGATCTAAAAAATGTTCATAATTTTTTTTAAGGCCAATATTTTCAAATTTGGTGCGAATTATGATTTTCAAATTTAATTTCCTTGTATTAGAAGGCACCACAGTGACATAATGAAGGAGAAGCCAGTCAAAAATATGGTATACCTACTAAAATGACGAAATTTAGTAGAGTCGCCTCACGGCAGCTCTGAAAAGATCAAGGTCGTTCAGTGGGGGATACCTCTTAAACAAAGTTAAATTAGGTACCTACAGTAAACACCCCTATTTCTTAATTACGAACGCAATTTTAATAGTGTATTTAGATAATGAAACTAAACAACGTTCCTTAGGGGTTATGGGTCGAAAAACGAACATTCTTTGTGTGACAAGACTGATAGTCTGTGTGCCAATGGATTTGGTACAAGAATGTTTAATAGAAGGTACTCCTAGGAGAGTAAAAGGGGAGGCCTTTGCCCAGCAGTGGGACATTGAAGAGGCTACGTAAAAAAATAAAAAACTCCTAGGTACCAATACTCAAAAAGGCAACGCAACGTGACATTTTCTGTGTTTGTTTTTTTTTCTTTTTTGGGTCATATAAAACCAGAAAGTAATGAACTAAACGACTTGTTTGAGGTTTCAGAATATCTCTGACTACCCCCTCGGGGAAAATAGTCGTGAGCATATGCTATGCTGTGACAGTCTCTGTGTTTGTTTTTTTTTTTCTTTTTTTGGGTCAAATAATACCCGAAACTAATGAACCAAACGAGTTGTTCGTTCAAAACCGGATACCAGACTTTATCTACGTTAGGTACCTATATCACTTGGTAATTTTGTCGTTAGGAGGATATCCCCGTTAGCGCGGTCCATAAGTCCGAAGTTTAATTCTATATTGAATTCGACGCATTGCATTTTTATATAAACACAATCAAGATACAATATTTGTGTTTGAGGTTGTCAAACTTCAAAGTTGTATTTCCATACAAATCTTAAATAAGGTACCTATTCCTAGCAATCTACACAAATTTAATAGTCCTCTTATGTGGTCCCTCACGCAGACTAACAAACCGAATTGTACACTAACTAACGTAGACTGAGCCTCAATAATTGTTACTAGCCCCACTGGATCAATGTTGTCTGAAAATAAATAATTTATGTAGGTATCTATTTGAATTTTGAATTTAAACCGTACCTATTACATATTTTAAATGTTTAAATTTAAAGGAAATCTGGCTAACCACATACCTAGATAGAGATTAGTTTCTAGATCGTGTTTTAAAGAGGATTCAGTACCTACGTTTGTAGGTAGCGCGCTCAAGTGCGCTCGCAAGTAGGAATATATCCTCTTAAATAACGTTGAAAACAATATTGTTTGTAGAATGCCTTTACTTTTACACTTACACGCATTTTACACAACTCTTTGATGCGTAACGATATAATGTTTCCAAAGAAAACATGCAATTAACTTTTGTTTATCTCTGCCATAAAATAGGGCGCGTTCCTTTTATATGTGAATCCTATCGTAAAACAAAGTAATAAAGCTTAGGTTACATTAGCGGGGTAATTGGCCTACTTATAAGTCTTACTAAAACGGTCCGAAAAATGTGACGGGGGTGAGGCCGTCTCCACTTATAATGGACAGTGGGTACAATACATGCCTCGAAATTGAAGCATGCAGGTTTCCTCACGATGTTTTTCTTCACCGAAAAGCCAGTGGTGTTACAAATCGTACATAAATTCCGAAAAACTCATTGGTACGAGTCGGCCTGGACATAACATATAGGTATTTTTAAATTCCTTACCGACAATTGCAGGTAGTTCTAGCTATAATTCTGTCCACCAAAAGGGAATAGATGTTGATGTTATAATATTATGTTATGGGTCCCCGAGACGATCAAGTGCACTCAACGATATCAATGTACATGAGTGCACTTGACAAGTCTACGTGATTGAACCGAATATTGATCGTTTACGACATTGACTTGACGCTTACCGTCAAGCGATCTACGACTTGATCAAGTATCACGTGATACGTGATAATTAGTAAGTAGGGGTATACAAGGGTGTTAAGTTAAATGCTTTACATATTACAAACATCAAGCTGAACAAAATTCACTATGTATGTGACCAAAATCAAATTAAATTAGTTTATTGTCAAAAAAAGATAAAAAGAAAAAGCAAGCAAACAAATTACTCAAAGGCAAGAGGACACTTTGGAAAAACTCAGCTGTTCCATACAAAACTGCAAATCTCCTCGACCCAATGGGAAAGGAGATAGATATTTCTTCGCGTCTTCAACGTTAGTTCTATCGAAAAATTTGTTTGGTTTGATGGTCTGATACTTACCTTTTCTCACCTCCGGACGGAAACGTCAATTATCGTCCCGCTGCGCTAAACGAAGTTGTCGCTTTCCACCTCCGTCGAGGAGAAAAATAGTATACTAAACTCGGACAGTAAATAAGAAAGCCTCAGATCACATGTTTGTTTACATGAGATCTGACACCTTTCTTACTTTCCTGTCCTCGGTGTGTAATCTACTATATAAACCGACAGCAAATGAAGAAGTATAATGTATCTAGTCAAATCGCTACCGCAGCGCAATAATGTGATGTGCACGGAGGCACACATCTTCAACTCTGGTGCAACACGGAGCAATCAATTCGGCCACGCCCTGGTGCGTCTGGCGTTTGCCTTTATGCAACGCTGCGCTGGTCACTGTTGTAACTTAGAAACTCTAATGTTTTGGTCTGACCGTCTATTCTTCTTCTGTTATTTTGGCATTGAATTTGACTTACCATCGCGGTTTTACCAACCAGTAAATAGAGGCAATATCGATGATTATCTATACAGGTAAACTTATTTCACAATGGAATCAATACAAAAATCGCGAAATAATTATCTCATTTCTCCTCTTCGTTTCATTGTATCGATCGAACAGCTGAGAGCTGCCAGCAATTCTCGGTATGGATAAATTTTTTTTTAAGTTAGTAGGTCGGTAAGTACATTAAATTTCACTGAAGAAAGAAAACTAAACAATGCAATTTAGCTTGAAACTTTATCCTTAATCTACTTAGTCTTCTTCTTATCGTGTCAACTTCAAATTTTGAACAAAGTCGCTAAATAGTACCTTGCCAGAAGTGGGCAACCGATACTGCACCGTCGCTAGCGGTCATGAGCTCCTCCTGCGTACAGGTGTTAGGGCACGCAGGGCACGATGTGAGATGGGCCATCGTTTGTGGAGCTCCACACAAGCAACTCCGAGAATCCCCACCTGAACATGTTGTCCTTACTGCGACCGACCCGGGTTCGAAGTCGGTTTAGCGACTTCCAGGTCGCCCAATGCAAGTCATGTCCAGGCGGGAGGCTCTCAGACGGCGGCACAAATGGAGTTGGGAGGGACACTTTTTGTCGCCAAAGAGTACACCTCGCTTGCGCTGGGCCAGTATTCTACTTAGTTAAGTTTATCTTCGCCCTAATTATCTACATACATAAAGTCATTAGTGCTTGAGGAAAAACATGTTAAAACGTACAAAAACGTACCTGTTTACTGAGTATTTACTACACAAAAGGTATTATCTCTTCCCTTTATTTAAACTGTCAACATTAAGTGTTACAATCAATTTCCTGTAAAGGAATTTGGTCTTTAACTTCATACGATGGAGTAGCATTTCACATTGTTAGTTAGTATAACACCATAGCTACAAGGTTTGTAGAATTAGCAAATAACTGTGAGCTAAATAACGCTTTATCTATAACAGAGATCGTTAAGTTAAACCATAGTGTAATAAACTAATAGTGGTGAAGCTCAGCGGTCGCGGGGCGGACCTTAACCGAATAAACGGGTCTATGCTCATGCCGCGCCGTGTGCGGGAGACGGACTTACCATACTTGAAATCTATCGATCTCTAACTTCACGCCTCTTTCCCAGTGGGGTAGGCAGAGACCAGAGCGCGCCATCTCCTACGATCCTTACATACCTACCTCTTTTGCCTCATTCACATCCATACATCTCTTCATACATGCCCGTCGGTTTCGAGAACTCTGCACCTCCCCTTTTTGTAGGATGCAACCGATTTTATTAGAATACGTCCTAGGAGGGCGCCCTCTGCCGTCACTTCCACTCATTTATCTCCATATCTCTCTTTCGTTCATCTGCTATCACTTTTGAAATGTGCTCGATTAACCTGCCGCTCAGTGGTAACTGAGCTTCACTATATTCGTTTTTATTATACCATGGTTAAACCAAATCTATGCCGGTGCGGTGTGCGGGAGACGGGTGTACCCTAATTGAATTCGCTAGAAGGGTACGCGCGTAGCAGAATGGACCAGCATAGGTAGCATGGCACGGTGATATAGCGCTATCACATCTTAGCTCTCTTTCTATTTGTGCGCGAACAAACGAGATAAAAGACGTGATACAGCCGTATGACGTGTGGCATGCTACCTATGCAGGACGCGCGCTCCTCATGCCCCCCGCACACCGTGCACGATTACCCTGCGGCAACCGCTGAGCTTCACTACTATTAGTGTTTATGAAACTATGGTTAAACTCTAACTACACTTCAAGTCAGGGGTTGGAAACATACGGTCAATATATCCACACCGCATCCACAGATTATTTATAGTTGCTTCGTCCGCCCGTCCGTCCGTCTGTCTCGCTTATTTTTGCATCTATTGAATCTAAATTTGACATGAAGACAGATAAAAGTAACCCAAAAACAGAAATGTGGTACCAACGAATGTAATACCATATAGTCCTAGAGCCCACAACGGATTTGGGCCTAAACGTATAGGACAGCTGGATTCATTCTAGCTCGAAAGAACACTCCAAAGTACATCATTTAGCTTCGGTCTTACGACTCAAACCGGTCACTGAAATTTTTTACAGCGGTCAGACAATCGCGAAAAAATGGGGTCTGGGCCTAAACATATAGGAATCAAACTGAATGCATTTTAAGAAAGGGACTACTTAGGACAACACATCTGCATATTTACTTTTTCTCAAATCGGTCACCGTTTGAAATCAGACCGGGGTTGAAAATCGAAAAAATTGGGTCCTGGGCCTAAACATATAGGAATTGTGAAATCAACTTGGATCGATAGAACACACTTTCCCCGTCACGGAAAACCCGGTCTTACAAGGCGGATAGGTCACCTTTCCAGAATCAGACCACTTTTATAAGATACCAAAAATGTATTGTAACATTTTTCATGAACAATTTGGCGTACTGTTGGGTAAGCGATACTTGTAAAGTTTGTGAAATCTAGTTCAAAGACATATTTATGATAAATTATGAACTAGCAAGACCATTAAAATTACAATAATTATTGCAATTAAAATAGAAACAAACAGATATCTCGACTACTGTTAGTGATAGAAAAAATTTGTCGACGGTAAAATTGTCGAGAATTTTATGTTCTACAAGTTTGTTCTTGATTTTATCATGATTTGATGCATTGGAAACGTGATATTTGTAAATACTAAATAATTAAAATAATAACAGACAAATATCTCAACAACGGTTGACGATAGAAAAAAAATGTTCAAATTAAAATGGTAGATTATGTTATTTTCTACGAGTTTTGTTCAAGCTATGTTTACGATTTGATGCATAGGAAACGAGATATTTACAAAAACGAATTAATTAAATAAAAACAAACAGATATCTCGCCAAAGGCTGATAATAGAGCAAATTTGTCCAGAATAAAATTGTAGCAAATAAAATTATCTACAAATTGTGTAATGACTTGGTTCGCCATTTGATCCATGGGAAAAGAAATATTTGCAAAAACTATTTAATTAAAATAATAATAAATTTATATCTCTACAACGGTTAGTGATAGAAAAAATTTGTCAAAAACAAAATTGTAGAAAATTTAATGTTCTACATATTTGTAATAGATTTTATTACGATTTGATGTATTGGTAACGAGATATTCGCAAAAACTAGATAATTAAAATAATAATAGACAAATATCTCAACAACCGTTGACGATAGAAAAAAAATTCAAACTAAAATTGTAGATAACGTTATGTTCTACGAGTTTTGTTAAACCATGTTTACAATTAGATGCATAGGAAACGAGATATTAGCAAAAACTAATTAATTAAATAAAACAAACGGTTATCTCGACAAAGGCTGATGATAGTGCAAATTTGTGAAGAGTAAAATTGTAGCAAATAAAATTATCTACAATTTGTATAATGACTTTGTGCGCCATTTGATACGTAGGAATCGAGATATTAGCAAAAACTAATTTTGACGACTTAAATCGCAAAAAATCTTTTTGAAAGAGGTTGTTCACTTAAAATTGTAGATAATGTTGTTGTAGCAAATAAAATTATCTTTCGTATCTCTCTTTAAATTATTTGCTCTATCTTTAGCCTTTGTTGAGATAAATGTTGGTTTTTATTTTATTAATTTGTTTTAGCAAATATCTCGTTTCCTATGCATCTAATTGTAATTATGGTTGGATAAAACTCGTAGCACATAACGTTATCTACAATTTTAGTTTGAACATCTTTTTCTATCGTCAACGGTTGTTGAGATATTTGTATGTTATTATTTTAATTATCTAATTTTTGCGAATATCTCGTTACCAATACATCAAATCGTAATAAAATCTATTACAAATATGTAGAACATTAAATTTTCTACAATTTTGTTTTTGACAAATTTTTTCTATCACTAACCGTTGTAGAGATATCAATTTATTATTATTTTAATTAAATAGTTTTTGCAAATATTTCTTTTCCCATGGATCAAATGGCGAACCAAGTCATTACACAATTTGTAGATAATTTTATTTGCTACAATTTTATTCTGGACAATTTTGCTCTATCATCAGCCTTTGGCGAGATATCTGTTTGTTTTTATTTAATTAATTCGTTTTTGTAAATATCTCGTTTCCTATGCATCAAATCGTAAACATAGCTTAAACAAAACTCGTAGAAAATAACATAATCTACCATTTTAAATTGAACATTTTTTTTCTATCGTCAACCGTTGTTGAGATATTTGTCTGTTATTATTTTAATTATTTAGTATTTACAAATATCACGTTTCCAATGCATCAAATCATGATAAAATCAAGAATAAACTTGTAGGACATAAAATTCTCGACAATTTTACCGTCGACAAATTTTTTCTATCACTAACAGTTGTCGAGATATCTGTTTGTTTCTATTTTAATTGCAATAATTATTGTAATTTTAATGGTCTTGCTAGTTCATAATTTATCATAAATATGTCTTTGAACTAGATTTCACAAACTTTACAAGTATCGCTTACCCAACAGTACGCCAAATTGTTCATGAAAAATGTTACAATACATTTTTGGTATCTTATAAAAGTGGTCTGATTCTGGAAAGGTGACCTATCCGCCTTGTAAGACCGGGTTTTCCGTGACGGGGAAAGTGTGTTCTATCGATCCAAGTTGATTTCACAATTCCTATATGTTTAGGCCCAGGACCCAATTTTTTCGATTTTCAACCCCGGTCTGATTTCGAACGGTGACCGATTTGAGAAAAAGTAAATATGCAGATATGTTGTCCTAAGTAGTCCCTTTCTTAAAATGCATTCAGTTTGATTCCTATATGTTTAGGCCCAGACCCCATTTTTTCGCGATTGTCTGACCGCTGTAAAAAAATTCCGTGACCGGTTTGAGTCGTAAGACCGAGGTTAAATGATGTACTTTGGAATGTTCTTTCGAGCTAGAATGAATCCAGCTGTCCTATACGTTTAGGCCCAAATCCGTTGTGGGCTCTATGACTTGGAAAAAATCTGTTTTTTTTTTATAAACGCACTGAGGTGTCGTTGGATAAGTCTTGATAGAAACTAAAATGCTATAACGCTTCTGTGTCGAGATATCTGAGCTCAAAGTCAAAAATAGGGCGTTAAATTAGACTGTCGATAAGCGGGTGCATAATATTTTACTTCATTATTAGGTAATATTTGTATCTAGTAAAAATTTTTCATTTTATAAGTACCTACTTAGTTGCAATTTCAAAATATCCTGACTTACCCGAGAAAAATTATATTTCAGCGTCTTTTTTCAGACCATAGGTACCCATCCTTACCCATTGTAGATTTTGTTGGGTAAAGAATTCACAGTGCGCTCTAACCTACGAGTAGCTCACGCTTGGCAGTTGATTTTTTTAATTGTCCTTCCATGCTCTCATGTTTTAATCTCTCTAGATTACGTCAAACCACATATTATTAAGCTGTTATGGAAAAATTTTACCTAGCACGTTTTTGACGCCCAAACCGTGTGGCTGCTGGTTATAGCCACTGCATCTGTCCCCACCTCTGACCGTATCAGTCTTTCTGGACTTCAAAATATCCTGCGTACTTAGTTGCTTTTCTATAAAGATTAGCAGTTTCCTAAGTCGAAATCGACCAGGAATCTCATCATCTAGCAGAGCGAGGAAGATAAGAGGAAAGAAATACTTCACCGAAAGGATCAATTACATATGGTTACATACCTAATAATATTTGTGCATAGATAGTTAACGTTACGTACGTAAGTCAAGTACCTAGTTCTTAAGTACACATTAACTTTAACGACTGTTGACAAACGATGTGTAATACGAGTTTATAATGCAAGTGCCAACTAACTGCGATTTAAATCAGTTGTTATTTGTTAGAAATATACAACATAAATTAGGTAACCCAAATAAAACCGGCCAAGAGCGTGTCGGACTCTCCTATGATACACTTCCGTACCTAGTCATTAATATGAAAAGGTTATACTGGCATAGTATAGACATCCAGTATTTTAAAAGTTACAGGGTGGGATGGTCTCTGTTTTTGTGAGTTTGAGCGCATATATTAACTCGAGATACAAGCATACAAGCATTGTAACGACATGTTTGTTTGTTTCGTTCCTCGTCACAAGAGCTATCGAACGACACCTCACTCGATTTATTAAAAAAAAAACTACTTAAGACGCTTTCATCCCGTCGAGGCCGTTTTTTGAACACGAACGAAAGTGTTTTAAAGTCTGAAATTAAATTATGTCTTATTTAAGAATCGGGCGGATGGGCGACTGTTCTCAATTACACGATTAGATTAAGTTTACTAGATAGAAAAACATCCCAAAGTTACCCCTTTTTGTTATGTTTTTTCAATACTATGATTAAACTGCTGATATTTAACTTTTTATTCTTGTACTTAACTAAATACATTAAATATTTCTAGTGAACTCAGGAGAATTTTTAGCTTAGAAACTCCCATGAGCAAAGATATTGACGAAAAACGCGTTTTTTTTAAAATCCTGCTTTCAATTGGAGCGGGATGGCTAATTGCAAACTTCTGCTTGCAAGAAAGAGACGCTTGCACTTGAATAAGAGAGCCTTAATGTTTTCCAACCTTTTCGTTGAATTGGTTAAAAAAAAAGTGTTCCTAAGAAGAAATTAACTATACCTACCATACCTACCTTTTTCTGTTTTTCCGTTTGACTTAGGTACTGCTAAAATTCAAAAGGTGCAATAATGAGCGAGTAATTGAGGCGGGCCATACAGACCCACGGAATGGACGAAAAAGTATAAGGGTTCCTTGATTGACTACGGAACTCTAAAAAGCGTCCCGTACACAAACGGGACACCTCAATCTTGTCTCTCAATACTTAAAAACTTGTTTGAACGTAAAGTTTGTTTCCATCTTGGAGCGCATCGAAGTTTGTGGTAAAAGTTGTCAGTCTTGATTTTACGTTCGTATTCTTCTGATTGAGCGAAGATATAAAAAAATGTTTAAAATGTATGTTTACTATTACTTATGGGTATATTTTCGGAGCGCAAACAAACATACTATGGTGATATTTTCAATACTAACCGAATAAAATTCGCTTAAAGTTGCCCTGCAGTTTTAAAACAATTAGTTTATATCTGTTTTTTTTGTTTGGCTTGAAAGCTTTAACTTTTCCTAGGTATTAGTAAAATACAAAGAGAGTAGGTTCCTACGTAGAATTTAGCGCAATGGTATTATTTCCGTAAATATCTCGTTACGGCAGCTAGCACATCTGTTTATTATCTTATTCATCTCGGCTAATGGTAGTGTTTACTCGCTCCTACAAATTCAGTTTTATTTCAAACAACGTGAGATATTGATGAGTTTGATACCAAGTTGTTTGAAGATCAGTTATTTACGTATTATGTTGAAGTGGTTCGTGTTGTTTGTGAATTTCTGGAAGAAAAGTATATCAACCACCAACCAACTTTAAAAACTTCTCCTGTTTATTAACATAAAAATAACCATTTAAAGATACCTTACTTACCTTACCTATACATATATTTTTATTTCTGCATAATCAAAATGAAATGTAGGTGCGAGGCAAATAGGGGTAAAAAATACTTAGTAAAATTTAAAAAGCCCAAAATGTGAAATTATTTTTCGTCCTAAATGTTGAAACACGGAGTACGGAGGTATAATAAATACCAAGAATCGGGAAATTCGAATAAAACCCTACTTAGTTTATGAGTCCTAGGGAGCTAGAAATTAATTACTTAGGTACCTAATTAATTTATCTGAGTTTTGTGTGACTTAACATACTTACATTTTTATTTCGGACGACTTTTTTATAGATTCGAAAATAATAATCGAATACTTTGGTACTTAAAAAACTGGCACAAAAATACCTAAAAAATAAATACAAGAACACCCAGGTTAAGATGTAATTAAAATTAAACAATACACTTTAACTGTTACATACTAATTTAATACGTAAGTATCTAATCTACGCAAAACATTACCTACCAATGAGCAATGAACCCAAGTCAAAGTTTAATCCGTATCTGTACCAACAGCAAAATTATCTAGAAGAAGAAATAAATAAACCACTTCTTGTTATTCAAATTCGATCGCCCAGATCAACCAGCAACCAATCAGTTTGTTTCTCGCGTCTGTCGCGAATAGACATGAAACTAGTGTAAAAGAAACAGTGACTGAAGACCAGTAAGACAATGTCGGAAAAAGACAAGAAAATGGAACGATTGAAGAAACATCTAATAAAAATACACGGAAAGATACACGATCGCATGGAAGAATTTCAAGATCAAGTACAAACTAAAATAGAGAATTCAAAAATATCCAGATTCGTATCACATCTTTCAGACGACAAAAGTTCTTTTGACGAAAGTTCTATAGAAGATAAAGATGCTGCAGTTGATAAAATGTCCATAGATTCTACAGAGGATATTGTTAAAAAAGAATTTAAATCGAATAGCATTCCGTCTGTAGTAATCGATACGCCAATCGATATTAACATTTCCGATCAGGATCCTAAAGAAATATGCATTGATTTTTTAAATACAGAAAAGAACCTGGTTTTGTATAACAGAAGAAGTTTATCAGCGACCAATTTGGCATACGAAGATGATTCTAATTTCGAGAGTTCCAGTGATTCTTGTTTTTCCTGTATGTCCTCTAGCGATGAGAGGTAAATTTTGCTTTTATTTTAACCATTTTGACCAGACGCTCTGGGCAATATTACCTAATTTATGAGTGGGCCAAATCGAGTTTCTATTTATAACAATGTCTTAATTTTGGTGACATTTTTGCCTGCATTCATTTTATTTACGTGTTCAATTGCTTATTTTATAGAGGGCCTTTGTCCACCAGTCGGATACAAAAAGGGCTAAAAAAATTATAGAGGGCCTTTTACGAATTTAAAAAACCTCCCATTTCATTTTTTTATTTTTTCCGCTACAGAACTTCAGAATTCAGGCCGAGAGCTGGAAGTCTGCCTCCAGGTCAACAACTGGACGTTCTGACTGCAACCAATTCGGTTTATAACACCTGCACAGATATCGTGGAAAAAATCGGCAATCGGTTCCCAAGGCTGAAAAGCAGGGGTGACAGGATCCATAGGGTATAATATTGTGTGATTATTTGTGGTGGTTGATTGTTTAACTAACTGCATGGGTTTGTGAGCTTTTTGTGTCAATTATTAACCGTAAAATAAGACATGTAAATAACCCCGACCCGAGTTTCTAACCTAAAATGTTTCTTGTGTCCCTAACTATATTGAGACTAGGTATATGGCTATAAACGATCACAAAAACGATCATTTTTTAACTTAATTTTTTCAACTGCATAAATAAAATACAAAATCACCAAAGTGCAGAACGGTTTGTGGCGACACGCTCTTAGGTATACTTAATTAGTTTAATTACAATTCTACATAGATTGTACATGCGAGCGATACACTACGCTCAGATTCTTCTAACATTTTCTCAAAATTTTTAGTTACCATAATTATCTCATTTCTAGCCGAACAATGGCCGAACGTTTGGTTGTAATATATTTTATTTTATTTTTATTTTTCAATTTTGGACACAAACAGTCTTATTAAAAACAATGTAATCTAAAACTAGTGTACAGATACCAGACCTGGAGGTCCCAAAAGTATTATAAATTTTTTTTGTATAAAATACATCGGTTTTTGGCTTAACATAAATTTGATTTCAGTTTAAGAGTTTACAGATAGGTACAGTTAAACAATTTTGAAAAATGAGTGTTGCCAACTTAAGCGTCGCTATATGGTTCGATTTAAGTGATTATTTTCATAGGTACACGCGAACAAGTGTCGCAAGTGGTTGCGTTATGTTATGATTACTTATGATTGTCAGTGTTTGCGATGTCGTCGGTATCACAAACGTTGGGAACGCGATGCTACCATCCCCTAATCGTTTTCATACAAATCTATCAATTTGTGCTCGGCCTCATTTGAGCCTCTGTCGTGTGGTTTTGTTTATGATTAATGCAGAGGTTTTTTCTAAGTGGTGGATCGAAAAATGTATCATTATCTTAGATCCTATAAGTATATTATCTGTTCTGAGCCTGTACTCTTCTTCTTTCGTGTTGGTATGAGCTATACCGAATGACAATTACTCATGCCTATATTTATACTTAGTTACTTATATCAAACTTATGATTGTCAGTGTTTGCGATGTCGTCGGTATCACAAACGTTGGAAACGCGATGCTACCATCCCCTAATCGTTTTCATACAAATCTATCAATTTGTGCTCGGCCTCATTTGAGCCTCTGTCGTGTGGTTTTGTTTATGATTAATGCAGAGGTTTTTTCTAAGTGGTGGATCGAAAAATGTATCATTATCTTAGATCCTATAAGTATATTATCTGTTCTGAGCCTGTACTCTTCTTCTTTCGTGTTGGTATGAGCTATACCGAATGACAATTACTCATGCCTATATTTATACTTAGTTACTTATATCAGTATCAATGACCATGTAGTCTTATTTCAGAGCCTATTTGTCAGCGAAAACACTGCCAATCCTGTCTCTTCTCTAAAGAATATAGAACCAAGTACTTACCTATTTTTGTCTGTCGGTTTAGGCGCTTAGCTTTTCCGAGCTCCACAATAGATTTTGATGCTGTTTTTTTCTATCATTTAGATAATTTCATCCGGAAGGGCGCATCACCTCCAAACAATTATTAAAGTCTGAAAATATTTCCATTAATTTCAGTATCTACTGAAGAACACGAGACTGAGCGACGTTAACAAGAGACTCAAGGCTCAGATCTGGAGCTCTGTGGTCACCATCGTGCTGGTCGAAGCCAAGAATCTGCCCGCCATGGACATGGATACACGGTCGAGTGACCCTTATTGTAAATTTAGGTGAGTTTCTAAATAAACACAAATCACACAAAAAGCCCAAAGAATTGCAAAACTAAAGTAGCAATGGGCGAGGCAAATTTCTCGTAGAACATGGCCGATGGGGTCGAAGAATTATCGAGTGGCGATCGCGTACCGGAAAGCGCAGCGTGCGTAGGCTTCCCATGACGACCTAGTGAAGGCTGCGGGAACCCGTTGGATGAGGGCAGGCAGCGCAGGATCAGTCGTTGTGGCGATAGTGGGGGAGACCTCTATCGAGCAGTGGACGTATATCGGCTGAAATGATGATGATGATCATGACACAAAAGAGGAATGCAAATCTTAGACTAAGATGCAAATACACAAAAAAGAAAGACAACAAAAGGAGAATAACTTACTTTCTGTTAACTTACATCATGCACATGAGTAAATACACACAGAGGCAAACCTTCTAAGGCGCGCACAAAATTTGCGTCATGTAGGTCTACCGGGTATTATGCAAAAACGTTTTAAGGAACATCAGACATTCTTTTTCAAATGTTCCAACACCAAATCGGTTCTCGGGAAATATTTTACAATAACGTAGAAGCCACATGGGATACGAAGCTTCTACCATAAAACCTTATTACCTTAGAATAAAGCTTTAACTTGTTGTTTTCAGGTTAGGTAATGAAAAATATAAAAGTAAGGTAGTATGGAAAACATTAAATCCGTCGTGGTTAGAACAATTTGATCTGCATTTATACGACGATCAGGAGCAAGTGTTAGAAGTCACTGTTTGGGATAAGGATAAGCAGACGAAAGATGACTTTTTGGGAAGGTTTGTAAGCGGTTTTATAGTAGATTACACACCGAGGGCAGGAAAGTAAGAATGGTCTCAGATCTCATGTAAACATGTGATCTGAGGCTTTCTTATTTACTGCCCGAGGTTAGTATACTATTTTTCTCCTCGACGGAGGTGGAAAGCGACAACTTCGTTTAGCGCAGCGGGACGGAAATTGACGCTTTCCCTCCGGAGGGGAGAAATAATATTAATTAAGAAAAATAAGATTTCCTTGTTTTTGTTGGTTTCAGTCCTCCCGAAAGGACGTAATTTTATACAATTAGCTTTTGCCCGAAACTTCGTATTAGTAGAATGTAGGTATTATTTAAGTAGTACGAATTAACTAATTTCGTCCATGGTAGATACCTGACCTTTGTTTTAATCCAAGTTCATGTAGGTATATTGGTTGATGTGGTCATTGTAATTGTCTATAACTACCGATTAACGAAACCATGTATGCAGTGGTGGTGGTAATTTAACATAATGCCTATGCCCACATTTCAAAATAAGTAGGATTTAAGATTTTATGATTCATTTACGTGTTATTAAAATGGTGCGACGTGTACTATCGCGGACTTCTCCACCTGACCACCACTAGGCTCATTTTTGCTTGCATACAATAAATAAAAACTATCTACCCCGCCCTATTGATGAATAGACCAATAAATGAATAGTTTCCAAACGATAAATTATGTGAGAAATTAAGCGAAAAAATATTTAAGTGATCAGGCGGAAAAGTCCGCGATAAAACATACGATGATTGAAATTTCTACTTTCAGATGTGCGATAGACCTATCAATCTTAGAAAGAGAGAAGACGCACAACATGTGGAAAGAGTTAGAAGATGGGAACGGGCAGATATTCCTGCTGTTAACTATAAGTGGAACCACCCAGTCGGAGACCATCACCGACTTGACCAGTTATAAAGAAAATCCTAGGGATAGAGAAATTGTCGAGAAGAGATACGTAAGTATTTACTTTAATAGTCCACTTGGGGTTTTTTTTTTAAAATAAAATAATTAAAATTTTCGACATAACATTTCTAGGTATGGCACAATCTAAACGAGAACACGAGTGGTGTTGGATGGCTTTGTGTCAAAGTGTACGGTGCTAAGGGCCTTGCCGCAGCGGATCTAGGTGGAAAATCGGATCCTTTCTGTGTCTTGGAGTTGGGAAACGCGAGGCTTCAAACTCACACGGAATACAAGACTTTGTCGCCCAACTGGATGAAAATATTCACTTTGTAAGTAGTGCAACTTCGTTACATTACTAATGATCCTCCCTGGCCTAACACAACGATGTTTGGGTCGACCCTAACACCCGTATTATTAGTTGTTTTCTTGATGCTTTCTCACTCGAGTCGAGGAAGTTTTAGACATTTTTGTCATACAAGTTACGTCAAAAACGTCCTCCACTCGAGTGAGGAAATGTCAAGAAAACAACTTAGAATACGGGTGTAAAACCCTTAATGACCTTAAGAGGGTTACACAACTTTTCTTTCTCTAATTCTAATATCTAGAGCTCTGTTGCACCCATATTTACGGAGAAAGGGAACCATTATTGTCATCTGTTTTGATTTCAGTACAATAAAGGACATAAGTTCGATCCTAGAACTAACAGTCTACGATGAAGACCACGACCACAAAGTTGAGTTCTTGGGTAAACTTGCGATCCCTCTCCTGACTGCGAGGACCGGAGAGAAACGGTGGTACGCGCTCAAAGATAAGAAGATGAGGGCGAGAGCGAAAGGAAATTATCCACAAATACTGATAGAGATGATTGTGATATGGAATCCGGTACGTAATCAAAAACGGGAATAATATTAGTTACCACTGCTGTGCGATTTTTGAACATCATACGATCAACTCAAAATGCATAAGCATAGGCACACGACTACATTCCCCGAGGGGGTAATCAGAGATATTCTGAAACCTCAGAACATCCACGTTTCACTAGTAGTACCGGATCTCTGTCCAGTGTGACGGGGAGGGTGAGCCCGTCGCAACTTACAATGGACAGTGGGTACATACAATACATGCCTCGAAATTGAAACATGCAGGTTTCTTCACGATGTTTTCCTTCACCGAAAAGCCAGTGGTGTTACCATAGTGTTGGTGCCATATGAAAATGTTTACAATGTTATGTACGATCTGCATGACAAGCTAGACATTAGTGTAAAATAATGGTCTATAACAATGGTATCCATCAAAATACTTATATTTCTAATGTTACAGATAAAAGCGGCAATAAGAGTAGTTAATCCCATAGAACCAAAGTACATGCATCAGGAGGCAAAGTTCAAGCGGCAACTCTTCATTCGGAACGTTATGAGACTGAAAGCCATTATCATGTGGTTCATAGAAGTAGGAAAGATTTTACAGTAAGTGCTCTAAGTTTAAACTTGAAAGGAGAAAGGCCTGTGATTTGTAGTGGCACGTATGACTGATGATGATATTATTGTTATAATCAGCAAAATAGAGAACTAAGCTAATGAGTGATGTCAAACCAATAGCATATGTTCCCGTATGTACGATTATGTTCCCCGAGGGACAGTCAGAGATATTCTGAAACCTCTGAACATCCACGTTTCACTAGTACTGAAACTCTGTCCAGTGTGACGGGGAATGAGCCCGTCGCCACTTGTGATTGACAGTGGATACAATACATGCCTCAAAATTTATGCAGGTTTCCTAACGATGTTTTCCTTCACCGAGAAGCCAGAGGTGCTACACATCGTACACAATTTCGAAAAAACTCATCGGTGCGAGTCGGCCTGGAGTGCGATTTTTGAAAGTCATTCGGTGAGCTCAGCAGTTGAAAATGTCAAAATTACTCTGGAGATACGCATCTTTCCACTGCTGATTCGACTTTGAAAAATCATACTCCAAGAGATTCAAAAATCGCACTCCTGGACGGGGATCGAAACATCGCACAAATTATAATATTTATTATAATCTTTTATCTTTCAGAGACTGTTTTGAATGGGAGTCGAGGATAAGATCGTTTTTTGGCCTTCTAGTATGGCTTGCGTTCTGCTACTATTACGAAATGTGGATGTTACCCTTCTTACTTCTAGTGTTTTTCACTAGGAATTGGCTCATTTATAGGCTTACTGGTAAGTAGTAATGTTATAATAATGACTACCGAAGTAGTTTTAGTAATTTCCGTCGTTAATTGGACGTCAAATTTGCTAGTACAGCTCACGGGCTCTCGTCTAATCACGAGTGAAGCACCCATTTCTTTTGTGTGCGTGCTGTCACGCGGTACATAATGGTGACGGATGCACCTGCGCCTAGAGCTAGTGCATCTGTGTGATTGTAGGTCCCTTGTAGAACAAACGAAAATGTAGGACCTTGCATGCTTCACATCTTTTTAGTGTCACATTACGTCCGTCTTTTTAGTTTAGTTTATTATTAATTTATGTTTTTGGTTTTATAGTTCAATTAAAACGTTCACTGCATACAATTAAAAGTGACCCAATATCATTTATAAGGAATTTGTTTCGTAGTAAGTTTTTAGAATTGTTTTATTTGTTTGCTGTTGTAAAGAAATTACGTACTAGCTTAGATAATTTGTTAGTAGTCTGTTGTCTTTAACAAAAAATTAAAATTATTCGGAATAGATGAGCATGTATTGTTCGGCTTTAAATAGTTGCAGACAAGACTGGAAGTGTTTAAGGTGTCAACTTCGCCTCTTCTATAATAATTCAATTTAATGTGAATGAAAGCATGTTACATGAATGCTGAACTGTTGTAAATCATAATACGCAGGAACTACTAACAGTTATTGTAAAAACTAAGTAGTTAGGTTATAGTAATTACAGTCAGGTAATTAGAGACTATGGTGCCTGACACAACAGAGTTCACGAAAAGGAACCACACGAAAGACTAGATGCAATTCAAGTCATGTTCGTTTCTGATTTGCATCGTATTTCTCCAAATAAGTGGACCAATGAAAAATCGAGTTATTACCATATAATACGGTACCATTCCATAAGGACCTAACCTAAATTATCTCGGCACACGTCTTCCTGCGTACCTACGCTAAAGAAGAAATTCCGATGCGTATCTATACTAACACCACTAATTGAATATGAAATGAATATTAATTTTTAATTAGTAACGAACCTTTAAGGGTGTATTCAGACAGTGAATCTGAACAACTTTTCCTAAGGAACATGGGTCGAAAAACGAGAAAAAATGTTGGACCTCCAATACAAAAATGCCTAATGCGGATCGGCCGTTCGATTTTGTATGGGAGGTCAAAAAAATTTCTCGTTTTTCGACCCATGTTCCTCAGGGAAAGTTGTTCAGATTCACGGTCTGAATAGTTACACCCTTATAGTTTCGGGACAAATTAAAAATTAGTGGTGTATAAATATAAACACCCTCCTTGATTCCTTCCTGTGCCCTGCAGTGGGACGCTACCTACACTTAGGTAACTAACTACCTAGTTATAACGTTATCTTTCAGGTGGCAATCCTTTATTGGTACCAGTGGATGACGAGGATCTACTGGCAGAAGAAGATGACGAGGAAGAGGGAGATAAGGTGCGCTCTTAAATAACTCCCTATTTCTTTTTCATTAGATTCTGCTGTAATTAAATTATATAATCGCTCTTGGAATATTCAATTGATCTGTATGGAATGAAATGACTTTATAAGTCGTGACAGTTAGCATCAATAAATTGTTGCACAATATTCAGAAAATGTGATAACTACTTAAGTAATTTGCTTAGGAATGAAAAATAGCTGTAATAGTCGTGATCTCGTCTATTCTAGACCTGGTTCCAAATGACGTGTGAGAATAGAGCTAACGCCTTTGTTATGTTCCAGGAGGAAAAGAAATCTCTAAAAGAAAGACTGCAAGCGATACAAGAAGTGACGCAGACCGTTCAGAACGCTATCGGCTACGTCGCGTCTTTGGGGGAAGCTGTTAAAAAGTATGTATTTTCCTAGTATTTTCACTATTTCATCGCGTCGGTGTCCGTCGGTGCGATGGCGCGTTGAGGAGAGATATAGCTACTTAATCAGGAAGGTCCGGGTTCGAATCTACACGGACATGTCATGTACCGATGAGGGTTCCGTCTTTACTAACTTAATGTCCACCTTAACCAGGGTCCTGGGTTCGAATCCCGGTTCGGTCATGGATGTTATATGTTCGTGCCGTTGTTGTATGGTTTCCATAATAAAAGCCTTTAGTGCTAGTTTGGGATCATTACAATGTATGTGCCTGTGAGCGTTATTTATTATTTATTTATTTATAATGTACATACATAAGGGTAGGTACCTGCATGCTTCAATTTCGAGGCACGTATTGTACCCACTGTCCATTATAAGTGGCGACGGGCTCACCCCCCGTCACACTGGACAGAGTTGCGGTACTACTGGTGAAACGTGGATGTTCTGAGGTTTCAGAATATCTCTGACTACCCCCTCGGGGAATATAGTCGTGAGCATATGCTTATGCTTATGCTTATAAAGGTAGGTATTATACCTTACAGGAATAGAGGAACTGACAGTGAGTGAGTTGTCAAATGAAACCGTTTTTGGATGTTTTCAGGAGACTATTCGCAGGCAAAAATTCGAATAATGTGTATAATTCTGAGTGTAACGTGAAATCGTGGATAAATTAATGAAGTAGTGTCAGTATATTTCACAAAATTATCTACGATTTCACTTTAGATTCGCAATTACCTATTCACGGAAACCGAATTGTAAAAATTGATAAGAGACTAGAAAACGGTTCTATTGCCTCGCGTCACGTATCTCTTTCTATTATACAGTGGTGCCGCTAGGTACATCTCGCTCTCTCAGCTGGCAGTTCCTCTATTCCCTGGTACATAATACCTACCGACTGCTCTCAAACGATGAAAACATTGTAAGGATACCTGCAAACGCTGAAGAAGAAATTCTGATACCATATTGGGTAGGTATTGATGTGGTGTAAACTAATGTCAATACAACGCTGAGGATAGGCCTGTGACCTGCAGTGGGACGTCCCTATAATCATCATCAGCCTACAATATACGTCCAACTGTAGGGCACAAGCCTACCCTCTAGGAGGGTGTTTGGGCGTTAGTCCACCACGCGTGCCCAATGTGGATTGGTAGACTTCACATACGCATCATAATTTCTTCTGCAATAAATGACTTTTTTAATTTTTTTTTTTTTTCTTCTGCAAATGTGCAGGTTTTCTCACGATGTTTTCCTTCACCGTTTGAGAGCAGGCGGCAATACGTACATTAGTTAGAAGAACTCATTGGTACGTGGCAAGTTGTCCGTGCGGATTCGAACCCGGACCTCATGATTGAGAGTCCATACCTCTCCGCAACAACGCGCCACCGAGCTCTCGTGAGATAATGATGTTCATTATTCGATTAAGTACCTACATTACAAGGTTCTCAATACGACTGCATAATTATTTTCTAACACCACTTTGTCCAATGCTGGGCGAAAGCAAAAGCACCTTAACAATACTTTTGTTATAGCCTGTAGAATCCCAGTGCAGGGTAAAGGCCTCCTCTCACGAATAAGGGTGACAGGGAGTGGGCCATACTCCACCACGCCGGCCCAGTGCGGGTTGGTGGAGGCAAGTTAGTGGTCAACTTGCTGTCAGAGAATTTTCAAGCCGCCAATTGGCCTCTGACCTGGCTTAACGAATAGTTACAACTCCATCCTGACGGAACTATCCGTGCCTTCCGAAGCACGAAAACGCTCGAGATGAAATACCACTACGGTCACCCATCCAAAGTCTGATCAAACCTGACGTTGCTTAAATTCGGTGATCGTTTCCAATACCGAAGCTCCACTACCCCAACGAGCGCTTCAATACTTAATTTATTTAAATTTTCTTCCAGCCTTATGAACTTTACGGTGCCATACTTAAGTTACATAGCAATCATAATGATATTTGGGGCGATGCTGGTTTTGTACGTGATTCCATTACGATACCTTCTCATGGCTTGGGGTAAGTTTTTAGTAGTAAGAAAGGTAGGTAACTATTATAACTTTCAAATATTTTTATTTGTTATTTATAATTAATTTTCGCATTTCCGCCAATGTCAAGTGGTTTGAGGGAGTATCTATCCAATCTCGAGGATTGTTTTTGAGTAAGAATAACTGAGATGGATTTTGGAGCCTCGTGGCAGGCTGAAACGCGAACAGCGCGAACACCACGCGAGAGACAAGCGTTCGGGGCAAACCCTGCAACGTGAATCCAACTTTCAAATATTAGTTATTACTAGTGTTTTCCCGCGACTTCGTCCGCACAAATTATATACCAGATTTTAAGTCAGATCATAAGCTATCAAACAAAAAAGTTTCATCAAAATCGGTTCAGTAGTTTTTGCGTGATGCGCGAACAAACAAACAAACTAACAATTTTGTCAATAGATGGCGCTGCACTTTTTTAAATCGCGCTATCGAATGTTATTTGAATTTATATGAAGAGAACCGCTACTTTTTCATTCCTTATGAATTTACGGTTTTATAATAGTTAAGATAAACATGTTACACCCATGTTGTGTTAGATTGTGGGCTCAAGTCCCGCCTGAGACAAACATTTTCAATCTTTAATTTGATATAGCACACCATTAGGTACCTACCTAACTGTAGTGATAAAGTATTTCATTTATTTTCAGGAATAAACAAATTCACAAGGAAAATTTTAAGACCACACACTATACCTAACAATGAAGTTCTAGACTTACTATCTAGGGTACCTGATGATGAAATTCTGGTGAGTTTCAATTTATTGTTTAACTTCAATTAAAATCTCTTTCTATTTGCGTGCGAACGAACGAGATAAAAGACGTGATACAGCCGTATCACGTGTTGCATACTACCAGTGCAGATTACTGCAGATTCCTGATTATCTTACAACCGAACCTTATAATTTTACTCCCGCCATATTGCGGATAAAAATAGAACTACCTTAGAGTCCCTTTCATAACGTGTAAAAATCATTCTGAGTGCCAACACGAAAGAGAAAAAGTATACGAAGATTATGTAGGTATGCTAGAGTGAGATAGATAGACTCCCAGAGCTATTTTTACACGTTTTGAAACGGATTTTTTTTTTTTTTTTTGTAATATATTTACTAGCCTGGTTACTAGACCTTTTGGCTAAATCTTATTTTATTTTTAATTTTCTTCTGTTTTCACATTAAAACGTTGGTATTCGACGTTTTGATGGTTCTTTGGAGTTTTTGGAGGCAATCGAAAGACGCAGGAAAAGCAGAGAAGTCCACAGGAAAGCGGTGAACCGACCGCTTTGCCGCGCTAAAATCACGGAACAATTTTCCTGTTTACGACCCATGCACCATCATATTTCACTGAACTATATATTGTTCACTTGCACGACACTTTGTTACGCAAAACAACACCAATTTTACGAATCAAAACTCACTATAAACAATAAAAATTCGATGAAATATGAGGACTCCAAACGTCAGCTACCAAAGCCCGCCAAAAACTCTTTTGAAACGGACCCTGAGTAGTAGAATTGCCAGGATGAAATATAACTTAAGCACGTTACACACTTCCCTGTAAGGGACGATTCAGACCTACCGGCTCGCATCGCACCGCGTCGGAACAGATTGGTGGATAGTGAAATTAAAAAAAATGGTGGAACGGACGAAGGCGGAATCCGTCCTTCGGCAACCGTTCGGCCGTTGCGGAATGCGAACGAAGACGACCGGGTTTCAATATGCATAAGTTGCATGCAAATATCTCCTGTTTACACATTTCAATATCCTTTGCCGCATTATAAAATGCCGTTTTTTTTCTCTTAATCACCTCATTTACAATTTACTGATGCACAAATTGGTACAAAATTTTATTTTTTCAAGGAAGTGTTTAATTGGTAGACATGTACACACGGCGACACATGAAGCTATACAAAACCAACATTAGCTGGTCGCCCGCAGGTTACATAACGTATAACGTTGCGCGGTCAGCTTATGTTGGTAAATTGAACTTGCGTTACGGACCCGGTTTTTGTATAGCTTGATGTGTCGCCGTGTGTATAGCTTGGCAAAAAAGTCATGATCGTGGTGACAGGTGGAACTAAAATTTTAGTATGGTGGTGTTGCCAGGTTATGCGTGATTTTGACGTTCTTGCGTGGAGGCAGCGCCCTCATGTTTTATCACGACTTTTTTGCCAAGCTGTACCTTACCTACGAACCATACTATTTTATTATAGTAGTATAGTAGGTATATTGAAATATTTTTTCTTTATTTCCTAAATCATTCTTTTATCTAAGTACTTATGAAAAAAAATATGTTTTTCCAGTTGGACTGTAGAGAGTTAAAACCACATGCACAAGGCGAACATCGGAAGGATCCAAGAAAAAAACACAAAGTGTCGTAACACAACATAAGCATTTGACAACGGGTCAAGTTTAACTTGAATAGATTTTGGAATAGAAAACGTATGTAAAAATTATAGGTTTTAACATCATGAAAAGTAATTTGTTTTTGTTAAGTTTTTGTAGCAGAAAAATATTTTAATCTAGGTAAGTAGGTAATTGTATAACATCGTAAATACAATATCGTCCACATTGCTAAATAGAGTCAAAAGGTACCTACCTAGAACCTAGTATCCAAAAACAAAAGGTACAACACATGCGAACCTATTTTATTTAAGCCCGCCGCTGGCCGGCTTACTGTAGGTAGTAGGTACCTCACCTACATACTGCCGTGATAATTATGGTAAAAACTAAAAGGCGGCTAAGTTGTATGAGACTCCATATCACTTAGCCGCCTTTTACCGTATCAGGGCAGCATATACCTATACTTACCAACATTATAATTATAATATTTTTCTTTTTATTGATCTGATGATGTAGTAGGTATCACACAAATTTATGATAAAGCCTGTGATTTAAAAGATCTGTAAAGATTGTTAAAACGTAATGTTTTAAATTTTATGCATAAAAATATAATATGAAAACGATCAGAATAATGTAAAAAAGTTAACATAATTTTAAAATATTGTTAAGTATCTATCGTTATAAATATTTCTTCCGATATTTTCCAAACTTAGCTAGATTTTGCTAGATGAATCAAAATATTTTTATTGTAAATATTCGGAGAGTTAATAATGTTAAAAAATCACATTGTAAATCTCCAGAACTCCAAAAAGTTGCATTTAAGTCCCAATTTATATAAATTTTATTGTATACGTAGATAGGTTTTTTAATGTCATAATTTTTGTAAAATATTACTTATGTTCAATGTTACAACGTTTTTATGGCGTATGCCTTTCTGAAAAATTTTCTCTACCATTTTTCCTTCACTTCAAGTATTTACACACCATAGAATAAGACTGAGACCAATCTCATAAATTAGTTTGGAAAAAAATAAGATATTCTTAGATGTCTAACTGATAATAAATGGGATGTGTGTGATCAATATCAGCTTATCTTATTCTCTTGCCAGTATTTTTCTCATTCCAGCTTCTACAAATAATTATCTTATCTTAGATAGGTACTTAATATCTATTTACAAAATGTAGAAAATGTACCTAAATAACAATTTATTTTTTACTCGATCATTGCATCTTCCGTATAGCACAAAAATATCTTAAATGTTAGTAATAGATACTTTATCTTTAAACTATGATCTATTTGAAATGTTCATGTTTATATTAAATTATTATTAACACAAAATAATCCAAGAGATTGCTAACGATTGTTGTATTATTTAAAAAGTTACTAAACTTCCGGACTATTTACTATGTCACATTTAAGCGTCATCTCATAGCGGTTTCTGTAATTTGTGTTAAATTACCACTAAGTATTGCTATTTTATATTTCTATGTACAGTCAACAGCTAAATTCGATTAACTTTAGTGCAATTCAACGAATATAATAATTATCAGATAATAATATTGAGAGTTACTTTCATCATGATTTACTTTTGATGTTTACTGTACATTTAACTTTATTCCTTTAAATTAAAAAGTATTTAATTATATTTTAATGGAACGGTAATTTTCATTTAAATGGAATACTTAATAAATAAAACACCGATGTATTTTAAACGCCCATGAAAGGCAATGTTAAGTTTAAGATAGACTCCTCACATCTACGCATGTCTGTATTTCTGACCAAACTTTTTCCTTTCATCAACCCATGATGTTAGTCCATGTACAACTTAAAAACGTTTGTTTCTAGTCATTTTACTTCGCTTTGCTTCATCTAATGACAGCAAAAATATTCATGCTGGGGTCAATACAGAGAATTAGGAATCGTTTTATCAGGAAACTAAAGCGATCCTTTTGGTGGGTTTTTATCTATTTTACCTCCTGTCTCGGTTCCGGTTCATTCTCAGGACTACAACTGGCGGTCCGCGTATAGGCAATATGCAGCCTAAAAATTTAAGTTGAGAAATTATTTAAAACCGCTTGACATTATATTGTTATCGATCGCATGCAATCTGAAGTAGGTACCTACATTGCTGCGTGAGCGTGTTAATTCCAAGTTTTAAGTAACCAGTAGAATTTACTTCAAATTGCATGCAATCTTTTGCATAATGTAAATCGGCTCTTATGGCCTATCTACGTACAATACTAGCTTTTTTCGAATAGCACAGAGCGTACTATAATTACCTAATAGCATAATCCCTGAACTTCCTTCATTCTGTTGTTTGGAAATTGTTCGGAAATCACGATATTTACAACAGGTTTTACTTCGGGTAACTTCAAATTCGCCAATAATGACTGACCTCTTTAAGTTTAAAATTTTAGATTTTAAGGATTTTTAATTTGTGTCCGAGTTAGGTAGATAGGAACGCCGCCGCTGAATGCACTATTTTATGAACAAATTTATGCACAATAATTATTGTCGAATAATTATAACCTAAGCCGCATTAAGTATTTTGTGATATTAATTTAAGTATTGTTGTTTCGAAATAATGGTTATGTAGTTAATGGGAAACAATCTGATGTTACATAAGGCCATACGCAAACGACACGGACAGTTTTGCTCGCGTAAGTGCGTGGTAAGGTAAGTTGCATACTGAGGCGGTGACAGCGTGTCTGCCCATGTGCCCGTGTGCAAAATTATCCGCCGTGTGCTCACGGTCTAAATGTTAAATGTTAAGTTAATCCAGTGAACTACTTCTTCATTTAGTTTAATCATTTGTATGAACGAAGGTACCTAGTTTTTAATTTTTGAGCCAGATTTAAAATGATTTTGTCTGCAAATACTATGCTAGCTATGGAGGATTTTCTGATTGGTAGCCAAAAGTTGCTCCTAACATCTCGATAGATGGCGTCGATGTGAGATGGTTTTAATGATTTTGCAAAAACCTTGCTTTTAATAAACATGTAGATAATAATTTTTATTTATAAAAGTATTATTAATACATTGTGTTGATCAGTAGTTTAGAACATTTTAAAATATACTTTCGGTAACAGATGCGCCAATAAGATAAGATAAATATTCTTTATTTGCACACCAAGAATACACAAACAAAATTTCAATAATAATATCACAGTGATTCTACTTTGGTTATGCAATATGAAAAATCTTGGAAGCCATGTCATGTTAAAACACTATTCTATTCCTAGGAAGTTATCTTATTACCTAGGAAAAGTTGTAATTTTTACTTTTTAAATTAGCTGCCTGAAAATTCCTCATTCAGACTTTATGACTTAGCTTCTTGTTAATTACTCTTATAATTATTATACACAATTCTTCCATTAAATAATTTGGTTTACGAAAACTAAAAATTATAATTCAAAGGAACACAAAAGAGATGAATGTTAAGCTTTTCATATTTTAAAAGAATAATAAAAAAGCCAAAATAACTCTGTTTATAGTTTTTTTACGTTCCTAAATAAGTTTTTTTTAAATGTGACTTTCAAAAATCACACTTTCGAATTTGGGTTGGTACAGTCAGTTAGATCAAAATAAAATGAATGGATAGGCCTAAAGCGCGGTCAGTTGAAGCAAACTACTGGTGCACTTGGTCCGGTTGGTCCATACAAACTAGCGCCATTATCTGTCAAATCTAGGGCACTTGCATACAAATTTGAAGTAAACCTTTCTATTTTTTTTGCCTCATTTTTCTGGTTTGAAATGTTCGCGTAAGGCCTATCCATTCATTTTATTTTGATCGAAGCCTACGGCCAACAAGTTCTAGTAAAGTGGAGTTCTAGTAGGTAAAAAAAATCCATAAAAAAATCTGCTGCTCCATACAAAACTGCAAACATACTCTAAGCAGCAGTATGGGACAGCAGATTTTTTTTCGTTACTTCGATATTTGTCTGTTTGTTTGTAGAGAAAGTTGTTCAGTTTGATTGTCTGATCATCCCCTTAAAAAAGTGTCAGCACATTAAGTTGAACCCTGTATATTCAAAATTGCTTTCTTAGGGTTAGATCATGGTTAGATATGAGGATATAGTAAGTTATAGCCTATAGAATCCCACTGCAGGGCAAAGGCCTCCTCTCACGAATAAGGGTGAGAGGGATTGGGCCATACTTCACCACGCGGGCCCAGTGCGTGTTGGTGGAGGCAAATTAGTGGTCAACTTGCTGTCAGAGAATTTTCAAGCCGCCTCAATAGGCCTCTGACCTGGCTTAACGAATAGTTACAACGCCATCTGACGGAACTATCCGAGTCCAACTGCTTAACGTGCCTTCATAAGCACGGAAACGCTCGAGATGAAATACCACTAAACGGTCACCCATCCAAAGACTGACCGGACCTGACGTTGCTTAACTTCGGTGATCGTTTCCAATACCGAAGCTCCACTACGCCAACGAGCGCTTCAAGCAATGTGGATATGATATTAGGAATCATTTGAGGTAAGTATACGTTACAAAAAAAAATGCAATCGTATCGTATTTGGAGGAGCCCAAACATGGTAACTATGTTTTTAAAATGATTTTTATTAAAATTTACAACATTTGTGACTGAAATGTGATGATGTAATTATTTTTTGAATCGGCTCAGAAAGCCTTTTCATTTGATACCACACACGATAGGTTTCAGAAAAAAAGTTCCCATACAAAAAAAAGATGACGTTATATAACTCCTTTAGTTTTTGGCGATATGGCTCAAATTGATTCATATGGCCTAAAGATCAATCGTTCCGATTTTCATGCTTTTAACACCGTTTGCAGCTTTTTTTGGGTTACCGTAAAATGGGGTGACATTCAAATCACGAGGCGTCTTTGATGATTACTTTTTTTGGTTGCTTTTTCATTAAAATATCGAATACTACTGAACGCATCCGTTTAATTATTTTTGTGTTGGAAACACTGCCAATTCGGCCATCTTTTGCCAAGGCGTGAAGAGATTTGGAGTTAGAGTTCCATGAAAAATTATTTATTGAAAGACATAGCTCAAAACCTTGTAAAATTATGTGGTAGAAAACTTCTATGGTGGAGAGGTAAGTATTTTATTAACAACGTAATATCTGTACTCAAGTAATTATATGGTTTCTTGTGATTACAAATAATATCATTTTTTCTACCGGCGTCAGCCATATTGTTTTCTGTAATGACTTTTATTGCATGGGGCTATTTTGATATGTGATACGAGGCGACATTGATAGTTATCAAATTCGCCCCATTGGACTCTTTGAATTAAAATACGTACAGAATCTATTCGTTATCAAAGTAACCCGTATCGTATTATTTTTGTAGGGTTTGCATTGACGATGGTGCGAAATTATTAAAAAACCTGCGGGATCCCGCCATTACAAAAACTACAACGAAGAAAATTTAGAAGAGGCTTTGACTAAAATTACAAATGGGGATATGAGCATCAATGCAGCATCTTTAAATTACAAAATACAGTTACAATATAATAAAGTTTTTGTTATTAGATTTTGAATATTTCAATAAATGTTGAAGTTTTTTTAAAGTATATTGTGTACATTTATTGTATTAATCACATTACCTGAAAAAGTATTAGTATAATTCATGATATTTACTGTTTAAAAAGTATTATCAAATTAACCCCTGTAATCAAACACGCCCCACTGAACTTTGAAGACTAGTTACTCAAAAAGTATTGAGTGGAGTAAAGTTTTTCTTATTGCTTTTGGCTCCTGTAAGGCACTACTTTCATAATCAATTAAAAAAATGGGGGCAATCAAACCGACCCCATTTCAAGTATAGAGTTGATAAGGCAGAAAAAAATTTTTTTCTCTGAAAGTATGAGTCCTATTTTTTTTTTAATAATGGCAAATTAAAGTACGTGCTAAGTCGTCATTTCAGTATTTTTTTTATATTTTTTATGTTAAAACTGATAAAGTTATAAGCATTTGAATTTCAAAATTTATCAATGTAACCCCATTTTACGGTACCGCTATAACTGTAGATAAGTACCCTTTAGACGAGCAATCGATTGTGAGCTTTCTGTCAAGGGTAAATAGCAAAAATGGTTGGAAGTGAGCAGTACGCACGCGCTCCTTATTGGCTGAGACCGGATTTGCAATCATGCGATTGGCCTTTGGACGTGCAATTTTGCTGCCGGGCGGTTCAAGTTTTGGGCAATTTTTGAATCTCATTCCGTGAGCTCAGCAGTTAAAAATGTCAAAATTACTATGGAGATATGCATATTTCTACTTCTGATTTGACAAATACTAATAGACTTCACAAAGAAAGCTCCGTCCTACGCCCGTGATAAGCTGTGCCGTCGTGGGGCTAGTATAAACATTCTCTCCGTCAACTCTATAGGTATTGAAATAGGCATTGACTTACTAACTACTGGACGAAGGGTCCGCGCTCAAAAGTGTCCGAACCAAAAGAGACCTAAAACGTATAAAGAGACCTAATTACGCGACAGTCTTTGTTTGAACGGTCGACGATGCACACGCGAGCGAGCGCAGTTCACGCCTTACCGCGATGTGGTCAAAACTACGCAAGCAAAATGAAAAAGAATTTCAGCATTTTCAATTATTATATTAACTATAGAGGACCGCGGCGAACTTCTTACCACCTTAGAATCTTCCCGACACACACTTGGCCGTTTTTTATAGCCTATATTAATTACTGATAATGTAGCATTCTAATGGTGAAAGAATTATTCAGATCGGTCCAGTAGTTTCGGAACCTATTCATTACAAACAAACAAACAAACAAAATATCAAATCTTTCTTCTTTATAATATTAAATTAGTATAGACTATAATATTATATACACGTAGGTACTTAGGTTTGTGTAATTTAGTATCGGAAACTTTTTTCAAGAATTTCGTACTAGACCCAGCGTCCATAGTATTCTACGTCAATGGAAATAGGTATTATTTACACAGCACCCTCCGCATCCGTCCGCGCCCGTCCGTCGTAATGTGAGTAGACCTCAAAAACGAGCGCTAGCAACATTAAAAAAAAGCAGGCCGCCATCATTCTGTCATTTATTCATGTCATTGTCACTTTGTCAATGAGTCGTGGCCGCGAGTTGGTGCCAATTTCCATTTCAACAGACCCCTGATTTTCCCCAACCACCATGAGTGCCAAGATCCAGGAATACCGGGACTCCATCGAGCGAAACCTCGGCGACAAGAGCAAACCATGGACCAAATATTTCGAGTTAGCAGAACAGAAAACCGGCGTGAGCCGAGTTTATATCTTCGTCGGTGAGAAAATTAACTTTTTTTTATGCACGTTTATTTATATCCTTAGCCGTATCTTGACGTTTGTTTTTTGTCGGCAGGTTTGGTCGCATTCACTGGGTTATATTTAGTTTTTGGGTTTGGTGCTGAGCTGATATGCAACTCGATTGGTTTCGTGTACCCCGCCTATATGTCTATGAAGGCATTGGAGTCTCCTCAGAAAGACGATGATACGAAATGGTTGACATATTGGGTGGTATACGCGTGCTTCTCAATCGTGGAATACTTCTCTGATTTCATTGTCGGCTGGTTCCCTCTTTATTGGTTAATAAAGGTTAGTATTCAGACATATGGTTACTAGTTAGCTTAATAAATGTCGTATTAAAAGCTTGTAGGTATATTACGCGACCTTTATAAGCCTAAAACAGAATATTATCAAAAAACGAATTATACATAACTAGATTTTATAAGTTAAATGCCCCCCGTTGCGTTTTTCTGTCATCCTATCTGTCAGTAAAAGCTAATTTCGGGAACTGTTGTCGGTATTTTGATCCGGTTTTCACTAATAGATAAGACAGATTTACGTGGAAGCTTTCCTTATCCATGCAAAGCTAGGGTGGGTCGCTAATAAGATATAACCTTAAACTATTGATATTGCATAGAGTTCTCTGTATATTGGTAATTATATTTACTCATGAATGGCTGTTTAGAAATTAGCTAAATCTATGTAATAACTTACACAATAGGCTACTTTCAGCAAAATATTTTTGAAATTAGTGTAGATATGACGACATAAAGGGATGTACACAATAGAATTCACCAGGTTTGGCCTTATTGTGCAAAAGGCCTTGTGGGCGATATTTACTCTCCTTGGTGATGGATATCCAAAACCGGGACATTATAGGTTTATTCTCAAATCTAATATACTTTATTATAGTAGGTATTAATATCTCCTGAACGGTATTACCTATAATTTACCATGTTATTGAAGTGTGAAGAAAATAAATATCTAGGGGTGTAGACAAAAGATCCTCATTTTATCGAAGTGTTGCTGGGTTGCCAGCAGCCATTATAAGATGCAGATGCACCTGTGAGGACTACTTGGCGATGTGGCTTGTCGAATAGGGGGGCATGAAAATATTACTTACTATAACAGGGGGGCGCGACGCAGACGCGAAAGGTTGGGAAACCCTGCCTTAACAGATAAGACTGCAGACAGCACTAAGATAAATAGGTATAATATGTGTGGATTTTAGTTTTCCCCATTATAAATACATCAGATAACTACACTGAAACTATACAATCTGATAAATACTCAACTGTTTTGCTTTTGGTGCAAATAAAGTATATTTCATTTATTCAGTTGTCGATAGCAATATAAAGTTTAATCTTCTACAACAAATAATGAATGTGTGTTATCTGTGAAGGGCTGCATTACTGACACCCTCCAACTGTGGAAAAAACAAACTATGCAGTTAGGGAGAAAATATTTCAGTCAAAAGTCAATCACTAAAAGTAAATTGACAGCTGTGTTTTTGCACTATACTAAAGCGGGGTCAAGAGTCTGATTTCCCTGCAGGCGAACACAGGATGTGATGTTAACCATCCGCATCAGATAACATTGTTAAATTAATCTAATATGTTAGATTTCACAAAGACAAGGCGCAGGACACCTGGCTTAAAGCCCATCACACCCATAGATATAGTATAATTAATCTAATGGTTGTACTATTTTACCATATGCTAGATGAGATATGCTCATCTCGCTCACACATTGCTCATTTACTCAAAAGTAAGTGAGTGCGACAGTTTGATGGTTTGAAGCACCCCCTAAATGTAACATTTAAATGTACACCCTGTATATTATAGCTGTGTGTGAGATGATTTAATGGTTGGCAGCTTAGATTATATAAGATAATTATGTTCTTACCTAATAGCACATTGCTAAGACATTTTTTGGCTCCTATAAATGAGATTAGCATATTGATTCATATATGGTAGTGTCTTAGGTCCATTTTCATACATTAATTGCTAATTTCTTTATGACAAAAATAGAACATATAGATATGTTTTCTCATACCTATCTCTGATTAGGGTAGACGGAGATGACAGATTGCCTCATGGTATGATATAAATATTTGCTTCTTCAAATTGCCTAGCTTTATAACTACATTTGTCATGACAACTCAGTTTGTGTGACCCTGTCTGCTGTTCCGATGGTCGCGGATTTGAATCCCGAAAGTGTCAAATCATGGATGATTTGTTTGTACCTTGTAAGGTACACCCTAGTATTATTTAAGGGGGTGGTTTAGGTTACTTTCTTTATGGAGACAGAGTAGAAAAAAATAAAAAAGTTCAGCCCCATGCATTTCAGCAGAATAGTTAGCATAGTTAGGTACCGAAGCAGATTTGCATTTTTTTATACAGGGTGTAAGGGACAGCCTCTCTGCAAACTGAAATGGTGAACTCAGACCATCAAACTGAACAACTTTCACTATTGAACCTACAACAGGAAACGCGAAAAAAAATCAAATGTATGGGACAGCTGATTTTTTTTTGCGTTTCCTGAGGTAGGCTCCATAGTGATAGTTGTTCAATTTGATGGTCTGAGTTCACCGTTTTAGTTTGCGGAGGGCTGTCCCTTACACCCTGTATGTTACTTGGGTATTCAATGATGTTGGTGTCTAGTCATCATAATAGAAATCCAGGCTTGATTCTTGTACTTAAAATGGGCTGGATAATCTATGACAATGTCCAAGATATTTATTTATTTTATTCTCATTGGTTGTGGGGAATTTTTGACCTAGCCCTTTGAAGTATGTCATCAGAATTGTGATAGTATAAAGTTGTTGAGACTGAATCATCATCTTATCTGATTATTCTTGACATATCATTGTGAAATAAAAATGTGTGAGTCAAGAAGGTTCATTTAATCTAATCTCACAAATTTTCTAGAATTATATTTTAGTTTTTATCTTTGAAAATAACGCTAAACTCCCATTTTCATCGAGTTTTTAGCTTGAACACTATTTTTAATAGCAAGATAATCTTTAAAAAGTAATGATAGTCAAATATAATTAATTCATTTATCAGAAAGATAAATACTATCCGACATATCTTGGACTTTACTAAAGCTGTTCTAAGAATAAGTGACAGTATGACTGTGTTTCAAATCTCTTTTTCTGTAATTAAAAATAGCCTTAAATTTTCGTTGCTATTTGGAATGGAGTATAGTAGTCTACATAATTAATTATACTGTGTAACAATCTCATTTTGTTGAATCTGATCGTATTTCTAGAATAATCTTAGAACCTGTTATAATACTGGAACGCTGGTCAATTGATACCTATCTTTAATTGTTTTAAATTTAATCTCAATTGCTTCTAAAACAGTTACATTACAATCGTTTTCTGTAGTCTTTGTCTGATAATGTGATAATCATTGTTTCAACAATGTTTTGTTTAGTTGAAAATAACCATGTATGTATGACAAGATGTATGATCAAGAAGAAGGAAAAGAGTATGTCAAAACCGCCCAATATGATACATAGTCTCTGCCTAGTGCTCTGGGGGGAAAAGCGTGAGTTTCTGAATGTAAAAATAACGACTATGTTCAACAAACTAAACAACAAAGGTATCTTATAGAATTTTAGCACACCACACTGAAAAATATAGACTCATGTAAATTTTGTGAGGCTTACTTATCCTTGTCTTTTTCGAGGAAAATAATAATAATAATAAGGAAATAGGTTGTGTCGTGCTTTATAAATATATAAGGAAAGTAGGTAGGTAAGTACTTAAAATAAGACTTCCCCATAATCATAAGAGAACATAAATATCCTTATTGACAAATTAGCTCGGAGAATGTGGAACAGTTAACCCAGATTTCTAGAAATTTACAACTCATAATTATTACAACACTTATTTTGAGTTGAGGTCATGAAGTTTTCAATTATTTATGTTTGTTAAGTAAGAATAAAATAAAAATCTGTCCAGTCGTTTATTATTAATTATTTAGTTTTTAAGTAATGCTGTTAATTATAGAACGCCATTAGGAATTATTGCGGCTTCTAAATTCCGACTGATACATAAATCATCATTAGTCCGTACCCACAAAAGTTCCGGTTCACAAAAGATCAGCGATGGTCGAAGTGGCACAGGCGCAAGTCTGTTAAGGCCCCATTCACTCAATAGTCCGTACCCACCATCTGTAGGGAATAAGCTTCCTCCCCATTTTGCCATCTTATTTCAATCCTGCGTCATTCGCATCCAGGTTTTATCGGCGTTTCTATTGATGCTATCAACCCACCAGGCCGCCGGACCAACTCTTGTTTTGCCTAATCTCTGCCACCACTCTGTTAAGGCTTTACGCCACCTGCCATCACTTTGCCTGGCTACGCCCATTTGATGTGATAGAGACATGGCTAGTTCAAAAATTAACTAGCATCAAAACTAAGCTTTAAGAGTCCATGATCATGGTCATACATTTCCCTCTGAGGCTGTGGGCATCCCTTACCATGGCAATCCATCCTATTGTACAACTATGTACCTATAATGGGTCATGTTCATTATTTTAGTGAAATGTGAATACGAATGTTGGATATACCATTTAAATCAAATTAACTTTGTATTATGCTTATTCACATAATCATTATATCATGAATTAATCAAATAACTTGCGGTCTCAGCAGCCCTCCGTCCGGCTCTTTATGTTTAGTTCAAATGTACATTCTAATTAAAACAGTAATTAGCATAGAAACTAACAATCTGCTGCTAATTCAATTGTTACTTTAGTCGAATTTAGAACTCGGTCAGAGCACACGAGTAAATAACCCACAGAGACAAAACTTCGAACAATCGCGCTAGTGGACAATGGAAACATTATAATTTTGTGCGCGTCTAAAATCTTTGTCTCTGTGAGGCCAGGAGTCACATCTGTGCCAGGAGTGCACAAAATGATCACGTGACGCGCTCGTCTAATGTCTTCAATAGATTGTCCACTAGCGCAATTGTTATAAGCTTTATCTCTGAGGGGTATTTACTCATGTGGTCAGAGACTGTATAAGTACTCTAATTTTGTTAAACTTTTATAATAGTCTAGACTAGTGTACTTTGTGCCTGACCTAGTCATTACCGACAGTTGAAAAATCTGCATGACTCACTCTTTGGCATTCATTACAATCGATAGAAAGAGAGTTTGATCTTTTTCGTGTCCTTCACACACAAATAGATCGACTTGCATTACATTCTATCCTATTCTACTTCCTAGTAATATTATAATGCGAAAGTTTGTGACGATCTTTTGATTTTTGTGACTCAATCACGCATAAACGGCTGATCGGATTTGGGTGAAATTTGGCACAGTAAATTATTCTAGATTAAAGTATAAGGTAATTTTTAAGTCAATGCAAACGAAACACGGAGACGCTCGAGAAGAAATAAAAGTAAACATTCATCCAAATTCGGCGGCTTGAAAATTCTCTGACAGCAAGTTGACCACTACCTTGCCTCCACCAATCCGCACTGGGTACGCGTGGTGGAGTATGGCCCACTCCCTCTCACACTAATTCGTGAGAGGAGGCCTTTGCCTTGCAGTGGGATCCTACAAGCTATACTATAACTTACTTAAATCTTTACTCTGTATCTTAATTGTTCTTCAGTTTTATTCAAAGAAGACAGACACACACAGACATTAGAGTAGAGACATTGCGAAAATAAATCTATAATAAAACAATTAAAGATAAGCTCGATAATTTCTTTTTAAAATAGAACATAAAGGTGACACAAGCAAGATAAAAAAGATATGTTGTTTAACAGGATAATAATGACTTGCCGTCTCATTTTATAGGTATATACCGTTAAGACGCTGTTATACCGTCGAGGCCGTTTTTTGAACAAGAACGAAAGTGTTTTAAACTGTGTTTTAAAGTCTGAAATTAAATTATGTCTTATTTAAGGATCGGGCGGATGGGCGACTGTTCTCAATTACACGATTAGATTAAGTTTACTAGATAGAAAAAAATCCCAAAGTTACCCCTTTTTGTTATGTTTTTTCAATACTATGATTAAACTGCTAATATTTAACTTTTTATTCTTGTACTTAACTAAATACATTAAATATTTCTAGTGAACTCAGGAGAAGTTTTAGCTTAGAAACTCCCATGAGCAAAGATATTGACGAAAAACACGTTTTTTTGCGATCCTGCTTTCAATTGGAGCGGGATGGCTAATTGTAAACTTATGCTTGCAAGAAAGAGACGCTTGCACTGGGATAACCTAGCCTTAAGTAATTGACTTGTAGGTAGGTATGATTGACCCACACTCTTGTGCAAGGTTATGCAATTGCTACTTGTTTTTTTCGTTGAATGTGTACCTAGTTACGTATTTTATAGGTATGGATATTATACTGAATGTTCTACTTTGTTACATTGTTCATTGTGTGGTTATCTGGAATGTTTTTATTTATATAACTGGCTAATAACACGTAAAACAGTTAATCTAGCGTCATTGTTATTGTCAGGGTAGTATCATTTGCAACTTCGATTAAATTCGTGATAAGAATCTGCTCACGACTATATTCCCCTAGTGGATAGTCAGAGGTACCTTCATGATTTTACTAGTACCTACTAGTAGTACCGAAACTCGTGTCAAGTGTGACTGGTAGTTAACCCGCCGACGTTGCGTCGTCACTTATACGGGTAGATACAATACATGCCTCTAAATTAAAGTATGCAAGTTTTCTCACCATAAAGAACGAAATTTGTGATGAGTATGTTAGAGTGTAAACTCTTTCTGTATCATTTATGGTTTTGCCTATGACAACATTGTAAAGAAAAACGTGAGCTTTTGTTTTTAGACTGATTATGTAACTCCATCTGTGAATACACATCATCCTGGTTTTAAATACGTTTTTCAATTAATCCTAATATGGTAGCAGAGCGTGGTTTGCTTGGTTCACGCATTGATTGTTAAACGCGGTTTTGTGGATATCCCGCAAATATGGCTGGCACCGGACCGGACCTAGCAGAGGTCCGTGGATCGTAACCACGCTCTGCTACCATATTAGGATTAATTGAAAAACGTATTTAAAACCAGGAGAGTAAAGATAATTTAAATGATTTGTTTGGTTTTATAAAATACTTACTACCCCTATACCCCCTCGGGGAATCCAGTCGTGAGCAATAATGTCAGAAAACAGTCTAGTGCAATATTTATTCTATTACTCATGCCAGAGTCTAATCAAAGTATGTTAATTTCAGCCTGTTTATTGACTTTTATTTAGGCTAGGTTATCCGCTTGTTTGAGTTTTATAAAACAATCTGAGACTTAGAAAATTGTGCTATAAATTCTGAAATAAATACATGTCTAACTTAAGAATCTACTCTAGCCAAAGTCGCATTCAGTTACAAGATCGAATGAACTTGACTCAATAAAAAAGTATCCCAAAGTTACAGTACGTTTTTTTTTTCAATATTATTATTAAACTTTTTATTTTTGTACTTAACTAAGTGCATTATATATATCTAGCAGAATTTGGAGCTTGGAAACGTCGTTTTTTGCGATGCTGCTTTCAATTGAAGCGGGATGGCTAATTTCAAACTTATGCTTGTAAGAAAGTGACGCTTGCAGTAGGATAACCTGGGCTTAATACCAATTTTTCTTCAATCCGCAGTGCATCTTCATCATATGGTGCTACATACCGACTGAATTCAACGGCTCCCTGATTATCTACCACCGCGTCATCCGCCCTTACTACCAGAAGCACCACGCACGCATTGACGAAATGGCCAGCTCGGGTAAGAGATTACTTTATTATTTTGGAACTTGTGGAAAGATTTTGACAAGCTAGGCAAGCTAGACCAGAACAGTGGAAAACCTTGCTTGAAATTAAATGTTTAAATAATTTTATTTACACGGTACATTACACTAGATAGAAAAAAATCTCAAAGGTACCCCTTTTTCTTAATTTTAAATTGTACTGTATATACGCAATTAAATTAAAATATTATCTTGGTCAAATAACAAAAGCTATTCTCCTAGGTATTTTTTGTTTACATTATTTACTTCAACACAATTCCAAAATAACTATCAAGAGTGTCTCGCCATCATGCTACCCCGCCCGGGGTCTATTAGAAGAGTATTAAAAAAGTAAGCATAGACTCATGTCACCCATATATAAATACAATCACTGACACTTTGTCTCCATCGCTCGCCAGTGGGGCTGATAAAGTAGGGGATAAGGAATAGACCCATCTGATACATTGGGTCCAGTTACCGTTTGGTCCAGTATGTCCGTTACGTCCAATTAGAACAATTATAAAAGTCGAAAAATAGTAGTGCGATAGATTATGCTAGGGAGACATATTGCATGGCTTTACTGGTCTGGTTTTTGGATGCCTACTTAAACTGTCTAGCTACAATATAATTACAAATGTAAGAAACGATACACAATCTTATTACTGTTGCAATTAGAAACATTTTTCTGTAAATACAAAGGCAGTTTCATATTTATTTACATTTTGATTCATGTAATTTTAGAGGATCTTCTGAAAGACATTGTGAAGAACGCCAACAAACACATGGACAAAACCATGAAAAATTTCAACGAGGCTCTGATCAATAAATTGGGCGTTCATAGCGATTAAGTCATATTTACAGGTACATAAAGCACAATATCGCTAAGCATAGCTTTGCATGGCGAAGGGGAAACGTGTTATGTTGCTGTTCTTAAGTCAATAGATGGTGTTTAAAAGAACGCTTACAGTTTAACTTTAGATGCACAAGAAACACATTTTATTTTGTAAATTTTTAGCGCCATCTATTGAAATCTGGCATCAGTCTATCTATTTATCTTATACCTACTATCTATTACTTATAAATTATAACGTAACCAATAATGTTCATATTATTATGTTCTTTGGGTTATTTAAAAACCGTACTGTCCTCTTTCTTGGGTGTTTCAGTAACTCCCATCTTAGTGCGTAGTCACACGAGCTGCTTTTCAACTGCATTGTGGCATGCTAGCCGTGCTGGTGCCTACTTTCTCTGCTTCAAATAAATGTGCTTTGGGCCCATCCATTCATTTTAGATTTATCTAAGTCTAAAGGCAGCGTGAGACGGCTTCGACACTCCGCTGGCAGTTTGAATTTAGTTGGTCTGACTGCAATGTAACTGAATCACAACTGCAAACTAAAAATGCAGTCGGTTTGCACTTGCGATGCAGCCAAACCGACTAGCAGTCGGGTTGCAGTTGAAAAGCAGCTCATATGACTTTAAGCACTTACATGTGTATGTACCTACATAACATTATAATTATATTAAATCTTCGACTCAATTTGTCATTACATTTCGACTCTCGCGACACTTTCGACATTTGAAATATTTGTTACGAACAGAATTTTCGTAACTATACAAGGTGTTACAAAACTACAAATAAACATTTAAGGGGGTGGTGTAGACCATCAAACTGAACAACTTTCACTATGGGACCAATATCGAAATCGCGAAAAAAAAAATGTATGTTCTATACTCTACAAATCGACTAGAGCTAAAATATGTATGGGATAACAAATTTTTTTTTTCGTGATTTCGATGTTGTTCCCATAGAGAAAGTTGTTCAGTTTGACGGTCTAAACAACCCCCTTAAGAGTTTTAAAAATTTATTCTTACTTATGAAACACCTTGTATAGAAAATTATACGAAAATTAAAATTATAATAACGTAGAAAATTATAAATCTAGTCGATTTATAATTTTTAAATGAGGTGTTCTACACTTTGCACAGACATAGTATAGTAGCGTACGTACACTAAAATATATTGTAAAATTTTGTAGCACTGGTTATCTCGCTTTCTTATAAACACAGTAAAACCCGATGTCATACCTACAAAATGTTTGTTTTAAATAAAATCGTAAAACACACTAGGTACAATGTCCTACCACAACCAATAATATACGAAACCGCAGACCAAATTTTTTTACGTATCTTTATTGGTTATCAAATAGCAAATTATTTATAATATCTACAACAAAAAAACTTAAATGTTATAGCGTCAATTACATGACAGGGATTATTGACGCGAGTTTATGTATGTATGTCAATTACATATGATAACACTTTTTAAATGAAATATTGTTGAAAATCAGAACTCTCTTTATTTCATTACAGTGTCAATAGTTTTTTGTTGTTTTGGTCTTTTAGTACTTATAATAGTATATTGGAATAATAATATATTTTTATTAGGACCATCACATAATGTCAATGTCCAAGAGATGGTGCAGGTTGCAAATGCCAAGATACAGAAGTCTTTAAAAAGATTAAGCAATTAGCATTACTTTTGTCGGGTCAAGATGGGTATTGCATTGTAGGTTTTTATTTTTTTTATTTCTGTAGTTTTTTGTTATTTTAGTTCTGTAATGTACTTACCCTTTTTGTAGCAGTTTCATTGTCGCATAGATTTTTCGTATTTATTCATTATTCGTATTAAAACATGTCTTATTTACGTTACATACGTAACTTATGAGTTATGAAATAGAAACGAAGGAATACAGATTTCTTTTATTGCCACGTATAAAATAAATCTTGATATTTTTTTTCCTTTCTACTAGTATTTAACTCCATTGAGACTGTAAAAAAAACTAGCTTTTTTGTTTAGTAGACTACCTAAATGAGATTTAGATTGCACATGACTTTTTTATTAAATTCACGGTAAAACTGTATGTATAATATAACAATAGCTTACTAGATAAATAGCTTGAAAATATAGGCATTTACACGATTCTGTCAATAGAATAGAGCACAATCCCATTCAAAAATATCCCTGAAACTCTGTTTAAACACCCTCTTAATTTACCCCGAAACTTGCTGAGAACGCAAGCATTTTTCCTCTTGTTCTAACATTGTCCCTGATTTTTAGGTAAAAAGGATTAGAAGATATTAGATTCATACAAATCATCGAATTGGTAAGTGAAGTACATTAAAAGATTTGCTTACAGTCGCTCTGTGACGACATAACACTAACTGCGCTATTTGCCTCTGATGTAAAAAATTTACTCTTGCAATTTTCGTAAAATCTGGCAGGAAATATAGTCGAGAACAGAACTCATGTTGTTTGACACGGCTTCATACTGTTTATATGTCTAACGCTCAACTATGTAGGTTCTTTAGGTAGGGGTTGAAATAATTATGTGTAAAAGCACTTCACAGTAGTTCATAAATAAAAGACAGACAAACAGACAGACTTCATATTTCATCCCCTCCCGGACCGCTCTGGTACCTAAGGCACTCAGCTAATTTAGACCAGTATAATCTATGCCAATGTTAGGCCGGCATTCCACACAGCGGAGAGGATTTATCTAAAATGAATCAATAGAATTGCTCAATTTTCCTTTCTTTACAGAATTAGAGTATTTTATTGGTTGATTTTACACATCTCCGGTCCGCTTCGCTTTGGTGGATTGGCCTTTTAATTGGTTTGTTTTGTACCTACGTTCATATTACTTATCAGAGTACTGAACAGCCGTAAAACCTTTAAATATTATCAGAGTTTTTGGTTAAGCTAGTAGTTGACATGGCAACCCTTATCTTTCTTACCAACATGATATCAATTTATAGTACTTTATAGTACAATGCCTCATGAATAAACAAATTGAAATAATTAATAATTTTGTTTTCCTGTAGGTAGGTTGTGTAATATTGGTTTAACTGTAGTTAGTTACATTACGTAATATGTATTTATTGATTTAATGTTATTATTTTAATTTCGTTTACTTGCAATATTTCGAGTCTAATTTAGACATACTTACATAATATAAAACTGCACTAACTTTTGGACTAACATAGTGTAATCTCTAAACTAAAATAACTAATATTTCCTGCCAGATGCAAACTAATAATTACTAATATTATTAACAATTTCTTCCTACTATCCACTGACACGATGTAGTATAGATATTTAAAAAATATATGTTATTATAATTGACACTAATTACTCATAATACACAATACAAAAAACAGAGAGATATCGATAAAATATAAAAAAATTAAAAAACATTTAGGGCCACTTACATCAATACAAAATATCTTTAGTATTACAAATACAATGGAAATGGCTTTTATGGGTTAAAATCTGTGACTTTGATCTTTCGAATAAATTTATGTTGTAAGGTGGTTGGTAAAAAAAACACTGTTAACCAGAGAATCAAAAAATGAAAAAAATACATAAGTAGTTATACCTAGTGACGCTACTTCTATTTTCCGTAATTGGATAAGTAGTTCAAGAAATTTAATTTGCACCGATTCGTTTACCAGGAGTGCGATTTTTGAATCTCATTCGGTGAGCTTAGCATTTGAAAATGTCAAAATTAGAAAGATACATATCTCAGAAAGATACCTACATAATTATCTCCATAGTAATTTTGACATTTTCAACTGCTGAATTCAGCGAATGAGATTCAAAAATCGCACTGCTGGACTGTAGGCGAATCAATGCAAATTGATTCCACATCGATAAATATGGGTAAACTCTTAATACGCCTTATGACTACTGCTTATGTTAGTGTCGTCTTTTGTGTTGGTGCAAGGGGCCTTTAATGTGGGAAGTTCTTCCATTTCAGTAATAGATTTTTCTCCCCTCCGGACGGAAAGCGCCAATTTTCGTCCCACTGCGCTAAACGAAGTTGCCGCTTTCTACCTCCGTCGAGGAGAAAAATAGTATAGCTACTAACCTCATGCAGTAAATAAGAAAGCCTCAGATCACATGTAATTGTTTACACAATTACATGTGATCTGAGACCTTTCTTACTTTCCTGCCTCGGTGTGTAATCTATTAAATATAGTGTTACTTTTTTTCATTCCAGCCAGTCGCCTCGTAGCTGATGCAGTAAGGAAGAACAACTAAATTAAACTTTACCTTTAACAAACTTTACTGAGCGAAAAGTACAAAACTGCACCCGCTAATTATATTCACAAGCTTAGCACAATCATTGGCCATAAATATTATTATAATAACAAGGCCATTTTTTGCAGATTAATAATTCGATAAGGAATTGTCTTTTATTGTTTCAAAAAACGTCTCAATATGAACTATAATTGAAATCGAAGATAGAAGAATTGAAATCTGAATTTTATTCAATACCTGTAGGTATCTGCAAAAAATGTGGTCGACGTTTTTTTTGTACCATAAAGACGTATTATTAAGTCGCACGTTCATACCAATGTTCTTATCGCCTTTTTAATTTTGTTAACCTGTAAAGAATTTTGTCAAATGCGTTTTGGATATCTAGAACTGATTTGACTAGCTAGACTTTAGGTTGGACAAACTGAAAGACATTTTAATATTAATAAAAGGCATGAAAGCTATCTCCATCCCTTATGGGAAGTAATCTTATCTTGCCAATTTTTTTATATCGACTTTTCAAGATAATAAAACGATTCGACTCTTGTCCAAAACGTTTACAGACTGGGCATATTGATTTTATAAAAAAAACATTGTAATATTTCATAGTTAAGTTTTGTTTAATCGTGACACAATTTTGTAAAACTTTTTTAGTTTAAAAATTCCTAGTTGAATCTATTTCTGTCTCTGCTGTTATTTTAAGATCTTCGGGTTCTTTTTTTCCTTAGAAGCTTAAGTTAACTTCGGTAGTCGTTTTATTTTTCCCTATTCTAAGATCTCTATATGTGGAACAATGAATTTCTAACTGCTTTATCTATATAGAATTGCTCAAGGAATGTTAGTAACAATTTTATCTGTTGTATTTTCTGTATACGGTTAAATTATGTTGTATGTCTTTTAAGTTTTTAATGTCTTCCCCTCAAAGAGCTTGGGTGTTGCTATTGTCAATTTAAAAACTAAAACGAAAAGACACATTTATAAGACGGTTTTAAAGTCTTAAAACATTGTAATATTTTTCAAAAATTTGAAATTTGGCTTAGCAATGTATAAACCCCCGCATAATTAGCGAGTTTTGACAAATTTGCTTGCAATGTTACATCTATGTTAGTGTGCCTACAGAATTTGTCTGTCAGTGTTATAAATGAATTGTTAATGTCATTTTTCACGTAATAAAAAGGAATTCATTGTATTGTAGTGTATTACTTCTATTAATATTTCACGCGGTTTAACCAACCAACCAACTCAATCGGCACAGGCATTGATATTATTGATATTTAATGATTGTTAAAATTATAGGTAATGTTTTTCCTTATAAAAAAAGCAGCTGGCACATACATTCATATATTGGCGTCTTTTTTCAGTTCTACGACAAACCTCCGTAGTGGCTGTGTGAGCGCCTTAATCTTAAGGGTATATTACCGTTGGCGCGCTCCTTACAAACGAAGTCTGGTAATATTTTCAATTCCTACTATCCAAATAAATAAAAAATCCAATTAAATTAAGGTAAATGAAATTTTTCAGAAACAAATCTCTATGATTTTCTTTAAAATATACAGTTTCAATGCTAGGAATAATTTAATATTTGTATGGAAATCTTTGAGGCATTGTTACTTTAAAACTATTAATTTTAACGAAAATCGGACAACATACAAGCATAGAGATTTGTTTCTAGATTGTTTCAGCAAAATTTCATTGACTTTAATTGGTTAGTATTGAAAATATAACCAGACTTCGTTTGTATGTAGCGCGTCAACGTAATATACCCTTAAGGAGCATTAGTAGAACGACACTTTGGTATTAAGCTAACAGTGGACAACTGTACAAGCTTGATAAACAACGATCTACTTATCGCAACGTATTTATAACATATAGTTGAAAGAACAATAGCCTATTGGCAGTAAAGTTACTCATTGATTCAAACTTGTAGACAAGATACCGTGGATATAATATAAACCAATAGATACCAATTTTCCCTTACAAGCATGGAAACACGATAATTGGCCATGGCGGTAGGTGATGTTCGTCCTTCTTTCGTACGTGTCAGTTGTCGATGTTTCCATCTTTAACCCTTAAACAGGCATAGTACGATTTATCGACCACATAAAAGTAACTGACAATGTACCTACTAAAAACTTACAATAAGGTTCATTATTGAATTTAAATATGGTGGCCAAGGCCTGTTTAAGGGTTAATACTGTAGACAGGTTAGCGTTGTCACAGAATAATAACTAGTAACTAGCGTTACAGAAGCTTTACTTCGCAATGGTTTTCAAAGAAATATGTACTCAATCTGATAAACAATCGCGTTCCGGCCGAGCACGTGTTCATTTACATACCTACCAATTTTTTTTGAGGGAATATGGGCCTTAATTCACTGGACTACGGTTCATAATAAGTTATACGTGGTTATACGTATTGAAAGAGTTTATTGCGGCAGCCTACTACATTGGCCCTTGCGCAATGGCCGCCGCCTGTAGACACAGGCCTGGCGTTGTCTTTTACGGTATAGTCCTCTCTCACTCGTTCTTATCAGTTTTCCCATTTATAGAAAGTGACAGCAGTTCCAGGGTGTTGTGGATAGAGTTGAGAAACTACTTTTTGTTTATCAACTAACTAAAGTACCTATAGCCAATCTTGGTTATCTATCACAAAGGTTAGGTTGTGGGCTTGTGGCAATAGAAAATCTGTGGCTACATATGCATCGGTTTTATTCTTATAAACATACCTACATGCACGATAATTTTCTGCTAGAAATGTACAATTCATACACATTTATCAACAAACTCTTTATTCTAAACTAAAAGTACTATGCTACAATATTTTATAATCTAAAGACATCCTTACATGAAAAGCTAGGTATCAATACTTATAAACTCTGCATTTCTAGAGGTATGAAATTACACTGCGTAATTTCGGCGGTCACATGAACAATTACGCCAGGTGGTGTCACGGGCCGCGGGTATAAGAAAATTTGCATAAGCTATTTCGGCAGGTGTTCTTGCACTAAGGCTGGCCTATAATTCAAATTGGTTGAATATACTGACATGCTTATCAAGACTGCAGTAAGTATTTTTTGGCAAAATGAGCCACATTTATTTTCTGAATCCTTGTGACGAGCTCTTTACACATCGACCGTACTTACTGCAGTCTCTCTTAAAATTTCTACCTCTTTCGAATGTGATATTACATTAAGTATCAAAGTTTCATATTAGAGCTCGCCACAAGGAAGCATATATTGTAAGGTTTAGGGCCTGTTTGATAAGTTCTTGTTAGCTTATCCGACAGCTCATTTGACATATTTTGTAAGAAGAATATGTCAAATGAGCTGTCTGATAAGCTAACAAGAACTTATTTGGAAGTGGTAAATCTAATTAGTTGGCAAAACTTAACAAGCGCATTTGGTATCTGTTACTAAGTGTAATTGCGTGATAATGACCCGCCTCCCGGTCATATGATAACAGGTCAATGTCCACCCCCGCCCCGCGTACTGCAGCCTTTCGTACGATAATAATAATTTCTTTAATCATCAATACCAATTATAAACATTGATAACAAGTGCCCTGGTTCAGTTTCGCCAACTAATTCGAAATAACCTTAGGTATATAAATCTACCCCGCCAAAAATACCACATAGGCAGGTTCTCAAAGTTAAGACTCGAAATCGACCAAAGCAAAGTTGTGCGGGGTCTGGTTGGCTTCTCTCAAACAATGAAAATTTAGCAAATCGATTGGTTAGTTTACACAGCTCTGCTCTGTCCGCTCCGCTTTGGTGGATACCGAGTCTTGCCGCTCTTATTATGCTGTTTAATAATAATCTATCTAAGAAGATGCAGCGGCGGCTTTCTCAGCTTCTTTCAACTTCTCCAAATTCTCCTGTTCGGTTTGTCTGTTTCGCCACGCTGTCATGTAGGTTCTGGGGTGAATGGGGAAGAATCCTGATAGACCTGTAACCAAAGTAATTATTTGAATTTCATGGACTATAAGGGTCAGCGCACACCTAACGGAGAACTGTTTGAGCAGTTCTCATTAATCAATTGATAATGAACACAATGTCAATTGAAATAGAGTTGAAAATTGCGTGCAAGATCTCCCTGTGATGTGTTCGTATAATTCTTCACGCTATTTTCAAATCTATCTAAATAGTATTTGAGTTCATTAGCAATTGATGAATGAAAACTGCTAGAACAGTTCTCCGCTATGTGTGCGTTGACGCATACCCCTAGCTTTGGAAGGCTTGGATGCACTCACATGTATCCATCCTTTACTATTGGGCATTACAACTTAGGTAGGTTGAACTTTATCTTACTGTACTTAAAGTTCAATTTATTATTTATTATTAGCCTTTTGCAGAGATAGTTACATTAGTTCTAATGTTACACGCTTATATTAGTTCTCATCTTCACTCTGCGCATCCAGAGACGCATAGGCCTCTTCCAGTTCAATATGCTAAGTAAAATATTGCCATATGCGGGTCCCATGTAAATTAGAGCTTTCTGACATGTGAGGGAGGAATTCGGTATGTCAAGTTTTTTTTTGGAGGGCTGAATCGAAAACCATTTCGAGATAATTGTCTCAATAATCATATTTTCTATATCATAGATTTTAAAATGAAAGGATTACGGATATTTTTAATAAAATAACGTCGTTTTTCGGTACGTCCAGTGACGTCACTGGCATACCTGTGAACTCCTTGTTAAACATAAAATCAACTTAAAATAACCGGCCATTAAGAAAAAACAAAACATTCACAATGTCAGATTTTGACATTTGATGTTGCCGTATCTGTTTTCAGCATAGAGTTAGAAAGAGGAGGCACGTTTTACTTTTTTTAAATATAGCAGTAGGTAGTGTTTCTCCATGGAGTTCGAATTATTTTTTCTTCTCCATTTTTGCACTTAGAGATTACAGATCAAAATAATTTAAAAATTAAATTTATATTGATAAACTCGATGAATCGCAATAAAAATGAAATTGGTGTCTTAAAATTATGTCTTCTATCCGTAAAAAATATAAAAATGACGACCAAAAAAAACTTGACATACCGAATTTCAGGTTTTATGACATACCTAATAATTCAGCGACAGGTGATGAAATGTGAGCCCCTTTTCCAAGCCAATATTTAATACGCTCAAGGTTAAGCGCTACCAGTTTCTCATTATAGACATTGGGCATGGGATCATAAGAGCCCAGTTGTTCTATTACTGGCTGGCTGTTTAGTCTTTTACGCTGAAAAGAGAAAAGTAAATAAAGCAATTTTAAGACAAGAATAGAATGAAACACAATTACAAGATATCCTTTAGTTTATTAACCTCTCGTATGTAGACATTCCAGACACAATAGAATTATTATTGTCTTTGTGACGGATCCGTCACAAACACATATGAGGGGAATATACAAATTTTAGGAACAGATGTTATTATGCAGGTATCATTAATATTAATGACACCAAAACCTGTGTCTAAAACCGCTAAAGTCCAGTATAAGGTTGGCCGTCAACATACCGTTTTCACCCATTCCCGTAAGAACAATTGAAAACGGGTGCTACTTTGTGCACATGCAGTTTCACCTGGCAAGTTTTATTCTTACATTTTTATTCAGTGTGCTCTCGACCCCAGTCCCGTTAACATGGAGTGTTGTCAGGCGTAAATGCATGAATTCGCAGGAATTATCCGGAAAATGTATTTGATTTGCATGTCAATTTATCGGATGATGATGACCAGTTAGTTCCTTAGCAATAGTTTCCAAGGAATCTCAATAAAGAGTTACATCTAAATATATCTATCTTATCTATATCATCTGCCGAGCATGCGGAGCGGATGAGGACCATGGAACATATCCTTTGTGACTTTGATGTCATTGTTGTCAGTGTGATGGATACCCAAAACCGGGAGATCTTAGGTTTCTTCTCCTCAATGGTATTGCCTCCTTCATCGACCATGTATTTGAAGGGTAAAGAAAGCAAAAGTATTGGGCTAACACAAAAGATCCCACTGGGTCGAAGTGTTGCTGGCCGGCCAGCCCCCACAACAAGATAAGATAAATACATCTAGTTTTAACTTATGAAAGCGGTATGTGGACCGCCACCTTAAGAAAGAGCTATCTAGTACTACATAACATAGCTAAAGTTACTAGGTAAGTACCTAGGATAATTTTATACCACTGACATATACTCTAGCGATAGACAAGCTTGTTCAAACAAACAACATGTCAAACAAAATGACACATTGTGGTATGTCATTGCCATAGTGACGAAGTGAACTCAGGAACATCAATGCGGTGCGCTCACCGCATTCAAGTGGAACATGTTGCTTCTATGAAAGGGTATGTGTATCGCTAGAGTATATGTCAGTGTTTTACACATATAAGTAGTGTGAATATACGACACATAGAATAAAAGTAAGCCTAATATTGAGACTCGGGATTGTAGCTATCGAAGTTAATGTTGTTTCGTAAATGAATTGACAAAGTTGGGACTAAAATAGCATGATTTTTATATACTTACTTGTGTAACAGAAATGTGAAAGAATGGCCTATTTGTACATCCCTGACGAACAAGACGAATAGATTTAGCCGCCTTCGCGAAGTACCGGCCAGTTCCACTCGCTGGAGGCAGCGGCATATTTAAGTTTTTGAATTAAATTCCGATTTTTTGACTCCACAACAAGATAACCTCAAAATGTTAATGACGTTTCGTTTAGAAATCTGTTACTGTTAGCTGTCAGAACAGAAGATGAATATGTCATAAATTTCTGAACGGTTCTTTTTTTTTTAAGTTTCTGGCCCTGGTGCATTACTTTTTGCTACTTCCGGAATCCACAAAAAATGCTTACATAATGATATTTACCACAGAATGGATATCCTATCAGAAAAACACCTTCATACAGGCTCGCGGCGAATGGCACACCCTACATGCGCAGCGTGCCGCAATACGTAAACGTTTACGTAAGAGTATGAGCGGCAGTTTGGCAGAAAAATCGCTGCGCATGTGCGACATAAAAGAGTAGAAAATAAATGAGGGCGCTGCCTCCACGCAAGAGCATCAAAATCACGCATAAGCTGGCAAGACCGACTATAATTTGTACTGAAATATTTAGTTCCTGCTGTCACCGTTTTCTCCTCTTTTATGTCGCACTGTAGGGTAGGTAGTCCACTTAACAAAGCAGGTGTAGAGTGCGTGAGCTGGATCGTAAGAAATTTCTTCAGAAATGTGTTCAGGATGCCTAGAGGGTAAACATACTAAAAGTCCTCGCCTCTAGGGGGGGCGCCGGGTGGGGGGGGAGGGGGTTAAAGTTCCCACTTTTGAGTTTTTCGCTAATATCTTTAAAACGGTGCGTCGTAGAGAAAAATTGTCTTCTACGTAATGAAAGTAAATAAAACTTCCTACAACTTTTGTCTTATACACTTTTTAGAATTCCTAACTATTTTTGAAGTACACGTTGTGGAAAAGTGAAATTTTCGAAAAAAAAACCAACTTTCAAACGTTACCTCTTGCCTGCTACTTCAATCGTGTTATTTTGGGATGAAAAATAGCCGGCATGTTAATCCAGGACCTAATTTACCTACATACCAAATTTCATACAAATCTGTTCAGCCATACATACAGTCATCGAAACATTTATCATTTTTAATTTAAATTTTATTTTTTAATCCGTTTAGGTCGTGAAGGCGCTGACAAGAGTCCTTCTTCCAAAGCACCCTCATCTTCAGTGGATGGTTCTTTCTGGAGGAACTCTTCACAATCTTCACCATCGTCTTCGCCAAGAGACACGCCGTTAAGACATTTCCCTTGGCAGTGGAGGCATGCCGCAGAACATTTGAGCATTGCTTTACGACATCCACATTTGCCACTACCACAACCCTTAGCGCAGCGGCAAAATATTGTTTTTAATAGGACCTCCGGTGCGGGCAAATCATTAGTTGTTATTGGCACCAGGCTGCCTCCTTCATGTTTCCATCCCCACTCTTGAGGAGGCAGCTCATTCCCAAGCCACAGTTGCACTTGGTGGTAGGTGCGCTGTGAATTCTGTTTAACTGCGTTCTCAGTTGGTGGGAGGGAGCTGAAGTCAGGCTTAATCTTTGCCAATGATCTCATGAACAACTGATAGCGATACTGGTTGAGGGAAGTCAGTCTTGTTGGCGCTCCATACCATTGAAGAAAGCACATTTTCCCAGCGTCATCAACTTCACTGTGCGTGGAGGCGGGGTTATAAAAGGTCGCTGCTGCTTCTTTGATGACATCTGACTTCAAGTACAGTTTTGAGAAACCCACTTTGCTTCTTCTGAAAGTTGCAGATGTTGTATCGCACCCGGTAAATGAATGTAAGAACAGGATATGTTCATATCCATGTTGCTGCATCTCTTGGGTGGATAGCACGATGGTTTTAGTTTTCCCTCGGCCAGGTTTCAGCAGCAGGATGTCTTGGGTGGGAGGAGTGGAAGCTATCAAAAGCACAGCAAGGTCGACATCTTCACCAACGACAATTACAGAGCTATCAGTCGATTTTTCCACAGCGGTTTTCACGATAAGGACATCAGCATCATCGGTGGCCTGGAGACTTTGTATCCCTTTTTCCTAAAGCTTTGTCTGCAGTAAGGAAATGAGCTGACTTTTATTGTAAGGGTTAGACAAGAAATCTTCTTGTTTTACTGTTATTGATGTGCTCCAAGACAAATTGATATCAGCCGATCTCTTCATTTTGTATCGTCGCTTCTGTTCTTGTGACTTCGTACTGTTTGCTGAGTTTGAACAAGACTGACTTCCCTCAACCAGTATCGCTATCAGTTGTTCATGAGATCATTGGCAAAGATTAAGCCTGACTTCAGCTCCCTCCCACCAACTGAGAACGCAGCTAAACAGAATTCACAGCGCACCTACCACCAAGTGCAACTGTGGCTTGGGAATGAGCTGCCTCCTCAAGAGTGGGGATGGAAACATGAAGGAGGCAGCCTGGTGCCAATAACAACTAATGATTTGCCCGCACCGAAGGTCCTATTAAAAACAATATTTTGCCGCTGCGCTAAGGGTTGTGGTAGTGGCAAATGTGGATGTCGTAAAGCAATGCTCAAATGTTCTGCGGCATGCCTCCACTGCCAAGGGAAATGTCTTAACGGCGTGTCTCTTGGCGAAGACGATGGTGAAGATTGTGAAGAGTTCCTCCAGAAAGAACCATCCACTGAAGATGAGGGTGCTTTGGAAGAAGGACTTTTGTCAGCGCCTTCACGACCTAAACGGATTAAAAAATAAAATTTAAATTAAAAATGATAAATGTTTCGATGACTGTATGGCTGAACAGATTTGTATGAAATTTGGTATGTAGGTAAATTAGGTCCTGGATTAACATGCCGGCCTATTTTTCATCCCAAAATAACACGATTGAAGTAGCAGGCAAGAGGTAACGTTTGAAAGTCGGTTTTTTTTCGAAAATTTCACTTTTCCACAACGTGTACTTCAAAAATAGTTAGGAATTCTAAAAAGTGTATAAGATAAAAGTTGTAGGAAATTTTATTTACTTTCATTACGTAGAAGACAATTTTTCTCTACGACGCACCGTTTTAAAGATATTAGCGAAAAACTCAAAAGTGGGAACTTTAACCCCCTCCCCCCCACCCGGCGCCCCCCCTAGAGGCGAGGACTTTTAGTATGTTTACCCTCTAGGCATCCTGAACACATTTCTGAAGAAATTTCTTACGATCCAGCTCACGCACTCTACACCTGCTTTTGGATTATTCTTTGAGCGAACTAAGGTAACTATATCAGCTTTTAGGAGCTTTTGTTTTTTTGGTAGGATAATTTTAGTTATTCGGTGATTCTACCCTACGCTTCTACCTGCATGAACTCTACCTAGGCAAATAGAAAAAACATTCCTTGCTCAGAATTCCTTGAGTTTAGGTATTTACTAAGATAGGTACCTACCTAACTTCGTAGTTACCTACAGTTTTTCTCGATGACTGTAACTAAGTACCTACATTTTTTCAAAATCGGTGAATGAAGAAGTAAAATACTCCAAAAGTTAGGGTTAGTCTCCTAAGAACGACGTTTTCTTGTAGCTATAATGCTTCTGGTAGCTGTCCTTTGTGCCCCATCTCAACTTTCCACCCTAATTAGACTGTCTTCTAATCAATGCAAAACACCTCAATTTTCATTGAAAAAATGTAAGTAAGTAATTTTCTTTTCTCATAACCCTATAACTATAGTTAGTTAAGTAAACCTAGTTAGTTAGGCGTAGATTAGATACAATATCTCGCTACACGAAATAGCTTAGAAGCCCTCCCCAAAAAATACTCTAAAAATAGGACACAAAGTAGTTCTGTTGTTCGCCGCATGTGTCAACGTCGCCACCATCGACCTCCGAGGAAGACGGGCGTAATTTTTACGAGGAGAGCACAGTTAGCGATTCCCCGCTTTTCATTCATCCTTCTAACTAGCGTTGGATCTGAGGGCTAGGGGTGGGAAAGTAAAATATCGATAGGTAGTAGAACTCCTAACAGACCAGCATACAACGGGCCCAAGGCCGAGCGGTCTTGAGAGCTGTGGAGACACAAGCGGCCCACGATGGCCACGTCCTTCAGCTATGAGATTACGAATAACAGGAAGATCTACTCAATTATGACTACCTATTGACTAGGACTGTAGTGTATGCAAATCGTGGCAAGAGTTTGAAGGTGGTACCTACATGCTACATCCTGATTGTTTAATATTTATGTATCTACATCGGAGAGACTTATAAACCTGGTACTATTGTAAGATTGTAACTATGGTACCTACGATTAGATCCAAATGTCATTATCTCGTAATGTTGTCTGTCTTCTTACAAACAAAATGGTTAAAGCGTCATTCGTTTTATAAGAATTATCTTCTGAATTCTAGGTCCTACTCAATTATTCGGTAGAGGATGCACCATGCCTATGAGATGGACCGATGCAGTCAAGGAAATTGTTTTGCGTCCTTTTCGTTGTTATCCGAATTTGCACCTTTTGATTACTAAACGACTTCGGGTTTTGTCGGGAGACTCTGCACACACGAACTTTTACTTTGACTGATTTTATACCGAGGTACTGCTTTACCGATGCTTGGGCACCCTAATCAAACAATAATTGCCTACAGGCTATGCAAGGCAGGCTAGGCTACCGGCGTCTAGGATAAATTCGATAAGGCTTTTTTCCCAGAACCTCTATAATCAACTGTCCCAGTGGTAGCTGATCGTTGCGTGACTATATAGGACATGACTGTTGTGCTTAAAGATTCCGATTCTTCCTAGCGTGTGCCCAGCACCGAAAGAGTCCAAAGATAGCTTCCAGGAACGGTTGATAGGCTTCGCGTTCGAATCCTATAAGGGGCAAATATTTGGCAGATTTGGATGCCAATTTTTGTATCTTTTTTTAGGTACCTACCTTCATCCTTATCTAGTCATCATATCAAGATTGAAGACACGAATTAACTCGGATTCATAACCAACTTTAACGTAACTAAGTTCATTCATAAATGGATCCATTCATAATTTTCGTTAAAGTTAGTCATCGAGTTATGAATTTTAGTTCATAGTCCTAAGATTCTATTGGAATAATACAAGCTGTGTGACACAAGATACCTATACCTACTTTATTTGTTCAAGGGAAAGAAGTAAAACCACAAAAAAATTGACTCCCACATAAAAGAGTTAGTAATTTACTCTATCGATAACATTCCCAACACTATGCCTCTTCCCGATCGCTACCAACGTCTGACCGACATAACGTCGACCTTACTACAGATAGAGACACAAATACATCTCAAACACAAGATCAAAAGGGACGGCAGACATAAGTGGGTCACGGGAGAAGAGGAGATTTCGAGCAACATTTTCAGCGCTGTATAGCTGTAAATTACAGGTCTAGGGGAATGGGCGCCTGAAAACAGAGGTCTATAAATAGACCAGCACTTTTAAGGGTCGAAACTTATAATTAATTGAGCATTTGTGGTTTTTATCCGTTTGGATGTTACATGTCGCAAAATGTCCACCGAAGAAATTAAAGCCATTTAAATTTACCTTATGATCTTGGAATGTCCATCTCTAAGTAAAGATTTTTGAGATGATTAGGAGTGGAGGGTAGATTGTTACTAGGTACCTACTATCAATTTAATATCAACCTTATTTTTTATTTCTTGTACCTACCTATCTCGATTAGGCACCTGCTGGGTACTGGATTATTTAAGATCTATACTTACTTAGGTATCTTAAAATTCAGTTAAAATATTATGCCTACGCTACGGAATACCTAAATTGTGTAATCGTGAGGTACTTAAATATAAAATACTTTTGAGTAAACCCGTCTAACATTAGATAGGCAGGCAGCGAGGTAGCTTTTACTAATGTATTTCGTCGGAAGGTCGTTATTAAAGCGAGTACCTACCTACAATACAATAATAATGAGCTGAGCTAAGGTAAAGTACTTTACAAAAGGGCTGCCAATAAGGCTCTCCAATAAAAGGTTTATACGTACAACTTTCCTCATAAAAAGAAAAGAAAAATCTCCAACCCTTTTCATGTCATACCTAACAACAACTCGCAAACAAACCCTATTGTAACGTTTTCATTATTCCCAAATTTAATCCCATCATTGTGTATCAGATTAATTTAATTAAGCGAAACAGTCCCGAAACCGAGTAGGGAATTGATTCAGCGCTTGAATCGCTTCGTCGGAAGAGACGTCTGGGAGCATGCGCAGCGGGCAGCGCGATCGATGCGGCGGGCGTTCCGATCAGTGGTCGCGCACCCGTCTCCCAGTCCAGTGCACAATGCGTCCCCATTGAGGCGGGAAACGCGTCAAGCTGTATCTACGCGAGTACGCGGGAGATGAGGAGCGGCCGCCGTGCCGGGAGGACTGGCGCCGGCAGGAATGGACCGGCGCCGGCGCGCGCGGCCGCCTGCCCCAGGTGGACCGCAGCCCGTCGCGCCGGAGCCCCTACCTCACGCGAGATGACGAACCGTCCCCGGCGCCCGACGAGCGAGGGCGCTCCGCTTCCGCCGGCGCCCACCACCGCGCCCGGCCCAGGCCCCTCCGCTACCAGTCCCTGGAACGAGACTATGACCGCTCGTACGCGCCCCCGCCCCCTCCCGAGGAGGACTACTACCGAAGGGAACCACCCCCTTTATTCCTCGGCGAGCTCCAATCCCAGAATTCTGATCTACAGAGGGAATTGGGGAACCTCAAGAAGGAGCTGGAATTGACGAATCAGAAGCTGGGCTCCAGTATGCACAGCATAAAGACCTTCTGGAGCCCAGAGTTGAAGAAGGAGCGGGCGTTGAGGAAAGAAGAGAGCGCAAAGTACAGCCTTATCAACGACCAACTGAAGCTGCTCAATCAGGAAAATCAGGTTAGTGACGTACCTACTTGCGATTTAGTATAAAAGGATATTATCTTTACACCCCAGAATATGTCCAAATCTTACTGTTCCATGGGTATCCCTAGCTCATTTCCTTACAGGATATTCTCTAAACATTACAATGAAAATTCATAATATCGCAAAACAAGTAAAGTGGACATCTATATAAGATACTCGTAGTTACATACATTCATAATTCTTTTTATACTTTTGAAATATCTGATAGATGTGTTGTATCAGATTATTCATTGAATAAACGTAAGTCTATAATGTACTTAGTAAGCACCCCACCCCATATTTCCTTTTGATTGCCGTTAGAGGTTGCGCGTACGTTGTTTCACGCAACTGTATCGAACTGCTACCAAAAAACGTCTCTCAAATAAATTACCAAAACTGTCAATGTGACAATCTAGGTACTAGGTATACGCTCACACTCAGCTGCAGAAACGCTCATTTGAGTTAATCCTCCATTAAATCTCTTGCTAGCTTTTACTACGTCAACAAGACTAAAAGCGAAAGCAAGAGATTGCAGAAACGCTCATTAAAGTTAATATGTCACTTTTTGTCTTGTTGTAATAGTAAAAGCTAGCAAGAGATTTAATGAAAGATTAACTTTAATGAGCGTTTCTGCAACTGAGTGTTAGTATACAAATCCCTTAAATTGTATTTCAACCTTTTGGATAAAAAAAAAAAAAAATCCTATAATGGCAAGGAAGGGATAATCCTTGGTCTACCCTCTGAAAATACATGATACACTCTACTCACAGTTTTCCTTCAATTCACAAAAACTAGATTTTGCCAGCGGTTTTACCCTCTTGGAGATGAAGAGATGGTATTTTGGTACTAAATTGTTTAGTACTTACTTAATTAGTACGTACAAAGTATTTCATTAAGTATATCGATCAACTTGTGTCAACAGTAGAACTTATTACGTGTGTGTAGTAAAGTTATTACATGTAGATCGCCGGCTTCTTGAATGACTACTACGAATAAGAGAATGAGAATGTATAGAAGTATAAATGAAGCTCAAAAAGTGGCACCAAAAAAATTGTAACGCGTTCTAAATTAGTTCTTTAAAAATTGTAACTCGCCGCCAAAACTCATACAAAATATCATTTTTCATGGGGTGCCAAAAATGATTTCGATTTTGTTTGGAGTTATTCTTCCATATTTATTCTCTTATTCGTAGAATGACTACTAACATCGTTCACACAAGGTCAAACAAAATTAGCTGAAGCTATTTTACTGGGATGAACAGACCATCAAACTGGATAACTTTCTTTATGGGACCAACGTCGAAATCGAAAAATCTTGTTCCTTACAAATCTGCAAACCTACTCGAACCCGAATGTATGGGACAGGTCTTTTTTTTTCGCGAATTCGATGTTTGTCCCATAAAAAATGTCGTTCAGTTTGCTGGTCTGATTTTCTTCTTCTTGAGGTCGGCGCAATATGTAGTCTTCCTTCATTCATCTCTTTTAGTCGTCATTTCAGCGTTCACTCCTTTTCTACACTAATTCATCCCCTTAAAATAGTTTCAGCTAATTTTGTTAGACCTTGTATCAAAATTTTGCCGATTAGGTACCTATTCTCAATGACGTTTTACAAATAGACGCGTCATACACTAACATCACTGCACTTTAACATGGCGCGAGATAGTGACGTGTAGCCCGAACACTAGACGGCGCCTGACTATGTGAAAGCCGGGCAATTACCTTGCTTTTTTGTTGCGATTTTGGTGCGCAGACAACGTATCTACATATAAAAACATCTTAGCCTATACTATACTAAACCGTAACGTTGAGAACAAACATTCACGCCAATTGTAGCGAGACAAGTTTGATAGGCATCTTGAAAGAACTGTCTTCTCTCAAGATGCCTTTCAAATTCGCCAGCGGCATAACAAACTAATTTATCGTTTAATTTAAACCAATCAATCGCCCCGAAAACATTTGACAACCTAGAGTCCCAGACACATCTCAATTTATTGTTGGTACAGTCAAAATCTAAAGTGAATTAAGACGTTTACATACATGTAGGTATGTACATAAAAGCTAATTATCATACTTTTCTTCTTTTAAAATTTCTCCAGGTATATTATGACTCAAGACATTAGCGGAAAAAGACAGGATTAGCGAATACCCCACAGACAAGAACGTAGCAATAAGATGATGATGATGATATTGGTCATCGTATCGTATGAATAATTAGGTCTATCTCTCGTTTACAACACTGCAACTGTTGGTCCCACGACCCTCCATTGCCCGCAATGAGTTGCGCGTAGTGTCGATACGACAGTATTTGTTAAGCCTAGTCAGAGGCCAATTGAAAATACTCTAACAGCAAGTTGAGTACTAGCTTGCCTCAACCAATTTGCTCTGTGTCCGCATACTAAACTAAGCCTCGGTGAAAACGAACCACCACCTTGATACATTTTGTAGGGACTCGCCACACATACGGTGATCGCCACTCGCTACAACAGTTTCCGCGACCTCGACGCTGTGGCCGGTGGCTGTGACCAGTGGCTCGTTTTGCTGACAGACATTCTGAGAAGTTTTTAAGTCTTCGTTCGATCTTCCGTTTGTCAAAATCCTTTATGTATGGATTTTCTGAAGTATCCGAATCTCAGCCTAACAACGCTGGATCAGCTACTCGAAGTGGGTCTTGGCTTCCGGAATAAAAGACCACCAATTTTCCCGATCCTATGCGATCTCTCTCGCAGCTCACGTAAGACAACCTCCACGTCGTTCCAGGCGATATCTGGAGTTCTGGACCCACTGGACGGGGCAAAGTAAAATATTGGAAAAACCTTCACTATGTCATTCCAACGATACCTGGATTGACTAACACTGGACATTGAGGAAGGTATTGGAAAAACACTGCTATTCGTTTGTTATTGTAAACATAGTAAAGTCAACAAACTCAATGATGACTCATGAGGTCATGACATCACACTAATGTGCTCCACTTTTCCCACGCGCCCGTTACATCATTCCCCAAATACTTGTTAAAACTTTGCCGCTGACAGGTTAATGGGGTGACTAAAATAGTATGGAGATTAGATAGATGGATAAATATTGCAGAATACAGACAGTTAATTTTCTTTATTGACGCTTATACTGAAAGGAACAATTTTGACTATATGAAAAATGTTGCTCCAAATATCTATCTATCTATAACGTCACGCCTCTTTCGGAGAAGGGTAGCATTCACATCCATGTATGCCCGTCCTCCCTTTTATTGCGCAATTCCTCGCGGTCCTGTGCTAATCTGATCCAATGCGAACCCGTCATTTAAATGTCATCAGAGCAACGTGCTGGTGGTCTGCCTACTGACCTCCGTCCCTCTCTTGGCAACCACTCTGAGTTGTTCTTGGTCCACCGGCCGTCTCCCGCACACTCTCATCTTTGGCATATTAAAGGAATAAGGAAAGTATTCTAGAGGCACCCGAATATGGCCGTTGTTCGGTTGACGCATAAAATCTATAATAAACGATAAAGTGCCTTTTGTAGCCACTTCGATTCGTCGAACAATGTAGAACTGAACGGACAGCTTTGGACAGGACGGGCCCATCGATTCCACACGAAAACTGGTACAATCTGAATACATAACACGACTTTGTACACGGCACAATATGCACCATGCACCACTGAAAAGAAATCGACAATCGATAAAAATTTGAGGTAACTTTGAAAATTTCCATTAAGATTTTCGTCAATGTAAGACCTTGCAAATATTATGACGTAATATCCATGATTTTTTTTTGACTTTAGTATTTTGACTAATTGAAATTAAAATTTTATTTAAAAATTACTCACACAATCCACTTCACATGCGACGTCAACCAACCGGCAACACGCGTCGTCAAAATTGCTTACAAATAGGTACCTATACCCACCCCCCGACTTGATATAGTTAGGTATATCAAATTCAAATCTAAGATACCCCTCTTCATACTCGTAAATCGACAATCGATAAAAATTTGAGGTAACTTTGAAAATTTCCATTAAGATTTTCGTCAATGTAAGACCTTGCAAATATTATGACGTAATATCCATGATTTTTTTTTGACTTTAGTATTTTGACTAATTGAAATTAAAATTTTATTTAAAAATTACTCACACAATCCACTTCACATGCGACGTCAACCAACCGGCAACACGCGTCGTCAAAATTGCTTACAAATAGGTACCTATACCCACCCCCCGACTTGATATAGTTAGGTATCAAATTCAAATCTAAGATATCCCTCTTCATACTCGTAATGTACAAATAAAACATCCTGGAACAGACGGACTCATAATCTAGACCAGCGAAGTATCTGGGAATATTCCTTCCCTTGCCAAAACGTCTTTGGCATTGTAGCAAAATGAGGATATAAATCTCTTAGTTTTCCCTTATTTGCCAGTTATTCACTAATATTCATGAGGTCTCTGAACGGGGCCAAGTGTCTGCAACATTAAAAAAAAAGTTAAGCCTCTATAGAGGCTCTATAGATTCTATAGAATCCCACTGCAGGACAAAGGCCTCCTCTCACGAATAATGGTGGCCATACTCCACCACGCGGGACAACGCCATCTGACGGAACTATCCGAGACCAACTGCTTAACGTGCCTTCCGAAGCACGAAAACGCTCGAGATGAAATACCACTAAACGGTGACCCATCCAAAGACTGACCGGACCTGACGTTGCTTAACTTCGGTGATCGTTTCCAATAGCTCCCCTACGCCAACGAGCGCTTCTGCAACATTATAGCTCGAAAACTGCGGTTTCTATTAACGTATAGTTCTCGTCGCGTAATAAAAAGAACGATATGGTAAAATTGCGTATCAGGCTATTACCTCGTACCTTTACTTACCTGGAGTGCGATTTTTTAATCTCATTCGCTGAGCTCAGCAGTTGAAAATGTCAAAATTACTATGGAGATATGCATCTTTCTACTGCTGATTTGACTCTCAAAAATTAGACTTCCGGAGTGCGATTTTTGAAAGTCAAATCAGCAGTAGATAGATGCATAATCTCCATACTAATTTCGTCATTTTCAACTGCCGAGCTCAGCGAATGAGATTCAAAAATCGCACTCCTGAAGGATATTCATTCTTATACAAATATACCTATACCACTGGGCCGAAGTTGAATAGGGTCGTTTTCGTCCCTATGGGCATATATCGTCTAAAAATTAAAGGTAAACGCATACAGGGTGTTAGGGTAAACAGTTGCATTACTGTAGTCATGATGCTGATGAACAAATTCCCTAATTTGCAAAAAAAAAAAACTTAATGAAATTTCCATACGAAATGCAATCGGCTGATCGAAAGTAAACATGAAAAGTTGAAAACTTTTTTAGCGAATTTCCTTTTGTTCCTTTGGGAAAGTTGTTCAATATCATGGGTACCATCACCCATTACAGTAATGCACCTGTTTATATACCTACTTGCAATCTTTTCTTTGGCGTTCCTCGCCTTATACAACCACTCACAATCGTACAACATACCTACTGTTCTTGTAATATGACACTCGTCTCTCAGTATCATTAAACTGGCCTTGTATGTAAGATCACTAGTTACTCCAGTGTCGATTACTAATCAATCTTCAAGATTCTTATTCTTAGGTACCTATATCACATTCCGAGGTCGGCCGGTAGCTAGGGAAGGAGTGTACGAGGCAAATAGTAACGTGAATCAATCCATTTGCAGAAAATTGATAAATTAACAATTTTAATTACGAAAACGAGGATTTTATGAATTCGGAGCTTATCTTAATTTTCAGACAATGGGATGATTCAGCCTGCAATGTCCTAACCAACTGGGGAAAAATGCACAAAGTGATATAGGTATCACTAGGTGTCCCCCGTGGGAATCGAACCCACGTCCACCGTGTCAAGAGCCCAAAGCTCTTAACCATTAGACCACGGAGGCAGTTAATAGTTATTTGTTATGCTAGGCTGCAAAGTTGCTTTTTGGCGCGAGTACTTTTATTGAAACCTGAGCAAGCGAAGGATTCTAGGATTGAACTACGAGCGAAGCGAGTGGTTCAAATAATAGAATCCTGAGCGTTTAGCGAAGGTTTCAAAGGTACGAGACGCAGAATAACTTTGCAGCCGAGCGAAACACACAATTTTTCACCTCACAACAGCGAGGAAAAAAAGTGAATTGCAAAAAAGAACATTTCAAAAAGTTTTTATTTTCGTGCTGGCCAGTGTCATGAAATAGTTATTAAGCATTTTCAGTGCATTGGCGGTATACAAAAATATTGAATAGACAGATTCGAATTTCAAAAACTCTTTCCACGCTAGCGGATAAAATACACTTTTGCACTCAGATTTCGAACGATAAACAGAATCTTTCCGAGCTTGTGAGGTGAAAAATAAATAATTAATGAATGGAGCGTAGGTGGCTCGTTGCGGACAGCTATGGAAACTCAATCTTGAGGTCCAGGTTCGAATCCGCACGGACGACATGCCATGTACGAATGACTAACGGTAGCCACGACCTTATGGACGTAATACCAACTGCTCTCAAACGGTGAAGGCATTCCAATTCGTATGTGAAGTCTACCAATTCACCATGTCCAGTCTAGCATTGAGCACGCGTGGTGGACTAACGCCCATACACCCTCCCTGAGGGTGCCTGTGCCCTGCAGTGACACTTATATTGGCTGTGATGATGATGATGGCTAAATTAATATTTAAACAAAAAGCATTAGAACGTAGGCTGTGGTTTATGCCTCATTTACAATATTCAAATAAAAAGCTCCTACAATATGGAAGAAACGTAGGAAGCATAAAATAAAGCTGCTTTCAAGAACCCCTTCGGATATAGAGCCACATTTCTAACATTTATCCTATCTAAATCTCTTTGAATACTAAAGTTCTATCTTTAACGTTATTTTACTTAGGTACCTACCTACTTTATAAGGGACCAGCCTTGATATGGATATAAAAGTTCTTATCTAACCCCAGTTTTTTATTTTACCCATTATTTGAGCCTTGCTTCAGCTGCTTTAAAGATAGATAGACGTTTGATTAAATGCGTATTAGAAAATAGTAAATTATATTCAATCCAATACTTTACAAGATGTTAAACAACATTTAAAAAAAATGTTTTATAATATACTAGCTGTTGCCCGCGACTCCGTCTGCGTGGACCTTAAAAAAGTATCCTATGTGTTAATTCAGAACATATTCTATCTGTGTGCCAAAATTCATCCAAATCCGTTCAGCCGTTTATGCGTGATTGAGTCACAAACATCCAAACATCTAAACATCGTCACAAACATTCGCATTTATAATATTAGTTAGATTAATATATTTTTTAAATTCTTTTTTTATTTATATTGGGGCTTTTAACACTGAGGTTATGTCAGTCCAATTTATAAAAAAACACATAATGCACTCCCCACTGCGAAAAATATAGAACTACAAGAAATCTTGTAAAATATAACCTCTTCTTGGCGGGGGCACTACCGCGCCCCCAGATTCCTCCTGACTTCTAAACTGTAAAGGGATTTTACGAAATAGAAACTTTAAATATAGTATGCTGACACTTTTTTAAGGGGATGATCAGACCGTCAAACTGACAACTATCTCTATGGCACCAACATCGAAATCAGGAAAAAAAATCTGCTGTTCCATACAAAACTGCAAACCTACTCCAAATATGCCAAATATATGGGACAGCTGTTTTTTTTTCGCGTCATTAAGTCAGTTATTACACAGGGTGTATACGTAAAAGTACCTAAGTATATAGGTATGTCAAGGATTGTATGAACATTTCGTAGCGAAACTCATCCAGTAACCCACACAGTCAAAATTAACGTAAAATAATAACTGAACGGCCATTAACTCATCGTATAGTAGCGAAGTGAGGAAGCGACTCATTAAGACTGCCTCCCGGCTGCCCTCGGTCGAGGACACCTGCATTGCAGGAGCTGTCCATTGTCGGATAGGCTTTTGTCACTCTTGTTTGTACTGTTGGCATTTTAAAATATTCCATGATTACACCTAGGCAGCATAATATATTACGAATGGACATTGCTACAACATACATACATAAACTCACGACGACAATGGGGTGGTCAGAATTTTGCTACAACTTCCAAGTATGCAAGGTGTAACAAAACACCCTTAATATTTAAAAGGGTAGTTTAGAGTCTAATGTTTAGACCATCAAACTGATCAAATTTGTTAGCTGGATGTCTGAAAACGGGCGGTAAAATTGGACATTTTCGAAAGACGCTAGTTCTTACAGCATTATTAAGCATAGCATAAGCATAAGCATATGCTGAACATGGATGTTCTGAAGTTTCAGAATATCTCTGACTACCCCCTCGGGGAATATAGTCGTGAGCATATGCTCACGTTTCACCAGTAGTACCGAAAACTCTGTCCAGTGTGACAGGGGGTGAGCCCGTCGCCACTTATAATGGACAGTGGGTACATATATGCCTCGAAATTGAAGCATGCAGGTTTCCTCACGATGTTTTCCTTCACCGAAAAGCCAGTGGTGTGACAATATCATAGTGACAAATCGTACGTAAATTCCGAATAAATATATAATTAATTTATCCTAAAAAACAACACATAGGAACAAAGCAGGGGTAACATAGATTGTATGGTAAAAAAATGTTTGCTCTAGTTTCCATATGGAGGAAACAGAGGAATACGTTTGTATGGACAAAACAGTAAGAATAGGTAGTCGGAATGAGTGGTGTGCTCGTAGAAATTCCCAAGTATTTACGCTTCGTCCACCAAACCAATATAGCAGTAATCACAATTTTGTCGCGCTAAGGTGCTGGCGCCATCACATTTGGCGTTCCGCCAGCTAACAAACATGACAGCCCAGAAACTTGTAGAATAGTGATTATTCTCTAGCACCTGTTGAGTTCTGCATCACTAATGAGATTTGTCTTTTTGAACTATGGACTAATGGGGATTGTATTATTTGTCTAGACGGTTTGACTCAACTTCATCTGCATATCTAGGATTTCACATAATCGACTATACAACGACTTTTAACAAAGGCATTCAGGTAAGCAAGATATTTTTAAGTGCACGATTTTGTCCTCTGGACCAGAAGAACACTGTAGTGGAGGCCCAGAGAAACCACGCGTGGTAGAGGCCGGCCACCAGAAAGATGGGTAAATGACATTAGGAGACACGCGGGTCCCAACTGGATGCAGAGGGCGAGGGACAGAACGTCATGGAGAAATATGGAGGAGGCGTATTATTATTATTGAGTGAATTGGGCCTTAACAGACTTGCGCCTGTGCCACTTCGACCATTCCCAATTAATCCCTACAGCAGTTAGAAGTCGCAGCAGAATTTTGTATCTCATCTGGAGTCAGTACCTGTCTGCCAAGATGAATACCTACTTCGTTTGTGCATTAGTGGACCACAATCGCAGAGAATGTGCAGGGGAGTTTCCATTTCCTCCCCACAGAACCTGCAGCAGGTGGAGTCGCTTAGTTTCAAGGTGTGCATGTGTTTATTAAGTTTGCAGTGACCTGTCAGTGAACTCACTATTGCACATAGATTGCTTGCGATTATACCCTTTGATAAGTGCTTTGGAGTGATTTATGCCTGGAGCATTTTTCTGGAGGAGGCCTAGTTCCGAAGACGGACTGATCAAGGGCTGAGATGAATGGATGGAGTGAATCTGTCCTGACTGTCCTGTATCTAATAGAACGGAACGGGAGACTGTTACCTATGATCAGAAAAGGATAGGCTGTATTTGCTTTTACTACACTGGTGTAGGTAATGGTTTTCGAAGTCGGATATCAAGCAGCAACATTGCACAAACATGCACGGCATCGCTTTACCTATACTTCATTCCAAATAAGGACGACGAGTTTTGCCGATTCCTATTTAGCTTTCTAGCCAATTCTGATAAGCAAATATAATTTATTTATCAGAAAGATGTACTATTCGACATATCTTGGACGTTATAGGTACTAAAGCTTTTCTAAGAATAAGTGAGAGTAAATGTTTCAAATCTCTGTTTCTGTACTTAAAAATGGACTTAAATTTTCGTTACTATTTGGAATGCAGTATAGTATAAGGTATACTATATGTATGTATATTATTAAGTAGGTACTGCACTGAAAAAAATGTTTTGTTAAATATAACCAAACTTTAGTGATTATCGAACTGTTTTGTAAAACATAATCAAACATTTTTGGTTAAAATAGCTAAACAATTGGCTCTTTACAACCAAATGTTTGATTATGTTCTACAAAACGGTTCAGTAATCACTAAAGTTTGATTTTTTTGGTGTGTAGGCAAGAATGGGATATTTGAAAAGGGTCACACTTTACACTAGACACATGCATTCTACTTGCAAATGCGTTGTAATTTATTCGACTATTTGTATGTTAGGTTAACTTCCAGCTAATCATAAAAGGCATTTCATGGTGCAATTTGTACGAAATGCTTAACAATTTCTTTGAAATCTTTCTCTGAAATCTACTGAAGGCATTTTGTAAGCAACAAGTTATATGAAATTCAACGTAAAGGCATACTTTTCCATGCGGATGGATCTATTAAAATTGTTCGCGTATCTGTGCATAATACCATGCATGTAGGTACGTACCTACAGTGAAATAGGTGAATGCTTGATTCAATGGTTTGGAATAATTTGTTGGCTATACTTATTTAAGTACCTATACTTGTTTGAGTTTGTCTAAACTAAAACATTAAATCGTTGTGTTTATGGTTTAGAAACCGTTTATTTTATTAAGGGATGGCTATCTTAGCCACATGATTGGTCATCGTTTACATTTTAGAACTCTATTCGTTCGCTCCAGTTTTTTTTAATACACAAATATACCTACTCTACTTCAAGATGAGCTCTAAAATCTGGTGATTATGTAGCGAATCATCTCGCGCAAAATCTCGAGTTCGTTCGCTTCGCTCCTCAGATAAATTAACAGGAATGGATTGGAAATGATCTCTCATTTCTACGCAAAAAAGTCTGTCAATTTTGCGGAGGTGAGGGGGGAGTTTTATATACTGGCGCGGGACGCGCGTCAACTATTTTTATATGACGGATATGCTCACTGAGCATGCGTCTTTGGCAGAGGGGTACGCGCGTAATATCGCATCCATTCCTGTTAATTTATCTGAGCTTCGCTCGCTCTTGTTTTTAGATCTTACTGCACTGATCTCATTCATATTGCTAAAAATCTCGAGCTCGCTTCGCTCGCTCCTGGCTATGATTGCATCACAAGGACCTAGACGCATTGCAATAAAATATCGAGGTCACTTTAGCTTCGCTCACTCCAGAACTCCGTGAAATCTCGAGCTCGCTTCACTCGCTCTAGATTTTGAATTGTATGTTTTTATTTTGCAGTAAAATCTCGAGCTTGCTTTGTTCGCTCCAGATTTAAGGTCGTAAAAACTTGAGCTCGCTTCTCTCGCTCAACGTTTTAGGTTTTATTGCACCAACCTGGGCTTGGCCCTCCCTGGGATAAAATCATTGCTACGCCTATGGTCACATATTAGTCGAAAGAAAATGGTGATCTAAATCAAGAAAGAAATGACAGGCTCCCATAGGCCTAATCTAATTCATCTCACTTCTTAACTATTATAAAACCGTAAATTCATGAGGAACAAAAAAGTAGCGGTTTACTTCATATAAAATCAAATAACACTCGATAGCGCGATTTATATGACGTGCAGCGCCATCTATTGACAAAATTGTTAGTTTGTTTGTTTGTTCGCATATCACGCAAAAACTACTGAACCGATTTTGATGAAACTTTTTATGTTTGATAGCTTATGATCTGACTTAAAATCTGGTATATAATTTGTGCGGACGAAGTCGCGGGAAAACACTAGTATAATTATTATAAATGTGAAAGTTTGTGACGATGTTTGTGTTTAGATGCTTGTGGCTCAATCATAAACGGATTTGAATGAAATTTAGCACACAGATAGAATATGTTCTAGATAAACACATAGGATACCTTTTTAAAGATAAAACAGACGATGTCGTGGGTAACAGCTAATCTTAATTAAGATCAAAATAGTGAAAATCCTTATCTAAGAAAAAATAAATCCCCTTCTATTTCTATTCACAAAAAAAAAGTAAATAAGTAACGTATATTTATTGCTCGAGAGATCAACTTTCAAGCTGAATTGGCTTAAAGGATTTCAGTAGAAGTCTCCCAAAATAGATTTCAGGTATGTTATGCGCAATAAAAGCTGATAAAAAATACAATGCTTACCTTTCTTAACAATATTTATGATTTAAGGCTTCCGCACATTGCAGCGATATTATCAAGCGATAATATCGATTTTGCGATAATTGTTCTCAGTACATTTTGTATGGGGACGCGGTCGATCCCACACACTGCCGCGATATTATCGCAACCTGACGCAATCTCTTTCGACTACATTCAGTGAAAGGCGCATGCGTGACGCGAATCGCAGAATCGCTGCAGTGTGTAAGTTGTCGCGATATCGCTGTCGATAATATCGCTCGATAAAATCGCTCGATAATATCGCTGCAATATGCGGAGGCCTTCATTGTTGTTTACCTGTCTCGTTACATAAACTTTTGAAAGATGGTGATAAATTTTTCTTATATTTGCCAATGTTATTCCGCGACACTCTTTCATCCATCCATGAGTTTCATCTCATCTTATTAGAGCCAACCTCTTCTCTTGTCATCATACTAATATCGATGTCTCTTTCAAACAAGTTTTTTTACGACACGATATAAAATTTAATCTCTTTCTTTATGAGTTTGTCTTTGTCTTTTCTTTATAAATTTATTAGCACCAATTTTAGTATCGCGTGGTACATAATCCAAGATATTGTACCTACTAACTGCGGGTATCATTGACAGATTGTATTGCTAAATCATATTATCAAAATAATAACGAACTGTGTACAAATACAACAAAATCGAACGTCTACGTAGGTAGAAAGTTGAAAACATCATTAGATCCTCGGAAAATTTAATATTATACTTACTTATTCGCCCCCTTAGCCCTTAGAACTATTATTATAAGATCTTATCATTAACGAACTGTGTACAAATATATACAAAACAAGAAACTGTACGGAATTCTTAATAACACCCACCAGTTCTTAACGTTTTTAACGTAGGTAGAAAGTTGAAAACAAGATCCTTGGATTTTTTTTTATTATTCTTACTTATTCGCCCACATTGCCCTTAGAACTATTATTAGGTATAATACTCTTTTTTTATTAACAGACTTTATAAATACCCATAAATGAATTCATAATGTGAAAACCAGTTACATAATAATGTTTTATGTTTATGTTAATTTCGCGTAGCGTTTGCTACGCAGCTCTGCTTTTCAATAAACATTTGCCATACTCTTAGTCGAAATCGATTCTATACCTACGTTGAGACGAACTATTTGCGTTCACACTGAAATGCACTGACGCGTTGATACGCACTGACTTAGCGGCAGATGTCAGTCCATCGTCAATCTACACCATGACATGACGCACCGCAAGGGGTGCTTGCTTCACAAATGACGGACTGACGTTTGCTGCTCCGTCAGTGCGTCATCGTGTGCAAACGCACTATTTTTTTTATTTTTTTTTTATGGATTTCTTGCTTGTGCGTTAGCACCGCATTACCGCCAATGTCAAGTGGTTTGAGAGAGTGTCTATCCAATCTCGAGGATTGTTTTTTTAGTAAGAACAACTGAGAAGGATTTTGGAGCCTTGTGGCAGGCTGAAACGCGAACCGCGCGAACACCACGCATGTGTTCGGGGCAAACCCTGCAACGTGACTCCGCACTATTTGTTACAAAATGGACATTCGAAATGAAAAAACGATAAGAGAAACCTAAAGATGATTTTCAAATAGGTATTCAATGATACCCCACTCAACATAGTTCGTCAACTTTGATTTTTCAATTTTTCACAAAGGAACAAACTTACATACATACATACATAGGCTGATAAACCATTAACCTTCCTTTGCGTCGCGCAGTCGGGTAAAAACTGCGTTGTATCGCATCGTTTCCTAATCAAAATGATTCGATTCCAATACATTCCACTGCAGATCAAATTTAATGCCTTTTGATTAACGAGGGGTATGAAAGAAACATAGGTACTCTTAGGCCCGATTCGACCAAACGCGAGTAAATTTTATTCATAGATTAAGTCGCCGGTTACTATAGAGTAAACTGATTTTGTGTTTTACCAACCCTTATCCAAATAAAATGTCAATGTCACATAATAAAAAAAAATATAATAAAAAGAAACCTACCAAATTAAAACTGTATAACCTCACATTGCAATAGTACGGATACAACGACTTCTTTTTTTAGGTGAATTATACATTCGTTCTAGTACGGGGTGTGTAAACACCAAAAGTAAAATTGTTCCTTGTATAGTTACTCTTCTATAAATCTAAGTTTGGTCAAATTCGGCCTTAGAGATTTTTTAATTCCGATAGGTATTTCGTACCAAATATTGTTGGCGACATTCCAATTTTAAACCTTATAGTTCCTCGTTAATATTGTTAATTGCCTGCATTTTGTATGACTACTGCAATTTGCTGTAATTCTCTATATCTCTATTACTTGTCACTAATGGTTAGCTAAAGGCTGTAATTTAAAAAAAAAAAAAATTAATTGTAGTACCTACTTTTATGCAATTATAGGTTGGGGTTGATAATTTATTACGGAATAGGTTGTCATGAATTTTTTAATATACTAAGTAAGTAAAGGGCTGGAAGATTCAACAGCTGGGCAAAGGCTTCCTTTGTCTAACGTAGGTAAGACGTTGTGCGCAATGCCTATTATACAGGGTGTAAACTTAAATGAGTTATTTACTTATAGGGGAGCTTCAGATCAAAAAAGAATTAGTTGTCAGACTGAACTGCAATTCCTACTCGACTCAAATAATAATGAAATATACTTACCTCCATTGCAGGTAACGTTAGGTTAGGTTAGAAATAATCTTTTCTATCTTTTCTTTACTTTTCTTTTTCTTTTCTTTTCTTTCTTTTATTTTTTCTTTTTTTTAGTAGTGACTAACATCCCCCATAAAGTAATAATCACCTTTAGCAAATTAAGACGGTTGCTCCTTAAAATAAAATGTAGATAAAAAAAACATTGTTACATTGAAGTGAACCCAAATAGAGTATGACTTTGGACCAAAAATGTAAAGAGAAAAAGTTAAAATAAAAAAAGAGCATCAAGTACCGAAAGAGAAGTCATTATAACCTGGACCTTCGTGTGTAAGCCAAAAAGGTGAAAATCCAAAAGCACAGCACGTTGTGTGCCCATCCACTTAACTAGCGTTTAATTCTCGTCCAGTTCGCGCCGTGCTTCGTCCAGTTTTATTGTTACTATGGAGAGATTATTAGTGCAAATTAAAAGCGCAGAGCGGGTTTACACCCGACTACAGCGTACACACAGCGACACATCAAGCTACGCAAAACAAACATACTTACTCGTAATAGCTGGCCACGCGACGTTACTCAACCTAGCTTATTTTGGTTTTGCGTATAGCATTTATACTACCAGAATGAGTGTAATTTTGGCGGATTGTTGAGCGTAATGTCAGTCAATGCATTTCTGGCAAAGGTTTCATTTTTTTGTAGTATTTTTCGGGCGAGGACTAGCCACATATTATCACCACTAAAAGAGGAAATTGGTACAAATAAAAGGCATTTGATATCTTTACATAAACTCGCAGAAATAGTCCCTGTGGTCCCTGAGTACCACTGTAATAAGAAAAAATTGTGTGGCATTTAGAGTGTGTGGAGTAAGAAGAAATTATTATTATTATTGAGTATTATTGTCAATCCTTTTGGGGTGGAGTAACTATCAATTGCAGCAAGATATTACTGACACAGTTTCCGATATTAGTAATTAATAATAAATAAATAATAAATATCTTGGACAGTGTCACACAAATTATCTAGTCACATTTAAAGTTCCAGAATCTAGCCTGGACTTGTATTATGATAACTAGACAACGATATAGAATACATATATAGATACAAACATCCATGACTCGGGTACAAATATTCATATCCGTCATACAAATATTTGTCCCTTACGGGATTCGAACCCGCGACCCCCGGCACAGCAGGCAGGTTCACTACAGACTGTGCTGTCGGGCCGTCAATTACCTAATGTCAGTCGTAGCATAAGCATATGCTCACGACTATATTCCCCGAGGGGGTAGTCAGAGATATTTTGAAACCTCAGAACATCCACGTTTCACCAGTTTTACCGAAACTCTGTCCAGTGTGACGGGGGGTGAGCCCGTCGCCATTTATAATGGACAGTGGGTACAATACACCTGCCTCGAAATTGAAGCATGCAGGTTTCCTTACGATGTTTTCCTTCACCGAAAAGCCAGTGGTGTTACAATGTCAGTCGTGCATATAAATAAATAAGTTTGACTTTTATGGACAACAGCATCAGCTTATAACTTGTACCACGTGTGTCGAGCGTGCACATCTGCAGCACTTAGCGGTAGATCGCTTAATTGAATCGCTTCTGATTCAATCGTTGTCTCTTATGACTAGTCTATTTGTTTACCTTTGACTAACGATTGCAATAGAATAGTGTTTGCAATGAAACTGAATAAAAACAGTTATTGTTCGGCATCTGTAGTGAGTTTTAACTGTACTTTACTACTGTAGTTTAGGTCGCCTATTTCGTATGACAGAAATTAGTACTCAATGTACCACTAGGAGCGCTGTACTATATTCAATAAAGAGGGCCTACCATGAGTTTTCACTGTACTTTACTACTGTAGTTACGACGCCAATTCGTATGACAGAAATTAGTAGTACTTAGTTATTAGTCACAAATACACTGCATTATTTCAAATTGTCTGCATACGTGTACCTACTTTTCCATTAGTCGCCTCATACGACATATCGTCGCTAGCCTTTCTAAACGACGTAACTAACATCGAGGTGATTTTACAGGACAAGCTTTTTTCGGTTGAGCGCTACGTATGAAATAGTCAGTTACGCCATCTTTCAAAATGTGTTTTCTCGGTAACGCTGCTCGAAGATAAAGATAAGTACCTACGTCAATTAGACCAATCGATTCTTCTTGGAAAATGGATTTGCTCACAATTAATAAGTCAGTTACGCCAAAAATGTAAGATACGTCGTTTAGTAAGGCTAGCGACGACATACAGAAATGTGGTGGTACCTCTACAACCGCACTGCTATTTCGTTAATCCTTTTTAGATATCAAATGTTTTGTCTTGCTGTAACTCCAAACGAAACAAAAAATGTAGGATTACACCACAGTAGCTCAATAAAAGGAAGGTAACTGAGGACCTCAATTCCAATTCAATCTAGATTTGCTACTACACCCGCCGTCCCAAGCCCGTCCATCTTACGTTGCCTTTTGTTTCTATTTTCAGCTGACACTTTCCATTGTTTTTATCTACACCTTTCTTGTTACTGTCGACAGAATACGGAGAATCCTACGAAGCTTAATCAATAAAAAAGCAATTCACAATTGGCGGTGCAATCGCGTAACAAACATACAAAAAAAAAAAAAAAAAAAAAAAAACATACGGGTCGAATTGAGAACCTCCTCCTTTTGTTGAAGTCGGTTAAAAAGTTATAAAATATATTGTTCTATCTGTGTCATTTTACACTATCAACTGGAACTGAAGTGTGTCTCTACATCTAATCTAAACTATTATAAAACTGTAACTGAAGTGTGTCTGTACATTGAAGATATTTGTAAAATGGTTAATGGTTGGATAATGGTTTTTAGGTATCCCTGACTCGAAATCAACCTTTTTTTTAGAAATTTTATCGGTCTGTTTGTTTGTTTGTTCGCACATCACGCAAAAACTAATGAACCGATTTTGATGAAACATTTTTTGTTTGATAGCGATCTTACTTCAAATCTGGTACCTATATAATTTGTGCGGACGAAGTCGCGGGAAAACACTAGTTGAAAATAAAATTTATGTGGTCGTCTCGAAATAAAGGGTATTTGGATTTTTGAAGTAAAAGTACTTCACGCACGCTTGACTTGGGGAGTAAGCTGGTGAATGCGTGACGAGAGCGTTACGAAAAGTGTGATCTGGCGAAGCGCTTTATTTCAGTCGTGTGGTCTAAAGCACATTCGTATTTTTTTATATTCGTTTGTTTGTCGTAATGTAAAAAAAACAATTCAACCTAGACTATTTTTTATGAAACTTTTTGTATTCAAAAGTTTATGATAAGATAAGACTTATCATAATTCTCGCTACGATTATGGGAGCCGTTCCGGACAAGTCGCTGGTAAAGTCTTTTATACTGGCTCCATAGTGAAAGTTTTTCAGTTGATGGTCTGAGGTGTTTTGTTAAACCTATACTCCATTCCAAATCCATCCATCCATCACAGCCCTCGATCAGTCCGTCTTCGGACATAGTAGGCCTCCTCCATATTTCTCCATGACGTCCTATTCCTCGCCCTCTGCATCCAGTTGGGACCCGCGTGTCTCCTAATATCATTAACCCATCTTTCTGGTGGGCGGCCTCTACCACGCGTGGTTTCTTTGGGCCTCCACTCCAGTGTTCTTCTGGTCCAACGCTCAGTATCCATACGTGCAACGTGACCCGCCCATCTCCACTTCCGGCGTTCTATAGTGGCTACCACATCCACGACCTTTGTATTTCGCTGAATCCACTCATTGCGCTTACGGTCTAGCAGCGTGATGCAGAGGATTGCTCTCTTCATTGCTCGTTGCGCAACTCAGAGTTTTTCGGCGGACTTTTCAGTCAGTGTAGTAATCTCCATGCCGTAGGTCAGAACCGGGAGGATACACTGGTTGTACACTCTCGTCTTGAGGTATTGTGGTATATGTTTGGAGCCCAGTATATGTTTATTTGCCCCATATGCGGACCAGCCTTGAGCTATCCTGCGATCGACTTCGGCTGTTTGGTTTTCGGAGCCAAGTGTAATTTTGTGGCCCAAATATATTATGTAGTGGTCTACGACTTCGACCGGGAGAATACAGTCGCGTACATGCGGAATGTTGGTCATGATCTTCGTTTTGGTCTTGTTCATCATGAGGCCTATCTTCTCTGATTCCACCTGCATTCCATTCCAAATAGCAAAGAAAATTTAAGGCTATTCTTAATTACAGAAACCGAGATTTGAAACACTTACTCTCACTTATTCTTAGAACAGCTTTAGTAACTTTCAATATAATTATGTCGGATAGTACATCTTATGATAAATATATTATATTTGCTAATCAGATTTGGCCAGAAGGCTAAATAGGAATCGGAAAATTTTGTTTTCTTTATTTGGAATGAAGTATAAATATGAAAATTAAAGTTTTCACGACTAAACCGTTCAACCAATCGCTATGAAATTAAGCAAGCTCATGCAATAGTTGTGATATTTTTATTACAAAAACTCATATTATAAACTATTTAATTTTTCTTGAAAGTACTTAAGCTACGGAAATATAAAATAGAGAGATTTGATTTGTTAAAAATAACTGCAGTTAAACATGACACACTTTAATTTAAGATCATAATGTCAGATTTAAACAGATGTTCGCGTCCGGTGAATCTATTTCAGTCCAGAACAAGGAATATACTACTCTCTGGTCAAGCATCAAGATTCTTTATAACGGCATTACTTGGAGAGAAGTGACGTCACTTTATAGCCAATCAAGCGTTATTACTTTCCCATTACTGCCTTATAAAATCTTTATTGAGATATTAAGCAATTTTTATTGGATCGCTCTTTATGAGGGGTTCTAGATAATGGGTGAAAACAAATTGTACTATGTAAACGTTTTTTTTTAAAAAAAGAGTTATTTTTTATTCAAGATATTGTAACTAATGATGGACAAATCTTCGTGACCTAGGAATTCACACGTTCCTTAGCATTTGGAAATGTGAACAAAGGAGTTAAAAAACATAACCCTCCTGTCGCAGTCGGGTAAAAAGAGATAAACGAAAAAGGTGAAGACAGAAAATTTGCAACACGTAAACTCAAAATTCTTTTCGACTTTTCATACAAAATTGATAATCGTCTTTACGCCCTAATTACTCTCTTTATGATAATGTAGGTATTATAAAATATTAAATGAATAAACAGGCTCATTTTGATGCTTTTTTGTTGCTTATTTATATAAGTTGCATAAAGGACAACCTCCAAAACGGGCCATTTTTGTACTACCGAACGATATGTGCGGCGCCATAAAAATATGGTAATAATAGTTTGCATAAACATATTACTAAAACTTTATATTTCAACGATATATTTTGTCGTACAAACGAGATTTCTTGAATTTCATGATGGATATTTTTGTTCAAATTGTGCAAAAATGGCGGAAACAATCGGATCGGATTTAGTGGAAGGATCGTTTTTTTTGTATCGCTAACTGCGCTATTTGTAATTACTTCGTGTTGTCATAATACTACTTTAAATATTTTGTAACACAAAACTACTTTTAAAAGCTATTCTTGAAATTTGATTGTATTTCTATCATATTCGTCTATATTATAATGCGTATGGCAAAGGTGTCACATGCATATCACAATTTAGCCGAACGGCCCATACATGGACGCATGATGTCATTTATTCTAGTTAGGTACCTATGTATAATAATAATGCTTTAAAAATTGGGTTGTTCTACAAACCTGGGGGCCTACCATGAGTATTCACTGTACTTTACTACTGTAGTTACGTCGCCAATTCGTATGGCAGAAATTATTTCTCAGCGTAACCACTAGGAGCGCTGTCCGAAATTCAATACAAAATTGGTGACATAACTACAGTAGTAAAGTACGGTGAAAACTCATGGTAGGCCTTCTGTACATGACAAAATTAAAGTATTGAATATGTCAGCCAGCCAGGTCTAAACTAAATATTCACAGCTTATTACTCGTAGATACATTTTATACATAACTAGTGTTTACCCGCGACTTCGTCCGCACTAATTATATACTTACCAGATTTTACGTCAGATCATAAGCTATCAAACAAAAAAAGTTTCATCAAAATCGGTTCAGTAGTTTTTGCGTGATTTTTTTGTAAATATCTTCAATGTACCTACAGACACACTTCAGTTACAGTTTTATAATAGTTTAAGAGTCTAAACTAGACGACTAAACGAGCATCGTTGTGGTCACGCGTGGCCCATATCTATAGCATGCGCACGCGCCTACGCTAGACCTAAATAAACGATCATTCAATTAAACGATGCTATGTTTATCAGCTGTTAAGTTTATATGGAGAGGGGGACTCATTCATCCTTCAAAAAGGTTATTATCCAGTGGCGTAGCGTGGGTTTCTGCCGCCCGGGGAACACACCGATTTTGACACCCCTTATCTTACCTACACAAAAAATAACGAAACGAGCTCGAACTTTTTTTGCAAGTCGATTCGGTTTGTGGTCATACATCTTTTGGTTTATCCATGCAAAAATAGAAACTTGGAGCGAGCGAAGCGAGTTCGACTTTTCACCTGAATGCCAGCAAGTTCGAAATTTTGGGCACCAAGTCTAGAGCTGTAGTCAGAACTCTTTATGATTATGTGTAGGCACAGTAATTAAAACAGAAACTTTGAGCGAGCGAAGCCGGCTCGACTTTTTTCTGCTTAACGAATTGGTTATAGACAGAGCTCAATCAATCTATATTTTTCCCGAATTTGCCACCCCTAGTAAAGTGCCGCCTGGGGCATTTGCGTTGCCAAATTGTCGTGTTCATCTTGGTGTTGATGCTTTTGCCAAAGTCTTCTTAAAGTAGCAATTTAAGTTTGCACATAAAACTTGGTAGTTATAGCAAAGTTTCTGACCACCCTAAATGAGATTATTGTCGTCAGAGCTTAAGCTATAACCAGAAGTTCTTTATCACATCGACTTTCTGCGTAGAGTGCACATTTTATAAGTAATTCCCTAGCTTTCTAAGATGGCTGCCATCAAAATTAATTCTGCAAACCTAGCATACTTAACGCCGCCTCTGTCAATCTTCCTAAGCGAGAGTAAGAGGGTAAACCTGTTAGATATACCCGTAACCATGGATGTAAACCAAATACCTATGCCAGCATCCTGGTACTAACTGATGTAATATTTACATGTAGATTGAACTCTTCTCAAGACTAATGAGAAGTTGTTTAGGTAAGTGCTAGGGAAAATATTAGGTTAGCATAAGCATGCATAAGCATATGCTCACGACTATATTCCCCGAGGGGGTAGTCAGAGATATTCTGAAATCTCAGAACATCCACGTTTCACCAGTAGTACCGAAACTCTGTCCAGTGTGACGGGGGGTGAGCCCGTCACCACTTGTAATGGACAGTGGGTACAATACATGCCTCGAAATTGAAGCATGCAGGTTTCCTCACGATGTTTTTCTTCACCGAAAAGCCAGTGGTGTTACAAATCGTACATAAATTCCGAAAAAGTCACTGGTACGAGTCGGCTTGGACGGGGATCGAACCATCGCCTCCTGCACGGCAGGCAAGGTTACTCGCCACTGGACCACCACGGCTCTTTTTTTTTTTTTTTTTTTTTTTTTTTTTTTTTTTTTTTTTTTTTTTTTTTTTTTAATATATATTAGGTTAGTTACCTTATAAACGAATTTAAAGGAAAACTAGAAAGTCACAAACGTATTCTCCCTGAAAACTAAGTAGTAATGACGTATAGTCCAATCATTTTACTTTATCACACTGCAAAGTTTCAGCGGTAGATGAATTATTGTTAGGGTGTCCCACGGACACTGGTCTTGGGGTGTCCATACAAGGAAACTCTAAAATGACTGGACTAGTAGTAGCCTCTAATTTGAGATTGTGTAGGTATTGATGTCAAATTACCAATTCACCGCTACATCGAAAATAGTAAAATAAAGTGCTTAGCTGTAAGCGAATGAGACCGTCGATAAAAAACCAATGTTTTCTAAAAAGCATTTCCATCTAACCTAGCTCAATATTAACTGTAATGTCGTATCATGTGTCGAAACACTTACAATGAACCTAACTAAGTACTTAATAAGGAGCTCTATCAGTGCAAATTTGTGTACGTTTATCGCATATATTGCGCTTGTCAGTCCGGACTTACCTTACACAAGTGGGCGGAGTGTTATCTCACCAGACCAGTGCCACTTACATTAAGATGACATCACTCTATACCTACTAGTGGTTTTGAACGCACTTAATTGAATGTCATGGTTGCATACCACTAATAGATACTTATTGAATATTGCAGTAGTAGTACCTATAGTTTCAACGTACTACCTAGATTCAAGGTCCTAGAACATTACTTACAATACTAGGCTTACAATAACAAATTTTCTTGTAAAGTCTACTAACATAAATACCTACCTACTACTTAAGTTTTACGTTTGTTTCGCTGAGAAAAATAATAGATCTATATAATGGCTCCAAAGCCCATTATAGCGCTAAAATCAGTCGGTACTTAATAAAATATGAGATAAGATAAGACTTAGGCCAAGGCTAAAATTATGACGTCACCAGGAGAGATTGAAGATTCAAAGATGAAAGGGCTCTTAATAAATGATGAGCTGTTAAATAGACATGATCAAAGTAAATTAATGTAAGGAGTTAAGGACCCTAGCCAAGGTGGTTCTCTGCTTATGATTAAGTAGGTACTTTAGATCATCTAACTAGGGACCAGCCTTGCGGTATCATTCCCCTCTGCCACGCTACAAGATCAATTGATCATGTGCATTTGCATACAATTTTATACCTTACCACTAAACGAGACAGCCTATAATTGCGGAACAACAACTTCAAACTAGTAGCGTTTGGGGTTCACACGAGACTATTTTTTAAAATTCAAAATTCGAATCAAAAGTAAATGGAATAAAATCCCCCGCAAAAAGTATCAGATAAGTTTGTTAGTAGAATTACACTCGTAACTCATACATATAGTTATATCCTTTCCGCGGATAGGTAAAGGCACACAGGCACTGGTGACTGATACCCACGAAGAAAATCAGTCGATACTAGGACGCTATACTATTTACTAATGAGTTTATCTAAACTTATGTACGTAATAGGTACCGATTGCTCTCAAACGGTGAAAGAAAACATCGTAAGAAAACCTACAGATGCTGAAGAAGAAATTATGATGTGAAGTCTACCAATCCATATTGAGCATGTGTAGTGGAGCACCTCATTGAAGGTAGGCCCTTGCCCTGCAGTGGGACATTTTATAGACTGATGATAATGATGATGTCTATGAACCTGGAGGTGTGGCTACGACACAGTATCTAAAGTCCACTTGTTAAAATGTTAATGATGTTAAAGTTCCAATAAATATTTATTATTATGTCACATCATCTTGACCACCATAATTTCAAAGTCGCTGAGGCAATAGGTATAACAAACTAATAATACATTAGGAAATGTTACATGACTGTGATTTCCGATGTCTTTGACTTAACCAAGTCCTTTCAAGTCCCCTTTTTTGTTGAAGCGTAAAATGTTAATGAACCAAAACGATTGAACTTTTTGAATAGTTCCTTGTAACATATTCTTGATAAATATAAAACTTTGAGTTAAATAATTATGCAATAGTGTAACTTGCTTGATGTAACATATTGTTGTGTTTTTTTTCCGAATAATATCAAATGCTATATCAGCTTGTGGGGACTTGCCATAGATGTCAACACCCACAAGTTATAGCAAAGAAGCTAACAGATGGCGATACCGTCGCGCTCAGAAATCTGCTCCATACAAAGACAACGTTCACCGTAAATACGTAACTCGTAACCTACTATAAATAAGGTTCACAATCGAATGCGAGACATAAATCGCGCAACAGAAATAATCACAGAGATTCGATATATATACAAGTTTCAACTAAGAACTGTTGGACCACGGCCGGTCCCCAGGCTTCACACTAAGCCTGGTGGAAGATCTTCCCTTTCCAATGGAGGAACATTCCCAAGTACCACCTCTATATTGGTGACCCTCGACAAAGAACATCGCAACCTGAACACCGCAGAGCAGCATCAACACAGAGCAGCAACCAGTTCAACCAACCCTTCCTACCCCTCGACCAGGTCAAACAAGCAGCAGTCACACGCCGTCAACCCGAAGCCGACCAGGTCCATCGCAGCTGTCTTCACACCGCTTCCTGGGCCTGCAGCTTCCTCAACGACAGTCAGCGTCTGCATAGAAGGACCTTCCGCAGCCTACGTGTCTGAGCTCACCTCCACGTGGCAGTTCTGCTCGCCTTCTCCACGCCTGTCACTCACCCGCATCACATCAGGACTAGTCTCCCTGACAGATGCACACACTCGCAGCACATCGCTCGTCAGACTCACTTGACTGGAGCCCTGCACCTACATGGATACAGACTGCACACTTCGAACAACTCAACGACCTCCGGTCTGAGGGGGGAGTACTGTGGGGACTTGCCATAGATGTCAACACCCACAAGTTATAGCAAAGAAGCTAACAGATGGCGATACCGTCGCGCTCAGAAATCTGCTCCATACAAAGACAACGTTCACCGTAAATACGTAACTCGTAACCTACTATAAATAAGGTTCACAATCGAATGCGAGACATAAATCGCGCAACAGAAATAATCACAGAGATTCGATATATATACAAGGTCCAACTAAGAACTGTTGGACCACGGCCGGTCCCCAGGCTTCACACTAAGCCTGGTGGAAGATCTTCCCTTTTCAATGGAGGAACATTCCCAAGTACCACCTCTATAAGCTGCTTGCTGGTTAGACGAAGCACTATAGGGGGGTCTATTTCCGAATTGCTACGAATCAAATAAGATGATTGAAATTATAAAAGGGAAAAAGTGGTGCCATCAATAGTTAATTTAATTTCTAGACAATTAAAATATAAGCATCAGCATGCATTTGCTCACGTCTATATTCCCTGAGGGGTAGTCAGAGATATTCTGAAAACTCAGAACATCCACGATTCATAATAGTACCGAAACTCTGTCCAGTGTGACGGGGAGTGAGCCCGTCGCGTCGCCACTTGTAATGGACAGTGGGTACAATTAAATGCTTTGAAATTGAAGCATGCAGGTTTCCTCACGATGTTTACCTCCACCGAAAAGCCAGTGGTGTTACAAAGCGTATATAAATGTTGAAAAAAACTCATTGGTACCTACGACTTGGCCTGGACGGGTATCGAACCATCGCCTACTGCACGGCAGGCAAGGTTACTCGCCACCATGGCTTCATTCATTCTTGTTTTTTGATCTATCGAAACATGACGCACCACACTACTACTAAGTATGATCGAAATCTTGTCACTTAATATAACACCTCCGTCGTTTGAAATAGTACCAACTAAAAAGCAAAAACAATGAAAAACAAATATGTATCAATACATAATATCCATCGATAACATATAAAATGGACATACATCAGCACTATTTAGCACTACAAGATCTGTATTTAAAATTAAGTAGCTCTAAGCGGATTAAATTGTTTCCAGAAATGTAATAAAAGTTTTCGCACCACATTCCGTTGTTAAAAGAAATGACTGTGTGAAACTTAAGTAAGTTTTAAAAGTGTCGTGTTTTCCGTGAGATGGTTTTGAGGAAAATCCCAAGAGTGCGGAATTAAAAAAGAAAATGCTGGAAAATAAGTGATTTGAGTTAGATCGGGATTAATGTGAACAATGAAAAACTGCGAAAGATTTTCTTTCAGGAAAATGGATTTGGAAAGAAAATTAAACAACAAAGTAACTATGTGACGTTCATAAAGTACCAGGAATAGAGAAACTGAGGGTCGAGAGAGCGAAATGTACCGGCACCACGGTATAATAGAAAGAGATACGTGACGCAAGGCAATACAACCATTTTTGGACGATACATTAGATTCACAATTATTCACATAGGTAGCTCAAATTTTCACCATGATGCCGATAAGTTGTCAAACAGTTCCCAAAAATGGTTTCATTTGACAACTTATGTCAGTTCCTCTATGCCGTAAGGTAACTAGGTAGTTATAATAACTTTATGGTGACGTTTCACATTATAACAATAGCATACCTACGCATCATTTCAATTTTATTAAGTTTTTATTCTACTCTAACTCTGTCTTCGTCTAACTCATATTATACTTAGGTAGTAGGTAGTTACGTGGTTGCTTTAGTGCGATAGTGACACAACATTTTCTTCAATGACTCCTTGCGGTAAAACCTTGTAGAAGCACGTAGAAAGCATTGCTGTTACACTCCTTCATTCATGCCATACAACTAAATTATACAACCGTCCAATGGCAAGCGGAAGGAGTTCAGCGCCTGAATGACCCCACGCATATTACGTAACATTGTGATTATACCTATTTTCGGCGGAGCAAACCGTGTGGATCAATGAGGAAGCGAGCGACCGCCATCTAGCGGCGGGTCGTGGCCGGCGTAACCTCCTCACCTCCTGGTAGTTTATGATTGCCTGGTAGCGTTTCGTTGATGTTCGAGGTTTTTAATGGACTCGTTTCGGTAGGTTTAGGAAATAAGTGCTAGTAATCGATAGCAATTACCTATAGCGTAAAACGTTTGTTTGTTTGAAAAATAGAAGAAATAAAATAATATGTTATTAAGGTGGTTTCATTCCATACCTACAAAAGTTTGACGCGTAATACGCGGAATTAATAAAAGTAATATTTTCTATATGGAAAAATAGTTTAGAGAATTTAGATGCCGCGTATCAAATAAAATTAGCAATTTGTAATATAATTACGAAGATATAAAGCTTTGAAATTTTTCATACAAAATTTCAATTGTATCTTCGTAATTCTATGTTAAATTGCAAATTTTATTGGATACGCGGCATCTAGATTCTCCAAACTATTTTTCCACAAGTGTATAAATTATTACTTAAGTATAGTATTACGCGTCAAACTTTTGGATAAAATTGACACCTCTGCAACCACCCTAAGTAGATCTCTAAATTCAATGAAAAAAAAAATGACTGTGACATATGGACGGACGGATAGGTGATTTCATAAGTGTTCCGTTTTGCTAATTTTGGTACCGAAGTTACGGGACATTAAAAACCAGGACGGTTTAAATTTTACTACAGTTTTTATTCTTTGTTTCTAACCCACCCCTCAATCCCCATAACAAAGTTTTGTCGCTGCGGTTAATAAATAAATTTAATACTCTTGCGAAAACCAAGAAAGCTAAAACAAGTTTATTTGTTCTACTTATCTAACAAAACTTTATACCAATCAAGTCTTCAGTCAAACCCAAAACTCTGTTTTGAAGTTACCTGCCGCAATTTGATACCATTTTGTCTCTTAAGGCGTTACCATTTTGTTCCTAACTGAACGACCTTGACCCTTTCAGAACTGCCTCACCAGTTCAAAACTACGTCATTTTAGTAGTAGGTATACTTATTTTTGACTGGTTTGTGCTTCATTATGTCACTGTGGTTCCATCTCGTCCAAGGAAACTAAATAGGAAAAGCATAAGAATTCGCTCCACTCGTAGGTTACTTAACTCGTTAAAAAACGGGGTTTAACAAATTTTTAAAAGTGACATTTTTAGATCATAAAATAATGTCTGTAACACAATGGTGTGTCGCAAGTAAAAGTGCCTTTAACTTATAAATTAGATGCACGTAGTACAGACTAGTTCAAATATTGTGGCTTTCCTTTGATAACAGGTTTCATTACCTATGCATTTTATAGAAAACATGAAGATAACTTCTAAAAACTAGCAAAATATGGCCTGGCTCAGCATTTACCTAGTGGAAGTCAGTGTCTTAAGAAACAGCGGTTTTTATATCATGTTCAGGAGAATCCAAAACGACGCGTCATACGCCCACAACATTGCACTTTAAAACGGCGCGATATAGTGACGTGTAGCCCGTCCACTAGATGACGCGTGACTATGTGAAAGCCGGGCAATTACCTCGCTTTTTTATTGCGCTTTGCATTTTGCAGCGCGGGCAACGCATCTAAATATAAAAACATCTTCCTCACGATGTTTTTCTGCTGTTTACTTATTGTGATGTCACAAAAGGGACGGATGAGAAACGACTGCATGCAGTCGAGATGCGAATGTTGAGATGGATGTGTGGTGTAACTAGAATGGACAATATAAGGAATGAGTATATTACAGGAAGTTTGAAAGTAGCACCAGAAAAATTACAGGATTAATAGATTATCGTAGTACGGGCATGTGATGCGGAGTGACGAGTGCCATGTTACGAGACGAGTGTGGAAGTACGTTGTGGTAGGAGAGGAAGGGCGAAGAAAAGATGGATGGATTGTGTGAAGGATGATATGCGTAAGAAAGGAGTGTGCTGAAATGACGGCTAAGATGAATGGAAGAGGATGACATATTGCGCCGACCCCAGATAATGGGAAAAGGGCAAGAGAATGATGATGACTTGTGATGTCAATAGGTAAAAACAGGTGTAAGCATTAGATATGGTGACGATACCTGATAGATAAGTTATCTCTAACGACACTCGTCTAAGATGGTGCTATTCATTATTCAAAGCAGGATACAGACATCACTAAAGCTTAACATATTTCACTTATTATATTTGCTAGTCATCTCTTTACTACGTTTCTTATGGCGTATTCCCTGTCACCTTTTAAGCAAGGTTCAAGACGTCTTCAAAGCCTGGAGGGCTAAAAATGGCGACCCTCTTGAACTCTCGACTGCTCATTCCACGACATACAGTCAGCGGTGAAAAATTTGCAAAAAATACATTAATTGCCGTAAGATTGCCATTATAAAAATATCGCGATTTAAGTTACCTACAAAGTATTTACAGAGTATAAACATAAAAGCGTTACATACTTTAGAGAATGCTTTAGACCACCAAACTGAACAATTTTCACTATGCAGAAAACACCCAGAGGAAGGATCTCGAAAACATCGAAATAGTAATAAAAAAAAACATCTCTCATAGAAAACGTCATTGGCGACTCGACCTAAATCTATGGAACAGCAGATTTCTTAGTCGCGATTTTGATTTCGGCTTCACACTGAGAAAAAAAAACAATAAGATGGTCTGAAGCAAAACCTATACCTATTTAATTTTACACGCGGTATAGCTCTTAAATAAGAAGATGAAGACTTATCGAAAACTGAAGTGTCTTAAGACGTTGTTATCCCGTCGAGGCCGTTTTTTGAACACGAACGAAAGTGTTTTAAACTGTGTTTTAAAGTCTGAAATTAAATTATGTCTTATTTAAGGATCGGGCGGATGGGCAACTGTTCTCAATTACACGATTAGATTAAGTTTACTAGAGAGAAAAACAACCCAAAGTTACCCCTTTTTGTTATGTTTTTTCAATACTATTATTAAACTGCTATTATTTAACTTTTTATTCTTGTACTTAACTAAATACATTAAATATTTCTAGTGAACTCAGAATAATTTTTAGCTTAGAAACTCCCATGAGCAAAGATATTGACGAAAAACACGTTTTTTTTGCGATCCTGCTTTCAATTGGAGCGGGATGGCTAATTGTAAACTTATGCTTGCAAGAAAGAGACGCTTGCACTGGGATAACCTAGCCCAAGTTTTAGTTGGTACTTATCAAACATGAACGTTACGGACTATCCAATCCGTCTACTATCATCCAAGGATGGTGTAATAAAATCTCGTCCTACTAAAACGGATACCAAGCAAGTAAACCATGTCATAAAATATGCACAGACTTCTATCTTTCACTGTACCCAACTCTACGCTCGCTGCTCGTAAAATCGATATGCCGCGATTACGCCAGTTACTAGAGCTACGAGAGAGGGGGTGGCGAGGGGAGGGAGGAAACTCCCCACCCACCATCGGTGGAAGGTCGTAATAATCAGCTGTCATGTTAAACTTTAAAATTTTATCTACGGTATGCTCTGGGAATAGGAGATAAGAGCCGAACTTCGTATTTTAATCCACTGCATATTTTCGAGCCTTTGACATTATTTGGTTTTTTAGGGTTCCGTACCCAAAGGGTGAAAACGGGACCCTATTACTAAGCCTACGTTGTCCGTCCGTCCGTCCGTCCGTCCGTCCGTTCGTCCGTCCGTCCTACCTATTCAGGGCTGTAACTTTTGAACCGTAATAGCTAGATAGTTGAAATTTTCACAGATTATGCGTTATTACGGTGGATTTGTTGACAAATAATAAAAATGTCAAAAAATTAATAATTAAGGGGGTGTTCTCAACAAGATACTAGTTTTTATCGACGTTTTTTCTTCTCGCTCTATAGTAAAAACGGTAATACATACAAGCGTCAAACTTGGTGTGATTATAGAGCAAACTCTACAATATAACAACAAATACTAAAAACCAGCCAAGTGCGAGTCGGTCTCACGCTTAAGGTCCCGAAGAAAATAAGTTTTTTTCCAAGTTAATATGTTGTGTTCTATGGTACGGAACCCTCGATGCGCGAGTAGCCCGATTTTTATTGATATATGCCGTCGTATTTTACCTCGAGTAGGAGAAAGAAAAGAACATAGGTACTTATACAGGTTCCTTCTTAATATGCTGACAGTTTTTTAAGGGGATGACCAGACATCAAACTGAACAACTTTCTCTATGGGACCAATTATCGAAATCGCGAAAAAAAATCTGCTGTCCTATGTAACTATTTGGCTCAAGTAGGTTTGCAGTTTTGTATGGAACATATGATTTTCGCAATTTCAATGAGTGAGATGTGCCTTAGAGAAAGTTGTTCAGTTTGACAGTCTGATCATGCCCTTCATTTTTTTTAAATATCAACCATGAATGTTACGGTCTAATCCGGCCACTATTATTCCTGGATGATATACAGGTTGTACCTAAGTGACAGCCTAGCAAATACTGAAACGGTGAACTCAGTCCATCAAACTGAACAACTATCACTATAGTCTTTCTCCAGGAAACGGAAAAAAAAAATCTGCTCTCCCATACGGGTCGGGTAGGTACAGCAGTTTTGTATGGGACAGCTGATTTTTTTTCGCGATTCCTGAGGAAAGTCTATAGTGATAGTTGTTCAGTTTGATGGTCTGAGCTCACCGTTTCAGTATTTGCTAGGCTGTCACTTACACCCTGTAGGTCATAAGCCATAAGCATAAGCATTTAGTCTTCTTACAAGTCCATAGCAATTCATTGAATGAATGGATGAAAGAATGAAAATGTACTTGCCATCGTGGTGTGGAAATTTTGCTTGCTGATTAAACAGGGTGCGCCGCATATAGGTACGTATAGAGGGTTTTGTACGTCACTGGGGGAGGCTATATTCGTGCACCCCGCGTTTAATTTCAGTAGTGACACTTTTGTAAAGTCTTGTAACTGTAGTGACACTTTTGTTGAGTAGACAGGTATTTATTTACGGTTTAACAGAATTGTATTGATGAGTCGCTTTCGTCTCTCTTTATTCTATAGGTATAATAAGTAAAGTGATATAGGTACATTTCAAACTTAGATATCAGTCAGTACAATGCCATAATATTTAATAACTTTCAAACTTTGATAATCTATGTTAACAACATTATTTTTCAAGAATGTCACTATAGGTAACTGAAACTTAAAATGATAAAGCTGCTTGAATGAAAAGTTAATAAATGTCAAAATAGTATCTATGTATGAATATCACACCTTACTTGAGTTGGAACACGGACTTGAAAAAAAGACGGATGTAACGTGACACTAATATAAATAGATGTGAAGCATGCAAGGTCCTAGAATTTCGTTTGTTCTACAAAGGACCTACACTCACACAGACGCACCAGTTCTTGGCGCAGGTCCTGCAACCCGCCGCCATTGCATAGCGTATTGGAGTTTCTCTGTGAAGCTGTGTAATTGTTTTAAAAATAAATAAGTAAATTATGCACCGCACCGTGCGACAGCACGCACACACATATAAATGGGTGCTCCACTTATGATTATACGAGATTGCGTCCGTCTTATTTTTAGGTCCGTGAGTTGGAAGCGGATAAACCGTAACATATTCTGAGAGCCATTAATGGCGATATTAATGACCATATTAATATGGTTGACTAATGTCAACATAGCCTCACTGAAAGCACGCTCACAAATCACCAGTGTGATAGAGCCTTAAGTATACAAAAGAAAGAATTAAGCTAAGGCACTGGCAACAACATGTAATTTATATAACTTTATTATAAAACCGACAGTTAGTATGGAGGTCACGCTACTCGAGAAAATCCATCACTTCTACAAGAAACTGCGCCCCCTTCCGCAGAGGGGCTGGGGGGCGGTCTAACCCCCCAACCCCCAGTCATGTGTTGTGTCAGATAATGAGCTGTCACTTGACGTAATCTCTGGGTATGTCACTCGTAAGCCAGATTGTATTGCGTTACTTTATTTCTTGTTTTGAAGTAGATTTATTGTTACGTGAGTTTCATTAATATGGCTTTATTTTTTCTCTCAAAGTCAGGAAACAATAATGATGACGTCAATTTGTCGGCTTTCGGCGGTGAATTTAAAACTTACATACTTATATCTATCTACATAACAACTTTAAAGGGAAAAACCTCCTGTGACAGATCGTAGAGTACCGTACCATGGTAGAGTACCATCACAGAGTACTATGTACCATAAACTGTACTAGACTACCCTATACAGTCAGCTGTATGTTCCTCTATTCCTGGTATAATACCTCTATGGGTAGTCTACTCTACACAGTTACACAGTACAGTTTATGCTAGAAAGTTTATGGTACAAATCTCTCTCAGGAGAGCGAGATGTGCCTAGCGGCTCCACTGTATAATAGAAAGAGATACGTGACGCGAGGCAATATAGAACCGTTTTCTAGTCACTAATCAATTTTTACAATTCGGTTTCCGTGAATAATTGGGAATCTAAAGTGAAATCGTAGATAATTTTGTGAAATATACTGACACTACTTCATTAATTTATCCACTATTTCACGTTAGACTCGGAACTATAGAGAGTATTAGAATTTTAGCCTGCGAATAGTCTCCTAAAACGTCCAAAAACGGTTTCATTTACTCATGTCACTGCCTCTATTCCTGCAAGGTATAATAACTTTATGAGACTACCATAAACTGTATATAATTTAATCGGTCATATAGGTATAGAATCGGTCAAATACAAGGTCCAAAACACTCTAGTACAAATAGTAGTCTTTCGACTATCAAACTGAACAGCTTTCACTACGGAGTAAACGTCGAAAAAAAAACAATCAGACTTCCCATATATTTGAATCAAGTGGGTACTGTAGTTGTTAGACCCTGTATAGAATCGGTCATTTGTAGAATCAGTCATATAATAGAAGCAGTCCTTTACATAATCGGTTATTTATGTACAATCGGTCATTAATAGAATCTAACCTTTAATTTTGTAGAATCAAACATGTTTAAAATTGCACATTAACGAATCAGAGGATCGATCTTTGTTCTTCTTCTTTCTTTCTTTCATTTACAGAGTAAGTATTCATTTCTAGAATCGGCCCTTTTTAGATCTACAGACTTAACCAAATACGCCTAATTTTATCCTGAAATATAAAGGCTAGAATGGGAATATAGCTAAAAGGCTTATTACAACTTCCTAAATTCAGATTCTAATTTGAGGGACAGAACTATAGGTTAGAACGGGATGTTGTAAATACGTCCTTTTTTAACCTATAGCTATATTCTAATTGAGGGACAGAACTATAGGTTAGAACGGGATGTTGTAAGTACGTCCTTTTTTAACCTATAGCTCTGTCCCTCAATTAGAATCTGAATTTAGGAAGGTGTAATAACTAATAAGCCTTTAACAACTGAGTTTTAGTGTGTGGCGGTCCGTGGTCTCTGACTACCCCCATGAGACTATGTCTTGAGCTTATGTACGAGTATGTATTTATATTGCACAAGGTGGTTTGTAGTTGTAGTTAATTTACATAAAATCTCTTCGGTATTCCCCTTTCGAGGTGGACAGAAACTTGCTACACCTTTTATAGGTGTAGTTAGTTACATTCTCTTCTAGCCCATCATCATGGCCTATATGTGTGTGCATGGGCGTTAGTCCACCACGCGTCCAATGCGGATTGGTCTGGGATTGAGACTTCACATACGCATCGAAATTTCTTCTTCAGCGTATGCAGATTTCCTCATGATGTTTTTCTTCACCGTTTGAGAGCAGAAAAACTCATTGGTACATGGCATGTCATCCGTGCGGATTCGAATCTGGACCTCAAGATTGTTTCATGTTTCCATAGCTCTCCGCAACGCGCCACCGACACTTCTAGCCTTTAGCCGAATTATATTTCAGGATGAAATGACGTGTCAAGTGGTGATAGGCCAGGTCAGCCCACAACTTGACGTACCAACCATAAAGTTACTATACCTAACGGAATAGACGGATTGACAGCTGAGAGAGCGAGATGTACCTAGCGGCACCACTGTATAATAGAAAGAGATACGTGACGCGAGGCAATAGAACCGTTTTCTATAATCTCTTACCAATTTTTACAATTCTATTTCCGTGAATAATTGGGAATCTAAAGTGAAATCGTAGATAATTTTGTGAAATATACGGACACTACTACATTAATTTATCCACGATTTCACGTTAGACTCAGAATTACAGACAGTATTCGAATTTTTGCCTGCGAATAGTCTCCTGAAAACATCCAAAAAAAGGTTTCATTTGACAACTCATGTTAGTCGCTCTTTTCCTGTAAGGTAATACCTTTATGGTACCAACAATAAATTATTGATGCCATAATCGTCTCCCACAACTTCTTCACAGAATGAAATGGAGAAGTCTATTCTAAGCTGGAAACTAAATGGCCTTAATTAAAAGGAAAATTATTTCAAACTAAATATAGCAACCAACAGTTTAGCAACCAAAATCGATACGCCGTAACCTATAAACTTTTTGAATTATTAACGTGTACGTTACGTTAAGTTTAACAAACTTGCATCGAAGTCAGTTAATTAGTCACGCCATTTGTAATTTAACTGTTGCTTTGCGTTAAAATAAAATGTTGCGTATCGGTTGAATTTTACTTTGTGCCTTTCAAAGGGGGAATTTAGTCCAATTAAAATTGTTATAAATTCTACTTCCTATTTAGTTTATATACAGGGTCCTTCTTAATATGCTGACACTTTTTTAAGGGGATGATCAGACCGTCAAACTGAAAATTGTTCTCTATGGGACCAACATCGAAATCGCGAAAAAAAACAGCTGTTCCATACTAAAATGCAATCCTACTCGAGCCAAATGTATAGGACAGCTGAAGCTTGAGCTTTTTGCGATTTCGATGTTGATCCCATAGAGAAAGTTGTTCAATTTGATGGTCTGATCATCCTCCTAAAAACTGTCAGCATATTAAGTTGGACCTGTATACGAGCTTGGACATTTTCACACAAAATATCTCGTCAAATTTAAAATACTACTGAAACGGTGAGTGAACTTAGACCATCAAACTGAACAACATTCACTATGGAGCCCACACCAGGAAACGCGAAAAAAAATCAGCAGTCCCATACAAAACTGCTGTACCTACCGACCTACACCCAACTCAAATGTATGGGAAATTAATGTATTTTTTTCTTGTTAGCTGTTTCGTGTTAGGCTCCATAGCGAAAGTTGTTCAGTTTGATGTTTTGAGTTCACCCTTTCAGTATTTGCTAGGCTGTCACTTACACCCTGTATATGAACGACAGAGCGTATGATTATATAGGTACATTACTGTAGTGTTTGGATCTTCTTTGAGTTCGTAGTTGACATTGTTGTTTATGATTAGCCTTCAATAAACGTCTAAGGTGACGGTCGTATTTTATTTAATAAATAGCGACGAGGATAAAAATAATAAAGAAATAATGGAAATATAACGGAAATTATTGCTATCTGGTGCGTGCAAAGCTAAATAATAAAGGATAATTTTGATTTGGTCGGCGAGATGTCGGTCGGGAAGATGGGTGAGTTCGATGTGAAATCGGGGGACTGGACGCTATACGTTGAGCGGTTAGAAATGCTTTTTAAAGTAAATGCCGTTACGGATCAAATGCGTTTGCCGATGTTAATTGCCGGTATGGGTGACAGCGCTTACGAACTATTGAGTAATCTGACCAGCCCCATCAAACCCTCGGAGAAGACGTATGCGGAGGTTGTAAATATACTGCGGGAACATCTTCAGCCTAAGCCTTCGTTCATGGCGGAGAGGTACCAGTTTCGGCAGAGGCGTCAACTAACTGGCGAGACAATATCTCAGTATTTGACGGAACTCAAGAAGCTCGCTAAGCATTGTGAGTTTGGTTCGGTGTTAGAAGACAATTTACGCGATCAGATGGTCTGCGGGTTACAGAGTGACGTCATCAGGCAGCGTTTATTCGCCGAGGAGGAGCTTAAGTACGCGAGTGCGATTAAAATCGCATGTGCGCTAGAGGCGGCTGAGCGGGACGCGGCCGCGGTGGAGCAGCCGGACGGTGCCGGCGCCAGCGCGGGCGGCGAGCCAGGCGCGGTGCATGCGGTGTCAGCACGAGCGGAGACGGCCCGGCGCGGCCTGCAGCGGGGCGGCTCGGAGCAGCACCGCGAGGGTGCGCAGTGCTGCAGCGGGTGTGGAGGCCGGGATCACGGACGCGATGCGTGCCGTTACAAGAGATTCACTTGTAGCAAGTGTGGTCAAAGGGGGCATCTACGCCGGGTGTGCCCTAAGCAACGAGGTAGTGGCGGCGGAGCCGGGCGCAGTGGCCACGGCCGGCCTGTACATCATGCGGAGGCGCCGGAGTCGGAGAGTGCGGACGACTCGCGCTCCGATGTAAGCGAACTGGAATCGGAGGAGATAAACCACCTTTGTTTTAATGGCTATAAGCCGGTAAGCTTATCATTAAATATTGATAGTAGTAAGATAAAGATGGAGGTGGATACTGGGTCAGCGGTATCTTGCATCAGCAAGGGAACTTACGATAAGTTTTGTAAGAATAGACGGCTTGAGGATACCGATTTGGTTTTGAAATTCTATGACGGTAGCCGGGTTAAACCGGTGGGTGTTATAAGACCGGTAGTGAGATACGGGGATATGGTTAAAAAGCTGGAACTGTATGTTATCGACGGGGGAACGACATCACTGCTCGGACGACAGTGGTTATCGGAATTAAAGATAAGGATTCCAACATTTGTAAATAGCTTGGACATGAATTGCTCTAGTAATAAGGCAGTTGATAATGAGTTGGATGTTTTGTTGGACAGATATAAAGAATTGTTCTCGAGCGGGCTGGGTCGGTTCACGGGGGGCAAGGCGACGCTACGGGTGCGGGAGGGTGCGGCGCCCGTATTCTGTCGCGCACGGCCGCTGCCGTACGCGCTGCGCGAGCGCGTGGACCAGGAGCTCGACAACATGCTACGAGACGGAGTCATCGAGCCGGTGGAGTCCTCGGACTGGGCTACCCCGCTGGTACCGGTGCGTAAGGCGGACGGAGGGCTGAGGCTCTGTGCAGATTATAAGGTTACTTTGAATCCCGTCTTACTGGTCGATAGGTTTCCTCTGCCGCGGATTGACGACATTTTGGTAAACCTGAATGGTGCAAAAATATTTTCGAAAATTGATTTAACGCAGGCTTATAATCAAATTGAACTAGATGATTCGAATGGTTTGACGGTCATTAATACCCATAGGGGGTTGTTTAAGTACAACAGGCTAGTCTTCGGTCTGGCATCGAGCCCGGGAATTTTCCAGAGGATCATGTCCAATTTATTTAATGATATTCCGAATGTGGAAGTCTTTTTGGACGACATAATTATTGGGTCTTTGGATAAGAAGGAGCATTTAGCCACATTAGAAAAAGTTTTCAATCGCGTGCAGGCTAACGGAATGAAACTAAAGAGATGCAAATGTTCCTTTATGATGGAGGAAGTAAAGTATTTAGGCTTTATCATTTCCAAGGGAGGGGTCAAAGCCGATCCTGATAAAATCGAAGCCATTTCAAAAATCCCACGGCCCAAAGACGTATCAGAGCTGCGATCTTTTATAGGTCTAGTCAACTTTTACGCAAAATTTGTGAAGGGTCTGAGTACTATTCTAGCTCCGCTTTATGATTTACTAAAAAAAAAGGTGACTTGGAAGTGGGACCAAGGTTGCGAGGCGGCTTTTAAAAAGGTGAAATCAGTGCTAACGAGTACGGAAGTGTTAACGCACTACGATCAGAACAAGCCTCTGACACTGACATGCGATGCGAGCTCGCGCGGCATCGGTGGGGTGCTCACACAGACGGGCGCGGGAGGTCGGGAGCGGCCTGTGGTATATGTATCGCGCGCACTTAGTGAGGCGGAGAGGCATTATTCTCAGATTGATCGGGAGGCACTGGCGATTGTGTTCTGTTTACGGAAACTGCATCAGTATCTGTATGGCAGACGTTTCACACTGCGCACGGATCACAAACCTCTAGTGAGCATTTTTGGTCCGAAACTCGGCATACCGGCGATGGCAGCGAGCCGCCTGCAGCGCTGGGCTGTTATACTGTCGGCGTATTCATATGATATTGAGTACATAAACACGAAACTGAATGGCGCAGACGCCTTATCACGTTTACCGGTACCAGGCGCTCCTACATCGCAGGTAAAGGTGCCCGAGCAGACGTACTTGCATTTTGCACAGGATGATTTGCTAATAGATTATCAAGAAGTCAAAAAACAAACTATGAAAGATCCCATTTTGGGACGAGTTTTATTATACATTAGGGATGGTTGGCCGCTTGATAATGAGATTAAATCTCTGCAACCGTTTTTTAACCGACGCAATGAATTGTATGAAGAGTTGGGGTGCATAATGTGGGGACATCGGGTGGTTATTCCTGATGCTTGTAGGAGGAAGGTTCTGGAGGTGCTCCACGAGCCGCATATGGGCATAGTGAAAACCAAAGCAATCGCTCGCAGTTATGTGTGGTGGCCTGGCGTGGACGAGGCGGTGGAGACGATGTGTCGCGAGTGTGCGGTGTGCGCAGTGGAGGCGGACGCGCCTCACCGGCATGCGGTCAACCCGTGGCCGTGGCCAGGCCGCCCCTGGTCACGGATCCATGTTGATTTCCTGGGTCCCATTTTTAATAAACTATTCCTTGTGGTTGTCGATGCCAGAACGAAGTGGTTGGAGGTTTTTCAAGTACCTAGTACGGCCGCTAGCTATAGTATTAACCGATTAAGTGAACTTTTTGCCAGGTGGGGGATTCCTAAGCAGTTGGTCTCTGATAATGGACCGCCATTCACTAGTAAAGAGTTTTTAGGGTTCGTGTCAGGGTTGGGGATCAATCATACTTTTTCGGCTCCATATCACCCCGCATCTAACGGGGCAGCGGAAAATGCGGTGCGCACGATTAAAAAGGCGATTAAAAAGGGTGTTCGGGAAGGCCAGGATATAAATTTGTTCTTAAATACATTTTTGTTGCACTATCGTAACACGGAGCACGGCACAACAGGCGAGAGTCCGGCGGCCCTGATGCTTGGTAGAAGATTACGAACTAAATTAGATCTCTTGAAACCTGACCGGGAGAATAAGGTCAAGGAGATACAAAATAAGCAGAAAGATAGTGGACCCAAAGGTTCCCGCGTTTTGATGCCCGGAGAAGAGGTATGGTTGCGCCAATATCAGGGTTCTGATAAGTGGTTGCCTGGGCACGTTACACGACGGGTTGGTGAAACTGATTATGAGGTTAGGGATTCCGTGGGTAGAGAATCGCATAGGCATATTGACCAGTTGAGACGGCGACATAGAAGTTCCTCAGTCTGCCCGGATCCTCAAGTAGTTGGGGAGAGAGGAACCTTGCGTTCCGTGGCAGGAGGGGATCCCATCGGCTTGAGGGCTCCTTTGGCAGGTACGGACGGAGGAGGAGTTCCAAATTCTCCGCCATCACCAACAAGGCTTCCGCCATCACCAACAGGGCTTCCGCCATCACCAACAGGACTTCTGCCAACCCCGTCACCGCCCCGGCCCGCTCGACCGATACGGCAGTGCCGCATTTTAAACCCTCCAAATTATAGATTTTAAGTGTATTTGATATTGTAGTATTATTGTGGTTTAGGAGGGAGGACTGTAGTGTTTGGATCTTCTTTGAGTTCGTAGTTGACATTGTTGTTTATGATTAGCCTTCAATAAACGTCTAAGGTGACGGTCGTATTTTATTTAATAATTACCATAGTGAAATACGTAATTACGCTATAATATTTAGAATATCTCTGGCCATTCGGCAACTAAAGTCATGAGAATCATTTTCAAAATAGTAACAATATCGTCTGCGTTTTTGATAAATGATACCTCACTTCATTGTCTCATACGAATCCATTGAAATTCCATCAGTTAATTCTCGCCTATATTACATTTGATACATTCAAACGATCGTAGACCTTGGGAGTATCGATTCTGTACAAATTAAGAAGAAAATAGGGCAAAGGGAAAGCGGTAGGGTCGGTTGGGTTAGCTGTTCAGTGTTAAGCGGCGCGTAGAGCGGAGTAAAGACAATATACAGGGTGTTAGGGACGCGAAAAAAAATTTGCTGTCCCATACAAAACTGCCGTACCTACCCGACTCAAATGTATGGGACAGCTGATTTTTTTTGCGTTTCCTGAGGTAGGCTCCAAAGTGAAAGTTTTTCAGTTTTATGGTCTGTGTTTACCGTTTCAGTTTGCGGAGGGCTGTCCCTTAAACCCTGTATATTGTATTGTATTTGACGACCCGGTTGGTGTAATGGTTGCCACGCTGGACTGCCAAACCAGGGTCCTGGGTTCGAATCCCTGTGCGGTCATGGATGTTCCATGTTTGTGCCGTTGTTGTATGGTTCCCAAAACAAAAAGTCTATAAGGCTTACTTGGGATCCTGACAATGTATGTGCCTGTGAGCTTTATTTATTTATATGATGACAATACATGCTATAAATTCACTTCTTTCTGAGGAAATGGCTCAGGCAGAGGCTAGAAAACTCTAAAAAACATACCGATGCCTAGGGTATCTTTTGGAGAATTTTCGTAGTCTATTACTGACTGACCGACTTCTACGTGGGTACCTATAATTACCTAATTAATCTGAGCTACCACTGATTCCTCCCCCAAGTTTTCGTTATCACCCCTTGATACGTTTTTTCGATCCTGAAGCCTAAAGTGAACTTTTTTACAGTATCTGCAAGCCTAAAAGTTTAAGAGCAACCTACTACTATTCGTATACTTCCCTAACAAATCCACATTCAAAACAGAAGTCAGTCAAAACAGATCTACAGGAGTGCGATTTTTGAATCTCATTCGGTGAGCTCAGCAGTTGAAAATGTCAAAATTACTATGGAGAAATGTATCTTTCTGCTGCTGATTTGACTTTCAAAAATCATACTTCAGGAGTGCGATTTTTGAAAGTAAAATCCGCAGTAGAAAGATGCGTATCTCCATAGTAATTTTAAGATTATCAACTGCTGAGCTCACCGAATGAGATTCAAAAATCGCACTCCAGGTTAATGGTTTTCGATCTTCACCCGCTATCGCTCCCGCGTATGCAATAAAACATGAGCCCTCCATTGTCGTCGACCCGTGTTCCGCGTTCCTATATACATTCTAGCATATTTATACACTTATTACGCGCGTATGTTTGTCCTACACAAATATTTTTGCCATTGTTGTACTTCTGTAAGGCAGAAAGCAGATGGTTTGATTTATTTGTAGACAGCTGACGTATGGAAATGTTGTCGATTTGTATGATGTTTTGACAGTTAGCTGTATAGCTATGTTTGATCATTATTTTTGGTGTCTTCACTGAAAAAAATGTTTTGTTAAATACAACCAAACTTTAGTGACTACCGAACTGTTTTGTTAAACATAATCAAACATTTGGTTAAAACAGCTAAACAATTGGCTATTTAAAACCAAATGTTTGATTATGTTTTACAAAACAGTTCGGTAGTCACTAAAGTTAAGTTAAATTTAACAAACATTTAGTTAAAGATTTCTTTGAGTGTTGTATAGAGGTAGGTATATTATAGAGGTCCAAGGGTATATTGAAGAAGGACCTAGAAAATGACCTTCTCAGAATATGTAGTGACAAGAAAAAGACAACATTCTAAAATGACGTGCATAGAAAAAGACCTAGCTCGCCTAAATGGGTGAAGTGAAGGGTAGAGCGTCGGTAGCGAGTTGTGGAGAGCTATGGATACTCAATCTAGAGGTCCGAGTTCGAATCCGCACGGAAGACGTGCCATGTACCAATGTTTATCTAACTTATGTACGTAACACCGACTGCTATTAAACTGTAAAGGAAATCATCGCGAGGAAACCTGCATACGCTGAAGAAAATTCTGATGCGTATGTGAAGTCTACCAATCCGCATTGGTCACGCGTGGTGGACTTACGCCCATACACCCTCCGGGTAGGCCTGTGCTCTGCATTGCGGAGGGACGTATACCTACAGGGTGTAAGGAAAAGTATCATTAACCTTTAAACCACTTACTCTATACCCATCAAAATGAACCAAATCTGTCAGAACAAATAAAAATCTGCTGTTTCATACGTTTGAGTCGTATTGCAGTTATAATGGAACAGCAGACTTTTTTTTTTTTTTGATCTGACAGATTTGCTCCCATAGTAAAAGTTGTTCAGAGTCACGTTGCAGGAATTGACCCGAGCACACGTCTCGCGTGGTTTTCGCGCGTCGCGTTTTTGCCTGCCACGAGGCTCCGCAATCCTCAATCTCTTCTTGTTCTTGAACAAAAACAATCCCTGAGATTGGGATAGATACTCCCATTTATGGGAGTATCACTGACACTGACACTTGACACTGGCGGAAATGCGGTGCTACGCACAAGCAAAAAGCCATAAAATTATAAATAAAAAAAAAAAAGTTGTTCAGTTTGATGGTTAGAGTACATGGTTAAAACGTTAATGATACTTTTCCTTACAACCTGTATAAGCTGATGATTATGATGGTATATGTTTTACAAATGTGTTATGGTCCGTGAACCATTCGACGGAGAATCGACTGTCGGAGAAATGTGTCAGAATCGGTCCACGGTGAGGAGATAACATAATTATGCTGAAGGTGCCTGAATTGTCGTTTAGGAGCATAATGTCAAAAGCGCAAAATGACAAGTGGGTTGCAAAATGTCAATAGCGCAGAATGACAAAAGCGCACTTAGTCAAAAGCGCAAAACGTCAAAAGCGCACAATGTCAAAAGCGCACATAGTCAAAAGCGCACTTAGTCAAAAGCTCAAAACGTCAAAAGCGCACAATGTCAAAAATTCCACTTAAACGCGGGTGAACGGCATGAATCTTGATTTTAAACTTGGTTAAGTCTGAGGTTACACCTCGCAGTAGGAAAAGAAATAAAAAGTTTTTTTTCGACCTTCGGGATTAATCGGGATACCCAGTATTCTAAGTAGCCCCTTTTCATTTGTGCTGTTGAAGTGAAAACGTCAAAAGAGACTCAAAAACACTTTCTAGAAATATTTGTTATATTGTAGTATTTTAAGTATTGAGAGCGCATACCCCAGTAAATGTTATATTCCTTAGAGGGTTGAATTAATTAACAAACATTTCAAAACAACGCCTCGAGTTAATGCGGTATTCATTAATTTAACATCACCTTTATTCCATAGTAAAGGTTCACTCGTTAATTCTTTGGGGGGCTATTATCTTATTTTAAACAAGTGTTTACCCGCGACTTCGTCCGCACAAATTATATAGGTACCTACCAGATTTTAAGTCAGATCATAAGCAAACATTTTTTTGTTTTATTAAATTTGGATTACACCCTGTATAAAGGAGGACCCTGTATAGTTTTTTTACACTATTCTATTTAAAACTTTTCGGTCATGTGTGCAGTATTGATTTGTGAATCTGAAAGAGAAGCTTAGCTTGCTCGTAGCTTGAATTTTTGATACAAAAATGTCGCATGCGATATTTTATTAAACTCGTGCTTCTACTTCAGAACACCTCAACCAGATTACTGCAGATGGTGCTAAAGATCCGAACGAAGTTAAAAATAGACGTTTTATTTTATATCTTTAATAATCTACAAACTATTTTTGTTTTGTGAAATATTTTGTTGAATCTGCTGGCAGCGTGCCAAATTATTTTAGGAATTTGAAGTGAGAATGTTATTTTAGATTGAAATTCTTAAAGGTGATAAAACATTAAGTACTTATTTTATATTCCAAAAATAGACAAATCAGATTGTGTGTAAACAACATACAAATTAACTACACATTTAAAAACATTTTTGTATGGAATCGTCCGTACAGACACGTCAAATACATGAAAATGTTGTAGTTTTCTGAGTGCCTTCACGACTTTAAGTTAAATGAAATATCAAAAAACTAAAAAATTAAATAAAATAAATAAATATGTTGGACAGTGTCACACAAATTATCTAGTCACATTTAAAGTACACAACAAAACAAAAACAAAACAAAAAAAACGAACGAACGAACGAACTAAAAAAAATGTACGAAAAACTCGTCAAAAAAATTCAAACGAGACCAAACTCGAGGGGTTTTTTTTATACTCTATTCCAAATAGCAACATAATTTGAAGGCTATTTTGAATTACAGAAACACAGATTTGAACTATCAGCTTTAGTAATGTTTCCAAGATAATATGTTGGATAGTTCATCTTTCTGATAAAAAAAGTATTTTTTGCTATCAGAATTGGCCAGAAAGCTAAATAGGAATCGGAAAATCTTGTCACCCTTATTTGGAATGAAGTATAGTAGCCATTGAAGAGTTCCACTATCCACTATCCACCTTCTGGCTCCATCTCTTCAAATCAGCTCGATGGTATAAAATTGTTGTATTGTAATCCGAATCTTGCAAAGTTTCAAATCGATACGATGAATAGAAGTGAGTTAAAATAGACTTCCTAGATTTTCTTAAATAGGTACCTATTTCGTTCGTTTGTAAGTTACATACAAGTGAATTTAATATAATCGTTACTTCTTGGGTACTAAATAATAATTAAACAAAACTCTCTATAGTATACAAGGTGTTACAAAAATACAAATAAACCTTTAACGGGGTGGTGTAGACCATCAAACTGAACAACTTTCACTATGGGACCAACATCGTAATCGCAAAAAAAAAAAGATGTTCCATACTCAACAAATCGACTAGAGCTAAAATATGTATGGGATATCAATTTTGTTTTTCGCGATTGCGATGTTGGTCCCATAGAGAAAGTTGTTCAGTTTGAGGGTCTAAACAACCCCCTTAAGAGTTTTAAAAATTTATTCTTACTTATGAACCCTTGTAGTTATACGAAAATAGTAAAACAATAGGTAACAGAGATATATTATGACATTGTTGACTGAGAAATGCGCTTCGCATAATTTCTTAGATTGCTGATTCTTCACATACCGCTCGTAGTAGATACGTCAGCCCATGTTCATTTTGTTTGAAAACTTCAGTCAGTTCTATAGGTACATTGCTACTAACTGCATAAAATGGTCGTGGATAAAACACAATTTGGCAAATGGCTTTACGGAAATCAAAGTAAATTCCGGGTTGAATTTTTTACAAAATGCCGACCATGCTGATTAGCTAATCTGAAAAGGATCTCACTATTCCCATTACCCATTGCAGTGGTAATACTGAGACTGCACTTTTTTTTCAAATCAGTCTCACTATTCCCATTGAATCGAGCGTTTTATTTGTCGCGAATAGTAGCGGTATAAATAAATAAATAAATATACATAGGTATATAAACGCAATGGGGATAGTGATACAATTAGTATCACTATTACCATCAATGGGAAAGCTCAATGGGAATAGTGAGACCTGACCCTCTGCAAAGAGATTAATTCTCATTAGAATTGCATAAGACTTATTTATTCTCTAAGATTATATAGAGCATTCATCGCTATTATTATTATTTAAAATAAATTAATTACACAAAATAGTTTACTAATAGATTACACAAATACAGGAACAAACATTCTTTGGAGAACAAATAAAAATCAAGCTTCTTTTAAAAATACAAGGGAAGGTCTAGTAGCAGATCTTGTTTCTGGACGGTATTAATTTGTTTTACCGCAGTCTTTTGTTTATCCACCTAGTTTCCTTGCTCCTATTTCCGAAGAGTTTCTTTTGCTGCATTTTCTTTGTGTAATTAAAGCAAATTAAAGCAATATTGTACAAGGTTTTTCGTTTACTTTAATCACACTGTTTTCAATCTTGAAACGATAATTTACATATTTAGTAAATAAGGCCTCTTCTCACGAATAGTGGTGGGTGAAATTGAAGTAATTACTCTATGACTCAACATATCAAATTCAACAACTTTTACTTTATGGGAACAAACATGAAATCTCATTAAAGACATCATCAGTTTCATACAAAACTGTATTGCTCACTTAACTCTTATGAAACAGCAGTTTTTTTTAAGGTTGGCTCCATAGACAGTACATTGATATCGTTGGTTTGCTCCCATAGTAAAAGTTGTTTAGTTTTATGTGTAGAGTTTTAGTTAGAGTTCGTTTTAGTGGTTGCCAATTATTTCATTCTGAATATACAGGGTGCAAGGAGAAGTATCATTAACCTTTAAACCACAAACTCTACCCATCAAACTGAACAACTTTTACTATTGGAGCAAACCGATCAGAGAGAAAAAAAATCTACTGTCCCATACTAAACTTCAGTACCTACTCAACTCAAATGTATGCAACAGCCGTTTTTTTTACTCCAATCGGTTTGCTCCCATAGTAAAAGTTGTTCAGTTTGATGGGTAGAGTATGTGGTTTAAAGGTTAATGATACATATCCTTACACCCTGGATTATGTTCATAAAAAGGCAGATTTCGTGTTGTGGCAATGTTTCCAATCATTCTGAAAGGAACATAAGCATAAGCATATGCTCACGACTATATTCCCCGAGAGGGTAGTCAGAGACATTCTGAAACCTCAGAACATCCACGTTTCACCAGTAGTACCGAAACTCTGTCTAGTGTGACGGGGGGTGAGCCCGTCGCCAAGGGAAAGGACAGAAGAAGGAAGGGAAGAGGGAGGGGAAGGTTGAAAGGAACACAGTCGTTATATTTAATTATGAACACACTATACGTTAAGAAATACGAAGCTTTATGTCACCAGGGCTTGCTGCCCACACGATAAGAGGATCGACCAGGCGAAAATGTGGTCAGAATATTTTGTTTTATTAACGGCCATTTTCGGTCTTTGAACTGAAATAGTCTTGTCACAATATAAATAATAAATGCCTTCGTAAAAAGTCGAATTAGTTTTTTCCTATTCTAAGTTTACTGGAAGCTCGTCAGAACGTGTAGGGATCATGGTCACACATTAGCATATTATTGTCTCATCGCGTCCTTGGACGCGCCATATCCGCATGGAATGTCTATTCCCCTCTTTCCTCTTTAATAAAACAAAATGTGGGTTTGCAATTTTGCATGTATGTCGCTCAATAATAAGGCTGGACATGTCCAGCCGTAGAAAGAGAAGGAACTAGAAGAAAGCGTGTCTTGTCATATCTCAGCACTCAGTAAGAGATGCACATAGCAAATTAGCTCTAGTTAAAAAAGGAGATTGCTACTTATTGCTGTCCTTATCGACGTAGCCACATTTTTGTTCTACGACGGCTGTCTGACTCCGGAGTCAGACATCTATTTTCATACAAATTGTATATATAGGGTCCTTCTATGCTGACACTTTTTTAAGGGGACGATCAGACCATCAAACTGAACAAGTTTCTCTATGGCACCAACATCGAAATCGCGAAAAAAAAATCTGATGCTCCATAAAAAACTGCAAACCTACTCGAGAAAAATGTATGGGACAGCTGATATTTTTTTCGCGATTTCGATATTGGTCCCATAGAGAAAGTTGTTCAGTTTGATGGTCTGATCATCCCCTTAAAAAAGTGTCAGCATATTAAGTTGGACCCTGTATACTGATGTTACGTCTATCAGCGTAAGCGAAAAATACTTCGCCTATGTGTCCAGCTCTTACATTAAGTGGGATTACACACGATGACGCATTGACGGAGTGGCAGACGTCAGTCCATAGAAGCATACGCGGTGCGTCAAACCGTCACCGTGTGTGCTTCTAGGTGCGGTTTCTTACAACTCCTTGCTTCACAAATGACCGACTGACGTTTGCTGCTCCGTCAGTGCGTTATCGTGTGTTAACGCACTTAGAATGCCAGTTAAAGGCCTCCGCTCATTGCAGCGATTTTATCGAGCGATAATATCGCTGCGATTTTGCGATAATTGTTCTCAGTACATTTTGTATGGGGACGCACTCGATCCCACACACTGCCGCGATATTATCGCAACTCTTTCGACTACATTAAGTGGTGGGGCGCATGCGTGACGCGAATCGCGGAACCGCTGCAGTGTGTAAGGTGTCGCGATATCGCTGTCGATAATATCGCTCGATAAAATCGCTCGATAATATCGCTGCAATGTGCGGAGGCCTTCATTGTTGGCCCGGATTCGAGTCTAAAAACTCTGTTCACATTATCGAATGCACTGTCAAAACTTTCAGCAAGCAACTTCTATACTATAAAATACGTATTGCAGTAGGTAGTAGGTACCTTGATTTTGACATCTCTTTAGTTCCTATAAATAAAAAATAAACGCTTCAAAGTTAACAAAACAGATTGCCATGAGGATGTGGAGACTATATAGGGAGTAATTCTGATCTTTTGAGTCATCACATTGTCTCCATACTCCATACCACAGATAAAGGCACAAAGTTACTATAATTGTTTTTCTTCCATTAATTACCATCTATACAATGTAAATATTTTTTTTTTTTTTTCACTGCGGATACTTTGATAATCGAAATTAACAACATTTACTATACCAAATTCGAAATCGCTAAAAAAACTGCTGTTTCACATAAAACTTCAGCTATATACAACTGAATTGACTCAAATGTATGGCACAAGTGATTTTTTTCCCCGATTTCGAAGTTGGCTCCATAGTGAAAGTTGCTCAATTTGATGAGCAAAATGCATGGTCAACATATCCGCACTGACTTTAAAAATGTATCCTGTATAGGTACTTAGGTACTCTTATATAGCTTCTGTGATTAAGGTTTGTTTTCCATGCAAAGTTCTTCGCCAAATCGCATGACCTATAAATTCACGGTGTCCTTTTTGGATCGTGGTTGGTGTCATGACCGAAAATAATAAAACAAGATCGTATTAAATGTCGTATTTCGACTAAATTGACGATTTACGTATAAAAAGGTTCTACTTTCACGGGGATGAGTCATAAAATAGCTATTGCCAAGTCAGCCTGCGCTGAAGTAGTTATGATTCATGGGTTTTGCCACTTTCTTGTCAGTCGCCGGCTCGTTTTAACTTATGGCCTCCTTAGTATATGAAACATGAGTTTAGGTCATTGTTGAGTTTCGGCAATGATGTAGTGAAATGTGGAAATACTCTAAATACGGTATATTTAGAAATGTTATCAAGAGCTCATTGCATGCCGACAAACTGTTATGCAGTTTGGCATATAATGTATTGTGTAATGTACCTACTGTGTTTTGTGAGAAAATAAATAATTAAAAATTAGAATATCTCCGAGCGTGAGCAAGCGTATGCTTAATATTTTATTATATACACAACAATTGCGATTAGTCGAGTGACCAGTGGGCCTGCAGGTAACTCGGCCAGCGTATCAGTCTGGCAACGCTGCCAGCCTCCTGGGCGATGAAGCGCCCTGGTAGGTCAACCAAACCAGTGAAAGAACCTAAGAAACTACAAACTTGTCCAAAGGCACACCGAAGGGGTACGGATCTCGGCATTGGGTGTCGCTGGGCCTACGCGGCGGATTGGACAGCGGGGATAAGTGAGAAAAGTTTTTCAGAACACGGTATCGAAGGAATATTTAACCATGTGGTATCGGTACATATTTCAGTGGTATGCGAGTACGAAGTCACGGGCCGTATCGTAGGAATTATCATAAAAACGTAAGACATTATTTCAGGACGGTATTTTAAAATAAATTTAGAAATGCTCTACCTTACGCTTCTCTATAACTGGCTCAGCAGAAATAGTCAGATCAATAACCTAAAGCTAGGCTCTGGTGAAGTTGAGTTAACAAGTCGTTCTAAAATAGAATTTAATTTCGGAAAAAGATTGGATTTTGAAGAAGTCTTGCGCTATCATGAACGGTTAGTATTTTTTTCTTCACATTACTTATTGGCAATAAATAACTTTTTCTTTGACTGTTTTATTAGAACGGTGACTGGGGAGCATTTTACAGGATGATATAGTAATGAGTCAACACATTTTTAGGGGTGGACCATCAAACTGAACAACTTTTACTATGGGAGCATACCTGAAAGCACAACATAAAATCAGCTGTTCCATAGTAAACCGCAATGCCTATCTCTACTCAAATGTATGAAAAGAGAGAGAAGGGAGAAGTAGTAAAAGATGAGGAAGGCCCATGAGTAATCAAGTTAGAAAGAATAATGCTATGATCAACGTAACATAAAAATTACCGGTTTTAATAGAGCAAGACAGGAGTCATACAGAAAATGTTCCGATATATATTAAGTTTTGTTATCTTTCATAATGAGGTATCTAAGGATTCTAAGGAAACCTGGCGGATGGTGTTAAACTTTATGTACGGTGGGCAACGAAAGTCTATAACACGTAGAACGGAGAGAAATGTTCATCAACTTAGACGACTGTACCAGCAGCTAGAATGTTGAAATTATTTCATTAATTTGCGAACTTTACCCAACTTGCATTTTCTCTCAAATTTCGTCTCGTATGTTCTTTATAGAATACATGTAAGAAGTGGGTTGTTATGAAAGGAGGTCATTCAGACCCTTTGATCAGTCCCATAACATTAAAACGAGATCGCGAATCATTTATAACAAGACCTAGATAAACAATCAGCGATCCAGATATGGCAGATCCAAAAGAGCTCCTATAAGAATATGAGCTATTTTGCCCAGTAACGCGGCGCCAATATGCTGGCAGTAAACATACCAAATACGACTAAGTTTATTGATCAGCATAAAGATCCTGACAAAAATTTTAAAGATTTTATATGAGACTTGGGGTTTAGTTTTTAAGAGCAATCTCACGAATAAATTGAAATAATATTGGGTATATTCGTAGTACAAATTGATAGGTTGATGTCAGCAGGCCGACGACCCTAGCGTGAGTACCTAATCGACATAGCCTCATGAACTTGGGAAAGGGTTGTGAACCCACAAACTGTCTCTGAGGAGGTATTAGCAACTTAGTCGTCAGAACATTTTATATAATACTTTTTATGAAGGTAAAATCGTTTAGTTTTAGTTTAGACTTTATAGCACAGAGATCATTAGATCGGGTATTACCTAGCATAACATCTTCTGTTATACCAGACGTTAATTTAAGAACTGGATAGAGTGAATCATACAATCAAACTAAACGGAATCAACCTGAATATCTTTAACTAGGTATGCTATGGGATCAAAACCGAAATTTTAACACGAAAGTCTACTTGCATGAAAGTCAATAACACTCACTCACTGAGTAATCGTGAATTCTCCATTAAAAGGCGATGAACTTGAAATTGCCACGCATTTTCGGTGTTCGATAAAAATAATTTCGAAATTAAACCCGTAGGAAGACTTTTTGAGATTCATTCGTATCGAAACACGGGTCTGCAACTAGAAGAAAATAAATGTCTTGCGATTTAAAAAGTTTCAAAGAGGCTTACTATGTATCCTCTGACGCCAACTAAGTGACGCCTATATATTATGTGTGTTGCCCTGATTTTCTCATACGATGATGTCATACATTGTGCACTAGCTTGCTTAGTTATTTCTATATCTTAAGGGTGAAGGTTCTATGTCTTATCCCTTATTACATTTAACGCAGTACTTGCTACTGCCGTAAACGGTTGTATTTTTTTATGTACCAAGTGGTTTTGTGGGTGCAAGGCTGTCCATCTTCAAAATGATGAGGGTGAACTATTTATTTTATTTTATTTCGGCAGCCTTGATAGGCTTGCTTTGAGATGAACCTTCCTACAGCAATTAGAACTGCATGATTGAACAAATAATTTGTGGTAGTAGGTAGTAGGTTTTTGGTTTCCTGATTATGGTCTTGAATTTACGTATTATCCATTCCTGATAGCATTGAGCCAATGCAATACTTTTTAATTATAATTTCTGGGAAGTATATACCTAACAATAAATCGGCAGGTATAGGCTTTTCCATCATTCTGTATGTTGTTGTAGCTATAACACGTGGTGTCAATATACAATGGGTAGCGTCTGTCCTCCCCACCTAATGCGAACTAAACGACAATGTAAATATCTGAGGTGGCTTCATGGAACTAATATTGGTTTCTGGCTGTAGTATTAAACTTTAGGACGACAACTTGTTTTAAAATGAAAACCTACGAGGTCACCTCGGTTTACGTGGATTTATGTTTCGATCCTGCTACGCTCATAATCAATGGGATCTCTACAGTACTTACCTATTAGAGTTCCTTCACCAAAAGAATTACATTTGTTAATAAGTTTAACTTGTCTCCACGCTAAAAGACTGTCTTTACACTATTTCCATTATAAGAAACATTTAAGGCGAAGAGAAGTATTTAAGTTCGAGGTCGAACTCCCGTATGTCAAAATCCCTATATTTCTTTCTCTCTTTGAATCTCGTCCTCAAAGTTCAAATCAAGCTACAGATGCCTTATGTTATTACTAAGCTGTTGCTTTTAAATTAATTCTTATATTGTTTTTTCGTCTTTACAGAAACAAGCTATGCTTGTCCGGCAACTGGAAGAAGAACTCCGGTTGCGAATGCGGCAGCCCGCTCCAGAGCTCCAAGGTCAGCTGGAAGCTATATTCGCTGAGAACGAACATCTGCAGAGAGAGATTGCTATATTGAGGGATACAATAAAGGTAAGAGATGAACATAGTTATGTTTGTTCATGGATTCTCGCAGGGAAGTGGTATGGGACTGATCTTATATTTAATAGGTAACTTTAAGAAGGACGGAAAAAGCGTTTAATTAGAAGTGTGTTATGAAACGTTGTTAATAGACCTTATTTTCAAACAGGAACTAGAACTGAGGATCGAAACACAGAAGCAAACGTTACAAGCAAGGGATGAAAGTATCAAAAAGTTACTCGAAATGCTTCAGAATAAGGGGATGGGTATGTCACTGTTTTCCTTTTTGTACAAAATTCGGCTGAAAAGTAAAGAAGGTGTACAACTAGAAATAACTTTCAGGTAAAGAGGAGGAAAGGCAAATGTTCCAACAAATGCAAGCGATGGCGCAAAAACAGGTAATTATCGTATTCTGAATGTCTTGCATGATTCGCTAACAGACAAAGATTTCAATATCACGTATTTGGATGACTCCATGATGTTGTTGGAATCGTTGTCAATTTGAACAATGTGGATGTTTCCTGCATTTATTGACTTAGAAGTACATTGTGCACGTCACTTCGCTTCCTTAATGTTACTAGCGTTACAAACCACATGGGCGTTTTATTTTGTGATACCTTTATCAACATCACTGTTTCTGTTAGTCTTGCTCTTGATAGTTTCATTTCATTCATTTGTTGAGCCGAATGTAACTGTCGCGATGCCTTTTATGTGTTACTATTGGACACTCCGTTGGCTTCAAATTCTTATCAACTCTTGCTTTCTCTTCACTTCCACCTTAACAAGGCCTTTCTGTGACACTGTCAGCTTCTTCTCCCTCCAGCACAAAACTTTCCAAATTTCTTAATGTCTCCTCCACCAGCCACATGTCAAAAGTCAAAAACAAAATTTCGAAAATCAAAACCTCAAATATTCAGATTCGGCCTAAACACAAAAATAAAAACAAAAAGCGACACGAACACAAATGAAATCACGACATTGCATGTTTAGCAGCTCATAATGTCCCCGTCACATGAACCTTAGAGAAGACCGTCTCGTATAAATTTTATATTGGAACATTCAAATCAATCATTGTATTTAGATGCAATTGTAAAATTATTTTGATCCGCCTTCATCTGGGGCTGCGTCGTCACAACAAGCAAAAGAGAGTGTTGATTCTTTGAGTCGGTATTATAGCGTTAGAGAATGGTTGGACCGGAACGCAGCCCCAGCGAGGCGTGGAGACGAGACGTCGGTAGTAGGTAGGTTGTATGTTGAGCGGAGCCGCCGTCGGCGTGCGGCGGCGGGCGGCGGCGGCGGCTGACCGTCTCGCTCGCACTGGCAGGAGCTCAAGGCGACGGCGGACACGCTGCGGGCGCTGCAGACGCAGCTGGAGCGCGCGCTGGCCGCGGCCGGCATGCCGGGCGGCAGCGCGGGCGCCACGCTGACCGCCGTGCTCGAGACCAAGGAGGCGCGCATCGCCACGCTGGAGCGGCAGGTCGCGCTGCTAGAGAGCGAGCTGGCCGCGCTCGTGTCGCCGCCGCCGCCCTCTCTCGCGCCCTCCCACACCTCGCTTTTCGATAAAGCCGAACCCCCCTTCAAGAGACAAGTAAGTTTTCTGCTGAACGACGTCCGCGTCATGAAGGACGGGCGCACGAGCGCGCCGCCCGCGTCGGCGCTGCAGCGCGCCGCCTCGCACGTGGCCGGCCTGCCGCTGCCGCTGCAGCTGCAGCACTCGCCCTACGCGTCGCACGCGCTGCACTCGCTGCACGCGCCCCATCTGCCCGCGCCGCGCTATTATAGTGCCACCACTCTGTGACTCCGACCGACGAGTACCGTGTCAATTTTCTCGCTTTAAGTCCGAACTTAGCCGAAGTCGTCGACAGTGTTGACTCGTATTTTTATGTAAAACTTGTTCATTGTTAAAAAGCTATATTTATTATAAAATATAAGAAGAATTATATTCTTGATCAACTGTCGAATTGATTGATAAAGTATTTTTGTTAAATAGGGCCTTAGATGCGAATATTTAGATGTAATTGTATGGTTAGAAACATGTGAGATTGATTACGTTGACACCAAAATTGATGATAGCGTTAGACTGTTATAAAGACTGTTGAGATCGAGTGCATCGAATGAATACTTCGAGTACGTTGTGAAAAATTCCTAAATTATATCATTTGGTCATGTTGTGCTTTCGGTGTTCGCTCATCGTACAGTGCCAGCTTGGTCCCGCGCCACCCGTCATCAATAGTAGCCCATCACGACCTCTCCATGTAGCCTCATGACTCATGTTTCTCTCACAGTACGGTAGATAAATGTATCACAACGTAGGCGCCCGTGCATCTAAGATGTTTTCTGTCCTACTTTTGGTACCTTAACATTACGAATTCTGGAAAACTTTCCAGACATCGAGGCTTCTAATTTACCTTTTTATTAGTATTTAGAAAGGAAAGTTTTCCAGTAACTCTATTTTTCTATCTAAATAATTTGAGTGATTCGGTACGATTTATTTTGAAAAAAAAGTTAAATTCGATGATGAATTTATGATAGATTGCATGCGAGGAAATGTATGAAATCTCGAAATGTCTTCCATGGCACTATATTCGTATTAGTATCGTGTGTTTCAAAACGGTGCTGGAAACATTTCTAAAAAAAAAACATTATTAACATTTATAACGAAGCTTGCGTCGCTTACGGTACTAACATTAAAATAATCCGTAACCATTTCTAAGTCAGTATTATTAAGTAGATTACAATTTTTAACATCAATATCATTTTCGCCATCACTTTTGCTCGTAGATAGATTCTTTATCTTTGAATCTTCCATTTCTTCACTAATCTTCTGGATTTGTAATTCTATACCGAATTTCGGATGGATGGAATGATGAGCAGTTGGACGAGTTCCGGCTGGAGATCCAGAGGAGAGATCAGGAGATCCTGGCGATGGCTGCCAAGATGAAGGCTTTGGAAGAGCAGCATCAGGACTATCAGCGGCACATCGCCGTGCTCAAGGAGTCGCTCTGTGCCAAAGAAGAACACTACAGCATGCTGCAGAGTGACGTGAGTTGTTTCCTTTTATACTTCAAGGTACATATACAGGGTCCAACTAAATATATTCTTCTTCTTCTTATCGAGTGGGCTGCAAAGCCTTGGTGTCAGAGTTTATTCAAACCGCCTAACGGCCTCTGACGTGGTTTTTATGTAATGACTACTACCACCAGTGATAGTAGCCGGGACCAACAGCTTAACGTGCCATCCGAAGCACGGAATCATCTTTTTTTCAGACAATCAGGTGACTCAGCCTGCAATGTCCTAACCAACTGGGGAAAAACGCACAAAGTGACATTTCACTAGGTGCCCCCCGTGGGAATCATCGAACCCACGACCTCCGTGTCAAGAGCCCAATGCTCTAACCACAGTTACTAAATATGCTGAAGGTTTTTCAAGAGGACGATTTGACCATCAAACTGAACAACTTTCCGGAAGGGACCAATATCGAAATCGCGAAAAAACATCCGCTTTCTCATTCGCATCGCTTTCGCATTTAGGTCGAGTTGGATTGCAGTCTTATATGGATTAGCAGATTGTTTTTTTTCATATCGACCTTGGTCATATAAAGAAAATCGTTTAGTTTAAGGTCTGATCATCCTCTTAAAAAGCCGTCAGCATATTAAGTTGGACCCTATACATTTATTGTTCTAGTAACGAAGGAAGATGTGACTGAGGGATTATTTCACCACTTAATATATGGATAAGTTCCCAATAGCTTATCTGATAGATCATACAAAATATGTCAAACGATCTGTCAGATAAGCTATTAAGAACTTATCCAGAAGTGGTGAAACAGGCACTAGGAATAATATTACGAATTCAATAAGTTTCATACCTACTTACCTAACTAAAAACAAATCCCTCATTATAATAGTGCTACTCGTAGATGCTGTTAAATTATCCAGCCCCGGGGTCTTTAAGGATGCCTCTGAGATTCAAAAGCAGAATAAAACTTTTTTAATCAAAAGCAAAGCAAATAACGCTCAAGTAGCAGCGTAAGTTTAAGTAATTTGCATGAAGATAGTATACAATAGAACTCCTGGATACTCTTAGGATTAATTAAAAAGAAAGAATGGGCCAGAAAACTAAAGGCCTAATAAATTATTTCCATAAATACATCTACTACTGGGTATGGGCCTTAAGTTCCCTGTGTTATCTCGAAAGTCAAAACTTAGATTGTCTCTTCATCGAACAGATTTCATCGACTGTTGATGGTACGTTACCATGATAACATCCTTGGAGAGAAATCCTTATTTCTGTTTAATTAAACTCTAGTCTTTCTCGTTGAAGGTGTATGCTATATGCGGTATATACGTTTGAAATTTGGCAATCTCAGTTAGATAGGAGTAGCAACAAAACAATGATAAAACCCTTTCGGATCCTTGGTTTCCCAGTAGCCTTGTGCCATGGAAATGCGTTTTCCGAATCCGTCTTGGAAGATACCAAGTTGTAGTGACGAAAATATTTGAATAATTTATTGTCCAGGTGGAAGAACTAAAAGCCCGTCTGGATGAGAAGAGTAGGCAACTTGAGAAGAAGACGGGATCGGCGCTAGCGGCGGCGCATGAGCTTGCTGAATTGAGAGACCACTCCGAGATCAAAGACAGGAAGATCAACGTCCTGCAGAGGAAGGTAAACATGGCTATTGTAGAACTGTATAGATTGAGAGTAGCCAAAATAGTTGAGCAGCTTAGTAGAACTGAAGAAATATTATAGATTAAAACCATTAAAAGAAACTTAGTATATTGATAGGTATCTCTTTTGCAGTATTACTTGGTGCTTTAAAGTTAAACTTGAACAGAGTTTTGAACTTAAACTTAATTTGTAATGACATTTTAGCCTTAGTTTTCTAATAACTTTTGTTTGTATTGTAGGGAATATGAGTATTAATAAGTACCTATTTATGTTTATTATATTTAAATCCATTCGCTTAAAGCTAAGATAAAGTCACATTTTATACAACATTTGGCTACTTCAACAACCAAAAAATTACTACATGTACTTAGTTATTGAGATGCTTCAGAAACAAATCGAGAAATCTTAAAAAACCTATTCAACTTTGAATCATTACAATATGAGTTCGTAACGATTACGTTACATCAATACGATTTGTAAAAAGATAGGTAGGTACCTATGTACAAACATTCAATAGTGAATGCTAGAAGCCTATTGATACAGAAATCGATATTCCATTAAATATAATGACTATGAGCTATTAAGGTACAGTACCCTCCCAGTACTAGTGTCTTTTTAAAATAAATTCAGCTCCCATTGTGTTACAGCAAAATAGTAAGACACTTGAACTTTGACAATTGCTGTTGCTAAGCCAGTTAAAAACATTTTACTTGTGTCTTCTTAGTTACCTTTTGGAGTCGCGTTGTAGGTCTGTTATTGGTGGTCACGTGTCAGTTACCTCTCCCCGGCCTACAGCGAGGCTCCAATTGCATGGTGAATTGTTCTTTTATCTCAAAAAACAACCCTTGAACTTCAAGGCTCGAAGTCACCAAATATTTAGGTATTACCGTACAACGTGAAGCACTTGTTGCTATTTAAACTATATTAGACATCGGCAAAATCATCAGCAAAATAATATAGACAACACAATTTTCAAAATCAAATCGAAATAGTTACCTTCTAAAGTATACGCACTTGTTATATTGATGACTTCCTAGCATACCATATGCCAATTTTATACGATAGGATATATCCATTGATATATCACGATTTAAACCATGCCCTTTCCACTCAGCAGGAATCACGCCGCAAAGAATAAAGTAATAGAGAAGTTAATCTTTCTAAGAAATCTGTAATCGTTTCACATTACGATGAAACCTTCGATTTTTAAAATGGACATGAAAATTCCAAGTATTTTGTGTATGTGCTATTCTAATTTTATCCTATTCCAAGTATTGGGTATTTGTAGTATCTACTTACTCCAACTTTCAGTTAGATGGATAGGTATAGACCAATTAACCAAAAGCTGAACTATCGAAGTAGGTACCTACCTATTTGAAAACGTGTAGTAGGTAAATCACCAAAATTAGTAACTATTGCTACTGAGTCTATAGCTGGACATAATCTCTTGTACCAAATCTACTGTCTAACAGAAAAGAAATGAAAAAAAACCAAGAAAACTATTTTAACAAAGGTTTTTGAGGTAAATTAAAAAGCTGGTGACTTTTTACAAGACCCAACTGGTGTGATAATTCCCTCGAAATATAAAATTTTCTGGGGTGGAATCCAAAACTTAATATATATTTTATAAATATATTGAATCAAGTTATCTATACAGGGTGAAATTGATATCATTAGCTTGCTCCGATTGGTTTGCTCCCATAGTAAAAGTTGTTGAGTTTGATGGGTAGACTCTTAGTTTAAAATAATATAATAAATATCTTGGACATTGTCACACAAATTATCTAGTCACATTTAAAGTTCCAGAATCTAGCCTGGACTTGTATTATGATAACTAAACAACGATATAGAATACATAATATATAGATACAAACATCCATGACTCGGGTACAAATATTCATATTCATCATACAAATATTTATACAAATACAAAGGATGCTAATGATATCAATTTCAGCCTGTATAAGCACAGAGGATTATATTAGTATAAGTAAGCTCTAGTCTTAAAATGTTATTAATATACATTCCCAAAGCGTCTACTCCTTTACCAATATCAGTATTACCAGACTGTGTCAACAATATTGATTTGCCATCAATCATCCAAGTTACGCTAATAACAGTCCGCTCTGTCAACAAGGATTACGGTCAAGTTTTATTATTACAAGAGTTTCACTGTTTTACTGGTTTTTCCAGTGACTTTGCAAATATATTTTTTCCAGTTTCGGGGAACAAAAAAATATCGTGGCCAAGTATGCTACCCATTACCTATATATACCAAATTTTGTGGCGATTGGTTGTAGAGTTGGCGTGAAAGTAGTACAAACCAATACACAATGTTAAACAATTGGCGGTGCAAACGCGTAACAAACATACAAAAAAAAAAAAAAAAAAACATACGGGTCGAATTGAGAACCTCCTCCTTTTGTTGAAGTCGGTTAAAAAGGGGCATCATTATAGGGAGGGTTTTCACGTCAAAGTACGTCACGTCACTTTTGATTGTGATGATTTGACAAGTTTGTCAACCAAACGGGACATTGTTTTCATATTGGCTTATAAACGAATTTTACACGCAGATGGTACGTAAATAATTATTGTTGAATTTGATTAGAAGGGTAGGGGTACTCGTATTAGGTATGGGAAGCAGTCTTGACTGTGGTATATATTTGTCATGAAATTGACAATTGCAAGGTCAACAGCCTAGTCTTCAATGTGTATTTCTACTTAGTGAATATTTTTTGTCTGATTTTTATTTATTTTTTATTTAAATTTATTTACTTGTGTACCTTTGTTTTTTTTTAATAAAGACGGTAAATATGGGATTATAAATACCTACAACTGTACCTATATATAATTTATTTAAGATGTCGGAAAGGAAAATAAAACAAGAACTATAGTCTTCTATTGTCTCAAATTGTTCTGAAGGTTACGCATCCTCAATATCCATTCTTATTATCTCCTCAAATTCAATTTAAAAATCAATATTGAAGGAAACCTGCATAGGGTCAGCTTAGTTTACTTTATCACAATCATGATACAATAATAAACTTCTCATTGTTGTCAAGTCAAGTTTATATTAATACCTAAACACGAGAGTTTGTTTAGTGGCCCTATTATATCGACATATACAAATATACGTAGGTATTCATAATTTATGATATACATAGATACATAATTGTGCTTCCACTCGATCGAGTGTCATTTGCATCCATCACGAGATACTGAAATTAACAGGAAATGAACTATAGCCCAAGCACGAGTTCACTGGCGTATCATGATAGCACAGATGATAGTATCGAATTGGTGTATTAAAAATCGAGTAGCTGGGCTATTATTTCATTCAAGGTACAATTTGTATAAAATGTAATTTTCTTTTATTGTATACATTTTTAAGTAATTTGCTCTTTTTAATACAGATTTTTGTTCAATATTGTTTATTAGTAATGACGAAAGACATTTGCAGCGATGTTTTTTGCTACGTTGCGTTATTTACTGTCTCTGAAAATTTTTGAGTAGCCGGAATTTGGTACCTATAGTATTGCAAATACCTATAGTATTGTACTTTAATTCCACGTTTTTTTCTAAGACAGGTTTCTTATTCGGTAGCTACCGATAGCAGTTTTATTTTAGAATTTACCAATTTTACTAACAAAATGGCCTCTGTTCCGTTGCCTTATAAGGGGAATAATGGCCCAGCTAGTTGTAATAATTTTATTTTAACTTTTTCTAACATCGCAAAATTATGTGAAGACCAAATAGTACTGGGCATACGTGGCGAATTATTGCCCATTTTATCCGCCTTGAAGCACTGGAGACGATAGAGCCAATAATGCCAATAATGGACCAATGATAAACCAACAAATGGAACATTGATAGTCATCAGGACTATCAGTAGTTTTTAAGAATAGTAATAATAATAATTGAAATATAACAAAATGTACAACATAACAATAGATAGGTACATGTATTTTATTTAAATCGTAAAAATCGTGAGGAATAAATAAGTAGCGGTTCACTTCATGTAAACTCAAATAACACTCGATAGCGCTATTTAAATGACGTGTGGCGCCATCTTTTGACAGGTTTGTTTGTTTGTTAGCGCATCACGCAAAAACTACTGAACCGATTTTGATGAAACTTTTTTGTTTGATAGCTTATGATCTGACTTAAAATCTAGTACCTAATTTATGCGGACGAAGTCGCGGGTTAACTTTACTAACGTTATTAAAATCATTGAAACGATCAAAATGGGAGGCACGTGCAAAGTGAAAATTCCTTATTAATTTGATACTAGTTAGAATTAATTTGAATTCCCTTTAGTAAATATTGAGAAGTATACTCTGGTTGTTTGTTAAGGATAGATTCAATAAAAACATAATTTAAATTATTTGTACAGTTTAATGGTTATGTAGGTTGGTAACAATATTATTTAGGTTTACTTTTAATTCTTAATTTGTGATTGAAACCATGTTTTAATAAGTAGGTTTCTACTTTCGACCTACGTAGTTATCGGCATTTTATTTTATTATTTTTATCGTTTTCTGTTTAAGTATATCGTTTTATTATGAGTTTCCTTATGTGTTCCCTGTAGTGTTTTTAAGCTTGGTTTATGTTTTATATTCATTAGCTTATCGTGCAGTTTTGTTCGTGCTAGTCATATTTAAAGGTATGTTTTATTTATTTTTATTTACGCACATTTTATGTTTATCGTTTCTTTAATTTGTACACAGCAGTAACAATAAAAAAATTTACGTTAGAACTTATTTTCAGATCGAAAACTTAGAAGATCTGCTGAAGGAAAAAGATAATCAGGTAGATATGGCAAGAGCCAGACTAAATGCTATGCAAGCTCACCATTGCTCCTCTGAAGGTGCCCTCTCCTCCTTAGAAGAAGTTATAGGAGACAAAGAAAAACAGATTCAACAGCTGAGGGAGCAAAGAGATAGAGCTGAACACGAGAAGAACGAGGAAAGAGAACTCCATGAAAGAGAAATAGCTGACTACAAAATGAAACTGCACGCCCTTGAAAGCGAAGTCGAAAAACTTGGAGCAAGACTGGAAAGAGCTCAAGCAGAAAAAGATAGACTTGAAGCTAAACTGGAAAGCTCTCAATCGGAACTTGGGAAATCTAAAGCGGAACTCGATAAAGCAGCTAGTGAAGTCGGCAGATCTGGAGCTGATTGGGAAGCAGCGAAGCAGCGCCTAGCAAGACTCGAGCTCGAAAACGAAAGGCTCAAACACGAGTTGGAACGTTCTCAAACTACGTTCGGTAGGAGCACTTTAACTACCTCTCAAGAGCTGGACAGAGTCCAAGAGAAGGCGGATAAGCATGCTACGGAATTGAGAAGGAGTTTAGCCGAGTTGAGAGTGACACAGGCAGATGCAGAAAGAGCCAGGTCTGAAGCCAGTGGACTGCAGGATAAGTTGGAGAAGTCACAAGGTGAAGTTTATCGTCTCAAAGCTAAGCTGGAAAATGCACAAACTGAACAGGATAGCCTGAAAGAGGAATATGACAGGTGAGATTGATTTTTACTAATTTATTTGATATTTCTACCTGAAAGCGCAGCGTGGCGTGGGTAGGCCCCCCTCCGTAAGATGGGTAAACCGCGCAGGACTGGTCGTTGTGGCGATCCTTGGGGGAGGCCTATGTTCAGCAGTGAACGTCCATCGGCTAAGATGATGATTTGATATTATCACTGTCTTACTACAAGAAGCCCTAAGCACACATGAGTACGTGAATGATCTGTTATCTAATAATCATACCAAGAAAATCAATGTTCGTGTACACCATCAAAGAAACAATTTTAGTTGTCATTACTTAATCAAATTCCCTAAAAGATAAATTATGAATTTATGTAGCAAATGGTCTAATAAATGTCTCTTCTTGCAGAGTACAATCCTCAATAAGCCGTCTTCACTCAGAGCGAGACAAGGCAGTAGCCGAGCTCGACAAAGCTCGAGAAGAACTTGAGCGCACTCAAGCTACGCTTGGCAAGGCACAGCTGCAGCAGGATAAACTGCAAGCCTCTTTGGACTCCGCTCACTCCGAGATCGACAAGCTGCAAGAGAAGCTTGACAAAGCCGCTACTGAGAACAGAAAGGTGAAGATATTTTGGTAATTTTGCAGTAGACCAGAAAATTTTTATTCTTAAAGATGAAATGAGGAGCAAGGGAGAAAGAAGTTATTGAGTAGGTATTTATTATTATTTAAAGAACATCAGCTACATAATAATATAAATGTCGAAAAGGACATAATGCCTAATGACATAGGAATATCATAGTGCTTATTAGTCAGGGTATAAATTTGCATTAGGTAGGTACATTAAAGGGACCATCAGCTTGAAAAACTTTTGTTCCATTGGAAAAGTTGTATAGTTTGGTCATCGTGTAATTAAACTAGTGGTCGAGATCGACAGTCGCGACAGGTCTATGGTCTAGGAGCGTGTCCCAGTACCGACTTACCTGCGCGCGGTACCAACTTTGTCGGTGCCCCGCACCCCGCTTACTGCGCGGGAATGGACCCGCCGCGACCGCCGAGCGCGACCACTAGTTTAATTACACTATGGTTTGGAGCTCGTCATTTAATTTTACCTCCTGTATTTGTTGTTGAAATGTCGTTGTTATTAAGTTCCTCTTTCTCTCAACCCCAGCTCCAAGTGGATCGCGAGAAGCAGTCCTACGACTTCGAGTCCCTGCAGTCACAACTGGATAAGGCCCTCGGATCTGCTGCCAGATTGCAAAAAGAGCGGGACACGGCTCAACTCGACGCTGATAGGTTCCATGATAAGCATGAAAAGGCTCAGGTTAGTAAAGACAATCATATTTTTAGCATTCTTCATTGTCTAGTGTTGTGAATGGTCGCCGCTGTTGATCCTGGTTCACAGGAGTTACAGATGTGTGATGGGCCTATGTCCGAAAAAAAAACATATTTTTAGGACAGGACAGGACTATGATTCAAAGGTACATAGAGTACATTGATCCAAAGCATGGAAGGAGACTACAGAATGTTAGGTGGGCCAAATGTTTCTCATCTCTGGATACACAGATGGGGTCGTTATGCTTATGTTTATCAGTTTGTCTGGCATAGAAGTAGCATAGAAGACCAATATTCGATGGAGGAATAAATAAATACATCACAGAAACTATTGTATTCTAAAGGGTGTAAAAAACACCCTAGTAATATTTAATGGGGTGGTTTATGCCATCCAACTGAACAACTTACAGCCAACACAGAAACAACAAAAAAAATCTGCTGTTTCATAACTGAACCGACTCGACTCCAAAATGTATGGAATGTGGCAGATTTTGTTTGTAAAACAAAACACCCCTTTAAATATTAGTGCGGTCTTTTGTTAAACCCTGTAGTAAGTGTAGTGAACCTGCCTGCTGTGCCGAGGGTCGCGGGTTCGAAATTCGAATCCCGTAAGGGACAAATATTTGTATGATGAATATGAATATTTGTACCCGAGTCATGGATGTTTGTATCTATATATGTATTGTATATCGTTTTCTAGTTATCATAATACAAGTCCAGGCTAGATTCTGGAACTTTAAATGTGACTAGATAATTTGTGTGACAATGTCCAAGATATAAAAAATTCACAGATCTCGTGTCTATCACGACCTTCTTGGACATTGAAAATTAATTTTATGAATTACTTAAACAAAACAAAATTTACTCATCGTCGATTGCGTGATGCAACAAATATTGATTTTTAGGGTTCCGAAGTCAACAAGGAACCCTTATAGTTTCGCCATGTCCGTCCGTCCGTCCGTCCGTCCGTCTGTCCGCGGCTTAGCTCAGAGACGCTTAGTACTAGAAAGCTGTAATTTGGCATGAGTACACATATTAATCAAGCCAAGAAAAAAGGTAAAATAAAATTTTGAAAAATATTTTTTTTTAGGGTACCTCCCCTACTCGTGAAGTGGGGATGCAAGTCTTTTAAAAATACGGTGGGTGTGGGAAAACCATTTTTCGATTTAGGGATCCGATAGCGAAATACTAAGCTTTAAGGCGAAATTTTTGTTAGAGTGGAGTGTCTCCTCCCCTCTGCCAGCTAAACGGTTGTTTCTGGATATGTGAAAAAATTCATGGCAGTAGTGTATATAATGAAATTAAAAGGAAAACTATCACCGCTAAGTTAGCTTTACAAGTTAACGAGTAATAGTCGACCAACTTAAAAAATTCACTTTTTAGACTTTATTAGCCGTCAAACCGTAGTATAAAACAAAAAGCCCCGTTTTAAGTTCGTATATTGTGACGGGCAACTACGGAACCCCACCCTGCGCGTGGCCCGACACGCACTTGGCCAGTTTTTTAACTTATTTTATTTGTAACTGTGACACGTGTGACAGACTCTGTACCACCCTTTTCACAGTTAATCTTTTGTAATATTGTTCGTGAGCGACCCTATGAACAATAAAGTCCCATCTTTTTCATGTTCTTAAATTACTTTAACAACATACCTACTTACTTTTACTTTATTGATTTATGACTTCTATCCTTTCGGGACCTTAACAATTATCATGCAATATATGAGTCTCTACCGCTTCCTGATCTGTTCACAGAGAAACAATGGTCTTTACGCCACTGTCATTGCTTTTAACATTAGTTTGGCTTGTATTTTTACAAATAACATAATTTACAGTCACATTTAGCTACAATTTTGTTTATTGCAGATACATTTACTCGAAGGTAATTTCTTCTCCATGTTAAGGATCTATTCAAGTTTCTATTCTTTACACTAAATTATCTTGTAAATTTACAAAATGAAAAAAAAAAACTGCCAAAAATTTCTCGTATATCTAGGTATATACAGCGCAGCCGCAGATGTGAACTGTAAATCACGCTACTTTCATTTTCCATGCCAACTGAATACTTATGTCATAACATAAGCCATAAAATTTCGCTTTACTACTTACCAAATCATAAATATTCCCATTGTATCATGGCAACTTAACTTGATCACATGTTTGTTGACCTCGGCTTCGCCTCGGTCAACAATTACATGAGGTCTGAGACCTTTCTATACTTTCCTGCCCTCGGTGTGTAATCTACTATTTATGATGGCTCTTTATTATACAATCAGTATAATAAATTTTCTCATTTAATTATGTCAATTTAACTTGACTTTTTAAGAAGTCTCGTGATTACTTAATTTGTTTTTAGTATCGTATAACTTACTCAACATAATTTTATTGCAATAACTCAAGTATAAAGATCGATCTCCATAATTCGACAAAGAGTAGGTAAGGTTTTTTTTCACCCCTCCGGATGGAAAGTGTCAACTTCCGTCCCGCTGCGCTAAACAAAGTTGCCTCTCTCCGCCTCCGTCGAGGAGAAAAAAGTATACCTACTTAACCTATACCTACTAACCTTGGGCAGTAAATAAGAAAACCTCAGATCACAAATGTTTGTTGACCTCGGCTTCGCCTCGGTCAACAATTACATGAGATCTGAGTCCCTCGTGTCTCACTATTTATGATGGTTCTTTTTTATATAATGGACTTATTTTGCTCTCAGCTGTGCGCAATATAAAATATAAACATATTTTTCTAAACTTATTTAAGTAGGAAGGTACCGAAGTTTACGATCCACTTGTGATACAAAGACGGACTGCGGACTAGATTATTGCTATTGTGTGTTTTGTTGTAAGTTGAATCAGCTCAATTTAAAATAAATACCCTACACTTACTTTTTAAACCCGAAGCCGTGATGGCTGGTACAAAATTGGTTTGTGTTTCGTGAAATCGATTACTTATATTATTCCGTGGTGAAAGATCGGTCATTGTTTACAATTTGCAATTTACAATTTAATGTCATAAGAACTTGTGTAAGTAGGTAATTAAATTAAATAAAAAGATTTTTTTTTTATTTCTGTTAATAATAGTCTTTCAACCGCGAATATCCCTCGCATAGTGCAGAATCAGAACATTTTTTTTTAAATTAAGTATTTTAATTTTTAAACTTTATGTTTTTTTTAATTTTTAAATTTTATTATTCCTTCCAAAGAAATATACAATTTAGTAATACACGGGTACCATTAATTGTAACAGAAATAAACATTTTAAATAGGTATGGAAATAAAATCACAATTATAAACATATTACATTTTAAATCAAAAGTATTATAGTTACTTAAATCAAAATACGAAAATGCCTTTACTCTAATTAACTATCTAAGTCTGTAACACGCCCTAACGCCACGCGCCTTCAGCGCGCCGCGCTATAATAATTTCGCTAAATAAAGGAAAAGCCACAGCCTAGACCGTAAGAGATAGAGAGGTCCGGTTTTTTTCAAAATGTAGCCCAACTCATTACCCCGAGGGGTTTTTTTCATTTTTTCGATATCGCTTTTTGTTATCGAGAAATAGGCGATATAGTGAGACAAGACCCCGAAAAAATGCGAAATTTTTCGACACTTTCACAATTTTCGAAAGAAGTTTTTGGATTTTTCAATTTTTTTTTAAATCATATTATAGTCCTTGTTGAGACACACCTTTTGAGACTTCAACCATTCACGTAGCCCTAAAACTCACGACACCAGGGCGATATTTCACTTTTTGTGAATCTGGATGCTATACAGAAGCGATCGAAAAAACATTTTCAATGTTAAAAATATATACAAATTAATCTGAATGCTATTATCGTGTGCTTTGAACACCAAAAAACCTCGGTTTGTTGATTAAGTACAGTCTCAGATTAACCAACTCGTAAAACGAATTCGCGAAATTACTTACGACATTTGTATTAAAATTCATAGAACGGCGAAAAATTTCTTAAAGTTCGTTCCATAACCGTAATGTAATTTAGCTCGAGTAATATCAGTTTTATTACCCGATAAAAGTTTGAGGCCGAATCTTAGACAATTCTAATTGGAATTGGGAATTTAATTTTGAAAGTCTCCAGTTTTATGGTTTGAAACACGGTTAGGATTATGTAATTGCGAATGATAAAAATAAGATTAAATTATACTTAGGACTCGCTTTGAAATACTTGTCATTAAGTAAGAATTAATTTCTACAAAGGCTTCCGCACATTGCAGCGATATTATCGACAGCGATATCGCGACACCTTACACACTGCAGCGATTCCGCGATTCGCGTCACGCATGCGCCCTTCACTGAATGTAGTATAAAGAGATTGCGTCACGCAAAATAGGCGCTTCAGTCGTCGAGTTGCGGAAAATGAGCCCGCTCAACCAATACCAATACCAAAGAGATTGCGTCAGGTTGCGATAATATCGCGGCAGTGTGTGGGATCGAGCGCGTCCCCATACAAAATGTACTGAGAACAATCATCGCAAAATCGCAGCGATATTATCGCTCGATAATATCGCGGCAGTGTGTAGGATCGATCGCGCGCGTCCCCATACAAAATGTACTGAGAACAATTATCGCAAAATCGCAGCGATAATATCGCTCGATATTATCGCTGCAATGAGCGGAGGCCTTAATTCTATTTTCAAATGTTGTTATTAAATTTATATCATCAGGACATGACTCCGACGGGCTCACCCCCCGTCACACTGGACAGAGTTTCGGTACTAGTGGTGAAAAGTGGATGTTCTGAGATTTCAGAATATCTCTGACTGCCTCGGGGAATATAGTCGTGCGCATATGCTTATGCTAGGACATGACAGCGTCTTGGCTACCCCCTCCCGCGCGGTCCAAACTTTCACTACAGGGTGAAATTGATATCATTAGCATTCTATCAAACAGAGTCTCCCATCAAAACGAACAACTTTTAGTATGGGAGCAAACCCATGATCGGAGCAAAAATAAAATCTGCTGTTGCATACATTTGAGTCGAGTAGGCACTGCAGTTTAGTATGGAACAGCTGATTTTTTTTTTGCTGCGATCGATTTGCTCCCTTAGTACAAGTTGTTCAGTTTGATGGGTAGACTCTTACTTTAAAAGGATGCTAAATGATATCAATTTCACCCCTGTGTATTGAGTTCTTAATATTTTATTTATTTTTGATCTACCTTTAATAAAACAAAGAATCATGACCACTTCCCATACATTCGTTTACCTGTCAATTTTTCTTTGATTTAGTTGAAGTAATTACAGTACTATGTGGTTGATGTATACAATAAATATTGAAATAGAAAAACTAAAGGTTAATTCCATTTACATTGGTAGTAATTTGATTTAATTTGATAGTGAGGAATAAAAGTAATATCGAAAAAAAACTGAGATTATTTGACAGGTAAAAAGTGGACATCATTCTTTATGGGTTGATATTAAATAAGGACAAATTATTTTTCTATCATTGATAATGAATTTACTCAATTTAATTGCATTCTTCCGTAGTGTCGAAAACTATTCGAAGATGCTAATCACTTTATAAGGTACCTAACTAGTTATATGTTTTCTAGTTTTAAAGCTGTGCCTCTATCCACTTACAGCAAGTGCTCTATGAGTTTAGTTTGATGGGTACAGTATGGTTATGATACTTTTCCTTACACCCTGTAGGTATATTGACTGAATAGAAGTTTTTTTTAGAGAAGTCGTATCTAGATTATAGGTACGTAAGTACACAAAGATAGTAGAAACCAACAGGTTTCTAGAAGTTGCAAGTTTTTCCGCGAGCGGTTGTTTTTCGCGTTGTGTTCTCTCGGTTTGCGTTTTAGCTTGCCACGAGGCTCCACAATCTCTTCTCAGCTGTGTTTTTTAACAGAAACAATCCGGGAGTTCGAGATGGAGCCCACGATGTACTTGACACTGGCGGAAATGCAGTGCTAGCTAACGCACAAGATAGCGTCGAATGTTGATATACTCAAATTAAACCCATAAATACAGAGTAAAAAAAAAAAAAAAAAGTTATAGCCTGTAGAATCCCACTGCAGGGCAAAGGCCTCCTCTCACGAATAAGGGTGAGAGGGAGTGGGCCATACTCCACCACGCGGGCCCAGTGCGTGTTGGTGGAGGCAAGTTAGTGGTCACCTTGCTGTCAGAGAATTTTCAAGCCGCCAATAGGCCTCTGACTTGGCTTAACGAATAGTTACAACCCCATCTGACGGAACTATCCGAGACCAACTGCTTAACGTGCCTTCCGAAGCACGGAAACGCTCGAGATGAAATACCACTAAACGGTCACCCATCCAAAGACTGACCGGACCTGACGTTGCTTAACTTCGGTGATCGTTTCCAATACCGAAGCTCCACTACGCCAACGAGCGCTTAAATACAGAGTACCTAATAAAAATTATTATCGTAGAAATGGTCGACGCCATATTGTCTGAAGCTTATCTGCGCCAGTCAATTATGAATATTGAGAGTTTTGTCTGTCAATGTTCTTTTCTTCTTTGATGGCGTTTAGCCAAGTCAGGGGCGCGTTGAGGCAGCTTGGATATACTTTGACAGCGTGGGGTTTCCTACGTACTATGGTGATATTTTCAATACTAACCAATTACTCCATACAAGCATAGAGATTTGTTTCTAGATCGTTCCTGCAAAATTTCATTGACTTTAATTGGTTAGTATTGAAAATATCACCATAGTACCTACGTTTGTATGCAGCGCGCATTTTCGCACTAAAATTGACTGCTAACTTGCACTCACAAATCAGCGCTCGGTATCATATGCTCACGACTATATTCCGCGAGGGGGTAGTCAAAGATATAAAAACATACAAAGACAAATGAATGAATAATTAATTCAATTTAATATTAGGTAGGTACCTACTTATTATGGCTCCATCGTGTGAACGATCTTTCTGCCAATGTCACACATTATACAGGGTGTAAGAAAAAGTATCATTAACCTTTAAAACACATACTCTACCCATCAAACTGAACAACTTTCTCTCTGGCACCAACTTCGAAAAAATTTGCTTGTCCATACAAGACCGCAAACCTACACAACACGAGCCAAATGTAAGGGACAGCTTATTCTTTTTTTCGCGATTCGATGTTGGTCTCATAGAGAAAGTTGTTCAGTTTGTTGGTCTGATCATCCTCATAAAAAACTGTCAGCAATTGAGTTCGTATCGTATTCGTTCGTACCCTGTATATTCGATTGTTGGTCACGCAACCTAGCCCAGGTAATCCAAAGATAATATACAATTTTCCTAAACGCGGCCTACACCAGAATCCGGTTCGATAAACATTATGCAAATGTTATTTGTATACAAACTGCTGAACGGACAAATTTGTACCTACGCATGATTCCAAACAGTAGCGTATGTAAACGTACAGAGTTAATTGAATTCAATTACATTTATGTTAATTAATTTACTGTTCATTGGTTTTGGTAATTGATAGGAACATCGGTAAACGCTAAACGCTGTACTATATACCTAATTATTTCCGTCCTATTCAGGGTGTAAACTAAAATGCGTTATAAACTTAAGAGGTTTCCCTGACCGAACGACCTTGACTCTTTCAGAGCCGCCTCACCTCTACTAAACTACGTAATTTTAATAGGTATACCTATTTTTGACGGGCTTGTCCTTCATTTTGTCACTGTGGTGCCTTTAATCCAAGGAAATCACATTCTCAAATCATAAGAATTCGCACCAAATTTAACTCATTAAATATTGGTCTTCATTTTTTTTTATCTTAAATTGTCTACACAAAGGTGTAGGTAGGTATGTCTCAAGTAAAAGTGACTTCAACCACGGAATATAATAATTAATATAAGAGTTAAAAAGTAGATGCACATAATACAGATTTTTTCCAATATTTAGGCTTTCCTTTGACCACAGGTTTCATATGTATTTTATAGACAAATAAGAAATATGATCTAAAGCAAATAAAGCCGAGATGTTGAACATCATTGTTACACTTTTCAATAATTTGTATGTCTTTCAAATAACGAGAATATAGCTTTTAAAAACCAGCAAAATATGGCTTGTACCTATGGGGAAGCCTCTTATGGGGATGCTTTCGATCATCAAACTAAACATCTTTACCTAGAGTTTACAGTAGACAAGGATAAACATATCGATAAGTACATTGATAGATAGGGACAGGCTACGAATAAGAATAAATATGGAAGAGTTACTCCAAACAAAATCGAAATCATTTTTGGCACCCCATGAAAAATGACATTTTGTATGAGTTTTGGCGGCGAGTTACAATTTTTAAAGAACAAATTTAGAACGCGTTACAATTTTTTTGGTGCCACTTTTTGAGCTTCATTTATACTTCTATACATTCTCTTATTCGTAGGGGACAGGGTATTATCTAGAATCCAATGTTGCTAAAAAGAAAAACACCTCATTATTCGCGTCAAAAAGAAGCTAAATTCTTTACGATAAACACAAAACTAGATCACTAGAACATTGCCCGTTCATGCGTAAGACCACTACATAAGAGTCTGCCAAGAAACCGCGTAACCTCTATACAAATTACAGCACACTGCTGGCACAATTCGTCGGCGCCAACCCGTCTAGACATCTCTTATTTAGCGACTATAAAACAGTACAAGATAATCTTTCGGATATTCAGAAGAATATCTCTCGGATAACGCCCTAATGATCAGGAAGATTTGCTTGATGAGGAAGGCCAAGGACAGAGTTTTGTGGCGCGCCTTGGGAGAGGCCTGTGTTCAGCAGTGGACGATGATAGGCTGATGATGATGATGATGATGATCAGGAAGTTGGTCAATGTTTGCAACCTAGCTGAACGGCACCCAGTGTATGTTTTGGGTGGGCATGAGCCTAAAAATAGGTATGCTCACGACTATATTCCCCGAGGATAGTCAGAGATATTCTGAAACCTCATAACATCCACGATTCACTAGTAGTACTCTCTGTCCAGTGCGTCAGGGAGAGTGAGCCCGTCTCGCCCCGTTTTGGGTGGGATTAGTGGTAAATACCCATGCCAAATTATAACTTTCTATAGCAAAGACCTCAAACAAGACAAGCGCTCGTTGGCGTAGTGGAGCTTCGGTATTGGAAACGATCACCGAAGTTAAGCAACGTCAGGTCCGGTCAGTCTTTGGATGGGTGACCGTTTAGTGGTATTTCATCTCGAGCGTTTCCGTGCTTCAGAAGGCACGTTAAGCAGTTGGTCTCGGATAGTTCCGTCAGATGGCGTTGTAACTATTCGTTAAGCCAGGTCAGAGGCCTATTGGCGGCTTGAAAATTCTCTGACAGCAAGTTGACCACTACCTTGCCTCCACCAACACGCACTGGGCCCGCGTGGTGGAGTATGGCCCGCTCCCTTTCACCCTTATTCGTGAGAGGAGGCCTTTGCCCTGCAGTGGGATTCTACAGGCTATAACTTACTTATAACAAAGACCAAATAAAATCTTTGTTGTAAGTTCTCTGCTTTCTAATAAGTACTAAGAGTTACTGAGCTAAGCCGCGGACAGACATGGCGAAACTACGAGTATAAGGGTTCCTTCTTTTAAAAACTGTGCACCATATAGAAGTTAGTTAGTTAATGTCGTATATTTTCTTTGCCAGGGTGCAAGACTAAATGGACTCCACGTTAAAAAATGCTCTGTTAAACTTTAACGTTGGTTCAAAGGAAACTCTTTTATGTTATCCAATCTTTTATTATCTAATTATCGTTAACCGATTATAATTACCACTTCAATGGTCTGTCTTTATTAAGCTACGAGACCGATATTTTCACTGATCACCTACCTAATATCGGACAATTGCCCTAGGCTTAACAAAAATAACTCTAGTTAAAAATTAGCCTGCATAACGGCTATATTCCCCAAGTCAGAGTTATTATGAAAACTCAGAACATCCACATTTCACTAAGTAGGTACAGAAACTCTGTCCATTGTGATGGGTAGTGAGCCCGTCGCAATTATAATGATCATAGGTGTAACGCATCGTAACTGAAGCAGGCAGGTTTCCTCACGATGTTTTTAGAAAAGCCAGTGGTGTTAATATATATATAAATCGTACGTAAATTACGAAAAGCTCATTGGTACGAGTCTGCTATGACGGGGATCGAACCATGGGCTCCTGTACGGCAGGCATGGTTACTCGCCACTAGACCACCACAGCATAGTTATAAAATAAGTCAATATTTTAAAAAGCTTCTAAAATAATATTGTATTCCAGTCCAGCAGATGATTTAGCTTCGAGTCTAGATTTAGGTTATTGATTTCATTATTTTTGTAGTGGCCGTAGTACAAGTTTATAAATATTTTATACAAACACAGTGTTTCGGCACGAACGTGAATATGGTTGTGATTTATGTTGTCGGTTGATACGAAACTAGGTTTTCTGTTTTTACGAGTTACCTACACAAGTTTTATGGAATTTGTTTCAGTGTTTTATAGTTTCGGGTGTCAATGAACTTGTGTTTGTTTATCGTTTCTGTTCTTTGTAAGGAAAGTTCTTTTGCATACCCTTCCGGGAGAAGGCGTGACTATTATGTATGTACCAATGTATGAACAATAGAACTTTACTGTTTTTATAGGATTGAAGTACCTATTGGTTTTGGTACCTACGTACCATTATAAAATTATTAAGAATCGAAAGTTAGTCCTCTTTTTACATTTATTTATTGTGCATGCATGTGCATGCATATTCTGAAAACTCCGAACATCCACGTTTCACTAATATTACCGAAACTCTGTCCAGCAGTGTGACGAGTACCTAGTGAGCCCGTCGCCACTTATAATGACCAGTGGGCACAATACAAGCATTGAAATTGAAGCATGTAGGTTTCCTCACAACGTTTTCCTTCACCGAAAAGCCAGTTTTGTTACAAATCGTACATAAATTCGGGAACTCATTGGTACGAGTGAGCCTGGACGGGAACGAACTATCGCCTCCTGCACGGAGGCAAGGCTACTCGCCAATGGACCACCACGGCTTTTTTTATTTAATATTAACAAAGCTCTGGAGCTCTAGACCCATCACCAAGAATGGGACACTGAAACTATTCTGCAATACAATGTTTAACTCCAATCATTTACATAAGTACATCAGTAGATATCTCACCAAATGTAGCCCATAAAGCAACACTGAATCGCGTTGCCGAAGTGAAGGAGCTATATTTCAGGCCGTGTTTAGCATTCGGAAGGCGTTAGCGGTAATAAAACCCTATAAAATATTCGATACTCACATAGATTCCGCTGTGACACGAAACATTTATGGAAGAATGCCAAATTATTAAAGGTTTCGGTCTCAGAATGGTACTCTATAAACCACATATTTAGCTACTTAGCTTATGCTCACGACTATATTCCCCGAGGGGGTAGTAAGGAATATTCTGAAACCGCAGAACATCCCCTGTTCACTAGTACCGGAATTCTGTCGAGTGTGACGGGGAATGCTTCCGTCGCCACTTAACATTACATGCCTCGATTCGATATTGAAGCATGCAGCTTTCCTCAGGATGTTTTCCATCACCGAAAAGCCAGTGGCCAGTGTTACAAACCGTACATAAATTCCGAAAAACTCATTGGATCGAGTTGGCCTGGATGGGGATCGAACCTTCGCCTCCTGTACGGCAGGCAAGGTTACATGCCACTGGACAACCACTGCTTATTTCATATTTAGCTACTCGTTTCGATAAAATCATCGAAACCAACACCAACATTAATACTGCATGTACCTTTACCGTTTTTAGCGGTACCTTTAGTCTCAAAGGTCGCGCGATTCTTTAAGATAAGGAGTGGACAGAATCATTGCAAAAACTGAAAATCCACGAGTTATCTATCTTTTTTGTATCAAATCGGACGATTGGAGCAGTCTTGCAAAAAATTTCAGTTTTAGATTCTTCTTGTGAGAAGAATGCAGTTCTTGCAGTTTTGCAATGATTTTGATAGGGAGTGTTTTCCGTTGAAACTATCTTTGAGATGCAGCAGCTGGAAAAGAAGAGCAATCCTAGTAAAATATTATGCCAAAAGGTTTCTGGTCCTGTAACACTCATAATCTTCAGATAAATCTCTAGATAATTTAACTATTCTTCTTTAACATCATAACTTTGTCCCCCAGGCTTTGGTCGCCCGTATACAGAAGGAGCGTGACGCTGCATTAGCAGAAGCAGCCAGTTGCCGTGAGAGAGCCGAAGCTGCCGGAGCAGCTGCCAACAGAGCTGCTAGGGACCGAGACAGTGCTGCCACCGAGCTCGAAGTCCTGAGGGAACGGTGGGAGAAAGCCCATCAGCAGCACCAGAAGCTTACGGTAGGTCAAGCAGATCGTAATATTACATTAAATACACACAGATGGTCCCGTTGGTCTTTGGACTACTTTGTCTATAAAGCAGAATGTCATCTTCTATGGGTAATCTGTCGTATGATGTCGTATTGATAGGGATAATGCCTTGCTATATTTGTATCACCTAAAATGAATCCATGCCTACTGTTTTATAGTTTGCCACTAGTACAGTTATTATCTGAATTGTTCAAATAGTTATCACGTGTCAGTAAGAAATACTTAATCAGAACAGTAACATTTTTATTCATAACGTGCATTTACTAGCATCATTTCCCTAATATATTTTTTTTGTAATTTTCAGATGGAGCGAGATGATGCATTGACAGAGCTTGAAATAATGAAAGAGAAACTCGACAAAGCCCTCTTCTCCTCACAAAAGACCGTCGAAGAAAAAGAAACAGCGCACAAAGAATACGAGAAAATGCTTGAAAAGTATGATAGGTACATTTTGGTCTAAATGTCGTCTTGTGTTGGTGGCGATGTGTTAGTGGAAACTAAATTTATTATTTTTATTAATATCGTGCTAAGTAAGAATTTTGATTACAGGTCGCAAAATGAAATCTACCGGCTGCAAAACAAGATAGATATACTAGAAGCTGACAAGGACCGTATCGATCTTGAACTGGAAAAACAAGTTCACATGTCCACAAAATGGAGGGAAGAACAAAGAAAGATGCAAGACGAATTCGCTAGATTGCAGGAGATGTATGATAGAGCATCATTACAACTAAGCAGGACAAAGGAACAAGAAGAAAAGGCTAAAGAAGATATGGACAGACTCAGTGTCGATATTGAAATGATTCGGGAAAGATATGAAAAAGGTCAGATAGAGTTGAGAAGAATGCAAGCCGAGAAAGAAAAACTGGTAGCAGATAGTGAACGTTTACAGTTTGAGTATGATCGAGCTATGACTCAATGTGGCAAAGCGCAAGCTTCTAATGAAAAAACTCAAGAAGAAATGGCGAGGGTACAGATAGAACTTGAGAAAATGTACGACAAACTAGACAAATCGTCTTCCGAATTGAGAAGAGTTCAGGCTGAATTAGATAAAGCTAAACAAGATGCCAGTGGAGCTAGAGAAGAAGCGGAAAGGTATTCAGCACGCTATGGAAAGTACCATGATACAAAAGAAGAGCATGAAAGAACAAAGATAGAGGTGGAACGACTACGTGCACGTTTAGAGAAGATGACGGTAGACCTGGAACGAGCGCGCAAGGCAGAGGAAGAAGTAACGCGTCTACGATCGGAGCTCGAACGTGTCGAGGGCGTCCGAGGTAAATACCAATTCGAACAGGATAAATGGACTGCTGAACTAAACCGACTACAGGCTGAAAACGACAAGCATCGCGAGCGCTACGAAGCATCACAGGCTGACATTCAGCGTCTACAAGGAGAGAAGGACCAAGCAGAGACTAAACTTCACGAAATGAATATCCAATTAGAATTGTCCAAGAGCGAAGTTACTAAACTTAGCGCGGCATTAGAAAAGCAACGAACAGACCTAGAACGTGCTCATATTGAGTGCGAGAAGTTCAGAGACAGGTGTGAGAAACTTAAATTGCGTTCAGAACAGCTGGATAAGGATAATGAACGACTGAAAGGAGAATTGCAACAGATTGAAAGGATGAAGTTGCAAGCAGTCGCCGGAGATAAAGCTAGGACTGAGGATAGACTTGAAATCGAACGTCTTCGTGATAAATTGGAGAAAGCAATCGCAGCGAGAGACTCCACTGAAATGGAGGCAGGTCGCTTAGCGAAAGAGCTGGAGAAATCTCAAATGCATCTTGCCAAATACCAGGAGACCAATGAAACGACACGAGTTGAATATGACAGGATGACCAATGAACTTGGTCGAATGCACGAGCGCCTTGAACGAACAATCCTTGAGATGCGACAAATAGAACAAGAACGAGATGCTTTGAGAGTCGAAATACAGAACACGAGACGCAATATAGAACAGCAACAAAGGACATTGGACCACCGAACGCAAGAAACGTTAGTTAAACTCCAACAGGAACTAGCACAGTCTGTACGAGACAGAGAAAAGATGGCGTCCATACTTGAGCAGAGAGATAAACAAGCAGATGCAATAGAGAAGCAAATAGTTAAATTAGAAGCAGATACGAAGCAATTGACGATTGAACGCGACCAATTAGTGGCTCAATTAGAGAAGTCTCAGGATATGCTTGTAAACTTCCAACGAGAATTGAATGCGTCAGAGGCAGAGCTACAAAAGCAACGCGAAGAAGTTCGTAGACTTAAGGAGGAACAAAGAAAGATGGCCCAAGATTCCGAACGTGGCACCAAAACCGTCCTTGAAGGTCGCGAGAGAGAAATCGTGAAACTCCAACAACAAGTCCAAGTGGTTACTAAAGAAAGGGACACTATTAGGCAAAGAGCAGAGAAAGCCGAAAAGGATGCCCAGAGAGCAGGCGAGGTTGACAAATGGAGGGCAGCAGTCGAAGCAGAGAAAACGAAAGCTATCGCAGCGGAGAAAGCGCTGTCAGAATGTCAGCAACGCTTACAGTCTTTGGAGAAACAGTTCCAGATGCAACAACAACAGTTGCAACAACTTCATGCGCGTGGTCCGAATGACATGCGCGAAGTTCAAAAGCAGCTTGAAGCGGCTCAGGCGGAGGCGCGGGCCGTTGCCGTCGAGAGGGAGCGATGTCAGGCGCAGCTCGAGATGCTCGTTCAAGAATTGGAGAAGAGCCAGGTCAGTTGGAGGATCGCCCGGCGAACAGCGGCTGGCGGGACCGCAATGCGTGGTTGAATCGAGTTTACTTATGTTATTGGAAGTAATTATAAAGGATTCATAAATGAAATCGTTGGCGGTTTTGAAGTTTGAACTCGATTAAATCGCATTAGAGTCGCGTGCGTTGTCTGCTTAAATCATTGCACAGGTGTTATCGAGTAGTCGTTTTTATTTCGATGTTTGATTTTGTTTGGGATCATCATTGGCGGTCATCATTGTTGTTGTATAGTAGCATGCACCCACAGCCCGCTGGGCGTCCTCCAACCCCACATGATTCGCATTTATTTTATTAGTTTCATCATCGCAGATATCGTGCGTCGACAATCATGAGAATGTCTGTTGTGTTTACAAACAGCAAATTGTTGCACCTTACATCTTAAAATATGCACTGAATGTAATCTTTTGACATTATGTGGTGGTTAATGTTTGGTGCAAGAAAATTGCGACGGCTTCATGTATTTAAATTTGACTGTTAATTTTTCTCTTTCAGCATTCGCTACTGTAAATGTGTATATTTGCGACTTTTCATTGTTCATCTTCTTGCAAATAAAAATATTTTTAAGAGTCGTTTTTGTCATTGAATATTTTGCTGAGAATAAAGTTATTAGTTATATTTTGCTGAGTTACTATTTGTAAAAAGTTAAGCTTTTGTAATGTCGCGCTTAAATTGAAGTCTGTTTCAATTGTAACGAAAGCTTTTTGACTAAGTGAATGCTACGTAATTTAAATAGTTTTTATCAGTCTTGTCAGAATCGTTGAAACCATAGAACCTTTTCGCTCTCTAAAACTTAGTTTCTGAATACAGCTCGATCTCCACGATGCGAACAAGAAACTCCAAGCCGCTGGAAATCAGAACGCCAGAGCTGGCGAGGATACAGCCCAAGCTAAGAGGCAACTCCAAGAAGAATTCAAGAAGTTAGAAGACGCGAGAAAACACTTTGAAGAACAGAGAAGAACATGGGAAAATAAGAGAAAAGACGTGGAGGAGAAAGAAAAGGCACTAACGGAGTTGGATCGACAGTTAAAGAAGAGAAAAGAGCAAATGGACCAAATGGAAGCATCTTTGAGGAAGGTTAGTACATACACGATTTTACTAGTTCAGCTGCATTAAACAATTTGTATTAGGCATGCAGCCTATAAGCCTGCAAGTAGGTATATAAGGTTTATTAAGTTACTAGGTATATCAGAAATGAAACCTCTTTTTGTAAAATAAAAACAGTAAACACATTGTTACTAGCCACTTGATCAATTATATTGGTCCAGAAATAGGATACAAAAAGATACGGTAGGTATACCTCTACATTTAGGTAGATTTAAGGTGAACGAAGAAACTAGATTTAAAAGTATCTAATATTGAAACCCCAAACATTCCAGGCTGGCGGCTCTACAGCAGCGGTCACAGATTTGAACAGAAAGCTGTCAGATCAGCAGAAGGAAGCGGAACAAATGAAGCAGCAGTTAGAACAAAGCAGAGAGGAGTCTAAGAGGCTCACGACGGAGACCGAACGGCTGCTGCAGCTCGTCCAGATGTCACAGGAGGAGCAGGCTCAGAAGGAGAAACAGATCATGGATATGCAACAGTAAGTGGAGACAATATCGTTTATAGCAGGGTTCCAAAGGATAAAAGGATAAATATCATTGATAGTAATGTTCTTCCTAAATTATTTGCTATTCATTGTTATACGAAACGAAAATGCCGAAGATAAGGGGCTGTTTGATCTGGATCTCAAAGTTCTTCAGCACAAAATAGCAATTTTAGAACTTTTAGTTAGAAGTTTCACTCAAAGCAATGACTGATTCATTGCTTTGGACAAAATTATTAAAGAAAATTATTATCTTTATAATTTCGAATCCTGGTTTATAGGAATGATAATATTATAACATAAGAAACACATGCTGGCACTTACCTTAATATTACACTTACCATGCAGCTCTTTCCAAAAAATCTTGTAATATAATATTTCTCATTTGTTTTTGTTAACTTTGTGTTTGTGGTGAGAGAAATAAAGTTATTGTAGGTCATAGACTTAAACTCTAGCAATAGACTTGCCCTTTCATAGAAGCAACATGTTCCACTTGAATGAGGTGTCCGCACCTGATTGATGTTCCCGAGTTCACTTCGTCACTATGGCAATGACAGACCGCAATGTGTCATTTTGTGTGACATGTTGTTTGTTTGAACGAGCTTGTCTATCGCTAGAGTAATATGTCTGTGTTGCAGGTATTTATTTTACTTATCCTTAACAGCCGCAACGCAGATCTACGCGACGAACAATTGATTTTCTAGTGTCTAGAATTGTGGCACAATCTATGGTTCAATGATACGGTCAATGATTACTAAAGACGATTACAGGTTTACGCAATATCTCTTTATATACCTACCTACTACCTATGACCAAAATGTCTGGTCTTGACAATGTTACACTATGTAATTCAATATTTGTACTTTGTATATTTTGTTTTGTTTAAAAGAAGTGTGTTGTAGAGTTTCTGGCCGCATCTTCTCTACAACGGAACACCTTCCGAACCGGTAGTAGAATCAAAAATGACGTCAGAAAGTTATCTATGTGATATTATTTTGAATAAAAATTTTGACTTTGACTTTGACTTTGACTTTGACTACTGCAAAATGGGAAAAATCTATGTCTGCTATAATATCTTTAATTAAAGTAAAGAACGAAAGATTTTAGTTATTTGTTAAAGCTTAGCTGGTTATTTTATTAAATATATTTCAGTAAAACGACTTTAAATAGGATATCGCCGAACCCAAACTATTTTAGTATCTGTTTGTTAGCTCGAATCCGCCATAATATACGGAAATAAAATTTCAGGTCCTTGAGGAACCTTCAAGCCAAATTGAAAAGTCAGCAGCAAGCACAAGCACAAAGAGAAGAGGTATGTTTTATTCTTATAACAAATTACACAAGCTTGCAAACCTGGATAACGCTTCATCATCAACAGAATACCCAACGAGTTAAAAATGATCGCAAAGCCTAAAAAGCGTTTCTCCTAATTCACAAACCTACATTTGCTTTGTACGGAGTGGATTGAGTGCCTACATAATCACATCTAGGGGGTCCGAAACTTAATTAACTAACAATATTTTAACAAAAGGACACTGGGCAAGGTAGCCTGGCCTGGGCCTGGGGTTTCTGGTATAAGGCTGCTTTTCCACCAGAGATGTGCGAGGTAGAGAGGCGGTGAGCGAGGAAAAAATCGGCCAATGAGAGTGCTTCAATTTCCCAATGACGTAATCGAGTGAGCGCGCTATTGGCGGATTGTTTCCTCGCTCACCGCCTCGCTACCTAGCACATCTCTGGTGGAAACGCAGCCCTATAACTATATACAAGAATTGCTCACTTATAATTTTAATATGGGATATCTTGATGCAAAAACAAGATCAACTCGCATGAAATAGTAGATTACACACCGAGGACAGGAAAGTAAGAAAGGTCTCAGATCTCATGTAATTGTTGACCGAGGCGAAGAAGAGGTCAACAAACATGTGATCTGAGGCTTTCTTACTTTCCTGTCCTTGGTGTGTAATCTACTATTTCATGCGAGTTGATCTGTAAGTGAATCGTATTTTTTTATTTCTTAACAAGTAAGTACAATATTTCCAAAAAACAGGAATGTCACGTTGTAGTCATTGCTGATTTCCAATTTATCGGGTCACTGCGGATTTGTTTTTATAATGTTTGCATAATAGTCCGTAATGTTTCGATAAATTGAAAGCAAATCAGGACTGAAATGTAACATTCTTGTTTTTTTGAAATGTTGTTTAATTGTTTAGACATAAAAAAATACGGTTGGGGGCAGCACAATAGGCTCGGTACCCTCTTAATGCAATGACTTGGTAAGCAACGGAGCTTGGTTAACATTATGTGGGTTTTAAAACTATTGGTGACTCCACATATTTTTTTACGTAAATTGCAACTCACAGCATCCTGGATTCAATAAGGCAGATCCTACCATGAGTTTTCCCTGTACTTTACTACTGTAGTTACGTAGCCAATTCGTATGACAGAAATTAGTTCTCAACGTAACCACTAGTAGCCCTGTACGAAATTCAATACAAAATTGGTGACGTAACTACAGTAGTAAAGTACGGTGAAAACTTATGGTAGACCTACAGATTTTAATCTACTTACATTTTCTTCATCGTTAATTATATTAACTTTGATTATGAGAACTAAGTATTCGCACAAAAACTGTATCTAAAGTGGCATTCGACTCGTCATACACAAAAATAAATTGTACTTATTGGCAGACATTTTAAACAGTCATAATAAGTTTGAGTGCGAATAGATCTACTGGTATATTAATATGTAAGTTTCTAACATCATATTGTATGTTTCTAACATAACTAACACTACTAACTTTCTCTTTTCCATGCTACAGGCCGGACCCGCAGGCTTCCTCAAAAGCTTTTTCTAAGTTAGTCCTTCGCACCAAGACTGTCATTAATTTATTTGCTCCTTTCGTTTTATATATTTTCTTTAACCGTCGACTCCGAATCCGTAAACGAGTCTCCTCCACGTCTTTTGGTAAAAGATATATCACAAGTAAGCTAACAAATGCAATTTCGTAATAAGTAATGTTATTGATATTTGTATCGAGTATAATGAAGTGTTCAGATAATAATAAACATTGATCTCTTGTTGATACTCCGCCATGTATGAGTATATCGGTCTACACGGCTCCTAAGTTGACCATTTTGTAACAGCACACAACTAACATTAGTTTAGCTAATAATTTTTAAGTGATGTTTAAAAGGAAAACTGAGAATAATCGTGTTCAATGGGAATTATTTTTTAAGTATTGATTAAAACAATCAATATTGTAAAACTGTTAAGTAATCATGTATCTAGATAGATCGAGTAAGTTGTCCACTAGTCGATGTTACCAAGCTTTCAATCTTGTTATGCGAAATATCAATTAACTATAAATAAAAGAAAATCTATGTTGACCTTTCTCGAGTTATTTTTGAGTTTATATTGTTGATAACTTTTTGTTGTTGATAGTAAAATAATGATTCGTTTTATATTAACTTTATGTTTTTTTTCTTTCAACGTTTTGACCCCTGTCGAATAGGAACTGTCGAGAGCGAGACAGAGTGAAATAGCTGCTATTAATGATCTATCTAATATCATGAAAGAGAAAGACGATGTCAAATATAAATATGAAGAATGCAAAATGAAAATTATCGATTTAGAGATAGAGCTAAACGAATCATCGCTTATTCTTTCTGAAGTGCTAAAAATATCAGACGGCCAAGAGCTTAATAAGATAAAGAAAAGCAAAAGCTTTTTTGAGTTACAGAAAAGTGGTAAGGTAGTGGATAGGCTAGATAAATGCAGATTTAGCAGGAGTTACAACGATCTTGACATTCTACACAACGGAGAGAGAAGAAACGAACAACCGAGAGCAAACAGACTTACGCAAAAAATTTCTGACTTATCTAAAGAAATTGGAATTAAAAATTCTAAAATTATAGAGCAGCAGAGATGCATATCAATATTAGAAGACGCTTTAAGAGAGAATAATAATATAGCTGAATTTGAGCAGCTGTTAGCTGTTGTTAGAAGTAAAGACGAGAGAATAAATGAATTGGAACAAATTATAAATAGGAAATCTGGTTCGGTAGCAGCTGAATATAAAGAGAAGAGGATATTGGAACTAGAGGAAGCTCTGAAAGAGTCCTTTATGATCGCAGCTGAGCGAGAGAAAGTATTTTATGAGGAGGAACAGAGGAGGATAGAAACATTGCGAAAGGTGAGCTTGTGTTATTTTGTGAAACTAAACACATGTAATAATTTCTTAAATATTATTTGATTCTCATACCTACTAAGTTCCATTGAAATTAACAATAAAAAATTTGAAAAAACTTTCAAAAGAGACGGGTAAAGAAGGGTGGCTCCACGCAACGAGTGAAACAAGCGCATAGAGATGCTTAGATTGGTATCAAAATTAATAGATAGACAACAGTATGACGGTTTGCCGTCTCTAAATATCGGGCGTTGTAATTGTCTTGCACTTTACTCCATTCACAAGAAAACTCTAAATTTGTAGTTATTTATTTTTCTATTTCTTCATTCGGTATTTCATGATTTTTTAAACTAATATTACAATCAGTGTACTTACCCAACAGAAAAACCCACAGAGCGACATGGCCTCAGGCCAAGCTCTTCAATAAAGATTTAAAAAAAAGTACTGGTGTTCGAGCGATTTGAGCCGAGATCGCCGAACGTGCGCGTGCGTTTGTTTCAATCTTTTAGTATGAAGACGCCCTTCTGTATGTCTCTTCTGTAACAAGACTATGATGGAAAATTAAACTCTTTACTTTTGAACTTGTGTACGATCCTATAATAAAAAGTAAATGAAACTCCCAAAATTGCAGATGAAAAAGATGGAGCAGCGTATTAGGTCTTTACAAAACGCTTCAGCGCTGAGCTGTGAGACATGTTCCAACTTGTTGAAGCGCTTCAAGCAGCTGGAGGTAGCGCTGCACGATTGTGAAGCGAAGAAGGACACGATACTGCGCCAGTTGTCGCGTGCTATGTGAGTAGTTGCTTAATTAGCTTAATTGGTACCTAGCGGTCCTTAATGGGGTAGTTACCATTGGCTCCATACTTGACAAATGAAGTCTGTTTATATTTTCAATACTACAACTGTACTTATTGTGAGTGATAGCAGATGTACGAAAGAGATATATGGAGCTAAAGTGAGTGGAAGTGTCGGTAGAGGGCGCCCTCGTAGGACGTATTCTGATCAAATCAGTTGCGTCCTACAAAAAGGGGAGGTGCGGAGTAATCAAAACCGACGGGCATGTATGAAGAGATGTATGGATGTGAATGAAGCAAAAGAGATTTGTAAGGATCGTAGTAGATGGCGCGCTATGGTCTCTGCCTACCCCGTTGGGAAAGAGGCGTGACGTTATACATACATACAACAAACAATCTAGAAACAAATATCTAGGCTTGTATTTTGTTTCATTTTTGTTCAAATATATAAATATTATACTTCTATTTTGCCTTGGAATCAAAATCCCTATTCTTATTTGTATAGAATTGCAGTTGTGAAAAGTGACGGTGACGAAAAAACGTTCTCTTCAGAGTCGTAACCCGTGGACCCGGTGGGTTGACCCATTACCGGATCACAATCACAGACTTAAAAGAAGAAGAATTTCTTTCAAGTCCGTGCTCACAATATTATAGTTATTTTGCGTTCGATAGGTGCCACAAAAGGCGATTAACTAAGGGCATTTTTTTTGTCCTAATCGAAACTTCTCGTGTTTTATCTTACCATGATTTTCAATTAATCATGCTAAAATATTATTGGTTTTTGGGCCAGTCTATATTATTAAACTTAATTAAGTATCATTCACAATTATCATCATCATCATCATCATCATCAGCCTATATACGTCCCACTGCAGGGCACAGGCCTACCCTCTAGGAGGGTATTTGGGCGTTAGTCCACCACGCGTGTCCAATGCGGATTGGTAGACTTCACATATGCATCAGAATTTCTTCCGCATATGCAGGTTTCCTCACGATGTTTTCCTTCACCGTTTGAGAGCAGTCGGTAATACGTACATAAGTTAGAAAAACTCATTGGTACGTGGCATGTTGTCCGTGCGGATTCGAACCCAGACCTCATGATTGAGAGTCCATACCTCTCCGCAACGCGCCACCGAGCTCTCATTCACAATTATATTGTAATGTAACTATACTGAAGAAGAAATAATGATACGTGTAGGTAGGTACCTATGTGAAATTTACCCCTCCGGATGGGGCACGGGTTACAAACGCAGACGAATACTTATTATAGGCTGATGATGTTGATGAATAATATTTTAAATTTCCTTATTTCAGTCAAGATATTTTAGAAGGATTTATAAGTGAAAAAGACTCGCAAATAGCAGAAATTGAGATGAAAGGCGTGCTGGATGAAAACGAGACGATAAGATGCGACGCAATGAAGGGAGAGCGAGACAGACTGCTCAATAGACTTAAGGTTGAGGTAAGGATTCGTATTTTGTACATAATATCCTAGAGGGCTTTTTGGAACATATAGGTATTTAATATTGTTGGCAATTTCATGTGTTAAGTTGTACCCTATAGTACAAATAAAGACGAAGCGATGACGTCGAAATGTAATGGAACTTGAAACTAGGTACTGAGCCTATCATGTAGTACAAGATGCCTGACTGTACAAAAGTATCTTATGTTCTAATCCAGAACATATTCTATCTGTATGCCAAATTTCATCCAGTTCTGTTCAGCTGTTTATGCGTCGATTTGTTTCAAAGTCACGTCACGGACTCACTACTTTGATAATTTAACTTTAAACATTGTTATGTAGAACCAGATACCAAATAAAATCTTTGTTGGTAACTATAAATCGTAATATATCAATTATTTTGGTGGAATTTTCTTCTTGACATTATGATTTTGCTAAATATTTTAACGAGTCTCAAACTGACAATAGGTACCTAATCAAATTGAATATTGAAATTGTATATCGTATGATTCTAGTTGGAACACTGGACTTACGAGTTGGTTAGTTTGTAACAACTGTCAGTAGATGGCGCCAGTGATGGCTGCCAGTAGACGCAATAGATTGAAAATTTCGTACTCTAGTGGAAGTACGAAAGTGAAGTTTCGTACTTCTGGACTCGGTGGCGAAATTGGAAAACGTAGTTCCCCGGTTTGGAAGAGTGCGGGTTCATGTCCCGCCCGAGACTTAATTTTTCAATCTTTAACTTGGTTTAGTACGCCGTGGTGGTCCAGTGGCGAGTTACCTTGCCTGCCGTGCAGGAGGCGATGGTTCGATCCCGGTCCAGGAGTACGATTTTTGAATCTCATTCGGTGAGCTCAGCAGTTGTAAATGTCAAAATTACTTTGGAGAAATGCATCTTTCTACTGTTGATTTGACTTTCAACAATCATAATTCAGGAGTGCGATTTATGAAAGTCAAATCAGCAGTAGAAAGATGTACATCTCCATAGTAATTTTGACATTTTCAACTGCTGAGCTCACCGAATGAGATTCAAAAATCACACTCCAGGCCAACTAGTACCAACCAATGAGTTTTTCGGAATTTATGTACGATTTGTAACACCACTGGCTTTTCGGTGAAGGAAAACATCGTGAGGAAGCCTGCATGCTTCAATTTCGAGGCATGTATTGTATTGTACCCATTGTCATGTTTCAGAATATCTCTGACTACCCCCTCGGGGAATATAGTCGTGAGCATATTATGTATGTATGTATGTAATTTGTTTTGAAATGGCTGTAACATATGTTTGAAATGTATTTCCAGCTTCCTGCTCAAACTTATCTCGTATCTACTTTGTCATAGTAGGTATTTAAAAAAAAAAACATGAAGAAACATTAATTAATTGATTAATTTTCAGAACGAGCAAATAGTAGAGCTACAAAGAGACGTGTACCAGGAACCCATAGTGCAGGAGGAGCCGGAGCGAGGTTCTTTACCGGTCGACCTCACACTGGCCGACGACATCATAGCAGTCTACGACGACAATGTAATTGTCTGGGTATTGTACGATAAAACACCTATTGAGAATGCGGGTGACGTTTTCTGCTAATGGCCTAGTATTATGACGTCGATTTAAAAATGGAACGTAAGAAAATGGTTCGTTCCTAGTGGTTCTTTAGAATAGATCCAAAACGACCAAAACTATGTTACCAGATGATTAATATACCTAGTTAGGCAAAAAAACAATAGAATTAGAATTAATTTGAAAATAACCACTGCCAGATTCGTGAGGACAAAATAGCGAAAGAAAGAAAATAGTTTAAATAAAACAAAAAAACTAATTATTTGGTTTTCAGTTACAACAAATAGTAATTTTCGCTTCACGTCTTGATTTCCAAAGATCAAAATCTTTAGTCGGGCCAAGTTAATAGATCATATTTGACGTCTATTGATACTTCATCAAACGTGACCTTGTCACGGCGGGCATAGAATCATTTTTATTTTTGCGAAGTTAGAACTGCACAATTGCTTTACTTTTTAAAATTACAATTACATAATTTATTGTAATAATTACCAAAGAAGGTAATTTTACGATTAACACTAAAATACAACTGACTAAAATATAAGTGACTAACTAAAATAAAACTAGCTTAATAAAATATTTACACAAATGTTATTTAAGTTTAGTTAGTTATATTTTATTGTTAGTTATCCTGTATATTTTATCTTTATTACCAAAATAAAGAATTTTTATTTTACGATTTACTTTCACAAATAAAGGCTTCCGCACATTGCCGCGATATTATCGACCGATGTTATCGAGCGATATGTCACGCATGCGCCCCACCACTAAATGTGGTCTAAAGAGATTGCGTCGGAATAATATCGCGGCAGTGTGTAGGATCGCGCGCGTCCCCATACAAAATGTACTGCAAATAAATATCGCAAAATCGCAGCGATAATATCGGTCGATAATATCGCGGCAATGTGCGGAAGCCTTAAACCATTCTAAACATAATAAATAATTTCTGTTCTAAAGAACTGATCGTCGTTACAATCTTGCGTCAGTGAACCCTTTTTCTTTTTTAACACTAGGGATGTTACCAAAAAAAATCGAAGTAAAACGTAGTTCCAACAAACCGTGATATTCACATATAATTCAATTCACATTTGTTTGAAATTAGAATCGATTCTTTCACTTTAATCTATGTTTTTAAGCAGTTCACCTCAATACGAAGATGAAACTGCCAAATGTCAAATGTGATCTATTAAATTGGCCCGACTTTAGGTCTAAATCCGGTAGGCTTACTGGAAGTAACAACAGGTTTTACTTATGTTTTTTATTAACATAATTCAAATGTTATAAATGGGTACCTACCACTGCCTAACAATATCTAACTAGCAACTTTTTAATTGTTTTCTAAAAGAGTGCAGTGGTTTATTCAAAGAGAATATTTTAATGCGATTTTACCTTGTTAATCAGTTGCTCAAAATGTGTGCGAGTGATGTATATAACTTTATTAAGTTTTAAAAATGTTTTAACTAATAATATAGCTACTAGATTAATTTCTAGTAATACTAATCATTGAAATTAACACCGCACCTCCATACCACATTTTTCTAATATGAAACAATGGTAACCTGAGCGCCTCTTAGTATTATAAAATGATAGCCGATGCGTTAATCATATTTTTTTTTTTTAACGAAACTATGAGTAAAATTCCTTTGTTGATATTTGTATTTTAAACGAATGTTACAGGAGGAGGACATCCCAGCGACAGTGCTCTGACGCCAAACAAAGCTAAGTCAAACGTAAATCTGTTTGTGGCCTTCGCCTCATTAAGCACAGTTCATAGTCATCCGCTACCTTACCATCATCGCTTTTCACTCCAGCATTTTACTGCCAAAGAAATGAAATAAGCGCTCGCTTACATTTACTTTTAAATTAGAATCGTCTCGGTTCATAAATTTTTATTTCTACAATCGTGCCATACCGACGACCAATTTTATTTTTAATTTATTATTGTTTGTAAATAAAACTATCATTTTGTTAAAACTTTTTGTTTTATTTTCAAAATCCACGTTTTTTTAAAAGGTCTGATAAAGTAAAATATTTTAAACATTCAAAACGGAACCAAATTATTTATAAATATTATCTATTTGTAATTCAATTATTGTACTTGTTAAAAAATTGTAAACTTACCAATCTGTTTAGAGCAATAATTTAACCTGAACAATATTCTACATAGTTATATCCACATCGGTGTCTATTTTTATCCTTAAACTAGTCAAATCTATCAATATTTTTACTGCCTCAATTATTATTACACTTTGTTAAATTAAAAATAAAGTTTGAAATTTTTATTAAGTAATATAGAACGAATGATTTGGGTATTAACACTAATAGAAAACTTTAAGGAAAATATACTCTTAAATGTAAATTAGACAATGCGACATAATAAGTACCACTTCTAGCTAGCTAATTCTGTTTACTACGAATATTTCATTTGGTTTTCAGGACTGATTTGCAGGACTTTAAAAATAATAATAAAAACCTGTGTTAAACATTTACATATCATGCACAAAGTATAAATTTGACATAAAAGCTTACAGTCGGCATATCATTACATAAACCTATGTCAAAATTTAGCATTTTATCAAAGTCCTAAGATGTTGGTGTTCGAGATATTTTTGTGAAACAAAACGCTTGTACTTACGATGTCAAATAAAGCACTGCCTTACATTCTAAGTAAATTAATGAATGTTTTTTTGTTAAGCGAATGCCTCAGTTTTGCTAAATGAATATAGAAGAGACGTCCACCTACTTCGGTTGTTAACGTTGAAATGGCACATTTAGCGGGAAAAATCAAGATAAATTCCGTTTTCGGCAGCTATTTTATAATCGCCACGTCAATATAAAGTAATTAAACAATTACGGATTGTGAGCTTTTTATAATATCTATACAACAGTATTGCATTTGTGATAAAAGAAATAGATCTGGGGATAACGAAATCCAATTTGTGAAAAGAGAGTTTTAAAATTCCTCATACTGATATCCAATAAAATAATTTGTACCTAGCCTAGTTAAGTAACTGTTAATTCTTAAGCCACAGTTTGTATAACAATGTAAAGCTTGTTGCTGTTTTAAGCAATTGTTTTAAAATAATAAACGTGAATGCCCAATTTCATGAATTGGATTATCGCCTCAAGAAAAACATCGAAAACAAACCGTAAGAACTAGTTTCAACTATATTATCGGACAATGGCCAATTTAATTAAGCATTTCTTTCTATTTCGTTCATAATCACTGATTGATTTTAAAAGATGCAAATTGGCTGAATTTTACTAACTCAGTAAATATTAATTTTTCCAAAATAATAAATGTCCATTGTCCTTTCCAGCCAATAATTAGGCTATAGTTTTCCCTTGTGCGACGTTTATCTACTATAAAAACTCGTTAATTACTTAATTCACAGATAATAAAAATTACTATAGTGTTGGCAAATTTATGGCTTTTTATACACAGTCGCTGAATGTAGTATGTATTTGTATGGTAGGTGGGATGTGCAGCGACGTCGCGGCGTTTCGTCGGAGACGCACCGTTTGTATTTTTTTTCATTTGCCACTTCAAATTCCCTGTTATTTTTCTAAAATTAAAAACAATTAAGTGTGCGTTCAATAATTGCGACGAAACGCTGCGGCCATGTGCGACTTAAATTTTTTGTATTGACTCAAAGTGTGTAGTTGAATTGTACGATCAAATCACAATAATTATTATGGTATTAAATAAATGATATTAGTTACTTGTTACATTATATAATGGTATAAATAAACAGTGGGTCGTATTGTTTCACACGTTGTATTGACCGAAATTATTATGCTGAGAAAATATAAAAAATACATGTTCTTTGAAAATATAATATCTTCATATACGGAACGGTATTGTTTGTTTCCTTTCTAATTTTGCAAACATTTTTAGCCATTTTAGTTAGGTAGATAAGGCAGGTATCCTAGCATAGGTACCCTTACACTGGCGGCACATCTCCTGTCTCTGTCATTTTGGCCGTTTGGAGTTTCTTACTTAGGTTAGGTAACAATTAAATTTACCTATGTCATCATCATCATCCATCCAAACTAGTTCACTGCTGGATTAGCCTCTGAGATAAGTAGGTACAAATAAGAATACTTAGGTAAACAACATTGATTACGCCCAATTTTGTGCTTCAATTAAGAATTATTATTTAAAAGTACCTAATTAATTTAGGTATACAGGGTGTTTCATAAGTAACAATAAATTTTTGAAACTCTTAAGGGGGTTATTAAGACCGTCAAACTGAACAACTTTCTCTATGGGACCAACATCGAAATCGCGAAAAAAATAATTTCATATCCCATACATATTTTAGCTCTAGTCGATTTGTAGAGTATAGAACGTAATTTTTATTTTCGCGATTTCGATATTGGTCCCATAGTGAAAGTTGTTCAGTTTGATGGTCTACACCACCCCCTTAAAGGTTTATTTGTATTTTTGTAACACCTTGTATAGGTGCACACCGAGGGCATCAAAGTAAGAAAGATCTCAGATGTCATGTAATGTGCTCTCATGTAGCATAGCATAGCATATGCTCACGATTTTATTCCCCTAGGGGGTAGTCAGAGATATTCTGAAACCTCAGAACATCCACGTGCTCTCATTGTTAGGGATTGCAATCCGGATAAACCGTTATCCGAAATATCCGGATATCCGTGAATTTCGGTTCAGTTTTAAAATCCGGATTTAAAAATGAAATCCGGATTTTAAGAACATTTTCTTGGTAGGCTTAAATAGTATTATTCATTGATGTTAAGGCTTCGGAACCGATTGGGTTTTATTCCCATTCGTCAATATCCACAAAATTAGTTGTTTCTGTACTTTAGTTCTCGTTTTCACTGAATTCCACTGAATTTCACGCAGCTATTCAAAATAAACCTAGGATGTTTTCAAATAAAAAAAAAAAGCTCGAACGGTTAGATGAGCAGTTCTGCACCTACTCCATTCTTAATTTAAACTCCTACTTCTGGGCATAGTAAACGGTAAGCTCGGCCCAGGCCTTCGCGGATTTAACAGAAATCCAGGATGACTGTCCACTTTCGTGAAAAGTCAGTGAAACTCGATGTGTTCAACGGGCAAATCAAAAATAGAGTCAAAATGTTTGAGCTCGCTTAGCTCTGTCAATTTTATTTTATTTGTACTCTGACACTGTGCTCTCGCTGCAACCTAATTATTATCCTGGGAATTTAAGAGCACTTTCGCTTCATTAATTTTTTATTGCCTAAACAAATCAACTCTATTTCGGCATTAGATCTACAATTGAGTTATAATGTAGGAAAATCATAAGCTAGGTCTAGTTTTTGCTTCATTGCCCAGATTGAAATCTGCATGAACTGGAAATCACGAACTCGCATCTCGCTCGTCCTGGTATTAGATTGCATTGTAACCAATTACTTTCGAAATTTTACTTTCAGATCTTCAGTTATTCTAAAACGGTTCATAGAAGTATCATTTTTCTGAATATTCAAAATCATAATTTCAAACGTGCTTCACACTTTTCAAAGTTTAAACTTTACTATTTTTCTTTTTACATATTTTAACCGAAACAGCTCTGTAATAACTGATTCATAGTCCTGAGAATTGTCGAGCTCGCTTTTCTCGCATCCATCGTTGATTTTAAGGTACTGCACAATGCAAAATATTGTACCTACAAGTGGTTTTTTAATAATTGCGTTTATTTATCATAATACAATGCAAAATAATAACTAAAATATTAAATCAACCAATTAATGTCCTCAAAATTCGAAATATCCAGATTATCCGGATTGGTCCCAAATCCGTTACCTAAAATCCGGATATCAGAATCTTAACGGATTTGCAATCCCTACTCATTGTGCTTTCTTATTTACTGCCGCGGTTAGTATAATATTTTTCTCCTCGACGGAGGTGGAAAGCGGCAACTTCGTTTAGAGCAGCGGGACGAAAATTGACGCTTTTCGTCCGGAGGGGAGAAAAAGGATATTTTTGTGTTGTGGTACCTACCCTACTTGTTACTTAGGTAAATTGTATTTATTGAATAAAACCTACTCTTTTCCTACATGCTTCAATTTCGAGGCATGTATTGTACCCACTGTCCATTATAAGTGGCGACGGGCTCACCCCCCGTCACACTGGACAGCGTTTCGGTACTACTGGTGAAGCGTGGATGTTCTGAGGTTTCAGAATATCTCTGACTACCCCCTCGGGGAATATAGTCGTGAGCATATGCATGTATGCATACCTACTCTTTTCGATACATTTAGAATTTTAGACCATAATAAAACTGTGTCTCACTCTCACTATAATATTAATAACTGCGCATTGTTTCAAGATACCAAGGAAAGGAAAAGCGACAAATCAACGGGCACCAATGGAAATGGCTCAGAACGAAATAATAAAATTACCTCCCTACTTAACTAGGTTCCTAATATTCATATTTTCTTCTTTTACTAATTTAATGAAGTTATCAAATAACTTTTAAGACACTATTTTTATGGTGAAAACACAGATTTCTACCGTAGCAAAACTACCTATTACAAGTCGACTAATTCTTACAGCGACATCTATGAGCTAATAGCTAAACATATCAAAATTACTTCGTTCGCTTGCTCGATCAGCGCCATCTATTGTCGAGTAGTATTAATAATAATGCTATGTTTCACCCGTAGATGGCGTAAGCTGTAGGTGCAAGGTGGTGTTTTATAATACATTTTATTTATATTTACTTTCAGTTTGAAAGTTGATAAAGAAATAAATTAATACGTGATAATACCTAACTAACAAGTAGAGTAACGCTCAGTTGCAGAAACGCTCATTAGAGTTAATCTCTTAAATCTCTTGCTGTCACTTTTTGTCTTGTTGACGTAGAAAAAGCAAGCATTAGATTTAATGGAGGATTAACTTTAATGAGCATTTAGCACAACATAACCACGAAGCTATGTTGGACGGACTATAATAGTTATTTGTTATGCAATGCTGCAAAGCTGTTTTTTGGCGCGAGTACCTACTTGTATCGAAATTGAAACCTGAAAATGCTGGCTGGATGCATGGAAAAAAAATTAAATAAAAAATAAACATTACTAACAATGAAATAAAAAAAAAAGAAATGAAATGAGTCCCGGGAAAATGAAAGTCTTATTCATAAAAACTTGACTCCGTTTAAAATAATCGCTAGTTTGGTCTAGACTATCATTAAACTGTATAACACACACGATATTCGAATGGAAGTTGGAAGACAGAAAGGATGAGAGAAAGATGTGAAACAAAAGGCTGATATCGAGTCTTTTAAAAGCAGTCAAAAAATACATCAATCGTGGCACCTAATCACCTAAAGACCATAATACATATATCTTTAATAATAACAGCTCATTTCTAGAGAGCGATTTTCGATAGACACGTTCAAATCAGCAGTTGAAAATCACGGACCTGAAAAAAAGACGCACATAATCTCGTCTAATCACGAGTGAAGCACCCATTTATATTTGTGTGCGTGCTGACGCACTGTCGCGCGGTACCTTATGTCACCTAAAAATCACTTTTGGTTCATGTGATGTATTATTTAAGTCTTGTCAATTCATGTATCTGGTAAATAAATAAATAAATACAATACGAAATGGTGGCGGGCTGTAGAACCTACGCCTAAACTGGTGCATGGTGTGTAGGTCCCTTGTAGAACAAACGAATATGTACCTAGGACCTTGCATGCTACACTTTTTAGTATCACATTACGTCCGACTTTTTTTCAAGTCCGTGTTGAAAATGTTTGACTTTCAAAAATCGCACTCCTGAAGTATGATTTTTGAAAGTCAAATCAGCAGCAGAAAGATGCATATCTCCATAGTAATTTTGACATTTTCAACTGCTGAGTTCAACGTAGGTATGACTTTCAAAAATCGCACTCCAGAAATAAGCTGTTATTATTATTAAAGATTTTATTACTCGTATGGTGTTTAGGTAATGCCGATTTACTTATGTATTTTTGGACTGCTTTTAAAGAAAGAAAGAAAGTAATAGTTTCAAATAATAGAATCCTGAGCGTTCAGCGAAGGTTTCAAAGGTACGAGACGCAGAATAACTTTGCAGCCGAGCGAAACACACAATTTTTCACCTCACAACAGCGAGGAAAAAAAGTGAATTGCTAAAAAGAACATTTCAAAAAGTTTTTATTTTCGTGCTGGCCAGTGTCATGAAATAGTTATTAAGCATTTTCAGTGCATTGGCGGTATACAAAAATATTGAATAGACAAATTCGAATTTCAAAAACTCTTTCCACGCTAGCGGATAAAATACACTTTTGCACTCAGATTTCGAACGATAAACAGAATCTTTCCGAGCTTGGGAGGTGAAATTTTTTTTATTTGGATCTCCGACACACATTCAATCTTTTACATGATCACATATTATCTTTTACATTTTAAACGACTCGATATCAGCCTTTTGTTTCTCCTCTTCCTCTCATCCTTTCTATCTTCCATTCGAATACCTATCGTGTGTAAGTATACCTAACCAACCGCAGTAACCAACCATTTATCTTTTTAGGGTTCCGTACCCAAAGGGTGAAAACGGGACCCTATTACTAAGCCAACTTTGTCCGTCCGTATGTCTGTCCTACCTATTTAGGACTGTAACTTTTGAACCGTAATAGCCAGACAATTGAAATTTTCACAGAATCTGCGTTATTACGGCGGATTTGCTAAGAAATAATAAAAATGGCAAAAACTTTAAGATTATTGGGGTCCTCATAAAGGAAATTCGTTTTTATCGACGTTTTTACGTCTCGCTCTATCGTAAAAACGGTAATACCTACTAGCTCCAAACTTGGTGTGATTATAGAGCAAGCTCTACAGTATAACAACAAATAATAAAAACCGGCCAAGCGTGAGTCATTCTCGCGCTAAAGGTCTCGGAGAAAATACAACTTTTTTTTAAAATTTAATACGTTGTGTGGTGCGGAACCCTCGATGCGCGAGTAGCCCGAGTCGCACTTGACCGGTTTTATTCTAACGTTTTCATCTTTCTTTATTAAGGCTAGGTTATCCCAGTGCAAGCGTCTCTTTCTTGCAAGCATAAGTTTACAATTAGCCATCCCGCTCCAATTGAAAGCAGGATCGCAAAAAAACGTGTTTTTCGTCAATATCTTTGCTTATGGGAGTTTCTAAGCTAAAACTTCTCCTGAGTTCACTAGAAATATTTAATGTATTTAGTTAAGTACAAGAATAAAAAGTTAAATATTAGCAGTTTAATCATAGTATTGAAAAAACATAACAAAAAGGGGTAACTTTGGGATTTTTTTCTATCTAGTAAACTTAATCTAATCGTGTAATTGAGAACAGTCGCCCATCCGCCCGATCCTTAAATAAGACATAATTTAATTTCAGACTTTAAAACACAGTTTAAAACACTTTCGTTCTTGTTCAAAAAACGGCCTCGACGGTATAACAGCGTCTTAAAACATAAAATACAGATTGGCTAGTTTTCACCACCGAATGTACCAGGCGGCCATAACCTGTTGTGGTTATAACCAGGTGACGCTTACCACAACATAGATCAACCGCGATGTGTTGGCAATAACTCTCTGATGTTGGCGCGTTGCCAAGATACATCTAACTTGGTCATGTCTACCTGCCCCTCTAGCATGCCACCGCCGAGAAAACGACAAAAATCGAGACGTGCCTCCATCTTTATTATTTTACGTACGCCAAAAAGAGCGCGCATGACGTTTTTCTCGTTTAAACGCTTTGTCGTGGGTGGCATGCTAGCCGTGCTGGTATGTTATATTTTCGTACCTTGAGATAAATCAATAATTTTACTATGCGTCCGCTTTTTGTTAAATCTATACCTGTAAAATACAGCATGATAATAATAAAAAAATAAAATGATAATTAATAAAAAAAATCGATAACAAAAACGAATGTTCCGCCTAGAAAAGATAAGATTAATTTCTTATCAAAACTACAATGATTTTCCCATAATATAAAACATTACTTTTATTAATACCGTCTACGAGTGTTCTACGACAAAGTTTTGTATGATATTGTCAACTCTGCAACCACCTTAACTTGTTGAATTCTGTGACAATTAAGTAGGTATGTCATCTTCTATCACTCGCTCTCAGGACATTTTGTTTGTAGTAACAGAGAAGGGTCCAGGTTGTGCCTGAGGGTCAGCTCACCCCAGTATTGGCAATAAGCGTGAGTATAAACCCGTCTATGTAGGTATCGCCACAACCTATACATACGGGGCCCAACTTAATATGCTGACACTTTTTAAGGGTGACCATCAAATTGAACAACTTTCTCTATGGGGCCAACATCGAAATCGCGAGAAAAAATCTACTGTCCCATATATTTGGCTCAAGTAGGTTTGCAGTTTTGTATGGAACAGCAGTTTTTTTTGCGATTTCGATGTTGGTGTCATACCTACTTAGAGAAAGTTGTTCAGTTTGACGTTCTGATCATCCCCTTAATAAAGGTACCTTTAAACCAGATACTCTACCCATCAAACTGGACAACTTTTACTATAGAAGCAAAACGATCCGAACAAAAAAAATCTGCTGTTCCATCATAGTAGGTATATGTTTGCGTCGAGAATAGGTATTGCAGTTTATGGAACAGCAGATTTTTTTTGTTCTGATCGTTTTGCTCCCATAGTAAAAGTTGTTCAGTTTGATGGGTAGAGTAGGTATGTGGTTTAAAGGTTAATGATACTTTTCCTAACACCCTGTATAAGTCTCACTGGATAGCACAAGCCTACCCTCAAGGAGGAGGCCCAATGCAGATTGGTGACTTCACATAGGTACGCATCAGAATTTCAGTCAGCGTATACAGGTTTCATCACGATGCTTTTCTTCACCGTTTGGGAGTAGGTAATATGTATTGCGTAAGTAGGTATTAGAAAACTTGCGTACGGTCAGCATCAGAGAAATCTAACCCCCTTGCGCTTATAAAGATTAAGATGGAGGGTTCAGGATTATTTGATGCTGACTGTATGAATAAAAATAAACAAAAACTACATAAAATAAACTAAAGAGAAAAGTGCCAAGAAACAATGATCGTAGTATAACTCCACACAGGCCGGAAGTGGGTCGCGCGACCGGAAACAGGTGGTAACTACCGGTGCGGATCGTCGTGCACTATTCACTATGGCATAGTGTGTGGTATGGGCGGATGCTTATCGGGGTTCTTGACCTTTGGCGGTTCCTTTGTGACGCCGAAAAATATTAAAATAGGCACATCTTCACTACAGTGTTTGTACGTTGAAGATATTTGCTAAGAATGCATGCATGCATATGCTCACGACTATATTCCCCGAAGGGGTAGTCAGAGATATTCTGAAACCTCAGAACATCCACGTTTCACCAGTAGTACCGAAACTCTGTCCAGTGTGACGGGGGGTGAGCCCGTCGCCACTTATAATGGACAGTGGGTACAATACATGCCTCGAAATTGAAGCATGCAGGTTTCCTCACGATGTTTTCCTTCACCGAAAAGCCAGTGGTGTAACAAATCGTACATAAATTCCGAAAAACTCATTGGTACGAGTCGGCTTGGACGGGGATCGAACCATCGCCTCCTGCACGGCAGGCAAGGTTACTCGCCACTGGACCACCACGGCTTCTTGCTAAAAATGATAACGATATTATGGTTTTTAGGTGTCCCTGACTCCAAATGACAGATTATTTTTATTCTGTCCGTCCGTATGTTTGTTCGACGATCTGGAAACCAATATCGGTGCTTGTATACGCTGACGAGGAAATTCTGATGCGTAGATATGTGAAGTCTCCAATCTGCATTGGGCACGCGTAGTGGAGCGAGCGAGCTCAATTCACCAACGGGTTACCTATCCTCATAAAAATTGGTAATATATTATATCTCTCTACGATGAAGGGAACTGGAGTGCGGACGAAGTCGCGGGAAACTCTAGCTAATAATAAGGACGTAGTTTCAACTTTTACCGCCCATTGAGACCTGCACCCACCTTCCGACGCGGTGGTAGAGTTAAAAAAATTACATCAAAAAGCTATCTTATTATTATTTGTGTTGGGCTATTGCAAGCAAGGGTCGTTAATATAACACTTGGACCATCGCTGGTCCTTTGTGTTCGCCCCAAGCTCACCCATATTTTACGCATACCTCCGAACTTGTGGTATTTTCTTTTCATTCTCGGGAATGCAGGTTTCCTTACGATGTTTTCCTTCACCGCCGAGCTAGTAAATGATAAATACAACCGTACATAGTTTCCGAGGAACTTAGTGGTACAGGCTAGGAATCGAACCGCCGCCTCATGATTGAGGCGCAAGCCCGTATGGGCTAAAAAGCTATCTTGTAAACATTTTTAAATTTTGAATAAAGAAACCAAATGAAAAAGAATAATAGAAAATACCCATAGTGCTCGTTCCCAAAACACAATAAATTATCTTTCATCACGCAGAGTTCTTATTTAGTGCAATTTCAGTGTCAGATATCTTTTGTATCGTCCCGAACCGTTAATTATGCAATTTGGATGAAATTTACGAAGATTCAAAATGGTCAAGAATTACTATAATCGGTTTTTAATCCTCACGGATCTTAAAGTAGAGTCTCGTTTATGCAAGATGATTCGATACTGTATCACTCAATAATAATATTAAACAGGGTCTAACTTAATATGCTGACGGTTTTAAAGGGTATGCTCAGACTATGAAACTGAACCACTTTCTCTATGGCACCAACATCGAAATCGCGAAATTGTGGCCTTATGGTCATAAATAGTCCAGGTTGGCTCTGGAACCAACAGATTTGAGCCGCAGTGATGGGGAAAAAAACCTGATGGCCACTATTATGGGACGCCACTTGTGTAAGCACCTTTGCACCATCTCAAATCAAACAAATGTTCCAAACAGAATAAGTTGATGTGGCACACACACATCACAAAAACATTTGTATGTAACGTATAAATTCATGTCATTCCCCATTTAAATCACTGAGCAGCAACGTTTCAAACGTGGCAAAGTTTTTACAACAGCTCTTTGCCACGTTTGAAATAGTTTGTACATTATTTAATTAGAAGACCTTCTCTTCCTGGAATAGAATAGAATAAAAGTATTAAAAAGACACAAAAAGGGGCAAAAATGCGGTTTTTTGGAAATTGTACAATTCTTGTAAAACAAAATTTGACGTTATTTTCAATAGCTGTATAGGACAATACGGTCACTCATCAAAGCGAATAAGTACTTGACAAACTTTTGGTCAATTATTGGTCAAAGTCATGCATGGCAAAGTAAAAATTTGAAAACTATAAAATCCTCTCTAGGGTAAGTAAGGTAGAATACTAACATGCTTAACGCGTATACTTCACAACATAATATAAGGTGCATATAGCGTCGCCTTCGGCGCAGTGGCCGGCAAGGCAACATTATGTTATTATAGGTACCACTTCGGGTTACTATAACTTGTTCTACTAACGTGTGACGTCATTTATGTTGTCAAATAGTTTCAATATAGGTCTATAGCTGTACACCAACTCGACTCGAATGTATGGAACATCATTCTTTTTTACACGTTTCCTGAATCTTCATAGTGAAAGTTGTTCAGTTTGATATGATGGTCTGAATTCACCGTTTCAACTTTCTCTATGGGACCAATATCGAAATCGCGAAAAAAAAACTGCTGTCCCATACAAAACTGTGAACCAACTCGAAAAAGCTTTCTGACCAACTCTGATATAAGCAAGTACATAACTACCTATAATTTATGTATCAGAAAGATAAATATATTATCCGACATTATCTTCCCTCTGTCCAGTAGGATCCACTATCTCGATCCACCAGTGGATTGACTTAGATGCTACTAAAGCTGTTCTAAGAATAAGTAAGAGAATGGTCAGTGTTTCAAATCTTTGGTTCCGTCATTCAAAAAAAATTTGCCTTAAAATTTCGTTGCTTGCTGTTTGGAATGGAGTATAGGTACGTAGCTACCTATTTTACGTAAACATGACATTATTCCAGAATCCAGATATAAAGTAGGTACAACATATTGATGACATCACTGCATTATCAATAATGTACACACACATGGAAGTAAGTACATACTTACATAATAATATAACCCACACATACATACCGCACAACAGGAGCGGGCAATGCATGTACCTACTGCAAATATATTATTTACATACCTTCTTAATATACTGATGGTTTCTTATGGGGATGATCAGACCATCAAACTGAACAACTTTCTCTGTGGGACCGACGTCGAAATCGCGGATAAAAATTAAATGTCCCATGCATTTGGGTCTAGTAGGATTACAGTGTTTGTATGGAAAAACAGTTTTTTTCGTCATTTCGATATTGGTCTCATATAGAGATAAAGTTGTTCAGTTTGATAGTATGATCATACCCTTAAATACCGTCAGCTTATTAAAAAGGACCCTAAACCTATACAAGGGTGAAATTGATATCACTAGCATCCTTTTAAACTAAGAGTCTACCCATCAAACTGAACAACTTTTACTACGGGAGCAAAAAAATCTGCATTGTATTTGTTTGCAGTTTAGTATGGTACAGCCATGGGAGCGTGTAATTTCTCTATGGGGTACAGCAGATATTTTTTTGGCTCCGGTCGTTTTGCTCCCATATTATTATTATTATTATATCTCTTACGGTATTTCACGGGCCGTAGCCCGGACCTTTGGAAGGCTTGCATGGGGACACAGGTCCAACACGTAGAGGCCCCTTTATTATTTATGATACACTATACAAGGTGTTACAAAACTACAAATAAACCTTTAAGGGGGTGGTGTAGACCATCAAACTGAACAACTTTCACTATGGGACCTATATCGAAATCGCGAAAAAAATTATTTTTGTTCTATACTCTACAAATCGACTAGAGCTAAAATATGTATGGGATATAAAATTATTTTTTTCGCGATTTCGATGTTGGTCCCATAGAGAAAGTTGTTCAGTTTGACGGTCTAAACAACCCCCTTAAGAGTTTTAAAAATTTATTGTTACTTATGAAACACCTTGTATAGCAGCTTAGAGCTGATGCGTGTATATCACTGCACTTGTTTAGTTTCTTAAGTATTGGTCAAGTCTATTTTTAAATGAGTTCACTGAAGGCATAGTAAAAGTTGTTCAGTTTGATGGGTAGACTCTTAGTTTAAAAGGATCTAATGATATCAATTTCACCCTATATTATGCGATGACGAGAGGAGAACCAAAGTGGAGTCACGTTGCAGGGTTTGCCTCGAACACTTGTCTCTCGCGTGGTGTTCGCGCGGTTCGCGGCTCAGCCTGCCACGAGGCTCCAAAATCCTTCTCAGTTGTTCTTACTCAAAAACAATCCTCGAGATTGGATAGACACTCCCTCAAATAACTTGACACTGGCGAAATCTAACAAGGAAACGCCATTAAATAAAAATAGAATAGAATAGAGAACCAAAGTAAAATTGGATAGATGTGTAACAAATGGTTTTATAAGAATGGGAGTTACGTTATGTTAACTGAAGTTACTGGTAATAGAGTTCAATAGTAGGTAATCATCAGACGTCCCACAGCAGGGCACCGTTAGTCCAACGCATGCCCACTGCGGATTGGTAGACTTTCACACACGCATCAGGATTTCTTCTTCAGCGTATACAGGTTTCCTTCGTCTTCCATAGTACTAAGTTAGGAGGAACTCATTCGTACATGGCATGTAGTCCGTGCGGATTCGTACCCGGCCCTTCATAAATGAGTGTGCTTACCTCTCCTTAACGAGCTACCGACGCTATTTTGTGTACCCTAACTAATTGCCGACCCCCCTTTTAGATTCAAAATAGTAGCTTATGATAGGTAATGACTAATGTACAGTTACTAATTTTTCCTCGAAGTAGGTACATATCGATTATTTTCGCGCTAGAAAATGGATGATTATTTTCGTGCCAGCTTTTGTTAGGCGCATTATAGACTATGATTAAAACAAGCATGTATGGGTGTGTGAGTGCAAATGCAACTGATCTGTGCGAAAAATCTAGCTATAGTATAGTTGATGCTTATACTTATGGTATATATGTCGACCGTGGTAGCGAGTGGCGGTATCAACGATCTTGATCCTTGCTGTGGATATTTTTATAGGCTAGGCCAAACTTTCCCACCAAGGTAGGTATCTCTGTACAACCAGGACCAACCAGCGGCGACCAACGACGACAATCCAATCGAAAACGAGAAAATATTCTAAAAAATTCAGAATCAGTTCGCCGTCTTACCAGTAAACAAGAGACACATAGTCGAAGACAAATAAACAAATAAAGTTACCTACCCATCTATTCTATACCCATTATTATGATACTGTAAATGTTTGTTTGTTTATTCGCGCATCACAAGAAAACTACTGGACATATTTTGATGAAACTCTTTGTGTTTGAATTCGTATTATTAGGCTTAAAATCAGGTAAGTATATCATTTTTCTCCCCTCCGGACGGAAAGCGTCAATTTTCGTCCCACTGCGCTAGACGAAGTTGTCGCTTTCCACCTCCGTCGAGGAGAAAAATAGTATACCTACTAACCTCGGACATTGAATAAGAAAGCCTCAGATCACATGTTTGTTGTCAACAATTACATGAGATCTGACACCTTTCTTACTTTCCTGTCCTCGGTGTGTAATCTACTATATCTCGCTACGATGACGGGAACCCGTGTGGACGAAGTTACGAGAAAACTCTTGTAATTTTATAAATCTATAGCAATAATCCTTGATAGCGACAATCGATGTATGCAATTATAGGTAGGTATAGTACCGTACTCTTTCTTTCTCGTTCTTCTTCTTCTTTTCTTACTCTTTCTTTCTCTTTCTTTTTCTTCTTCTCTTTCTTTTCTCTTTCATTCAACTATAAACAGTAGGCAGTTATGGCTAAGCACACTGAACAGAATACGGTCCTTCGTATGTTGGTACCAATCGCTTGTGAAAGACGGACGGGCCCAAATTAAGAATTATACATTTTATCACCTATTTTGGTACGAAATAAAAATAGATCTAGCAAGTATCAAGACTATTCCATCTCTATAACGGTCCAATGCGATACGCACGCGCGACTACGTACCTACCTATAGCTATATACTGATCTATATAATATATACCTACCTACAATGTACATTAACGTTTACCGATAGATATGCTAATAAGGTGCAGTATGGCCTGATTGGATGAAAATGAGCCTTAAAGGGAAGAGTAGGGGTAGGTTTTGGTTTGAGATGGTTTGTGGTCAGTTTTATATTATGCAAGGTAAACAAAATTGTTGTTTTGGAACGAGGGATGTTTCTGTTTTACGATGTGTTCGTAGGTACAGTAGATAGTACTTATACCTAAGTATTGTTATTTTCAACCTTTTTAAACCCTGATTCAAAAAGATAATTTAACATTATACCTATACATCCCTCCCTACCTACTTATACGTCCCCCTTTTCACCATTAGGTAATTTCTTTTTGAAATTCCAAAGAAACTATCTATATACGTATCTATATTGACGTATTACTTGTTACTCTAAAAACATGTAGGTAATAAGTATAGGTACTAATAAAGTAATCTACCTGCACTATACTTATGTAATATAGGTACCTAAAGCAAACATTAACACCTACCTACATAGGTACCTAGTTAGATATTGGGTAGGTACACGTAAATAAACATCGTGAGGAAACCTGCATGCTTCAATTTCGAGGCGTGCATTGTACCTACCCACTGTCCATTATAAGTGGCGACGGGCTCACCCCCCGTCACACTGGACAGACTTTCGCCTACTGCTGGTGAAACGTGGATGTTCTGAGGTTTCAGAATATCTCTGACTACCCCCTCGGGGAATATAGTCGTGAGCATATGCTATGCTTATGCTTATGCTACACGTAAATATCAGATAGAAAAACCACTAAAAACTGGGTGATTTTTTAAATTAGGTAGGTAGGGTACCCAACCGAAAGTTGGTAGGTTGACCTAGCTGTAGCAATGTTTCTGACCACCCGAAAGGGATTACGGTCGTTAGTTTATGTACCTACTGGTATGTTTTGCGAGTATTTTTAAAATTTCAAAATCTTAGATTCAATTAAAATTGATTTAATCAACGTTCAAAATCATGATGCCTAACCTACCAAGTCCAAGTTAATAATTTTGACATTTTCTACTGCTGATTTGAACGTGTGACGACAAAAATTTCACTCCAGCACGTCTAGCATGACACCCTCGATAAAGCGACTAAACGGGAAAAACGTCATGCGCGCTCTTTTTGGCATACCTACCTACCTACGTAAAATAACAGAGATGGAGGCACATTTCGATTGTTGTCGCTTCATCGCGGGTGGAATGCTAGCCGTGCTGAAAGTTTATCCGCTACCAGGCACGTTCTCTCCATTCATCATCTACTGATGCTAACGATCTATTTTCGAATTTAGAACAGTCATCTTAAAATTAAAAAAGAAATGAAAACGATAAAAAAAAATGTTTTCCTGTCCCTACCTATACATATATGTACTGTAGTAATGGGTAGGTACGCCCCCCCCCCCCCTCCCTCTTTTTTAGGTAATGAAACTAAACAACTTTCCCTAACGGACACGGTCGAAAAACGAGAAAAATTTCCTACTTTCTATACAAAAGTGTGGATCAGCCGATCGATTTTCTATGGACGATCCCAAAAATTTTTAGTTTTAATTATTGACCAACTTTTCATAGGGTTTAATTCTCAAAAACTGTAAAAAGAAAGTTATTCAGTTCCATTATCAGATACCACAAACATTAAAAAATATAAGAGTGTAGAGTCCTATCCAATTTTAATCGATCGATTTGAATTTAGAAATGGAACTTCAAATTCATTGCGACATAAAACCCTTGAAGCGATAATACGGCGGTATAGCGGTACTGGACATTTCATCCGCCGCGTTCCTTAGATATTTAAAAAATTAAAAAACTTACGTTTTATTTTTTTAATTTGGCTTAGACTCCAGCCTAGGGCCAAGACAAGACGGACGGCTAAAGAAAAAATACGTATAACCATAGTATGTATAGTATGCCCGTACGAAAGTTACTGTTATCTTGGCATATCCTCTCTAGGCAACGCGTCTATAAAATACAGAATTTATTATCTCGACTGTTACCAACAACGGTATTCCGTACTTCATGCGCGCGCATCTCCCCCCTCACTGCTATTGTTACGAAGTTCCCATAAAGTACCGTATTTGAGGTAAACATTATTTCTATCTCTGGTCTCAGTTTCCATGCTAAATATCTCCCAAACTAACAAAAATTCCTTTAATATTTTGACATCAATAAACTCGGAAAAAAATTACAAATTTTTCAATGTAAAGAAACGTTAATAAAATTTTGAATTTATACGAAAATAAGAAGCTCTCAAATAAATTCCTTATCTCTCTGGCGTGTATTTTAAATGCGCTACTTTATGGACGTGCACGTCCATTGTGAACCGTATTTCGATGTACGGAGAGTTGAAGCAAGAAACTCTATACTTGTCGGGTCTCAGAGCAACCCTTCGTCTTATTCGCCGTCCTTGTCTTACCCGACGGTCGGCTGCTCTCCTCTACTGTACGTTCTGGTATTCCACTGAAAGCTATGTTTAGCTTTAGGAAGGACATTTTAGGATGGTTGAACTTTGATTGTGTATTTGGAAGGGCAAAGATGTGCAGTGCAGTATCAAATTGTGGTTTCTTATTTCAGCAACCATTAAGCCCTCCATATTAACTTCAAACTCTGACTGTAGGCAATACATCCCTTAACCTATCGTTGTGTATTCGTAGTTCTAGCACAAAGTATTATTAAACTCTGTAACTCAAACGCCAGTGGTGCTAACACTGGCGTTCTACCATACCTCTGTCATTTCATAAAAATGGGAATATTTTACAAGAAGAGTCTAATGGCAAATAAGGAAATTGAATTTTATAGTAGGTAAGCAACACAAATGGGTAATCTTATACACATAAGTACGTACGGGTATGTACGGGAGGAATGCCTGTACCTGTATGTAGTACTAGAATACTCTTTCTTATACATTAAGTTTCTTCGCTTCTCGCTTGCTTGAGTTTCTATACATTACAGGGTGAAATTAAAATGATTGGCATTCCACTTGCCAATCATTTGCTTGGCTGTCTTTTAAACTAAGACTCTACCTTTGTCCAGCGAGCCCAGGGGATATAAATAAATAAATAAATATCTTGGACATTGTCACACAAATTATCTAGTCACATTTAAAGTTCCAGAATCTAGCCTGGACTAGATAACTAGACAAGGATATATAATACATTTGTATAGATACAAACATCCATGACTCGGGTACAAATATTCATATTCATCATACAAATATTTGTCCCTTACGGGATTCGAACCCGCGACCCTCGGCACAGCAGGCAGGTGATTCAAATCTGTCTTGGAACCCGCAATGAATTAATCAAGGAAGATAGGAGGAGAAGTAGGAAAAAGAAATACACGGGCCGGGCCCCCTATAGTCTACTTCATTGTCTATGTTGTGAATGTTCGCCGCTGTTGATCGTGGTTCACAGGAGTTACAGCGGTGGGAATGTGTGGTGGGCCTATGCCCGATAAAAATACAAATTTGTCAGCTTTGTTATGCTTTGTGAGTAAAAGTTGTTCAGTTCGATGGGTAGTCTTTAGTTTAAAAAGCATGCTAATTATTTCAGTGCCATCCTGTAGTTTTAGCTTAAGCATAGCATATGCTCAAGACAATATCGTCCCCTTAGAGGGAAAAGTCACTAACTGACATGTGCATAGTTTTGAGATATTGAGGTTTTAAGTTTAAAACGTCATAACAACGTAAAATTTTGATATATTTAATTTTTTGTGAGTACAAATTAATCGTTGAATTAATCCCCATTTTGTAAAGTAAAGTGTAGATCTCTAATTATCACACGAGAGACGAAAAATAGGATAGTTAGTTTTCCATCCAACACATTTTTGCCAAATAAATCGTTAGTGACTTTTGTCATGTTGTTGGTGACTTTATGCAATTTGGAAATGCAGGTTTATGACTGTCCAATTTAACTAACACTATTATTTTGTGTCTTTAATATTACTAAAAGTTATTTAAGCATAGCATAAGCATATGCTCCCGGCTATATTCCCCGAAGGGGAAGTCAGAGATATTCTATAACCTCAGAACATCCACGATTCACCAGTTTTACCGAAACTCTGTCCAGTGTGACGGGGAGTGAGCCCGTCGCCACTTATAATGGACAGTGAAGCACGCAGGTGGCCTCGAAATTGAAGCACGTAGGTTTCCTCACGATGTTTTCCTTCACCGAAAAGCCAGTGGTGTTACAAATCGTACATAAATTCCGAAAAACTCATTGGTACGAATCGGCCTAGTCGGGGATTGAACCATCGCCTCCTGCACGGCAGGCAAGGTTACTCGCCACTAGAAAAACAAACATTCATGTTAAGATCACCTTCAGTCAGGTATCAGGAACCTTTGTGTGAAGGTCAGAAATTTTTGTTCCTTGTTTTTGTTCCTGGTGTGACAGCGCGGTGTGAAGGTTCAGGGCTTGACTTCCTCTTGTTCATCAAAATCTCTTTAAATAATGATGTCACATGAAATAATGTATAAATCACGCTAAACACAATGCAACGGTGTTCATCGACCGGCTAGCACAATCGATCTGAAGTGAAGGCAGTGTTGCCAACAGTTAAATTAGCTCTCCCCCAGATTCAAAACCACAGGAAAACCGCTAACAGAAGGCCTCTCATAATCACAAAATTTTGCACTAAACAAGAAAACATTGGGTAGTTATTATATTGGTAGTTTGCTACCTTTATTATACATATTGTGCAACATTTACTTGTAAGTGCCGTAAGTGCCGTGTCGTGCGTGGTGGTCCAGTGGCGAGTAACCTTGCCAGCCATGTAGTAGGCGATGGTTCGATCCATGTCCATGCCGACTCGTACCAATGACTTTTTCTGAATTTATGTACGATTGTAACACCACTGGCTTTTGAGTGAAGGAAAACATCCTGAGGAAACCTGCATGCTTTAATTTTGGCATGTATTGTACCCACTGTCCATAACAAGTGGCGACGGGCTCACCCCCGTCACACTGGAGAGAATTTCAGTACTATAATAGTGAAACATGGATGTTTTGAGGTTTTTGAATAACTCTGTGTACCCCCTCGGGAAATAGTTTGTGAGCCCTTTTTCTTACGATTTATTTGTAAGTCCAAAAATATAACTAAACTAAACAAAGTATTGAAATTACACAAAGAAAAACTTATTTGCTTCTGGCCGTCCGTACATGTATAGACCAAAAGTGACAATTATGCTGGCGGCATTTCTCCACTGCACAGCTAAGGACAGAGGAGGTCACAACCTTTATCTTATCTTTATCGTTAAGGACATTGTATCCCAGGTCCCTAAAGAAAGGTTTGGCTTCGAATGCCCATGGCCCTGGTGTCTCGACAGCGAACAGTTGTATGACAACATATTTTTCTAGTTATGTAAATAATCAGTAAATCAGCTTAGTGGTTGAGTAATAGTCTGTCTACTAATTGGAATGCTGTTTTTAAATCGGAAAATTTCAAAAACATGATCGAATAATGCATTTAGTAACTTAAATAAAAGTTTAAGACATTTTTGAGAACGAATCAAGCCTTATGAAATTCAAAAATACCTCTCTTGTAACTCAATTTTAGTCTATTGAACCACTCGCAAAACCACTAACTAAAAGAAAAATTTCTACGCTAAAAGGGGGTAAAAACCACAATTTTTAGTAGTTTTTAGTAGAAGTTTGCAACACTGATCGGTGGGCGCACGCAGGGTGCAGGTGAAGTGGGTGGCGGGTGCGGGAGGTGTGTTTTAATACAATACTTTCAACGGTTTCTCAGGAGAAATAATCACTAACGGCCCTTACAGAAATAGGGCTTAGGCAAAAAGTCACTAAATGCGGTTAGTTCATTTTTAAAATGAAATAAAGTTCCGAAGAAAAAATAACTAATTGCACTTAGTTATTATTTTTGTCAGGGAAAAGTCACCAAGTACCGTTAGTGATTTTTATTCACGTTGGAAAAGTCACTAACTGCTCGTAGCTATATTGGATGATAATGCAGCTGGAGTTAGTTATTATTTCCGGTTTGAAGTCACACAAAAGCTGTACTTAGTGACTTTTCCACCTTTTTATCTTGGAAAGTATGACAGATATCGAAACGTGAGTAAGACGGGAACGTAGAGCAGGTTATTCTGAGTACGGTGGTGTTAATAACTCATTTTGGCCAAATGTGTCAGTTGGTGACTTTTCCCTCTAAGGGGACGATATTCTCTGAGAGGGTAGTCAGAGATATTTTAAAACCTCATGCCCGATAAAAATACCTTTGTTTGTCAGCTTTTTTATGCTTTGTTCATATTAGTTAGAGTAAAAGTTGTTCAGTTCGATGGGTAGAGTCTTAGTTTAAAAAGCATGCTAATTATTTCAATGTCATCCTGTAGTTTTAGCATAAGCATAGCATTTATGCTCAAGACTATATTCTCTGAGAGGGTAGTCAGAGATATTTTAAAACCTCAGAACATCCAAGTTTCACTATTAGGTAGTAGCGAAAGTCGGTCCCGTGTGACGGGAAGTGGGCCCGTCGCCACTTGTAATGGATAGTGGTACGGGGTACCTACATGCCTCGAAATTGAAGCATTTTTTTTTCTTCACAGAAGATCCAGTGGTGTTACAAATACTTACATAAATTCGGTCGGTCGGTCTGGATGGGGATCGAAATCGATCCATCACCTACTGCACGACAGGCAACGTTATTTGCTACTGTACCACCACGGCTTAGTATAGCTTCAGCTGTAGTTTTAGTATAGTTTCTTGTAGCTTGTAATAGCTTCGCACTCGCACTGTAGCATGGCCCTTAAGCCATCGTCGTCCCGCGCTGTGCGCGCCTACGTAGTTATAGCGCGAATGTACTTTTGCCCACTTTGAAATATCGCGCTTGTCAGCCAGAAGGACGTAACTTGCGCAATAATTCCACGCGCGTAGTTTCAATAGGTAGTAAGTAGCGGCTTAATATTGCGTCGGTTTTGTATAAAAGTTTAGTATGGTGCTGCTGTGTTTTATTCTTTCAACCTTACTGCATTTAAAAGTTAGTCAGTAGGTAGTTGCAGCCAATTCTCTGACCAACCCTTAAGTGAATACGGTCTTAATTTCATGCGTGCATTCAAAATTGTTTCTTACGTATCAAAATATGTAAGTTTGCCTTCCTAAATGTGTATACTCTGTTGTCTGTAATCTAATATGACTTTCGGAGAAGAAGAGATTTCTTTCAGGGGATCAGTAGAACACACAGCTGATGTAAAGAACATTTTTAAGACTTAATAGGTACAAGACACGTATTAATTTTAAAGAACTACACTGATTCAATAAGTAGGTATGCAGTTAGGTAGGTATACCTACCTATCTACCTTTAGGTATTACAGTAACTACTGTGGCAAGCATCAGTGGTAGTTACAAACAACAAACCTGTTTTTTGCAATATCTTAGACTGGTTTCTTAATTTCCGCCGTAATTTTGACATGAGACTGAGGAACGACGTCCGTTTTGACACACCTCGACTTAATTTCTTGATTGAATGTTTTTCATTTTAGGGACCCCACATTCTTGGCTTGCCAATCTTGCCATGGAAAATAAAAGTTTTTCTGTAAACTGCGAACCATCTAAATATCGAAAAATATCTGCTGTCCCAAACATTTGGATAGATAGGTTTGCAGTTTTGTATTGTTTTTTTTTTCGCGTGCCATAGAGGTACCCAGTTGTTCAGTTTGACGATCTGATCATCGTTTTAAAATAATTCAGAATATAGGCTGATGATGATGATGATGATAAATATCAATACCTAAGTTTGTAAAGTCGATTTGAAGTAGGTAAGACAGCTAAAATGGTTACGAAATAATATATATTAAGTAGGTATAGAGAAAAGTTAAAAAAAAATCTTTAAAAAATCTCACGAGCCCACTTATCCGGGGCGCGAGTGACGGCTGTCTAGAAGCGGGCGCTTTTTTACATCGAGAGCCCATCCGCGGCGCGGGAAACAAAAAGACTGGATTTATATTTTTTATTATTTTATTTATTCCCTCTTATTCCTGTATTTTATTTTCGTTAAATTTTTGCATATCGCCCGGCACCGTTATTGTTTTTATATCTTTCGCGCGCTTTCGCCATTTTGCTTGTGGAATGTCAACTGTCACTTTGTTGATTAGGCGGGAGTTTGAGTTCGGCATTATACAGTTGATGGCAAGTAAAAGGGTACAACGTCCCAAAACGCAGGTAAACTAAAGAAAAACAAGTTGAAATGATGTGGTTATTATAAACCACCTATATTTATGACTAAATTGTTAATTTTATACTGAAAATATTAAATAACCTTCGGAATTACCTACCTATTCTTTTCTTACCTATTATTTCAGCGTTTCGTAAGCGGAAAACCTTCATCATCATTCGCGTAATTTTAACTTAACTTCAGTTACTGCACGCACCCTCCAAAATGTTTATTTTTTATTTTTTTTATTTTAGTAATATTTACAGCATTACAATTTTATTAAACGTTCTTAGGCCCGATTCGACCAAACTTAGATTTATAGAAGAGTAACTATCTATACAAGGAACAATTTTACTTTTGGTGTTTACACACCCCGTACCTACTTAAAGAACGAATGTATAATAAATTCACCTAAAGAAAGAGGTCGTTGTATCTGTACTTATTGCAATGTGAGGTTATACAGTTTTAATTTGGTAGGTTTCTTTTTATTGTAATTTTTTTAATTATGTGACATTGACATTTCATTTATATTGGTAAAAGGGTTGGTAAAACGCAAAATCAGTTTACTCTATAGGTAGTAACAGGCGACTTAATCTAAGAATAAAATTTACTCGCGTTTGGTCGAATCGGGCCTTAGGTATATAAAAAATCTAGATGCTAATTAAAAACTCTCCACATTTAAAAAGTTATTGATTATGTGATTGATTGATTGATTGATAGATAGAGTTGAAGTTGTAGCAAAGCGTTTGGTCACCCCGAAAAGCAGAAACATGCTGATTATGATAGGTAGTGTCAAACAAAATCTGAAAGCCAACGATGTCCAAAACAGTGGTAATAAAAATAAACTGGCTGGAGACTTGTACCTACTGGGCCATGGCGTCACATTAGGTACCTAATATGATGATGATGATGATAATTTCGGTGTTGATCGCGTAGGTGTGATAATATGGTACCTGACATGCAGCATGCAGTCCACATTCTTTTATTTTTGTACCAACCTTGAGAAGGAACTTTCCAACAAAATGACGATTATGTCATTGTAAAATCCAAAACAAAGGAACATTACTTATAATAAACTAAATAAAATACACTACCTACACATATTCTACCACATCAATTTACAGCGACCTGTTTAAATCTTCACCTACGATATTTCAGACGGCATTTAATCATCGCCCATATTCTTTCGTCCCACTAATCTTGCCAGGTAGTGTATTTTTGGCAAGCCCGGTGTGTGGTCTGTCCGACATTTTTAAATATTATTATTTATAGGGAAAACATTGGCGGGATTTTTTTTTATTTTTATTAACTACTACGAGTATATTAGCTAAGTATCTATACCGACCTATTTAAAAATTTGCAAAGGTATAGTTTACCATGCGATGCGTTTCCACTGTAGGACTACCTTACTACTTTAGTTGCGTCGCTAATTTTGTATGGTAGTATTCAGGGTGCAGGGTGTATTCAAGGGATGATGGTACCCAAGATACTGAACAACTTTCCCAAAGGACAAAAGGGAAATTAGCAATAAAAATTAAGCTTTTCATACAAAAGTTCGATCAGCTGATAGCGTTTAGTATTGGAAAGTCCTTTTTGTGGCGAGTTTCTCATTTGTTTCTTAGGGAAAATTGTTCAGTATCATGGGTAAAATCACCCCTTAAAGTAAATGCAACTACATAATTATGGACTATTTTGTTCATAGTTGTTATCAGAATAAATTATAATGGTTTCTTTGTGTCACCATAATAACAAAGTAAGTATTACCTGTGTTTTAGGTAAAATCTAAAAATGTTGGTAATTTTTCCTAAAATTATATTTTCTAGGAAAAGTTACAATAATGTTGAATTTATGAAAATACAGGGTCATCGCTAACCTTTAATCCAAGGTACTCTATCTACCCATCAAACAGAACAACTTTAACTATGGGAGCAAACCAGTCAGACAAAACAAAAAAAATCTGCTGTTCCATACGTTTGCGTCGAGTAGGTACGTATTGCAGCTAGTTTAGTATAGAACAGCAGATATTTTTTTTGATCAGTCTGAGGGGTAGCGTATGTTGTTTAAAGGTTAATGATACTTTTCCTTACACCCTGTACCAATTAAGTACGATATTTTTTTTTCAGAAGAAATTTATTTATGTAACAATTTTGTTCGCGACAGTACATAACTTGCATACATTTCAGTAAGTAGGGTAGCTATGTAGGTATACCAGTATGCTACGAGCAAACACCCTGCAGGCAGTGGTCGGCGAGGGGTACACAATGAAACTCCTACCCTATTGTACCTATAGCCAGACTGGTAATGTATGTACATATTAGATTACTATACCATGTTGAATACCTAAGTATAGCTAGGTATGTTTACCTGTAGCTTTCATTATTTTGTTTATAAAGTATCTGAATATACAGGGTGAAATTGATATCATTTGCATCCTTTTAAACTAAGAGTATATATATATATACACTCAGAAAAAAATCGTCTAACAAAGCGACAATAAAAGCTTTGTTAGAATTTTATTGTTACCGCACGTAAGTACATTGTCATTGCAAATATACGACTATAATGCCAGTGACAACTTTTTTATTGTTGAAAAAATTTTAGTTACTTCAGCAAAATACACCTATTTAGTGTAACTATGTTAAAAAATTTTAACGGGGTAGCAATGGCACGGTGTTAATTTATCAACGTTACGTTGTGATGTTATAGCAAAGTATAATCCATCAAAGTAACAATTGTCGGGGTAGCAACGGCACGTTGTTAATTTATGAACGTTACGTATTGATGTTATAGCAAAGTAAAATCTATCAAAATAACAGTTGTTAGTATGGTTAAGCGGTATTGTTAGTAAACCAACGTTTTAACTAACAAAATTCAAATTTAACATTTGGACAAAACAGCCTAGATACGATTACAATGGCGACACCGTCGGATGCACAACCTGTTTTGTTACGCTGTCATTTTAATTGTGGACGCGTTGAAGAGCAGTCGTGCATGCGGTCTTATATACTTGTTCGTTTCCTATGCTATAGCACGCGGTCATAGTGTTTGTGTTATTAAATAACTGTTCAGTGATTACATTACTACTTGTATACGTAATTTTAATTACGGAGGACCAAGATACTTTTCTCGATAAGAACCACTTAGCACACTTAGTGCCGTATGATGGGTAAGTAATAGTGTCTTATTTACTTAAATTTTTATTCAGTGGTCGGATAATCGGATGTATATTTACATGATATTAACCTAAAGTCCAAGTGTTGACTAAATATGGAACCTTTAAATTAAAAATATCATGAGATTCCGATATTTAGGCAGAATTTGTTATAATATATCTTTGATGGAAAGAACAACCATCCCGAGATATACAAATAAATGATTTTAAGAATCAGTTTCCATATGTTCATAGCTTTTTATTAAGCATAGGTCCTAAATATGCATCCGATTACGGTTTTTATTATTACAATTAAACGCAAAATTATGTGGGTGAAGTTAATGTCATTGCTTTGCCATAGGCAACACACCTATTCAGTTGAGTGAATTTAGATTACTTATGTCTAATCTAATGAAGTCGGTAACACCGAACAACCGAAATTGGTCTAAAAATTTTAACTGCATAGAGAAGTATTTATCATCATCATACTCGGCATATCGGCTTGGCCGACACTGAGCCTACTGAGAAATCTGCTGTCCTATATATTCATTTGTGTCGAGTAGGATTGCAGTTTTGTATGAAACAGCTGCTTACTTTTTCGCGATTTCGGTGTTGGTCCCATAGAGATATAAGAATTTACAAGGCCAGTCTCACATATATATAAATATGTTTTCAGAAGTCACCTACTATCACAACGACTGCTGACAAAAGTTATCCCGAACCACACACACATCCACAAGAAGTGCAGGTAAAAAAAAAACTAGAGTTGACACAAATTTACTGAACTGTTTGAAAGTAGGTAGATAATTATTATAGGATAAGTCATCATCATCACAGCCTATATACGTCCCACCGCAGGGCAAAGGCCTACCCTCAGGGAGGGTGTATGGGCGTTAGTCCACCACGCGTGCCCAATGCGGATTGGTAGACATCACATATGTATGCATCAGATTTCTTCTTCTGCTTATGTAGGTTTCCTCACGATGTTTCCTTCACCGTTTGAGAGCAGTCGGTAATACGTACATAAGTTAGAAAAACTCATTGGTACGTGGCATGTTTTACGTGCGGATTCGAACCCGGACCTCATGATTGAGAGTCCATACCTCTCCGCAACGCGCCACCGAGCTCTTACAATGTAATTACTTACTACGATAGCTACATCACACTGACTCGTCCACCATTTCCAATGTACAATGTAATTACTTGACTTTAATTGCAATTGGAGCCCATACTTATAGGATATAAATTATAAGCATAGCATAGCATATGCTCACGACTATATTCCCCGAGGGGGTAGTCAAAGATATTCTGAAACCTCAGAACATCCACGTTTCACCAGTAGTACCGAAACTCTATCCAGTGTGACGGGGGGTGAGCCCGTCGCTACTTATAATGGACAGTGGGTACAATACACGCCTCGAAATTTAAGCATGCAGGTTTCCTCACGATGTTTTCCTTCACCGAAAAGCCAGTGGTGTAATAAATTGTACATAAATTACGAAAAACTCATTGGTACGAGTCGGCTTGGACGGGGATCGAACCATCGCCTCCTGTACGGCAGGCAAGGTTACTCGCCACTGGACCACCACGGCTTTTTAAATTATATGAATGTAATATATCGAACTGTAATAAAGAAATATCTTGGATATTTCATATAGCGTCATCTCATCCCACACTAGTTAGAGCTTGTACTACAGGTGCCAGACACTGACATACATAAGTAGGCAGATATACATCCCAGTCACAGAACTAACATATATCATAACAATGTGTGCCAAGTCAGCTGATCTTATTGTTTTTTCCAGGAATGGTCCCTTATGCGGAACTGGATCTATTCAACAGCACATTTGATTTCAAGACATTAGAACCTGGAAAAGGTCTTCGCCGGATGCTATCTCTATTGGCAAGGTTCTACTTACAAAAGCGGACAAGCGTGACACCACAATAAAAGTTGTTAATTTATATTCGATTTATAATTCTAAGAGCATTAATAAATACCTACTGGTGATATCTTTTTTTTTTCATATACCTATCTCTTTCCTCTTTGTCGTATATCTTTTGCTACCCCAGCAAAGTAGCATTGGCTGTCTCGCTCCCTGCTCTGCACTTTGTTAATGATACACTATGGAAATCCGGCACTGCCCTGGAGTGATAAGCAGGAAACAATTACATTTTCCAAAGTTTCTGCTTATAACTCCAGGGCAGTGACGGATTTCCATAGTGTATCATTAACAAAGTGCAGAGCAGGGAGCGAGACAGCCAATGCAACTTTGCTAGGGTAGCAAAAGATATAGCGACAAAGTAACGTTGTTGGAGTGGCAACAGCGAATTTAATAAAGGCACAAAGGAAGATTGCTATTGCAACTAAAGAAAAGTAGATCTAGCGCCAATAAACTTTTGTCTTTTTCACAAAATCCTTTGTCACCGGAACAAAGGTATATTGGTAGGCCACAAAGCACATTTAATACTACAGCTAAGTAAAGTAGTTGTAGGGACAATTAAGCTTTTGATAATGTAGCTAAAGAAAATAGTCATGGGAACAAAGCTAAAGCAAAACTATAGCCTTAGAAACAATCTTAGCATTGTAACTGCATAAATTCTACGTAGCTTATCTGACAACATTTTTATTGCTGTAACATCAAGATTGACTGATGAAGAGTTACTTTGCTGCATTAGCAATTAAGAATGTAACAATAAAAACGTTGCTTTCATAACTATACAACTTAGACGGCTCTCCAGCATCAAAGTTTTTTTGTTGCGATGGCAATAATTTTCTCTCAGTGTAACCCATCAAACTGAACAACTTTTATAGGAGCAAAACGATCGGAGCAAAAAAAAATGGCTGTTACATACTTTTGAGTCGAGTAGGCTTTGCAGTTTAGGAATTGCTGTTCCATACAACACTGCAATCCTACCCAACCCAAATGTATGGAATACTTTGTTGATTTGTCTTTTCCCTATTTCGACATTGGTCCCGGAGAGAAATTGTTCAGTTTGATAACTAACCCAACCTAAAGCATAAGTAGGTAGGTACCAACAACAAAACACCGGAAACGTGTATTAAAGTAACAACGAAAATGCACACATTCTAGGTCGTCTTTTAACCGGTTTTACCCATGTTTTACCAATGAATCAACCGATTGTTAACCGATCTCTATCTAGAAGTAAAAAAACCGAATATTTTGAAATTTTAACCAGGCCCGGATTGGGCATACGGGCATACCGGGAAAATGCCCAGTGGGCCGCGTCCGCGTCGCTCTGTTGTGCTACTTGTGCTGGTCGGCCGAACCGTTGCGCCTCTGGTACAGCTCTATCGACCTTTCGACCATTCGAGCGGCCCATACCTAAATTAAAAGGAAATATCGAGTTTACAGGGTGTAACTAAACACCCTAGTAATACTTAAGGGGGTGCTTCAGACCATTAAAGCCAGGACAGCACCATACATTTGAGTCGAGTCTGTACGGTAGTGCAGTTTTGTCTGAAAGAGCGGTTTTTTTCGTGATTTCGATGTTGGCCCATGCTGAAGGCGTAGCATGTTGCACGTGATAAGGATTATATCACGCCTTTTATCTCTTTCGTTCGCGCGCAAATAGAAAGAGAGCGAAGGTGTGATAGCGCTGTATCACTGCGGCATGCTGCCTATGTTGGTTTCATATCGTAGGTATTCCTACTATTTACCTGGAACCCATATATGGTATAAGATCAATTGATCATGTGCATTTACATTAAATTGCTAAACGAGACAGCGCCTATATAATTTCGAACTTAGAACGTTTGGGGTTAACACGAGAATACTTTTCATAATTATTAACATTCAAAATTAGAATCTAAAGTTATGGGGAATAAAATCCAAAGTTCCGGATTACATGTTACATCGCCCCCCGCAAAAAAGTGGCAGAAATGTTTGTTAGTAGAATTACACGCGTTACCAGTCCTCATATATGTAGTCAAATCCTGGAACTCGCCAGATTGGGAGGACCGACTGTCTCTAAAATGCCCGCTGTCCGGGTCGGTATCAGATCCCAGTCCGGCCCTGTTTCGAACCCTTTCCGTGTTTATAATTACACCTACAATTTAAAGTTATCGCTTAAAATCGGTATTATAAAGACTATCGCCGATGCACCACCAAACCACCAATATATTTAGAACCCTGTTTGTTTTACTTTTGTATCAATAGAAAGTTCAATTTCTAATGGGTATCGCATAGCGTGTCAAGATTGTGAGATAGGGACATATTATAAATTGCCCTGTCCGTCTGTCTGTCTGTCACACGGCACGCGATGCAAAAAAGTTTGTGTGTGAAGGAAAAACTGATGTAAAAAGGGAATTTTATTGCAATAATGGATGCGGCAACGATCAGAAAATTCAGAAATTCGTTATACAGGGTCCTTCTTAACATGCTGACACTTTTTTAAGAGGATGATCAGACCATCAAACTGAATAACTTTTGCTATCGGAGCAAACCAAGCGGAGAAAAAAAACGCTGTTCCATAGTAAACTGCAATGCCTATTCGACTCAAATGTATGCAACACCTGATTTTTGCTCCCATAGTAAAAGTTATTCAGTTTGATGAGACTCTAAGTTTAAAAGGATGCTAATGATATCAATTTCACCCTATGTACAAAAATGCCATTTGCTTTTATTCTGCCTTCTCTTTTTTTATGCCATATTTGGCATATCCAAACATTTTGAATATGCACGTAACCGTGTCATGCCATAGTGTAACAGACAATTTTAATTGTATTCAGCGAATAGAGGGAAAACAAAAAAGAATGAAACACCTCTATATCTAGATATAGGTAGGTAATAAAAAATAAACACACACTACACTGGACAGAGTTTCAGTAGGTAGGTATACCTACTACTATTGAAACGCCCTCGGAGAATACAGTCGTGAGCAATTATGCTTATGCTAAGGCTTATAAAAAATAAACAGCTAACTATAATGAAAAGGGGTAGTTTTAAAATAAAGTATTTGTTTTGATTTTGAATGAGTCTGTTTAATTTGACTTTAAAAAAGGAATTATTATTATAATACAATTAATCAGCAAAGGTCTAACTTGGCTAATGTCCCGTCCCGACGCGAACTGGATCTAGTCTCTGGATGATATGCTGACCAACATCTTGAGGGTTGGGGGGAAAGGTGTGGCTCAGCATATTACATAACATTTAGGTTTTATAACAGAAAGAGTGTTTTTTTTTAAATACACTGCCGTATGATTTAGGTAGGATGTAATCGTATATTCATCATCAGACTACTATGTGCTGACGCACATGCTCAATGCCTCAAACCAATATCAACATCAACAACCAATTGACGAAATTAGCAAGGTTCGTCAACTTCATCAGCATCATTTCAGCCGACCGATGGACGTCCACTGCTGGACATAGGCATTCCACAAGGATCGCCATAACGACCGCCGCCGCCGCACAACGCCGGTCCTGCGCTGCCCTCATCCAAAGGATTCCCGCCACCTTCACCAGGTCGTCGGTCCACCTTATGGAGTGCCTGCCCACGCTGCGCTTTTCACTCGAGAACTTTTCGGCCCCATTGGCCATCGGTTCTGCGAGCAATGTGCCCCGCCCACTACTGCCACTTCAGTTTAGCAATTCTTTGGGCTATGTCAGCTACTCTGGTTCTTCTGCGGATCTCTTCATTTCTGAACTCAATTTCACAACTTACTAAACTAAAATTCACCACAAGCTTCGTCAATCACAAAAACCAACCTAAAAGCCTCCGCATCACGGAACGCGCCGGCCCATAGGAACATAGGAATGGCTAGAGATATCCTTTGGACCAGATATGATCCAGAGTGTATCCTGTTACTTACAGGCTGTAAGTAAGTATACAGGGTTCTTCTTAGTATTCTGCAGGATTTTTAAGAGAAGTTTATTCCGAAAGCGCTAATGCACGCTGCCTACAAACGAAGTTTGGTGATATTTTCTATACCTACCAACTAATTTTTCAGAAAAAATCTAGAAACTAATCTATGCTTGTATGAAATCTAATTTTCGTTAAAATATATATAGTTTAAATTTAATGCTAGGATTAATTTCAGATTTGTATGGAAATCTTTGAGGCACTGTTACTTTAAAACAATACATGTTTTCAAAAATCTGACTTCATACAGGCATAGAGATTAGTTTCTAGATTTTTCTGAAAATTTTCATGGATTTTAATAGGTTGGTATTGTAAATATCATCAGACTTCGTTTGTATGGAGCGCGCACCAACTTTATCCTTGGGACCAACAACATCCAAATGGCGAAAATAATCATCTAGGTACAGTTACCTACCTACGTTTGGGTCCGACTAGGTTTGCAATATTCCACACAGAAAACAGATTTTTTGTTTTGGATTACAGGAAATTTCAGGTTTTGTGTTTATTAGTAGGTACAAATAAGAAATGAATTCATGTAAAAATCTGACGAGTTTCAGAGTTCCCCCTAAAAAGTTCCTCCGTCAAAGTTTTTAAAAACTCAAATCTTCATTAAAACCACAGACTAGGTACTAATAACCACAGAGTAGGTAACTAGGTACCTACATAATAATAACTATACACTCAACGGCTTGAATATAGTGTGAGAGAGATGTAGCATCGTTCAGTACGGGAATCTCCTAGGTTTTAATAAATTCCCCGGCCCGGCCCGCGGGCGGGCCATTTTTCATTCTACTCATTACTTGCAACCCTTTGCAATTTCACCCCTAGTAGTGGCAGTAGCGTAGGGGAGGCCAGCCTGAAGTTAATTTTAAGACAAAACAAAATACGAGCCGCGTTAGGAATCTTTTTGAAAAATTCCATGAAAATAATAAACGTGCTACTTACGTAGGACGGAATATATGCTACTAAAATGTACCTATAGTTTTAAAGTTACAGGTGCCTCAAAGAATTCCATACAAATCTTAAATTAATCCTAGCATTGAAACTTTATATTTTAACAAAAATCTGACTTCATACAAGCAGACTTTGACGTCAATTGGTAAGTATTCAATTGGTAAGTATTCAAAATATAAACTGACTTAGTTTGTATGGAGCGCGCTTCGAATTATATCCCCGACAAACCTATACTACTCTACTACCCATTTCTATCAGTTCTTTCGACATGATTCAAAAACAAAAAGGTCACCTTAGCGTCATCCAACACATGAATAAACGGTTTGTTTCCTCATTATATTTTCTTTCATCGAATTCTAGTAGTGTAGTGATACGTAGGGAAATGATATTATATAGATAGGACATTAATAGGTAAAGTAATAGTAGTAGGTACATAATAGAAAAGCCGTGGTGGTCCAGTGGCGAGTAACCTTGCCTGCCGTGCAGGAGGCGATGGTTCGATCCCCGTCCAAGCCGACTCGTACCAATGGGTTTTTCGGAATTTATGTACGATTTGTTTCACCACTGGCTTTTCGGTGAAGGAAAACATCGTGAGGAAACCTGCATGCTTCCATTTCGAGGCGTGTATTGTACCCACTGTCCATTATAAGTGGCGACGGGCTCACCCCCCGTCACACTGGACAGAGTTTCGGTACTACTGGTGAAACGTGGATGTTCTGAGGTTTCAGAATATCTCTGACTACCCCCTCGGGGAATATAGTCGTGAGCATATGCTTATGCTCACCTATAGATATTACCTACCTAACTACCTTGAAAGTAACAGAGACCCAAGCTGGAATCAAACAGCTACAGTAAGTAGTTTTCTGCGTCTAAAGAGATAATATTAGCCATATGGCACTTCGAACCTACTTAGAAATTCGAATTTATTATTCTACATGTATGCCATGTTAGCTTAATCAAATTAAAGATTGAAAAAGTCGGGCGGCGAGCGGGATTCGAACCCACGACCTGCCTACCCGGGGCATGCTCCACTCCAACAGAGCTGTCGTCGCCCCGCAAGCCACGACAAAATTACTTAGAAATTGTAATAAACTATTAATAAAAATTTCTTTGTTGACGGTACACTGCAGTTTCCCCGCGCGCCGGTAGAGTACTTACCGCAGGCATTTTTCATTCCGACTTGATTAAATCCTCCCGCCTAGTGTTAATATACGGAACCTGTGCCACAACTATTGTCAATATAACATAAGCTAACATAACATAACCAATACAGGGTGTTCCATAAGTAACAATAAATATTTAAAACTCTTAGGGCCTGTTTCACCACTTCTGGGTAAGTTCGTGTTAGCTTATCCGACAGATTAAAAAAAAAATAAAAAAATATTTATTTTCAGACAACATTCGAGTAGATCCAATGGGGTTACAGATGGTTTGACATATTTTGTATGAAATTATGTCAAAATATCTGTCGAATAAGCTAACAAGAACTTACCCAGAAGTGGTGAAACAGGCCCTTAAGGGGGTTGTTTAGACCGTCAAACTGAATAACTTTCTCTATGGGATCAACATCGAAATCGCGAAAAAAATAAATAGATATCCCATACATATTTTAGCTCTAGTCGATTTGTAGAGTAGGTATGGAATATCATTTTTTTTTCGCGATTTCGATAATTGGTCCCATAGTGAAAGTTGTTCAGTTTGATGTTCTAAACCTAACCTAAAGGTATATTTGTATTTTTTTAAACCTTGTTTAACACACGGACTAACACAGGTTTCTTGTGAAATAAATTCATCAGACTAAACTAAAAATCTTTCGGTGGCGCGTTGCGGAGAGGAAAACTGTGGTTTATGGAAACTCAATCTTGAGGTCCGGGTTCGAATCCGCATGGACCACATGCCATGTACCAATGAGTTTTTCTAACTTATGTACGTAATACCGACTGCTCTCAAACGGTGAAGGAAAACATCGTGAGTAAACCTGCATACCTACGCAGAAGAAGAAATTTGAAGAAAAGGTTATGTCAAATATAAAATGGTAGATACTCGATCTTGTTACCACTGTCCCCAGACGACCATACCTAGGTATAGTTACCATTTATAAGATCTCAATACTTTTCATGTTATTTGATATCCATACATCATCATCATCATCACAGCCTATACAGGGTCCTTCTTAATATGCTGACACTTTTTGAAGGGGATGATCAGACCATCAAACTGAGCAACTTTCTCTATGTGTATGTCTCTGTGTCCCATAGAGAAAGTTGTTCAGTTTGATGGTATGATCATCCCCTTAAAATAGTTTCACCTAATTTTATAAGACCTTATACATGCCTATACTTAAATCTGCAGCCGACCGTAACGTAAACGTAACGTGCCTATACCAAGATTGCTAAGCAACTCGCGTATAAAGAGACGCAGTAAACAGTGGGGCTATAAAATTATTTACGAAGCTACCTGCGCGTTTAACGGTCTAGCCCTAAAGTGAAAAGTATTTTTTACGTTCAGTTTACGATCTGCCGCCAGGTGAGGTTGTTATTCGTGACTCATTCATTGGTTTCGATTTGGGATAGGTTTCGAAAAATTAACAGGATATAACCGTTATCACGTTCCATAGGTACCTATCACGATTTTAACACGTTCGTGGAGACTAAGGCTGGCTTGCACCAATAAGGTATTTAAACTTAAACATGTTTAAATATGATGCTGTCACTGTCATTGGTATGAGCAGTGTGAGAGACAGAGCGATCCATAAATACGTTTAGACTGAAATTCTTGTTGGTGCAAGCCAGGCTAAATTACCCATGATGGACACTAACATTTTGTATGAAACATTTTGAGATACCTTTTTATAAGTATAGCCAGTAGGATCCACTATCTGAATCCACCAGTGGATTGAAGGGCACGCTGAAGTTCACTGTGATCCACCATTTGGCTCAGGGATCCTTTGATACTTTCATCTCTTAATATGCTCCACCAGTGGATCGAACACAATTCAGGGAGTTTGGTAAGATCCACCACAGATTTCAGTGGAACCTGTGATATAATTAAGCAGCCTCTGTCACACCACAACGTTTACCACAACCTTCAGCACACTGAAGTTATGACAGCGATTGCTAATATGGCACCACCGCTATAGCATCCGTTTCACAGAAAGGTAGACGATTTTGTATTCTATGGTATTCAATGAAATTAGTCAGTAATCTACGAATACATACCTATACTTCATTTCAAATAAGGGCGACTAGATTTCCAAATCATACATAGCTTTCTGGCCTATTCTGATTAGCAAATATAATTTATTTATCAGATAGATATACTATCCGACATTTCTTGGACGTTACTAAAGCTGTTCTAAGATCTAAGTGAGAGGCAGTGTTTGAAATATATGTTTCTATACTTAATTGAAAATAGCCTTAAAATTTCGTCGAGGTCCGTACGGTACGGTTGCTTAACTCACCGATCCCCGCTACCCAATCCGCCGCGTAGCCCCAGCAACGTCCTCTATGTCGAGGTCCGTACCTACCCCTCTGGGTGCCCCTAGTTCGGTTGCATTATTGGATCGGTAGACCCTGCGAAACCCAATAGTACGCAATAAAAAGAAGTACTTAACTAGGTACCACAATGCTGTATTAGTCATTTAAAAAAAAAAAAACATAAAATTTCGTCGCTCTTTGGAATGGAGTATAGGTACGTAGTCTAGGCTAGGATCTGACCGGGTTTTTTACTTTCTTTCCTCTCAGGTCCTTCGTTAGGTCAAAGGTGTGCATGCCATTATTTCAAGAATGACCGGTATCCAACATCAAGTCGCGTTTAGTTTTTGCTCTACCATTATGCGATCTGCGTCGAGTATGCGCAAAAAGTTAAGAACTGTTAGCACCCGATATGGTATAAACTGATGCGTTCTCTGCCTTGTGCTGGCCGTTCGAATGATAAAAGTGCAGTACTTTAAGGACTGCCTCTGTAGTCTGTAGGCATGGCAAAGTGTTAGTTACTCTTAAATTATGACAACCTGGAAAGGGTAGGTAGGTAGGAACCTAGGTAATTAATTACCAAGTAACTAGTTAACTCGTTAATAAAAATGAAATATCGATCTAACTAGTTACCTACCTTAGGTAAGTACCAGACTTAAATTGCATGAAAGCCCGACCAGAAAAATAAAAAACCTCGCCATGTTGCGGAAAATCGTTGGAACTAATTTTTGTACTTGGAACACTGACATTAAAGGTTATAGTCGATTGCAGCGCCTGCAATGTAAATTGCAGAAATAAGTCTCTACTTTTTACCGTCCATGTCTTGTAATAATAAAAAGGGTGCTGTTTTGTTCGTGAAAATTACAAAACACTTAAAACCTTCCAGAAATAAGCATTTATCGTTAGTAATAGTCCACCAGAGCTGTGCGAGGTAGCGAGGTTGTGAGCGAGGAACAAATGCAGCAGCGCTCGAAATTGAAGTTATGTATAGGTACCTACTATGTTACTAGCAGATTTTTTCTCGCCGACTGTGCAAAGGTAGGGTACCTTGCACAGTTCTGGAGAGAAGCAGCCTTACCTATATAAATTTTAGCACTGGTATAAACGAAACGGTACTCAATCTTCAAGTCCGAGGCAACCTACGAATATAGTGGGTAGTTCGCTGGAGGCAGCCTTAAGTACCCTTTTCCAAGAAACATTTATGGGATCTGCTAACTGCCTATTGCACTGAAACGTCGCATCACAATAAGTCGGACGGCCTGTAATCTCAATCTGTCAACTGTAGATTCCACAGCCCTGCGCGCTTGCACGCGGCGGGCACGACAAAAAGCTTGGCGGCCACTTCAAACGGCGCCGCCTCGCAGGGTTGTCATCGCCAAATCCGGATGACAGTGAGTCTTTTTGAAGCTTACAGCAGCGGCACTGTTTCATTCTGTTTCACTTGTCACTGTTTCATTCATTTGAAAAGAATGATTGGTCAAAGATAGAGAATGCGCTTGAATATAGGACGGAACTAAATTATAGGTAATGATGGCAGAAGGCTTACCTCAACTTAAAGTTAGCAGACTGGACATCAGCACTTTTTTTCAGTAAGTTTTCCTGCAATGTTTGCTCAATTTCAGCTACTTTTGTACGTAATTTTTACGCGAAAATTTTTTGATCTGATCGTAGACTGGGAAAATATTCAATGTTAAAATTATTGTTGGTAATTAATGAGATGAAGGTAGCAAAATTACAGTACTTATAAGCTTAGATCAAAATAAATTTAAGCTTATAAGTGGCCCTATGTAAAATGTATGGGACACTTGATTTTTTTCGTGTTTTCTGAGGTAGGCTCCATAGTGAAAGTTGTTCAGTTTGATGGTCTGAGTTCACCGTTTCAGTATTTGCTTCAGGCTGTCACTTACACCCTGTATACTACCGTAAGATATTATCTTATTATATAGTATTTGAAATGACAAAAATATAGGTAAGTAATCCAGCATTTTCCTTAAAAATTTCATTTTTATAAGTAGGGTAGCATAGGCAGTCGTATTATGATGCACGCGTAAAGGCTGTATCACGCCTTTTATCTCGTTAGTTTGCGTGCAAATTGAAAGAGAGCCAAGACGCGATAGCGGTGTATCACGCTGCCATACTACAGCCGCTGATAGAATTATTAATTTCTTTATTTAAACTAATGATTTGTTCGTTAGTTTACCTACCTATCCTAGTGACCCCGTGCCTTTACTTGTTGAAATACTTACTTATGTTTCAGTCTACAAACTCTCTACTAATTATCTAGATTGAGTTTTTCTTTGGGTAGAGAAAATTAAAAGCTGATCACTTTCCACATTCTTTATATACAGAACAATACATTGATACAGCTCTTAAAAATAATTAACATTTAGTTTTACATTTACACATTGAGTTAACATTTAGCCAGATTGAAATATCTAAACCCTTTTTATTATTGTAGTGTTAGGTTCAAAGACATAATATACAGGGTGAAAACAACCTATAAGTACTCCATTACAAATAGCGACGAAAATTTAAGGCTATTTTCAATTACAAAAACAGAGATTTGAAACACTCCTCTCACTTCTTCTTAAAACAGCTTTAGAAACGTCCAAGATATGTCGGATAGTACCTATAGGTATCTTTAAGATAAAAAAATTATATTTGCTAATCATTAATTATAGCCAGAAAGCTGATTTCTAATCGTCCTTATTTGGAATGAAGTTTAGTTAGTAAAATTCAAAGGGGTTAAGCTAAAGTTAATCATTATAACGGGTTCTTACCGCGTTTTTATTTATTTTGGAGTTCCCGATATTTCGGCAGTGTTACAACTGCCATGATCATGATTAACTTTAGCTTAATTAATAACCGCGTAACTTTCAAAGGGGTTGTTTAGATCAGACCATCAAACTGAACAACTTTCACTATTCCAACATCGAGAAAACACCGAAAAAATCTACTGTTAAATACAAAACTGCAGTACAGAGAACCGACTCGACTCAAATGTTGGGACAGCAGATTTTTTAATTTGTTATCTAACGTCTCTACCGTAAAAGTTATTCAGTTTAAAAAAAAAAAAAAAAAAAAAAAAAAAAAAAAGTTTAATGGTCAAAAACTCTAAAACCACATCTCTAAATACCTACTAGCTATAGTTTTTTGTTACAACTTCTATAGTTTTGTCATTACTTAAGCTAAAGTTAATCATTATAACGGGTTCTTACCGCGTTTTTATTTATTTTGGAGTTCCCGGTCCCGTTCCCGTCCCGTTTCCCGTTCGGGAACTCCAAAATAAATAAAAACGCGGTAAGAACCCGTTATAATGATTAACTTTAGCTTAATTAATAACCGCGTAACTCTCAAAAATTGTCATTACTTGTTAACATTTCTAGTAGGGTAGGTAGTAATACAGTAGTTACCTATATACTAAACTGTTCATAAGCGGATTGGTTACAATATATAGGGTCCAACTTAATATGCTGACACTTTTTTAAGAGGATGATCAGACCGTCAAACTGAACAACTTTCTCTATGGGACCAACATCGAAATCGCAAAAAAAAAAATCAACTCTTCCATACAAAACTGCAAACCTAGTAGAGCCAAATGTATGGGACAGCTGATATTTTTTTTGCGATTTCGAAGTTGGTCCCATAGAGAAAGTTGCTCAGTTTGATGGTCTGATCATCCCCTTAAAAAAGTGTCAGCATATTAAGAAGGACCCTGTACAACGTGTTAATGAATAAGCGCAACACCTCATACACCCCAACTGATTTACAACAAAATAATTAGATTGAAACAATAATTTCATTATTATGTTAGTTAAAATTTTAAGTTATTCGCATTTTAAATTTGAGGCAAAAATGATTTGTTATCATTTTTTTTTTGTATTTATTTATATCTTTTTGGGATTGATTTCAGCAATGAATGAAAGCGCTAACGTGCTCATGGATACATTTTAAGAATCTTGTTTTAAGTAGGGAGAATGTGCCCTTGCGGTGGGTTGAGATCGATTCAAGTCAATTTTAAATTTTACATTTATTTAATAGCTTATCCGACAGATATTTTGACATAATTTCATACAATATTATGTCAAACTATCTGTCGGATAAGCTAACAAGAACTTACCCAGAAGTGGTGAAACAGGCCCTTAATCTTTTATAACTAGAATGTCTATGTTACAGTTAATCTTTTATAACTGTTTTGTTTATAAAAATAACGAACGACGTTCGCATTACAATTTAATTTTGTCACTCCTCTCTTTTGTCTTTTGTCGGGTCTATGCACTTAACACATTATTTTGCCAAGTAAGTTACACAAATTGCTAAAAACTTGACGATAAATTAAATAAACTTCGCTTAACATACGTTACATACAATTTAAAGCTCTAATAAATAACTTAAAGCGTGGAACATAAAATTAGGGCAGTTTACAAAATTTGGTAACTAAAGGATTTCAAATAAAGAAAATGTAAGCTTCCAACTATGTCACACCTTGTATACCTAACCTAACTAAAATTAGAAAATTTATTAAACAAAGTGCTACCAAAAGATGTTTTTCTATTCTTTTGTTATTCATTTTAATTTTTAGTCAGTTTGGAAACTTAAACATTTATTCTACTGATCAAATTTAACAACTTTCACTATTAAGCCAACATCGAAAACGCGAAAAAAAAATTAGTTAGCAAAAAATTAAATCATCGTTTCAAGTCTGCCCCCTAAAACGGTGATCCTACTCGATATGGGACAGCTGTTATTCACGATTACGACCTTGGTCCCATTGAGAAAGTTGTTCAGTTTCAGGTCTGATCATCCCCTTAAAACACTGTCAGTATATTAAGAAGGACCCTAAGAGACGATTCAGACCTTCCGGCTCGTACAAAGCGAATGCATTCGATTGCATGTCAACGTAGCCGATTATATGTCGCGGAATGTGAACGGAGACAATATGCATAAGTTTCATGCAAATATGCACTGTAATTCCTGTTTACACATTTCAATATCCTTTGCCGCATTAAAAACTGCCGTCCGGGCCGGGACGATGCGAGCCGGTAGGTCTGAATCGTACCTAAGTCTAATTCACTCCGCAGTTTGCATTATTAAATTTAGCCTACAAAATTAAAAGGCTCTCTTATAAAGTTACTTTCAAGATAATTTAAAATGTTATTTATGTATTTGCTAGGCATATTACTATGTATGTATGTAGTCACTCAACTATTTATATATTACACATTACATTATATACATTAGTTTTTAAATCTACACAGTAAATAAATAAATAGGTAAATTAAAGATTTTTTTTTCTTACTGTTTACTAAAATTATCTAGTTGTAATTTTGCCTGAAAATATTATTTCTAAGTTCAAACAAAGCCGTTATTTATCTACTATTATTGTTTTTGTGCGTTTTATGTCATAAGAACATTTTTATTGTTTAATATCTTACTATGCTTTCTATTGGTACCTAGGTAGTATACCGAACTCACGATATTATAATTATTATTGTAAAAAAGTACGCTTTTTTTAATAGTCGAATTTAGTAAATCGACTTTGCGAATTTATGAAAGTCTTTTGAAAATACAATATTCTAGTGTTTCAACTCAAAAAAAATCAATTAGAAAGCGTTTTTTTTAAATAAACGTGTTCTCTAAATACATATTTTTAGAACAATTTGTTTATTCGACAAACTACGAAATAGTATTAAAAAGGTAAATTAATTTAGCCATTTACCATTGGCCACCTCATTAGTAGTTTTGTTGGACACTAAGCATTTTTCATTAATTAATTTTTTATCTACAATCGAATTCTTATTTCTTGGCAGTGACCAGCTGGCCCTTTTTTTTTTATTTACATTCTCAATAATCATTTTTTAAATGCCAATGAAAACTCTAGGTCAACAATTTTAAAAACATGGTAAAACATGCGTAAGGCTCATTCCAGTTTTTTTACATTTTAATTGTGATAATAGGCAGGTTAAATTTTTCGTGGCAAAATCTACCTATCTTATCTACATTAAATGCTGCTTATATTTTTCCAGAAATTTGATATTTTTCTTGCTTCTACCTGGAGCCCGCGATTGTTTCGTAACAGAAGTTTTATATCCCCGAACGACGAATAATTTTTATAAGATTAGAGCTACGAATAAAATAGATACAAAGAAAAATCAGAATTGTAACTAATCTTATCCCTAAAATATACACACTATGAATTTTAAAACATCCACACCTTCTTAGATATCAAGAAAGAACAAAAATATACATTTACTTACACTAATTAGAATTTAAATAATATTAGGCATGTTGAACATAAAATTGTGTTGTTTTAGTGATGGTTCTCACAACAGGGTTCGAAATTATCAAGATAATTATTTTCTTTGATAATTCTCAAAGATTCTTAGTTTTGAGTGGAATTTGTCACTAAAAGATCGAATGTTGCTGATTTTGCTTCAATGCACTCGTATCCAGACTTTCGTATAGCAATGAATAACAAATAATTGAGAAGAAAACAGAGATAAAAATTATTTTGTGTTTCCGAGCTTCTTTTTCGCGAATCGTGATCGGATAAACATAAGCTTTTTGTTTTTCCAATAAAAATACTTATGAACATAATTATCAACGTATATTATTATCATTGATAATTTATCCTTTCGAACCCTGAATTTCACAAACCATCAAAGGGTGTGGGGTTACCAGGAGATCATGGGCGCGCGTCGTTCGAAGACTCGACATCGCTGGAACTTCTTGAGACGGATTTCTTCGGTTTATATTCTGTTATCACTACTGTTACCCCGCTTACGGTTACCTGGTGAAGGATACATGCATTATTTACCATTGATACTCTAAACTGTTGTAAACCAGTCATGCGATATAACTAATGCTGACACGAAAGAAGAACATCAGATCAGATTTCTATAATATAATATTTTGCATCCGTATCCTCATTGTGCACGCGTGGTGGACTATCGCCCATACACCCTCCCTGAGGGTAGGCCTGTGCCCTGCAGTGGGACGTATATAGGCTGTGATGATGATGAATATAATAATCGCCCGTTGGCGTCCGAAGTCAAAAATATTAAGACTGTCAAAATTCACACATAATTATCACTCACACACAATTTACACTTAATAATTATACACTCTTAGCCTCATAAAAGGTTGAAAGTCACCCAAAGGGCAATGGAGAGGGCTATGCTCGGACTTTCTCAGAGATCGAATCAGAAATGAAGAGATCCGCAGGAGAACCAGAGTAGCTCATATCACCCAAAGAATTTCTAAACCAAAGTGGCGATGGGTGTGGCATACTGCTCGTAGAACCGATGGCCGATGGAGCCGAAGAGTTCTCGAGTGGTGACCACGTACCGGAAAGCGTAACGTGGGAAGACCCTCATAAGGTGGACTGACAACCAGCGTGAAGGCGGCGGGAAACCGTTGGATGAGGGCAGCACAGGGCCGGTCATTGTGGTGATCTTTGAGGGAGGCCTAAGTCCAGCAGTGGACTTCCATTGGCTGAGATGATGATGATGATGATTTGTCGATCAAAGTATGTTTACCTCTCTGGTCTGCGCGGAGCTCCTGTCAACATTGCTAAGCCTAGGCTGCCGGCGTTTTTTCTTGAGCGAATTGGCAGAACGGGGCCTCTTCTGCGAGCTGGTGGGTGCCGTGCCTGCAGCCTGCGCAGCCGCCAGTGCTGGGTTAATCCGAGGCTTGCGTGTCGATGTGCCTTTTGAAAGAGATACTGTATTGTAAAGGGTGTTGAATGTTAAATATGAATGTGGATGGCTGGCTGCATGAAGAAAGGAAGACCGTGTGAAAGATAATATGCTCAAAATAAAATTAGAGATTTAAAGATTTATGTTACAAGAGCTCAGAAGATTATAATATATGTAATAGAGGTACATCGTTTTCAATGTGTTGTAAAATAATTTACAGAATGGATATCCTACATTCCAAGGCAGGGCGCAGTCCTCATTTAAGGAATCATTGTGTGATTGGAAAGCATCATACAGTATGCCACTATGCTGCACATTTCAACGACCGGACCGCGGGCGGACCCAGTAAAATAGGGTTGCCAGATGCAGGCTTATCAATTCCTGGGCATTTCGACGAACAGAGTGTGAGTGTAAGTTCCAAAATCAACTGTTTGTTGGACGGAATATGCTCAAAATAAAATTAGAGATTTAAAGATATGTTACAAGAGTTCAGAAGATTATAATATATGTAATAGGTACATCGTTTTCAATGTGTTGTAGAATAATTTACAGAATGGATATCCTACATTCCAAGGCAGGGCGCAGTCCTCATTTAACGAATCATTGTGTGATTGGAAAGCATCATACGGTATGCCACTATGCTGCACACTTCATCGACCGGACCGCGGGCGGACCCAGTAAAATAGGGTTGCCAGATGCAGGCTTATCAATTCCTGGGCATTTCGACGAACGGAGTGTGAGTGTAAGTTCCAACATCAACTGTTTGTTGGACGGACTATAGAAAATTGTACTAAAACTCATGGGCGTAGCAATGATTGAGCAAGCGAAGCGAGCTTAAACTTTCGCAAGACATTTTGATCCCTTATCAAATTTCCTGATCCTGTTTTCAAGAAAGTGGATGGAACACAAGAATGTCTCTTTTTTAATAATTCTTTTTAATTCTGGGGTGGGCTAGAAGGATTCTAGGGTGGGCCGGGAATGAAGGCCATAAAGACTTGAAAAAACTGCTGCCGCCACGGTTTCGTAACTTTGTGAAAAAAACTAATAGGTATTTGGGAATTCGGTGGCAAAGTGTGACCAGACGGGTTGATTGAGACGCGCTAGTGGGCAACGCTTTCAGACACTTTAACAAGCCTCAGAAAAGGCTTTATGAATAAACATTTCGATAATAAAGTTAAGCCAGCTTTGCAAACAGTAATTTTGTGATCAGTGTAATAAAAACTAAATAACGTATAGGGTTGTACCTCATCTGGCAGCAAGGAATAGTATTTTTTCACGCTCCAACCTTTTCTGTCGCTCAGGAATGTCATTTGCTAGAGCGAAAAAGACAGCAGGAACGCGACAGCACCGGCAGTGCTGCGATCTTTCTCGCTCTAGCAAATGACGTTCCTGAGCTATTGAAAAGGATAGAGCAAGGAAAAATGCGATTCCGTTCTACCAGATCAGGCTCTACCCTTAAACGTACTCGTTTCAGGTTTAGTACCTACGTAGAGATAGTGAAAACAGTGAAATCTAAGTTTATACCAAACTCATCCTTGCTTTCGCTGTTAGTACGACGTATAGGTCCGGCGTGGCTGATTCCAGCCCCTGGGGCCGCTGAAACAGTTGTCTATGTTCCTTGCTTACCTACGCTACTACTACGTTAACTCGATAGGAAAGAACTAAACTACACTCACGTTTGGTTTCCTTTGATAGCGAACTTTGAAGCCACAAAATCATATGATTCATAATAAAACAAAGGTTGTTTAGAACACATCCTTTCGCTTCATCGCATTGTTGGGTAAAGCCCGAATGCGCTGATAAGTGTAAATAAACACCCCTGTAATATTTAAAGGGTTGGTTTAGTCAGACCATCAAACTGAACAACTTCCACTAAGGAGTCGAAAACCTGGGACAGCAGTTTTAGTCGAGAAGGTAAGCTGCAGTTTTGTACGAAACAGCAGGCTTGTAATTTTTTTTCGATGTTGGCTCCATAGTGAAAGTTGTTCAGTTTGATGGTCTAAAGTGGATAAGGCCATCAAAATCCAAACTGACAAAACACCCTAGTAATTGAAGGGGTGGCCTTTCAAATATTACTAGGGTGTTTTTTAACCCCTGTAAAAAAAACGTTTGTCCTTCGTTTCTTCACGTCGCTATAGAACTACGAAAGGACGTGATATTTTGAAAACAGATAGGACGAAGAGTAACAGTCTACTTTTTAAGGCTCCGTAGTCAAACAAGAAACCCTTATACTTTCGCGCCCCAATTACTCGCTCATTATTGCATCTATTGAATCGAAATTTAGCATGAAGACAGATAAGATAACAGTAACCCAAAAACAGAAATGTGGTAGGTAAGAAACAAAATTTTTTTGACCCCTTTAATGTCAGGGAAAATTTTTCATATACAGGGTGTTTCATAAGTAACAATAAATTTGTGAAACTCTTAAGGGGGTTGTTAAGACCGTCAAACTGAACAACTTTCTCTATGGGACCAACATCGAAATCGCAAAAAAAAATTTGATATCCCATACATATTTTAGCTCTAGTCGATTTGTAGCGTATAGAACATCAATTTTTTTTTTTTTGCGATTTCGTTATTGGTCCCTTAGTGAAAGTTGTTCAGTTTGATGGTCTAAACCACCCCCTTAAAGGTTTATTTGTATTTTTGTAACACCTTGTATAGGTAATATCTACGGAACCCTATCATGGGCGAGTCCGACATGCTCTTGTTTATAATATTCACAAGTGTTGATACGCGAAAGGCTAGTTGGTAATTATCAAGCAAACTATTCGATTACTTAGATCGTCGAATTCATCGATCGAGATTCCGTCGAGAGACTTCAGTAGCACAGCGCATAAAAGACGCAGAGTAGGTATTTGTTAGAAATAGTAGCACCAGTAGCACTAAGCCACGGGTGGAGAACAAAGGAGGGTATAAAGGGGCAGATTTAGGAGCCACAGCGGGATTCCGGAGCTGCAAGATTGCGAGCGTTTTACTTAAAGCTGCCGTTGCTCTATGCAGTTTGGATAAAAGACTGTGATTACGTAGACGATCTTGATTATGGTCTTCTTTTTCAGAGACAGAAGTGTTACTAGAGTCACTGGACCGTGATGTAACGTCGGTAGACCTACGTCATCGAGCACCAGCGTGAATCCAATGAGCTATTCTTGCCTCAACCTACCTAAAAAGACGTAAAAAAAGGTATCGGGGAGCGAATGAACGAGGAAGAACAGGACAGAGTGTTGTGGCCCGCCTTGGGACAGGCCTATGTTCAGCAGTGGACGATGATGCCACCCCCGCCCTAGAAAATGACAAACATATTTATTTTTCGTTTTGTCGCTTTCTCGTCAGTTACTTGCTAGCCCTGACAAAGTTTATCGCCTCTTACGACGCGTCGTCTGGGTTGAACTAATAGTTATAGACTTATTTTAGGGGGTGGTTTAGACCAGTAGACTGAACAACTTTCACTACGGAGCCTAGCTTCGAAATCGCGAAAAAGAATCAGCTGTTTCATACATTCAATTTGAGTCGAATAACGGGTACACTCATACCAGCAGCGGTCTTCTTCTTCTTATAGTGTGGGCAAGCCCTGGTGTCAGAGTTTATTCAAACCACCTTACGGCCTCTGACGTGGTTTTTTATGAGTATGTAACGACTACTACCACCAGAGATAGTAGCCGGGACCAACGCCTTAACGTGCCATCCGAAGCACGGAATCATTTTCCTTTTTTCCGACAATCAGGTGATTCAGCCTGCAATGTCCTAACCAACTGGGGGGAAACGCACAAAGTGATATATCACTAGGTAGGTGTCCCCCGTGGGAATCGAACCCACGACCTCCGTGTCAAGAGCCCAGTGCTCTTAACCATTAGACCACGGAGGCAGAGAGACCAGCAGCGGTTACGCCTATAAATGTTGTTCGGCGCAGTCAAAGTTTTTGCCAAGTTGTTTGCTGATACTGCAGTTTTTATGAAACAGCAGATTATTTTTTTGCTATGTCGAAGTTTGCTCTTTAGTGAAAGTTGATCAGTTTGATGATCTTAGCAACCCCTTTAATTTAAATATTACTCTGTCCTTTTGTTACCCCCTGAATATGGGTCCTTCATAAATGCTGACACTTTTTTAAGGGGATGATCTGGAGTGCGATTTTTGAATCTCATTCGATGAGCTCAGCAATTGAAATGAAAATGTGAAAATTACTATGTAGATACGCATGTTTCTACTGCTGATTTGACTCTCAAAAATCATGCTTCAGGAGTGCGATTTTTCAAAGATAAATCCGCAGTAGAAAGATGCGTAGGTCCATAGTAATTTTGACATTTTCAACTGCTGAGCTCAGCGAATGAGATTCAAAAATCGCACCTCAGACCGTCAAACTGAATAACTTTCTCTATGGCACCACATCAAAATCAGCTCTTCCATACAAAACTACAAACCTACTTTGAGCTAAATGTATGGGGCTCTTTTTTTTGCGATTTCGACGTTGATTCCATAAGTTGTTCAGTTTGATGCTCTGAACATCTCCTTAAAAAAGTGTCAGCATATTAAGAAGGACCCTGTATATTAGGATAAGGCACGAAGTCCTACGTTCCCAGTCTGTATTCCCGACTATTTCCTGCAGCACCCTAGCCACCCTATACAACGATTATGTAAATATATCTATCTACCTACCTGCCTACCTATATTCGCAACAAGACATTCAAGGGGCTCCTTGACACAGATTTCGCATTAGCGGTACACTTGCCTCGTTATGTAGGTGAAAATAGATTTTTTTTTACAGTCTGTGTCAAAAAGGGCACGTCTGGCTATTCACAACGGTGTGTTGGTGCCTACTCTGATGTATGGGAGTGAATGTTGGGTATGGAATAAAAGGAATGAAAGTCGAGTGAATTCAGTTGAAATGCGCTCCTTACGAAGTATGTGTGGTATTACTTTGGTTGATCGAATCAAGAACTGTGTGATAAGAGATTGGTGTACGTTGAAGGATGATATAGTAACAAGGATTGTAAGGGGTATGCTTATATGGTTCGGTCACGTAGAGAGAATGAATGAAAGAAGACTAACGGAAATTTATCAAGCAAAGGTGAGCGGATGTGTTGGGAGAGGCCGTTCGAGGAAAACATACCATGATCAAATCAATGATCTTTTCCGAAAAGGACAAGTGCGTAGCACCCTCAATCGACGGAAGTGCATGAAGAGATGTATGAATGTGAATGAGGCTAAAGAGGTGTGTCAGAGCCGTAGCGTGTGGCGGTCCGTGGTCTCTGCCTACCCCCATGGGACAATGGCGTGAGCTTATGTATGTATGTAGGTTTGGCATTTGATACTATTGGCTGCTCTAACATTTTCACCAGAGCCACTTTCAACTACCTACCTATCTAGCTAGGTACAGCAACTTATTATTCTATTGGTATAGATCAATACATCTATTATTAACAGAGATTATTACAGATCTTCTTCTTCTTCTTTTTTTCTTGTCTAAAAAATTTCATTGACTTTAATTGATTATTATCCTAATCATATTCAAACTTCGTTTGTATGAAGCGCGCTGACATAGGTATAATTTATTTATCAGAAAGATATACCTAGGTAGTCTAGGTACTATGCAACATATCTAGGACGTTACTAGAGCTTTTCTAAGAATAAGTAGGTAAGAGGAAGTGTTTCAAATATCTGTTTTTGTAATAAAAATACTAAGCTATTTCGAATGGAGTATAGGCACTCCGAGGCCGCAAATATTATGCATTTCTCCTGTAGAAATGCATAATATTTGGTCTAGTAAACGGTTGCATTACTTAAAGGGGTGATTGTTCCCATGATACTGATCAACTTTCCCAAAGAAACCTAGGAATAGGAAATTCGCAAAAAAAATTCGTTCAGCTTATTGCATTTTGCATGTAAAGTTCTTTTTTTTTTATTCCTATTTGTTTCTTAGCGAAAGTTTATGAGTCATTCAGTTACGGTTACGATCAACCCCTGTTTACCTTAACACAAATTTACCTAAAGCATATTCTTATGCCTAAAGCCTATTTCTAGTTCTGTCTGACTTACCTATCTACATAATGAGGGGTCAATGGACACTAACCGACAAAACTAAAAAGTAGCTTACAAAACCCAGTGGACTAATCTCAAAACGCTTTTTTAATTTGGTTGGGTATTCTGCGACGCCAGCGCTCTTAGTAACGGTGGGTTATTTCGGAACTATTTTTACGATGCAATTTTGTTTACATTACCATTAAATTTTGATTAATTCTTAATTATTATGGGACTAATTTAAGCTATTGATTGAATAAGTACAATTAAGTACAATACTACATCCTTTATTATAGTTATTATCTTGTTTAGAGGAAGAGGGGCAGTCATCTAGAATATAATCCATAGAAACACATAATCAATAATTTGCTCAAAGCTATTCCAAGAATAATTATAACAGTTTAATCGGGTGTAAGTTATGGCAACTGTATGCAAATAATAGGTACCTCGAATATCGGACAAAAACCTACGTGTGTAACCTGTTAATGGCAATTTCAATGCATAGGTACTTAGAGAGGGTCAAAAGAACGGGAAATTAATGAACTAGAAAACTATACTTACCTTTTCTGACATCACACATAGAACATTTGAATGCCTCCGCATTATTTCTGTAAGTACAGACACTACAGTCCCAATAATTTTCTTCCAAAACTTTCGACGGCCTTTTGCCTCTGCGAATTGCATTTTTCTTGTCCATTTTCAACTTTCACTTACACCTAAAATTAACTAACACACCTTAATCATGATACTTTTGAACGGTTATAATTATTATACATGCAAAATTGAGGGTTTTTCCTCCTAAGAATCATTATTTATTATTTTTCTATGCACAGTGTACACCAATAAACGCCATGACAGTACGTCAATGTGGCGTCGGTAAAGCAGAGTAGAGCGGCGCCATTTTGGAGTACTGTTTTATCAGTTGAGTTATGGCACACTGTTTTGGACAGAGGGCGTTGTCATCAGTAATAAATAATTTTGGCAAACAAGAAGTAGGTAACAAAAAAATACATTCTAATTTTTAGGGTTCCATCCATACCAAAGGGTGAAAACGGGACCCTAATCAGCCTACGCCCGTCCGTCCTAACTCCTACCTATTTAGGGCTGGTAGGTAGCTGTAACATTTGAACCGTAATAGCTAGACAGTTGAAATTTTCACAAAATGTGCGTTATTAAGTGCACAGACTTAAATAACCTAAGTCTGTGATTAAATGGCAGATTTGCTAAAAAAATAAGTTGGTAGGCACGGACCTGAAAAAAAGACGGACATAATGTGACACTAAAAAGATGTGAAGCATGCAAGGTCCAACATTTTTGTTTGTTCTACAAGGGATCTACACTCACACAGATGCACTAGCTCTAGGCGCAGGTCCTACATCTGTCACCATTATGTACCGCGTGACAGCACGCACACAAAAGAAATGGGTGCTTCACTCGTGATTAGACGCGATTACGTCCGTCTTTTTTTCAGGTCCGTGTTGGTAGGCAGGTAATAAAAATGGGGGTCCTCATAGGTAAGTACAAGAAACTAGTTTTTATCAACCGTTTTTACGATAGAGCGAGAAGAAAAAACGATGAAAAACCTAGTTTCTTGTAGGTAGGTAGGACTTAGTTAGGATCATAGAATCTTAATTTTAAACTTTTTTATATTTTTACTAAGTACCTACTAATCGTTCGCAAATCCGCCATAATAACGCAGTCTGTGAAAATTTCAACCATAAATCGATAAAAAATAATTAAAAGGGTCCTTCTTATTATGTTGACACTTTTTTAAGGATATTTTAAGTACCTTCCTATATTTTCTTCCTATATTTTATTCCTATGTCTTATGGTATTTTGCTGTGGGGCCGTGCTACAGACGTTGAGACAGTCTTTATCCTTCAAAAACGGGCAATTCGAGCCATTTATAATCTGCGTTGTCGAGATTCATTACGCGATCTTTTTAAAGATATCAGTATTTTGACTTTCTACAGTCAATATATTTACGAAAATATTTTATACGTTCGCATAAATTTGTCTCTCTTTCCCAAAAACAGTGACGTTCATAATTAGGTACAATACAAGAAATAAAAATAAATTAGTGTTCCCACATTTTCGACTTAGTAAGGTCAACACATCTTTCATGGGGCACTGTATATTTTTTTTTTTTTATATATATATTTACTAGCCTGGTTACTAGACCTTTTGGCTAAATCTTAATTTATTTTTAATGTTCTTCTGTTTTCACATTAAAACGTTGGTATTCGACGTTTTGATGGTTCTTTGGAGTTTTTGGAGGCAATCGAAAGACGCAGGAAAAGCAGAGAAGTCCACAGGAAAGAGGTGAACCGACCGCTTTGCCGCGCTAAAATCACGGAACACTTTTCCTGTTTACGACCCATGCACCATCATATTTCACTGAACTATATATTGTTCACTTGCACGACACTTTGTTACGCAAAACAACACCAATTTTACGAACCAAAACTCACTATAAACAATGAAAATTCGATGAAATAGAAGGACTCCAAACGTCAGCTACCAAAGCCCGCCAAAAACTCTCGGGCACTGTATACGCTATTATAATAAGATACCAGAGGATATTCTAAACTTGCCAGACAAAAAGTTTAAATCCCATGTTAAACAAGTCCTCTGTAAAAAAGGTTACCATAAACTCGATGATTATTTGAATGACCAAAATGTCTGGTCTTGACAATGTTACACTATGTAATTCAATATTTGTACTTTGTATATTTTGTTTTGTTTAAAAGAAGCGTGTTGTAGAGTTTCTGGCCGCATCTTCTCTACAACGGAACACCTTCCGAAGCGGTGGTAGAATCAATAATGGCGTCAGAAAGTTATCTATGTGATATTATTTTGAATTTTGACTTTGACTTTGATTCCTATTCCTTTCTTCATATGGGCTTTTGCACTATAACATCGAAATCGCGAAAATAATATCAGCTGTTCCACACAAAACCGCAAGCTAGGTGAACCTACTTGAGCCAAATGTATGGGAAAGCTGATTATTTTTGCGATTTCATTGTTGGTCCTTTATGGTCCCAACTCCCATAGAGAAAGTTGTAAACAACTTATAGTAACTTATAGTATGATGGTCTGATCATCCCGTAGAAAGAGAAGGTACTAGAAGGAAGCACAATATGTCTTGTCATATTCACTCAGTAAGAGATGCGTAAGATTTGTATGCAGCGATATCGCGACACCTTACACACTGCAGCGATTCCGCGATTCGCGTCACGCATGCGCCCCACCGCTGAATGTACTGAGAACAATTACAGCGATATTATCGCTCGATAAAATCGCTGCAATGAGCAGAGGCCTTTATTTCTATACAATTCGACAACATTTCCGAAAAGCAAGAATGTCACATTGTAGTCCTGATTGGCTTTCAATTTATCGAAACATTACGGATTATTATGTTTTATGCTTGTAGCCTTTTTGATAAAGTATATGTCAAGATTGACAGTCGAAGATACGAAAGCGTCGAAAAAAATTGGAAACTTAGCCCTTTTTGTTTTATAAGAGATATTAGTGAGGCTCATTCTAGACATATACTTTTTCTAAGCTTGTAGCTGCTATTATCGTTAAAGATAATAACTACGAACATTATAAAAACAAATCCGCAGTAACCCGATAAATTGAAAATTAGCAATGACTACAATGTGACATTCTTGTTTTTTGGAAATATTGTTTACTTGTTAAGAAATAAAAAAAATACGATTGGGAGCAGCACAAATAGCACAATAGGCTCGGTGCAGACTTTGACTTTGACGGTAGTACCTACCTACATTATCTAAAAGGGTGCTTCAGACCATCAAACTATACAACTTTCACTATGAAGCCAACATATAAATAGCAAAAAAACAGCTGTTCCATGGTAGGTACATTTGGTTCGAGAAGCTGTTGACGAACTGATTTTTTCCGCTATTTCGATCTTAGTCCCAAAGCGAAAATTTTTCAGTTTGATGGTTCGAATGTAAAGCACCCCTTTAGGAATGAACGCATTTGCATTTAAACTTACATCCTGTATGTACCTATACAGGGTGTTGCATAAGTAAAAATAAACATTTAAGACTTTTAAAGGGGGTTGTTTAGTTAGACCATCAAACTGAACATCTTTATGGGACCTGGACATCAGATTTTTTTTTCGCGATTTCGTTGGTCCCATAGTGAAAGTTGTTCAGTTTGATGGCCTAAACCACCCACCCTCTTAAGGGGACATAATTCGGAGCGCGCTCCATACAAAAGGTACTATAGTGATATTTTCAATACTAACCAATTAAAGTCAATTAAATTTTGCAGAAACAATCTAGAAACAAATTTCTATGCTTGTATGGAGTCAGATTTTCGTTAATAATCTCAAAATTTTTTTCTAGATTGTTTCTGCAAAATTTCATTGACTTTAATTGGTTAGTATTGAAATATCACCATAGTACGTTTGTATGCAGCGAGCATTTTCGCTCTCGGAATAAACTTTTTGTAACACCTTGTATATAACACCTTGTATACCTATTCTGTGTTACCAACTAAGCTATTGAGCAGACATAATTATTTTCTACTGCAAGTATAGCAACATTATCATAGTGCATTGTAATTTACAATAATTATCGTAACTGGGATGCATGCATCCATAATTACTATGGTACCTAGGGGTAAGTACTATAGTTGCTAACAGGGTTACAATTTATACCTTAAAGGCAAGGTTTTTGTATGTAAGAAGGCAGTAATTTTAAACTTTTTCCGTAAACTAGGCATTAATATTTACGGTTCATAATCATAGCTGCAGGTAGATAGGTACCTACCGCAGTAGACATGCCTCCTAGAAACAATCACTGACAGGATTTCTATACAGGTTAAAGGAGATGGTCAGACTATCAAATTGAACAACTTCCTCTATAAAATGTAGATTACTTATATACATTTATTCCTGCCTGGAGTGCGATTTTTGAAAGTCACACATCGAAATCTGCAGTGGAAAATGTCAAAATTACTATGGTATTACCTATGCATGGAGATTATGCTTCGATCAACAATATCCAATAACGCGTCAGCGCTCAAAACATGTCCCGGCAAATAACGTCTCACTATTGGAGTGAGGTCTTATTCTGAATTAGTTGCGTTCGAACAAAGCCAACGTAAGCACGTCTCGCAATGCCGCAGTGTTCCTTCAAAAATTACTAGGAATTATGGTTGCTTTGAGGTCGAAATAATAATGTATTCGGACTGTTTTCTCGGTTCGTTAACAAAAAATGTTGTATATTCACGAGGACAGAATTTCTCTTTGATTTTGTATGCGACCCGTTATCTAGTTGTATATTGTTGATCGAAGAGATTATGCATCTTTCTACTGCTGATGTGTGTTAGTTTCAAAAATCGCACTCCTGCACCTATTTCGACTGTCCCAACTTTGTATCTGTATCTGATAGGTAATTCGACCTATTCTATTCTAATATGAGATTACCTACGGATTTTTAGGATTTTTAGCTGAGCGTTTCATTTGCCAAATAATCATTTTTTTTTTAATCATTTTTAATTATATGGGGGCTTTTAACCATGAGGTTATGTCAGCCCCAAATAATCATTGATTCATCAGCTTTCAGAAAAGCATCAAGGGCAGACCAGGTTTGAATACTTTTTTACAATTATCTTTCTAAAAAATCTTAAAACCTCATAACGTAACTCCGCGGTAACCACTAATTTTTAACAACCCAGTTAACTGGGCTTAATTTATTGCATTGAAAATGACATCTAGAATTACCAATCAGCCTGTACCTATAGTGTAAGTAGGTAAAGTAGGTAGGTACCTATTCTTTAACAAGATGTAACAAAACACCCTAGTAAATAAGTATTTGTAGTTTAGTTTAGTTTAGTTTAGACCATTGACTTACACTCTAGCGATAGACAGGCCCTTTCATAGAAGCAACATGTTCCACTTGAATGCGGTGCCCGCCCCCACCGCATTGGTGTTCCCGAGTTCACTTCGTCACTATGGCAATGACAGATCAGATCACAGACCGCAAAGTGTCATTTTGTGTTGTTTTGTGTAGGTAACATGTTGTTTGTTTGAACGAGCTTGTCTATCGCTAGAGTATATGTCAGTGGTTTAGTTAGACCAGGTAAATTCAGGTAAATTTCCTAAAAACATGTGCCATTCCAACATTATATTATTGCATAAAAAGGGAGATCGAAGCGACATATGTAATTGGGTAGATCAACTATTTTTTGTCCATACCTAGTCCCAGTCATCTGCATAAAATTTTTTCAATTTTCATGCTCAGGCTCAAGCTCAGGTTTTGCTTGCCCCAAAAATTAACGTTTGTTGAATAACTAAGGATTGCATTTATTAAATGCATACACGGTTTTGCAAAATTACTTGAATTTTACTTGAATTTTGGCGGTTGTCCGATGGACGCTTTATTTCGTTGTCCCCGCGCTTTTTGGTCTATCGGACAACCGCTAAAAACTTCTAGTAGTTCAACACAAATGGTGCAATGTGCGTGTGTGTAGAAGAATCATATCATCAGATACAATACCCATCTTTCAAAATTAATGAATGTCAAGAAAAAAGGAATAAAATCTTTTTTTTAAACAGTACCTACTGTGAGGACAAAAAATAGTTGATCTACCCAATTACAGACCAATTAGTTTAATTTCACTCATATACAAAGCGTTTATATAAGTTATAGAAAAAAGAATAAGACGACAGCTCGATAAACATCAACCTCCAGAACAGGCCGGTTTTCGTTCAGCATTTTCCACCACTGACCACCTACATACCCTAAACCAAATAATAGAAATATCTAACGAATACAACAAACCGTTGTACTTGGCATTTGTTGATTATTCCAAGGCTTTTGATAGCGTTTACCATTCTAACATATTTTCAGCTCTTCATAACCAGAACATAGAACCCACCTATATCAACCTCATTCGAACTATATACTGCAATAGTACAGCCAATATAAAATTACAATCCACTGGTCCAATATTTAATATCGCGAAGGGAGTTAAGCAAGGCGATCCCCTATCCCCAAAATTGTTCACCAGTACTCTTGAGGAGATTTTCAAGAAGCTGGCGGTCTCGTGGGAAATGAAGGGCATTGTCATCGGTGAGCGAAGACTAACCAATCTTCGCTTCGCCGATGACATTGTTCTTTTCTCACGATCTGCGCCAAAACTTAAACAAATGCTTCAAGACCTGAGCACGGCAAGCCTTGAGGTTGGACTCACAATGAACAGATCGAAGACGCAAAAAATGACCAACGGCACCAAACGTAGAGCCGAAGTAGATGGGCGGTAATACACTATGTTGATGAGTACATCTACTTGGGCCAGATAGTTTCCTTCGAAAACAGGCAAGACAAAGAAGTCGCACGCCGTGTCGACAACGCCTAGAAGAGCTACTGGTCCATGAAGGAGTTAATGAAGGGTAAATTCCCGCTATCCCTCAAACGGAGACTCATCGACATGTGTATCCTGCCTATCCTAACCTACGGTGCCCAGACCTGGTCTCTCACTGAGTCTCAAAAGTTCAAACTCAAGGTTTGCCAGAGGGCAATGGAGCGTAGTATACTGGGTGTTAAAATAAAAGAACGGATCGTGTCAGAAACACTACACTGCGCTCCAAAACACAAATAGCCGATGAGGGGGAAAAAACCGCCAGATTAAAGTGGGATTGGGCCGGCCATGTCTGTCGGATGCATCAGGAAAGGCGGGCAAGAATTGTAACGCCCTGGATCCCAGAAAACAGTCTTCGGCGTCCAGGACGTCCTAGGAAGAGATGGCGGGACGATCTAGATGCTTTCGATGACGCGTGGCCAGAGCATGCCCTTCAGGACAGAGATGGTTGGAGGATTGAAGGGGAGGCCTTTGCCCAGCAGTGGGATGAAATTGGCTAGTAATAAAAAAAAAGAGTTGAGTAGTTTACCTTCTGCAGTTTTGTATCACCAGATTATTTTAATTTTTTCTCTATGTTGGCTCCATAGTGAAAGTTGTTCAGTTTGATGGTCTCAAAACTACCTACTACACCTTTATCACTGTACAAAGTATTTTGTTACACGCTGTATAAAACAACCTTTTATGTTTGAGTAAAATCTTTAACTGAACTTGTGTATTTTTATGATTTTAAAGTTCAAATTTCAATCAATTCTATTTTTTTATTAAATTAAATGGTTTCCTTGTTAGATTTCGCCAGTGTCAAGTGTTGAAGATACTTTTATTAGATATATACGGTAAATAGGATATGGCGATCTCAAAGCCCCGTTTTTAAACAAAAACACACACTCGAAACCGGCATAAAACGGCGGAGCCACGTTGCCAATAAAATCGCAAGCCGACGACGCGTCTACTTGTTACCCCCTTCCCCTTAGCCACGAGACTACCAAATTTCAATCACAAGACTTTGAAACATTGTACAGACCTACAAATGTTGTTTTAACAAAGTGACAAAAAAGGCTCTTTTATAATAGGCTTCGTTACTAGGAACAAAATTCTTAGAAAAAGATGCCTTTTTTTTTAATGGGCCATGTCAGATAATTTCTCCGCTCTGCCTCAGGTAGGCTACTTAAGACTCTTGGGATAGACGTAATTTCGTTAAGGGGGCACCAAACCTATAGTGCTGCCTTATTATATTATTAATCTGTGGTGCTACGCTACAATAGTTATTTGTCATGCTAGGCTGCAAAGTTGTTTTTTGGCGCGAGTACTTGTATTGAAACCTGAGCAAGCGAAGGATTCTAAAATTGAACCACGAGCGAAGCGAGTGGGTTCAAATGTAGAATCCTGAGCGAATCGAAGGTTTCAAAGGTACGAGACGCAGAATAACTTTGCTGCCGAGCGCAACACACAACTTTTCACCTCACAAAAGCGAGGAAAAAAAGTGAATTGCTAAAAAGAACATTTTAAAAAGTTTTTATTTCGTGCTGGCCAGTGACATGAAATTGATTGATGGATTGGCGGTATATAGGAATAGGTATATTGAATAGACAGATTCGAATTTCAAAAACTCTTTCCACGCTAGCGGATAAAATACGTTTTTGCACTCAGATTTCGAGTGATAAACAGAATCTTTCCGAGCTTGTGAGGTGAAAACGTATTTTTTTAATTTCTAAACAACAAAAATTTTACATTGTAGTCACTGATGATTTTAATTTTATCTAGTTACAATGTAAGTAGTAGTTAAATAAAATTTACATATAAATAAGTCGCTAATACAAAGGCCAATTAAAGTTATTAATGATAATATCTCTCCGTAATGTAACATTCTTGTCTTTTTAACATCATCATCATCAGCCTATCATCGTTACTGCTGAACATAGGCCTCTCTCATTCTGAACATCTAAGTATTAAAAAAAACAAGAATGTCTCAGTGTAGTCATTGTTCGTTTTCAATTTTTAAAAAACAACGGGTTATTATGTTTTATGCTTGAGTTATATTATAAATGATGTAAGCCGTGGTGGTCCAGTGGCGAGTAACCTTGCCTGCCGTGCAGGAGGCGATGGTTCGATCCCCGTCCAAGCCGACTCGTACCAATGAGTTTTTCGGAATTTATGTACAATTTGTTACACCACTGGCTTTTCGGTGAAGGAAAACATCGTGAGGAAACCTGCATGCTTCAATTTCGAGGCATGTATTGTACCCACTGTCCATTATAAGTGGCGACGGGCTCACCCCCCGTCACACTGGACAGAGTTTCGGTACTACTGGTGAAACGTGGATGTTCTGAGGTTTCAGAATATCTCTGACTACCCCCTCGGGGAAAATAGTCGTGAGCATATGCATTATATTATAAATTATTATCGTTAAAACTGTTAAAACCAACAAAAATTACTACTTTTGGCAGTACGAAAAATATAAACATTATCAAAAACAAATCCATAGGTAATGACCCGATAAATTTAAAATAAAAAAATATACGTTTGAGGACAGCACTATATGCCGGTTTTGGGTAACTTTGTAACCATTTTATTCATTAACTAGGGCACTTTTTGAGCTGAAAAATTAACTGAACCATCTAAAGGATATGAGAAGTGATGTGGTTTTTCTGGAAATCGATTTAAATAAATAAAACCGAAGAAAAGGGACTCTAAAGTCACCCCTTTTTTTCCAGTTGTAACCATTTTACTCTTACATTTTGAATCGGAAGAAAATGAAAATTTACAATATTGTTCACAATACAATTTAGAATGATGTGGTTTTCTTACTTTTTAGAAATTAATAAAAAATCATCAAATTTTTCAAAGAAAACTGTTAAATTCTGACCGGAGCCACGCGCTCGTTCGCATCGATTAGTATTGGAGAGTCGTGGTCCAGGGCAGATACGCCTTAAGACCCTGGACCACTGGCCATAGTTAATGAATAAAATGGTTACAAAGTTACCCAAAATCGGCAGGTAGCCCCTTAATATTATGTTGGGTTTTTAAACGTACCCTGGAGCTAGATTTTATGCTGGTCCAAGAAATAATTATAGAAAACTGGTTTTTATCCTTGTGAGACGGGAAAAAATAGGTAGGTAGGTACTTAAATTATAACAATGCTTAGATTAAAGTTTTATTAGAAGAATAAAATAGTGAAAACACTAGAATAGACAAAACTTGATCTGAGTGCGAATGAAGTCGTGGGTAAACTCTAGTTATTTATAACAGAAGAAAAAACATTCCATACACGGCGTACGAACAAACCAGTTATGGTTTATAGTGCGTCGATTATTTGTTAATCTACAACATTGTATTGTCATATATAAATAAATAAATAAATAAATAAAATCTACAATAATTGCAATCTACGAGGACAGATCATATAAAACACTGCGATACCTATATACTAAAAATAGTGTTTAAATGTTTTAAAAGTACTTAAAGTTCATAAGAATTAATAAATATAAGTAAGTAAGTATCTTAAGAATAAGTACCTAAATATTTTTGAATAGGTACTGCAAAAAAAGTATAATATAATTACCTACCTACTGTTTACCCAACTGCGCTTAAAGGAGGGTTATTCATAAAGACCAGCACATACTCAATAGGGTGTTAGGGTAAATAGTTGCATTACTTTAAGGGGTGATTGTACCCATGATACTGAACAACTTTCCCTAAGAAACCTATAGGGATCGTAAAATAAAATTTGACTTTTCATACAAATGTTCGATCAGCTGATTGCATTTAGTATGGAAAAGTAAATAAATATTTTTGCTAATTTCCTATAGGTTTTTGAGGGAAAGTTGTTTAGTCAGCCTTTTAACGAAAATCGAAACATTACTTAGGTAACTATAGTTTAAGTGTTTATTACTCCGAAAAAAATTGGGTATGATTAATTGAATGGTTATTTATTAAATTTTCAAACAAAATCAACTATAAATGCAATTATTAATATCATATCATAGCAAAAAACAACATAAATCGAAAAATTACACTTTTCACCAGTACTCAGACTCAGCCGCATTTCACCACTAGTCAGCCTTTTCCTACCCTGTAGTCAGCCTCTTACTTACTACATACAAATATAGTCCCAATTAAAACACATTAAAGAGAAATTTTCCCTAACAGTACACACGGCCGGCTACTGGATTTATAGATCCATTAGTCAGCCACGTACATTTGAATTTGGCAGACTACTGGTAAAATTACTTTTTAATGTTAAAAGAGTTTATTTCACTATATTTAGCAAGAAAAACATTAGTAGGTGTATTATTTTCAATAAACCAGCAGTCAGCCCCCATGGCTGACTACTGGGTTCACCTTAAACCAGTAGTCAGCCACCCCATGGCTGGCTACTGGATTAACTTGAAAAATTACAAACCCAGTAGTCAGCCACTCAATTTAATACATATTTTGAAGATAAACATGCTTTTTAACCGACTTCAACAAAAGGAGGAGGTTCTCAATTCGACCAGTATGTTTTTTTTTTTTTTTTTATGTTTGTTACGCGATTGCACCGTCAATTGTGAATTGATTATGATGATTCTTATTTTGTTTGGTAGGTCATAATTCCGAGGTGGTCCCACGAAATTGATTCAGCCCTTGTTGAAAAAATAACAAATATGTACACAGATCACGGACTTGAAAAAAATACGGACGTAATGTTACACTAGAAAAATGTGAAGTATAAACGCGTATGAGATAGCGATAGTCATAAAATACTATACAATTTGTATGAAGCTAGATGTCTGCCTCCGGAGTCAGACAGCCGTCGTCAAACAAAAAAGTGGGTACGTCGATAAGGTCCTTTTTTAACTAGAGCGAATTTGCTATGTGCATCTCTTACTGAGTGAGTATGACACGACACGTGCTTCTTTCTAGTACTTACCTTCTCTTTCTACGACGCAAACACAATATAATACATGGGTGCTTCACTTATATAACAAAAGGATATTACGTCCGACTTTTTTTCAGGTCCGTGACACAGATGACGTTTTTGTTTGTCGATTCTCTTCAGGAGTGCGATTTTTAAACATCACACGTTCAAGTCAGCGGTAGAAAATGTCAAAATTACTACGGAGATTATGCATATTTCGTCTTTCTACTGCTAATTCGAACGTGTGATGTTCAAAAATCGCACTCCAGCAATTTTTTGATGGGGACTGTCAAACTATGTTTTTTTTTTACTGTCATAAACAAGAATCTTTATATGCCTATGTATTTAAAACTTCTTGGTCATACTGTTGTGTTTAAACGTATAATAACTTTATGGTTTAAACTTCATGGATATAGGTACCGAAACACATAGATTTAATTGATCATGGCGGTCGGAAATGTTCGTAGCTTTAAGGGTTCCGTAGTCAAACAAGGAAACCTTATACTTTCGTCCATTCTGTCTGTCTGTCTGTATGCCACGCCTCAATAACTCGCTCATTTTTGCATCTATTGAATCGAAATATGGCATAAAGACAGATAACAGTAACCCAAAAACAGAAATGTTGTACGAAACATGGGTTGGATTTTTTTAAATCGAGTGAGGTGTAGAGCGTACACCGTATCCTTTGCATTGAAATACTTATAACTGCTTAGTCGAACTAATGTATTTCACCTAGATTTCAACACTGAAAAGATTGAAATAAAAAAATTTTTACAAAAAATTAAAACCGACTTCAAAACTAAAAAGGTAAAAATAATAATATTGCAGTCGTTGACTTTTGCATTCGAATCTATAAGAACATTAATTTGTTTTATTGGAGTCGGTGTCAAGCCAAGCCAAGCCAAAAAATTACTGCAAGCCCAGTTGCGAATCGTACCTACCGGCTTGACACCGAGCCCGATAAGACAAATTAATGTTCTTATAGATTCGAATGCAAAAGTCAACGACTGCAATATTATTATTTTTACCTTTTTAGTTTTGAAGTCGGTTTTAATTTTTTGTTAAAATTTTTTTATTTGAGCTCATATTCTCGCTAAAAAACCATTTTATAGTTGGAATAACTTCAAGACATTCTCAATTAATAATAAGAAAAATTTGCTGAAATCTAGAACGCGTATCCTTCTATAAAAAATAGCAACTGGTATAATCGTTGGCATGTCGCTAGCAGCGGTGCAAATGAACAAGAATATGTCGGCACCCTGTGATGCCATTGGTTCTTCTATAAGTGTTCGTACTTACCAATTAGTGCACACGGATATAAATAAAAGTTACTGTTTACGTTTAAATAAATTCAAACACTATTTATAAGCCATTAATGTTGATAGAGCCTGAGTACTGGTGAAGGGCTGACTACTGGTACTTTACCCTATAATGGGTACAATCAGCCCTTAAAGTAATGCAACTGTTTGGGACGTTGAGGTGTTAGGGACACCCTGTATAGTCTCTATACAATCCCCGGAGATTGTACCTATAACTACTTACGTTACCTAGGTAAAGTAGGTAATGGATAATAATATTCATAATATTTCATTCATTGCCTGGACGCCCCAGGTATTCTATACGTTGTCTAGGTATTTTATAGAATAAGTAGGTAGCTGATTATACAGATTGCCCGGTAACACTTACACCGTGGCAAATCAGACCATCAAACTGATCAACTTTTACTATGGGATCAACTTTGAAGTCGCTGTTTCACCCGTTTTTTCCAGCAGCTACCTATTGGTATTTTCTTTTGAACAGCTTATATTTTTTTTGCTGTTTCGTTCGATATCGAGCCACCATAGTGAAAGTTAATTCGCTTGATGGTCTGAACAATGACGTTTTACAAATAGACGCGTCATACGCTAACATCACTGCATCGTTCTAGATCACTGCACTTTAAAATGGCGCGATATAGTGACGTGTAGCCCGTACACTAGACAGCGCGTGACTATGCGAGCGCCCGGCAATTACCTTGCTTTTTTGTTGCCATTTTGGAGCGCGGGCAACGCATCTACATATAAAAACATCTTAGGGTCTGAAGCACCCTGTTTCGGGTTCAAAACTATCCCGGTTCCAACGTGTATTGGAATAAGAAAACATTAATGACATACCTACTGATAAAAATGTGTCAAAAATTTAATCACAGTGAAGAAATATTTTTACTATGTGCATTAATTGTTATAATAATTAATAATCCTGATATTTGGTCCAACAAGTCTAAATGTGCAGTTGGGAAATGCCGCCAGCATAATGGGCACTTTTAATCCAGGTATGGCCAGAAGCATTTAGATTTTTTTTCTTTTTTGTTAGTTTTTTAAATACACACTATGTTTAGTCTAGTTATTTGCTTTATAAATGTTAATAAATTTATGTAATTACTAAAATATTTGTCTTTGCTTTCAATTATTTTGCGAATCTTCAGTGCTGCTGTATACGTTATTCAGCAGAGCTAGATACGACCAAGAGGTGCTTAAAACCTGAGAATGAAAAATAAGTATGATAGTGTAGGCAATGAACCGATTTTTTGTATGGGGACCCATGCATTAATTCCTCAGTCGATGAAACTTTGCAGGATTATAAAATAGTATGAGTCAATACCAAAATAAATATTTTCAAAAAAAAAAAATATCCTGTTTCAGGTATTTATACCTAAACATACAAATCCGTTTATATATTGAACCGAGTAAATTCTCTGTCCAAATTTATTTTACCAAATGAGTTATTTATACCAGTATGTGATACATGATAAAGTTCAAAAACTTTTTTCAAACATTAGAATTACTTTTATACGATAATTCCTTTTTCTGACCCTCATTGTCATCGGAAAAGTGCTCAGTAATTTTTTTTTTCTTATAAGACCTTAGAATGTAATTTAGCGTTACGAGTAAGAAATTCAAAAAAAAAAAGCTTACTAATATAAATTTATTTAAAACTATAAATAACTCAGTATGGAAAACTTCTCAGCATTATTTCTTTTTAAAATTATTTTAGGTAGTCACATATACATACAAACCCAAAATTTCAAAAAAAAATATGATCCAGAACACCGAAATTTTGGAAGTAAAGATAAATCTATCCCGCGTTTTCGCAATAATGTACCGTATTGCTTTACCAGTTGGGTGCAGATTACCGTCCTCGTGCTAATTGTACGACCTTGATCGCGTGACCCGCACCGGAGGGTCACGTGCCGGTATGTGATTCTTTAGTTTATTAGATCGCCGATTGAAAAACTTTTTATTGGATAATGAATTCTATTCTGTTGACGAATTCTTGACAAAAAGTTTTGAAGTACCTACTTAATTATTTTATATTTTGTTTTTCATTTGTTTATTGTTGTTGACATTCTATTTATTATTCTAGAAGTAGTCATTAGACTATTTTTAACTTTAACGTTTTATTATTTTATAATTATTCTTATTTGACATTGCAGATTTTATTTTATTATACAATTTGACGATCATGTTATGAATGGACATTTTATGTAAAATATTTATGTAAGAGTGTGACATGTTATAATATGAAATAAATGAATCTAATCTAATCCATTGAATTTTTGTTTTCTTTGTACGTACACATAAAACTAGGTACCTATATAATATTATGTAGGTACCTACGTAGTTTTGTGTAACTTTGAATTTAAAAAAGGAAAATAAGTTAAGGACTTAAGTTAATTTTAAGTCTTTCAATTATTTTCTTACAGTACATTGTAGTATAAATAGAAAATAATAAAAAATGTAATTTTACAATATCAACTACTAGCACATCTTATTTGATGATGCAAGATAAACAAATTAGTTATAAATTATTTTTTCTTTAAAAATGTTATTACTTATTCATTTTTAGATTTCGGTCGATCATTTATACCTTTTTCATTTTAAGCTCTCTATCCAGTAAAGGAACGCAGTTTTATTCCGTAAATTTCCGTGTCCATTTACTGGTGAAAAGTCTCCAGTGAATAAACGCCTGTTCATTCATTGGTTTTCAAGAGTAAATGAACATCACATTTTCTTTAATTTTTGACTCGTGTAGCGAGAGGCGCACACCCGAATGCTTTCTCGCTCGCAAACATCTACTTGTCCTTGTCACGCGCCCTCTCCATCTTTTTGCACGCGGCACAAGCTTCGAGGATCGTATATAAGACAAGACCCTCGAGTCGACCACAGCAGCCGCAGCGTGCGGACGTGTCCGTGCCTCGCTCCTCTTCCGTCGCCCTTCTACCGCGCCGTGCCCCGCCACGCGCACTCCGTTGGTTCGCCGCCTCCACGCCGACCAGGTCGCCCGACGCCCGCCGCCCGAGACGGTCCTCCGTCTCCACGGTGCGTCACCGCTCCGCTCCCGGTCGGAAACTGCAATTTTTATTGCGCGGACTGACTTGTTTCGATTTATTCGATACTCGACGTCTGATCTTCGTAAATCCACGCTTTAGTGGTCGTCTTGGGGATACGTAACCGTGCCAACGAACCTTGACGGAGCTTGACCCGGAGGCTCGCCTTTCCCCTTCAGGGAACGGTCAATCCGGCTGGGACTGACACCACCGCCCTTGGAGGGACTCCTAGTCGACGTCAGCCATCTCCCTCCCACCCTACCTAAGGGTAGGTGGGTAGGTAGGGTAGGCCCTACTTCCTATTCCTTGGTGTTGTTTGGGCGTTGTCGAGCCACGCACTCGCAGCTACCCTCTGCATCAAGGCCACTAGGGCCTTTTAGGCACACACCCTTCGCACAATAAGATCGGCGAAGGACCACACCTAGGGCACACGGTAGGGACCACGTCAGGTACACAACCTCCCTGCCAAACCCAGGTAGGTACGGCACACATCCCCGGGAAATCCCACCCGGGGAACCCCCACAACATGTCACAGCAAACGGACAACCCCGACGTCGCCACTCTGTTAGAGCGAATCCGACAGCTCCGGGATGAAAACGCGCGCGACATAATGGACTTAAAAATCCATTATGACGCGCAGATTTCAACCCTGGTCTAGACACCAGTCGAGGCTATCCAGGAAAGCTTTATCACTTTCGTGGATACCACGCACAGGCTTGGCTCTTGGAGAGTGGTGACCGACGACCTAAGCCGTTCCGAGGAAGGCCTGAGAACCCCTAAGGTTATACAGGCTATCCGCGATCTGACCGTTCCTGCGCCCTCAGCGCCGCCAGTACCCCCCGGCTTTACAGCCACCCCTCCAAGCCCGCTTCGGGATCGCTCTCCTCTGAGAGCGGCCCTGACGCGGGAAACCCCGCACTCACCGAGCCCTGCTCCGCGGTTTCGTCCCACTTTCGCTCCGGACTGCTACCGGGAACCACCGCTGTCGTCTGGGGGATGACTCCGAATCTCAAATGGAGGTCGGAGACATCCCCAGCAGCTCTTCCTCCTCCGAGGAGGACGAGTTTAAGACTGTGGTTTGGGAGGCAACCCGGAAACGGCTTCTCAAAAAGAAGCGCAAGGATGAGGCCGCGGAGAAGGGACTCTGTTTGTCCCTCTTTCCCAAACGTTGGTCGCCCAGCTAAATTCCGGCCCCTCAGGCCACCCCAACCCCGGCCCCTCAGGCCAGCCCACCCCCGGCCCCTCAGGCCAACAAAACTCTGGCCCCGCAAGCCAACCAAACCTCGGCCCCGCAAGCCAACTAATACAGGGCCTTCAGCCCCCGCCCCCGCCCCCGCCCCAAACCCAAACTCCCCCCGCCTCTCAGAAGAAGTTCAGGGCGCCTCCACTTGTCATTCGAGAGAAGGGCAAGTGGGAGCGTATCTCAACTCTGATGAGAGAACTGAGGATCAATTTCACCCAGGCGACCAATACCCACGAGGGTATTAAGATCATAGTCCCCACTCCTGGGGATCACCGCGCACTCACGCGCCTGCTCGATAGTGAAAGAGTGGGTTACCACTCTTTCACGCTCGAGGAGGACAAAGTCCTACGGGCCATGATTCGCGGTGTTCCCCAAGAAATCGCTACCAATTCAGTGCTGCCGGACCTCCAGAGCCAGGGATTAACTGCTCTGGAGGTCCACCTCATAAGCAGCGGAAGGACCAAGGTCAAGTACAACATGGTACTTGTTATTCCCGCCATGAACGGGGGCCATAACATTTATGGCCTCAAGTCCGTGGTTGGGCTAACACATTTCCAAGTCGAGAAGCCAAGGAAGAACCGAGTACCCTCACAGTGCCACCGTTGTCAGTTCCCGTAACTGTCAGGTTCACCCACAATGCGTAAAGTGCCTGGGTGACCATGCAACGGTGGACTATGAGAGGCCGAACCTCGTGCGTATTGTGCGGGGAGCAGGGGCATCCCGCGAACTATCGCTTTGCTTTACAAACTGTTCCTACTCTAAGTGCCAGACCGTCTCGTTTTCATCATAAGATACTTTTTCGAATCGTAGCTTTCGCTACCGAGTAGAGGGTACGCACTTGTCCCCTCGGGCCATAACCGCCGGGGTCCTCCAGGGCTCCGCTCTCTCGCCCTTACTCTTTTCTCTCTTCATTAACGACATACCGCGCCCCCTTGCGATTGTCAGTTATCTCTATTCGCGGACGATACCGCGCTTTCCACCTCCAGTTGGAACAAGTCCTTAGTGTGTGCGAGACTCCAATCCGCAGCCAGTGCCCTCGGGAACTGGTTTCGGAAGTGGAGAATCGAATCCAGAAAAAACATGGCAGTGTTCTTTTTCTGGACGGACCCACGCTCAGAACTTACCCCGATCAGGCTATTCGGCCGTACGATCCCTTGGGTGAATACGGTCAAATACCTAGGAAGCCGGAAGCCAAGATTTGGCTCCAAAATTTAGATATAGATTTGTAATTTGATTTTGTGTACTTTTGTATTGAGATTTGTTCTTTTTGATTGGAGGAAATAAAAGCCATACGCAAATAATAATCGTTTCTATCCGCTCCTGATCAAGCGTTCTAAATTTTCACTTAGAAATAAGCTGACAATTTACATAACTTGTATCAGGCCGATATTTACGTACGCTGGAGTGGTATTCGCACACGCCACCCAGACCCATATCCATACATTGGAGACTATTCAGAACAGATTCATGCGTACCGCGACTGGCGCGTCATGGTAATTACGTAATAAGAAGTTAAATATCGATCTAGAGTTGCCAACCATCAAGCAACTTCTCAAATGTATGGTTATGGATTATTTTGCCGCCCTCCCACGTCTGGGGCTAAAAAGTATTGTGATTTATATGTGTTATGACGTGAGAAATCATTTAAAGATTGGTGTTGAATGAAATTATTTCGAAAATAGTGAATATTTTCCAAATTATCTCTTACCAAATAATTCCATCCCGTACCGTTCATTCACTGGTGCTCGGTTTTCATTTATTGGTGTAGGTCGTTCATTCACCTGTACACCAAACTATTTTGAACTTCACGTGCACTTTTTAATATCTTGAAGTAAGAAAACTTGTTTTCTTTTTAACTAGTAGATATTTAAATTATCCTGAGAATTCAACAAAGTAACTAAAATGGTGGTTCGGCGGCTGAAAAGGCGGCTTCGCAGAAGCATACGAGGTACGCGTTGTTGGAGTCCCAGCACTTTTTCGTGCGAGTGGCGGTGGAGACGTCTGGGACTTGGAGTGTGGAGGCAAAGACGTTTGTTAGAGATCTGGGCAGGAGGTTGTTTGAGAGTGGCAACGATGCCCGCTCGGGGTCGTACCTGGTCCAGAGGATTTCGGTGGTTATCCAGCGTGAGAACGCCGCTTCGTGACGGAGGGGTTGATTAGGGTAGGGTGTAATTTTTATTGTTTGTTTTATTATTAAGGTGTTGACGAAACGTGTTGTGGATTGTTATATTGTAATAATATGATTGACGAAGCTTGTGCTGACTGTAAATTTTGTGTAGACATTAATTAATTTTTAGTTGTACTATAGGAGTCGAATGAAGAGATGATCTCAATGGAGAAATTGTATACATAATAAATCAGTGCTAGTGCAATTCGATACTAAAATGGTTGTTACTATATTTCAAATCTTTTGAAAACATATTTTAAGTTTGCAATCCGCTTAATCGTTCATTCACTGGCACACCTTACTCTACCTACTTAATTTACCTATAGGTAAGGTAGTAGGTATTATACTACTGTACCATGAGCATTAGCCCAAAATAAATAAAAAAGTGAGTATGGTGTTTATGTTGAGTCAGTAAATTTACAAATACATGAATAACTCCATACCTACATTTAAAAATCATTCTGTTATTCGTTTCGCAATAATAATAAGCTTAGCGTACTTAAATTATTTAAATACATTTTAATTTGAATTATTACGTAGTTAACTTGGGAATGTGCAAAATCACTTTGTATAGGATTCGTACCATCTTAAGGCAAACTTTATATAAGTAGGTAATTAAATGGGCTTTCAATAATCAATAAGTATAAATCAGAAAGTAAAATCAATCAGGTAAGTAACAAGACTAACAAGTATAGGTACCTACAGGGAGAAACAAAACACCCTTAAGGGAGTGGTTTAGACCGTCAAACTGAACAACTTTCGCTATGGAGCCAACATCAAAATCGCAAAAAAAACCAGCTGTCCCATACATTTTAGTCGAGTCGATACTGCAGTTTTGTATGGGACGGCAGATTTTTTTTAATTTTTTCTCGATGTTGGCTCTATAGTGCAAGTTGTTCAGTTTGATGGTCTGAAGCACCCCCTTAAGTAATACTAGGGTGTTTTGTTTACTTTCTTTATATAAAAATGCAAACGCAAAACAATAATAATATGTGAAAACAACTATTAGAATCGACGATTGATACGTGAATATAGAAAGATGTGTCGCGCGGCCGGCGGCGGCGGGCAGCCAGTACCGCTCCCGCGCCCCGGTTCTACACCCCGCTCCCCACTCACAGCTCTCGATTGCTAGATTCAAATCTGTCGATGTAAAATGTTTTTAGTTTTTAATACGCTTGATATTTTTTTTGGAAATTCTTCTACATGAAAAGAAAATTTACTGTGTGCTTCAATCAATAAATAAAACGGATAGAGAAATTTTCCACTGCGAGTAGAAAGGCAATTTATAAAAATAGTATTGCTACATGGTTTATATTTTGGAATTTAATTTTGTGGCTATAAAACTACAATAAAATGGCATTCCCGTAAAAAACATCGAGAGAGATTTTTTCCGGTCCGAGTCGCACCAAAAATACGTATTTTCTTTAAATTTGGCATTTCTGCTAGGATATTTTTTTTGAAATTTCATACATTGTTTTTGAACGTAACGTGAATATGTCCAGTGAAGAAAGTTTAAACAGAGAATTTTTCCTAAAAAAGATATCAATTAAATAAGACTTTTGTTAAAAATACCTAACTTCTATTATTATTATTCTTTAGAAATTTATACAATACTTTAATTTATTGATACTTTATCATGCTATAAAGTTTTTTCCGACTGTTGAATTACTGTGGGGGTCCACTACCTTCGTTTCCTACACTATGAAATTACGACAGCTTTTTGTAAGTAGGTACAGTACGACCAAAAAAACAATTCCGCTCTTAAAGGCCTCCGCACATTGCAGCGATGTTATCGAGCGATTTTATCGAGCGATATTATCGACAGCGATATCGCGACACCTTACACACTGCTGCGATTCCGCGATTCGCGACACGCATGCGCCCCACCGCTGAATGTAGTCGAAAGAGTTGCGATAATATCGCGGCAGTGTGTGGGATCGAGCGCGTCCCCATACAAAATGTACTGAGAACAATTATCGCAAAATCGCAGCGATATTTATAGCTCGATAATATCGATCGCGCGCGTCCCCATACAAAATGTACTGGAAACAATTATCACAAAATCGCAGCAATGAGCGGAGGCCTTAAATCTTCGTTTGCGCAGAGCAGACCCGAGTCCCCCACAAAACACCCATTCAAACTATAGTATTATTTGCATCTCGAGATATAAGTGACAGCCTAGCAAATACTGAAACGGTGAACCAGACTATCAAACTGAACAACTTTCACTATGGAGCCTATAGGAAACGCAAAAAAAAAATCAGCTGTCCCATACATTTCAGTCGGTTAGGTTAGGTACAGTCAGCAGCAAAAAGATGAATACACTTTAACAACGTCGTAGTATAAAGATGTATACTCTTTAGTACTACGCGTTATCTCGTCTAATCATGAGTGAAGCACCCATTTCTTTTGTGTGCAGCACGCACGCGGTACATAAGGTGACGGGTTGTAGCAACTGCGCCTAGAGCTAGTGCATCTGTGTGAGTGTAGGTCCCTTGTAGAACAAACGAGATTGTATTACCCTTGCATGCTTCACATCTTTTTAGTGCAATATTCGGTCCGTATTTCTTTCAAGTCCGTGGGGACAGCTGATTTTTTTCCCGTTTCCTGAGAGTGACTCCATAGTGAAAGTTGTTCAGTTTGATAACTTTTAAGTTTTACCAGGTTGTTTTATTACACCCTGTATAAGTTTTTCATAATAATGACAACGAAACCCTATCATGGGCAAGACTGACTCGCTTTTGGGAGGTTCTTTCTAGTGTAGATTAAATAATTTATTTCCTTCGTTGCTTACAACCGAATTTCATAGGTAAGTCTTACCGTTATAAATAGTTCGAGATCCATATCAACAAAACCAAAAGCTGTCACTTTACATGGTCGCTCGGCTCTAGAAACAAAACAAAAACAAAGGTAGGTGCTATTGATTATAAATACAAGATTTTTGGAAACGTACGTTCTAAATTCTAAGCGTAGGTACGTTCACTAGGGTAGACCCGGATTAATTGTAACGTGGGTTAATAGTAACATTGACAACATTTCGGTACCTAACTAAACAAGGCAAGGATGTGTGTGTCCAAAGAGATGATGGCTCTTGCATGTCTGGACTTTAGCCCAGTCATTTTACGGAGTTTTGTTAGGAAGGGTGGGTAGTAATTATAAATGGTACTTTTAAATGGTAAACGGTACCATTTAGTGACAAAACAGTATCTGAAAAGATATTTTAAAAAAAAATCACTACGCAACATAGAAATCCTAATTGTACCCCCCAGAAGGTTTTAAACGTAATAGATTAATACCAATGCACTCATTTTAATTAGATTCAACAATATAAATTATTTTTGAGCAATAAAATAGTCATCAAAATATAAAAAATGAGTTATTCGTTAGAAAATACAAATGTATTTTTCAAAGCTTTCCAATTAGAAAAAAAAGTCTGTGTTTGAAGGGTCTATAATGGTAGTCTTAAAAAGTGAAGAAGAAAAATTTAACCGTCAGGTTTTTTTGAACGAGATAAATGCAAAATTTTTAATTTGGGGCTGTTGCTGACGTGATTTTTTTTAATTGTGGTATATTGCTAGGCCCAAATTGGCTCTTAAATGATAAATATTTCAATTCTTAATTCGTCCCGGCTCAAACCGTAAAATGACTGGGCTACTTAGTATCCAATTGCCGTGTGTGCAACGTGGAGGTGTCTTGTGTTACAGAGGAATGAATTTTATGTGCGGTCGTTGTAATTATATTCGATCAATTTATTACGTTGAAACTTCTAAAATAATCATAATCATAATCATAATCATTTATTGCTTTCACATGTTTTACAGATGTTACAATATACAGTTATGGTCAGTTCCATGTTTTACACAGATATTACTATCATGCGTTGTAATATGAACTAGACAGTGCTACAGATGATGACAAGTTTATTATTTTTGTTTGTATCATAGCTTTTATATTTATTTTTTCTTATAGATATTATCGAGCGATTTTATCGAGCGATATTATCGACAGCGATATCACGGCACCTTACACACTGCAGCGATTCCGCGATTCGCGTCACGCATGCGCCCACCACTGAATGTAGTCGAAAGAGATTGCGTCAGGTTGCGATAATATCGCGGCAGTGTGTGGGATCGAGCGCGTCCCCATACAAAATGTACTGAGAACAATTATCGCAAAATCGCAGCGACATTATCGCTCGATAATATCGCGGCAGTGTGTAGGATCGCGCGCGTCCCTATCATAATGTACTGGAAACAATTATCGCCAAATCGCAGCGATATTATCGCTCGATAAAATCGCTGCAATGTGCGGAAGCCTTAATTGTAACACTATTGATAGGGTTGATTGTAACGTTAACCCTCTGTTACAATTGACCCATGATCATTTTTTTATAATTAAGATGGTTTGATAATACTCTGCCAGCAAGTTGACCACTAACTTGCCTCGAGCAACCCGCACCAACCGCAGCATTTGATGGAGTACGGCCGCTCCCTTAACTGTTATTTTAGATTGATTTTTATAGGGTAGTAATAAAAGCTCCGATAATAAATTTAAAAATGTCCTTACTAAAAATATAATATTTACTGCCCGAAATACTAAATCTCCGACTACTTCTGTCCGACTAAAAATGACGAAACGACCGAATGATATACTTAAATCTCAGAAAAAATCTTATGACTATTAATTGCTGTAATACTTTTTTACCATATAAAATTATGTTCTACTGATAACAATGCTTTGTAATTATTACCTTTACTTGCCAACTAGAAATTCATCAATTACATTTAATTTTTCATAAACTCTGTGCTATTTTTACTACAATGTTATACTTAAATTTCTATTGTTGGCGCTTGTCCAGAAAGTTATTAAAAATACAAAAATGTACTTACTATAATCATGAATTCTAGTTACTACTAATCTAATCTATCTAACCTAACCTAACCTATAACTTTTAAAAAAAAATCTCAACTTTAAAAAAAAAAAGTTTTTTTTTTTTTTTTTTCCTTAACCAAACCTAACCTAACCTAACCTAACCTAAGTTTTTTTTTTGTAAACATTTTTTTTAGTCTACTATTTAAAACAGTAGCGATTCGGTTCTGCCACTCGCCGGCCGCTGCCGCGGCACGCTCGCTGCGCTCGCTCGGCTCGTGGGGCTGGTCGCAAGAAACCTAACCCGCTCGTCGCTTCGCTCCTCGCTAACCCAACCGAATGCATTTTGCTCAAACGCCGTTCGCGCGGTCCGACCAGTTTCGGTATTTTCATCAATGTTGAGAGTTAAAAAATATATTTGGTAACCAACACTAGAAAATTAAATAACTCATAAAATTCGTAAAAGAATGATTATTTTGACATGACCTCTGTTGTCAGTAACCCAGTAATCTCGTCGGAGGTTCAGTATTTTATTCAGAAGTTTAGTTTTGTTATTCAAAGTTTAATATATTTATAAGTAGAAATGTAATTTGATTGTGTTCATAGGTGTCAGCAAAATTTAGGTATTTTATTCGGTATGCTTTGAATTTTTTTGTCGGTATATTATTATAACGCTGGTAAATTAGAATAAAAGTCGGACAGAGATAGCTGGAGATTTATTTATTTGTCGGAACCAATATTATTTCCCATTTTTATATAGTATGTTATGTGGAATATTATTTGGTAATCTTGATTCCTTTGAATTAAATTTCAGTCGCGATTTTGACAGAATTATAATATGACTTTTGATACACTTTAAGTACCTAAATAAACCCACGTCGCCAGGTATTAATAGTAACATTTGGTTAATTTTAACATCCTTCGTTTGAATGAAAACATTTATGGTTTAATAAGATATAAGAGAGTTTAGTTTTTAGTTTATTTTAATGCTATTATAATACATAGTTAACCAAAGTGATTTCAAATAGGTACAGGGTCCAACTTAATATGCTGACACTTTTTTAAGAGGAAAAAAAAAAAAGATTATTTCACTCGCTTAGCCTTAGATACATTTTATGATGCTCAAAATGTTTGGAACTTTTTAGAAAAATGCTGTGACACTAATTAGCGGAACTCTGACTCTCAAACAAAGAAAATCTGATCTATGAGAGTCGGCGCTCTTCACATTTTGTAGATACTAGTTGTAGGAAAACAAAGTTGTGTGTTACATGACAACAATGAGTGGCAAAACATAAGCATAAGCATATAAGCATAAGCATATAAGCAGTGGCAAAACATGTAAACTTAAAATTAATAAGAAATGAAAAGTTAAATAAAAAAAAAGAATAAAATAAAATAAAAGCGGTGCGTGTGTGTATGTTGGGGTGAGTGTGTGTATGTGTGCGATGAAATTTATGAGGGTATGAGAGATGGGTGCGTGTCTTTGTGTCCGACCTAGACCTACGATGCGTAACAACCTCTAGGAGTCGGGTGACCTTTTGGGTCAACCACTAGGGGACATATGTTTTTTTTATGTATGTGTGTGTGTGTGTGGAAGATAATATTGTGTTTTTTATGTTTTTACATTTACAATAATTTGAACTTTAAGAGTTTGTATTTAATAATATTTCCGTTTCTAGATAGGTTTAATTTTTAAGCCATTGCTTTAGCGTGCTTTTCAGGTGATATTTACATATATACTCTATATAAACATCTTTGGAAATACGATTATAAAGGACTGCACTAATAATGAAGAAATTACGCCTTGCGAGAGAGGTTCTGTGGGTTTCCACTTTACATACCACATCTTTTCGACGTTTGTTTAAGATAGCGCTATCAAGTGGGAGAGCAGCATATTTGCGCAATATAGTTTGCAGAACAAAAAGCTGTCTAGCAGTTAGGACGTCGCAATCTTTGTAAAGAGCGGTTGTGCGGTACCTGAATTGTTTAAATGTCATTACTCTCAACACGGCTCTTTGTGCTCTTTCAAGAGGAAGCATATGTTGTTTTGTGGTTGTGTTGCCGATTATTTTACGTATGTAAGAGTGTTTCCAGACGATCATTTTGCAAAAACAAAATGTAAAAAGTTCTCACTATGAAAAAAGTTATGACAGTTTTACGCCGCTCAGGTAGAAAATTCTCAAATATTCATTCAAAAAATCATAACTTCTAAACAACAAAAAATCGCGGAACATACGTGGGGTGTTTTCGTATACCTAGGTGTGAGCAATCTAAAAAAAAATTATGGACACCTCCGTTTGGACCACCCTGTATACAGTCAAACAAAATTAGGTAAAACTATTTCAAGGGGAAGAGCAGATCGCCTGTATACATTCAAACAAAATTAGGTAAAATTATTTCAAAGGGAAGAGCAGATCGTCAAACTGAACAACTTTCTCTATAAAACCAACATCATAATCGCGAAAAAAACCTGCTGTTCCATACAAAACTGCAAACCTTATTGAGCCAAATGTATGTGACAGCTGATTTTTTTTCGCGATTCCGATATTGGTCGCATAGAGAAAAAGTTGTTCAGTTTGATGGTCTGATAATGCCCTTAAAAATTGTCATCATATTAAGAAGAACCGTTTATCACTACATAGGTAGTATACAAAGTCGCTTCCCTCTGTCTTTATGTATGCTTAGATCTTTTAAACTATACGCAACGGATTTTGATGCGATTTTTTTGATAGAGTGATTCAAGAGGAAGGTTTGTAATAGCACGCATGCAAAGCCAAGGCGGGTCGCTAGTATTAAATAAAACAGGTATTACCGACTCATTATTATCAATAAACTTCTTTTTATTGAAGTTTCAGCTAATAACCATCTGGAGTTATAGACAGAATTGCTTACATCCATGCTCTGAAAATATATATAAAAGATTTATAAAAACACAAGCATTAACTACGCAAAAGTTATATTATAATAACTATAAAATACTTGCTGCAGTTTTCAGCATTTCGCCGAAGTAACACATAAAAAAAATTGTAATAAACAAGTGAATATGAAACTGAAGAAATATACAGACTTAGACGTATCTTGCACAGTCTGAAAAAAAAAATAGATTATTAGATTGTGAAGGCATATGCCTTCTTATGTAATGATCCATTACCTTATCTTCCATCTCTATAATTATTTCTCTACACGCGCACTGAAAAAACAATTTGCTATTTATAACAAAATTTTTGATTATGTGCTACAAAAGAGTTCGGTAATCACTAAATTTTGGTTATATTTAACATAACTTTTTTTTTCAGTGCGCGTGACGCGCCTTTGCTGCCGAAAAAGCCGAGTTACGCGCAGCAGGCCTCGCACGCCACCCCCGAGAAAACGATAAAAATCTAGATGTGCCTCCTTCCTTATTATTTTACGTATGCCAGAAATAGCGCCCATGACATTTCCTCGTTTAAACGCTTTGTCGTGGGATGTCGCGAATATCTGAATTAAGGCCTCTGCTCATTGCAACGATATCGAGCGATATTATCGCTGCGATTTTGCGATAATTGTTCTCAGTACATTTTGTATGGGGACGCGCTCGATCCTACACACTGCCGCGATATTATCGAGCGATAATATCGCTGCGGTTTTGCGATAATTGTTCTCAGTACATTTTGTATGGGGACGCGTTTGATCCCACACACTGCCGCGATATTATCGCAACCTGACGCAATCTCTTTCTACTACATTCAGTGAAGGGCGCATGCGTGACGCGAATCGCGGAATCGCTGCTGTGTGTAAGTTGTCGCGATATCGCTGTCGATAATATCGCTTGATAATATCGCTGCAATGTGCCGAAGCCTTTAATTGTCAGTTGCGTCACCTTTCAAAATGTGTTTTCTTGGTAACGCTCAAAGATACGAATTAGATACTTCGATTAGACCGATCGGTTCGTCTTGGAAAATGGATTCGCACACAATTACATTTAGTCAGTTACGCCAAAAATGTCAGATAGGTACGTCGTTTAGGTAAGGCTGGCGACGACATATTGGGTTTGATGTGTCGCCGTGTTTACTAAAACATGTAGTTAGTGCTGTCACTGTTTTCCACACTTTTTAGTCAAGTTTTACATTACTTACCATAATATTAAAACCGACGAGACATATGATGACCGAACTTGAAATTAAATTAAATAGATTTGATTTAGCGTAAAGTTTTTCAAGTGACTCTGTTAAGCTGAAAATAAAAAAATAAACAATTTGATGGTTTTTAATTATTTTTGCATAATCGAAAAAAAATAAGTTAACAATGTAAAGGACTTGAAAAAAAGACGGACGTAATCGCGTCTAATCACGAGTGAAGCAATCATTTATACAGGATGAAATTGATATCATTTGCATCCTTTTAAACTTAGAGTCTACCCGTCAAACTGAACAACTTTTACTATGGGAGCAAAACAATCGGAGCAAAAAAAAAATCTGCTGTCCCATACATTTGAGTCATGTAGGCAGCGGTGCAGTTTAGTATGGGACAGCTGATTTTTTTTTGCTCCGATTAGTTTGCTCCCGTAGTAAAAGTTGTTCAGTTTGATGGGTAGACTCTTAGTTTAAAAGGATGCTAATTATATCAATTTCACCCTGTATCTGTGTGCATTGGCGAATGGTTCTTTCGACGAACAGTGCTATCGGTAAAGAGTTATTTCGTCAAAGAGACCGTTAGCGAACGGTGCTTTCGACGAACCGTGCTATCGGTAAAGAGTTATTTCGTCAAAGAGACCGTTAGCGAACGGTGCTTTTGACGAACCGTGCTATCGTTGAACAGTGCTTTCGTCGAATACGAATCGGTTGAGAACCGTGATTTCGATGAAGGGAACTTCGTAAAACAGTTATGGACTCGTGTAAAAGTAGGTCCATTGCATGTATGCTACACAATATCTTTTTAGTGTCACAGTACGTCCGTCTTTTTTTCAGGTCCGTGAATGCACGACGAAGCAAGCATGTGCTGAAAAAAAAAACTGCCAGGTACAAATATTTGTTATTATTTTTAAATATTAAAAAATAAGTTAATAAAATTAAACATAATTAATTCGAAAAATATACCTAGCTTTCACAGTTTTCCTAAAAATAAAAAATATTAAAAACTTGGAATATTGGGAGAATTAGTGTCCGTCTGTTTGTTTGTAACAGCTGTACGCCAAAAACTACTTAACCGATTTTGATGAAAATTTTTTTAGTTGATAGCGTTTGATTTTATTAAAATTCTAGTATGTAATTTGTGCGGAAGTCACGGTAAACTCTAGATATCAAAAAAGTTGACAATACCTCATAAGATCTAGATGCCATTGAATAAGTTTTCGAAGTTTGGCATCAAACTGATCGTTACGATGAAACTTTACATTGGTCACATTTGGTTCGATAACTCTTTCAAACTCATATTGCAGTAAACGAAACTGTATTTGAATGTAAATACAGCTGATAAAGAAGAAATAATCAGAGCCACATATTGCTAGTAAAGTTATCGTACCTGAAATTTATACTTATTTGAAATCAATGTACCTACACACGGCGACACATTGGCGGATTGCACGGCCATGCGTAGTTAGAATAATATAGAACCATATGTATAGATAATTATTCATAATAGTACACGTCTGTAGAAGCGAAACTATGGTTAAACCTTGGCAAAAAAGTCTTTTTAAAAAATGAGGGCGCTGCCTCCACGCAAGAACGTCAAAATAACGCATAAACTGGTAACACCACCATACTTAAATTTTAGTTCCACCTGTCACCACGATCATGACTTTTTTGCCAAGCTATAAACTCGTCTAATCACGAGTGAAGCACCCATTTATATTTGTGCGTGCTGACGCGCACTATCGCGCGGCGCGGTACATAATGGTGGCGGGTTGTAGGACCTGCGCCTAGAGCTGGTGCATCTGTGTGAGTGAAGATCCCTTGTAGAGCAAACGAAAATGTAGGACCTTGCATGCTTCACATCTTTTTAGTGTCACATTATGTCCGTCTTTTTTTCAGGTCCGTGAGTTAAACCAACAAGAGATTAGTAGGCGTTTCTTGACATTTATTTTATACGTATTTTGACATTTAACGCAGGAGTTTCGTTTCTTTAGTGTAACTATTACAGTACTCTGTGCTATTACTATTCATACAGCTCATGTTGATTCTGTGTAGCTTGATGTGTCGCCGTGTCCGTGTATACACTAAACATTTTGTTTTTTTTTTCTATAGGACAATGACGTCATAAGGTCACGACACTTTCTCCGGTCTCCCTCGAACCCCCGATCTATCCGATTTTTCCGCGGACACACGCCGCCTCAATGAGTCGTTACCCGTGGACCCAGTGGCTTGCTTGACCCATTACCGGGTCCACGGGTAATTTTAATTAACCGGGTCCACGGGTAATCAAAATCAAAATCAAAGTTTTTATCCAAAATAATATCACATAGATAACTTTCTGACGTCATTTTTGAATCTACCACCGCTTCAGAAGGTGTTCCGTTGTAGAGAAGATGCAGCCAGAAACTCTACGACACACTTCTTTTAAACAAAACAAAATATACAAAGTACAAGTATTGAATTACATATTGTAACATAGTCAAGACCAGACATTTTGGTCATTCAAATAATCATCGAGTTTATAGTAACCTTTTTGGAATATGGAATTCCGCACAACACCAACAGACACACACCTCCTCCACGCACTACCTCCACCACCTCATCTAACACATTTCCATTCTCTCTCCACTACAGCATGAGGGAAAAAGATAAAGCTCACGCCGACACGAAAGAAGAAGAAGAATATGGAATTTATCAAAGACCATAGGCAACGCTCATATGAGCAACAGCCCTCCAGTTCTATTCAGTTCCAAAAAATGAGTACTTTGAGTGTTATACATACAAAAAAAAAACAATCTTTTTTTTCTCAGGCGTGGAGTTACTCATACCCTCCATACTTTAATATTATATAGAGGGGGTATACCCGAGACATACTAATACTTTTTTTTAAATTCCTGACATTCAATTCCTATGAGTATGGAGCTCGATTTTCAGACCACAGTGCGGCGGTTTAGGTGACTATCATAGACATATTACTCTATCGATAGACAAGCTCGTTTAAACAAACAACATGTCACACAAAACAACACAAAATGACACATTGCGGTCTGTCATTGCCATAGTTACGAAGTGAACTCGGGAACATCAATCAGGTGCGTAGTGCGTACACCTCATTCAAGTGGAACATGTTGCTTCTATGAAAGGGCAAGTCTATCGCTAGAGTTTAAGTCTATGGTGACTATACTCTGAAATGGAAACCGAGACCAAAAATTTCAAACAAAAGAGCCTCTTTTTTTATCTAGGATTCCATTTCAGAGTATACCTAGGTTTTTTGTCTTGCATGCATAGTGCAGAAGAAGTCGCAGTTAAAAACTATTCTTAGATAAAATTGCGCAATGAAAAGGGAATAAAATAAAAGATGATAAAACTGTATAAGTACGTGCAAGGACATAACGGAACTTTGCACTGATTAGAGATGAAAAAGATCAAATATACTACCTACCATACGGTAGTGGCAATAAATCTTCTCTATTTGGTTTGCCCTAGGAAGCTGGCATAGGTATTGGAACACAGTGAAGTACAGTATTGGGTATATCCAGGAAGCTGGGGTTCATCCATGGTTTATTCCAAGAAGATTGGACGGTATAGAGAATGTTTGAGTGGAGGACGGTTTGAGTGGAGGAAATGTCAAGGAAACGTCTTAGAATACGGGTGTAAGTCTATGCCATTTATAAGAATATTGTTTTATCGAAGTCTCTGACTAGCTGGTCTGATCACAGACTTCTGTATGTAGGTAATACCTGTCTGTCTGTGGGTCCGATTCGCGAGTAATTATTTATATCTTCCCACTGCTGAGCAAAGGCCTCGTCTTACACAGGGTCCTTCTTAATATGCTGACACTTTTTTAAGGGGATGTTCAGACCATTAAACGGAACAACTTCCTCTATGGGACCAACATCGAAATAGCCAAAAAAAATCAGCTGTCCCATACATTGGCTCGAGTAGTAGAGTAGGTTTGCAGTTTTGTATGGAAGAGCTGATTTTTTTTTTTCGCGATTTCGTTGTAGGTCCCATAGAGAAAGTTATTGAGTTTGACGGTCTGATAATCCTCTTAAAAAAGTGTCAGCATAGTAAGTTGGACCCTATATAAAACAAATACTCTTACAGATAGGTATAGAATATACGAATCTTAAAAACATTGTATTATTATTTTCTATTGTTTTGAAGTAGAATAAAATTTATAAAGAAAAAATTCACAACCGGAAAGCGCAGCGTAGGTAGGCCCCCACAAGGTGGACCGACGAACTAGTGATGGCGGCTAACCCGTTGGATGAGGGCAGCGCAGGGCCGGTCGTTGTGGCAATCCTTGGGGGCGGCCTATGTCCAGCATTGGACGTCTATCGGCTGATATGACGATGATGATTGAATGATATACTCGTATGTATAGATAGCATAGATACTGTGACCTACCTGCCCATGTGTGGCCAGCAAATACAAATAACCACATTCTGTAATCTTCCACGGCGTCGGCAGGGCACACGGCTACAAATGGTAAACGTAACAAGACTTCTTTCGTCTTTGAGTAGTATACAATTGTTTCAATTAATGGCGTCAATGGCAAAGCTAGTGCCAGTAGCAAGTTCAAAGCCGAGTATGATTTTAATAGTACATGCAAGAAACGTATGTCTTTCTTCATGATCTTGTCTCTTTTAACATCTTCTTCACGACAATTTTCTCGTCTTTCTAAATCCTTAAAAGTTCTCATTAGTTTATTGACATCTTTGTCGTGGACTAGAAACCATACTGACTTAAACTGAGCTAGGAATGTCATCATAGTTCCCGGAGCAGCAAATGCAAAATATTCAAAAGCTTGTTGCAATTTTATTCCTCCTCTGAAAAAGTATATAACACAAGCAGTTTCTCTGCACAATTGTAACATATTCAACAAGTAAATGAATGTATATTTTAAATTTTCCCTTCGCGTTCGTTTACTACTTTCGATATTCATTCCGCTCCATCGGTATAAAAAGTCATATTTTTGTAGTGTTTTATCAATTTGAATCTTTTCTTTCGCCATGTTTTAGCGCAACTTCATGCAACCTTGAGATCAAATATTATCTACCTAATGCTGTAGGGTGAAAATCATTGAAAACGATCATTGTTACAAAAAGGAAACAAAAATGAAATCATAACAAAAATGAAACTCGTAACAAAAATGAAACTCGTAACAAAAAATAACAAAAATTAAATATTAGGATCATTTCACAATGCACATGCGAAATACTTTTAATAACGAATTATTGTTATTGATCGAATACAAGAAAAAATGAACACCTTATTTTTATTATTCGTTTAATCAGTCAAATGTAAACCACTTCCTAATCTATTTTTTCTTAGCAGACTACAAAAGAAATCACAATTCGCATATTTTTTAATATATATTTTATACATAACTCTTACGTTCTTGAAATACAAAGTACTTACCTATCCAGAAAGTAAAGGTATAATAATTTTGACGATTTTTTTCAAGTTTTAATGTACATAATTGATATACATTGATATTAGGCCCATTTGCTACTAGGTCAGGTTGCTAATAGGACATTTTACTTTTAGGACGTTGTGCTATTAGGTCGTTTTGCTTTTAGGTAGATAATATGATAATAGGTCGTTTTGCGTTTAGAACGTAGTGATGCGAAGGAAATTTTGCTTATAGGTCAATCAGATACGACAAATAAACAGATCTTAGAACGAACAAAATAAATGGTTCACCGAATTATATTGACAATATTCACATTAGTAGTGTACAAACTTGTAACCATAAGCGAGTCCGTCGTCGCCTGCTAAGTTGAAAGACTAGTGTATGTCATCATCATCATCATTAAACTGTCATTGTCTACCAAACACATAAACTTATACTAATATAATCTATCTCTACAAAGTAGGTATTAAACAAACATAAATACATAAAATAAAAAACTTGTTTATCTATAACCTAGTTATAAAAATTCACAGATTTCGTGCCTCACACGACTATCGAGCACATTGGAAATGAATCTACGGAATTCTAAAAAATATCGCTGAGAGACGAGAAAGTCGGGATAAGGAAAAGGTTAATCATGTGAAAAATTTCCTTCTGACTTTTTTCAAATAGGTCAGAACCTATAGCCTACCGAGCCTATTGTGCTGCCCTCAATCGTATTTTTTTTATTTCTTAACAATTAAGGCTAGGTTATCCAAGTGCAAAAGTCTCTTTCTTGCAAGCATTAGTTTGCAATTAGCCATCCCGCTCCAATTGAAAGCAAGATCCCAAAAAAACGTGTTTTTCATCAATATCTTTGCTCATGGGTGTTTCTAAGCTCAAAATTCAACAGAATTCACTAGAAATATTTAATGTATTTAGTTAAGTACAAGAATAAAAAGTTAAATATCAGCAGTTTAATCATAGTATTGAAAAAACATAACAAAAAGGGGTAACGTTGGGATTTTTTTCTATCTATTAAACTTAATCTAATCGTGTAATTGGGCACGGTCGCCTATCAGCCAGATCCTTAAATAAGACATAATCGGTTTTCAGACTTTAAAACACAGTTTAAAACACTTTCGTTCGTGTTGAAAAAACGGCTTCGACCGGATAACAGCGTCTTAAGAATTCCAAAACAACAAGAATGTCACATTGTAGTCCTGATTGGCTTTCAAGTTATCGAAACATTACGGATTATTATGTTTTATGCTTGTAAATTATCGTTAAAACCGCCAAAAGTGGTCACTTTTGGCGATTTTAAATATAATATTTACAAACATTAAAAAAACAAATCCCAGTGACCCGATAAATTGAAAATCAGCTATGACTACAATGAGACATTCTTGTTTTTTGGAAATATTGTTTAATTGTTAAGAAATAAAAAAAATATGATTGGGGGCAGCACAATAGATCCTCTGCTCTGTGACAATAGGCTCGGTGCAGCCTTAAGCTACAGGGCAGACCTTTAACCAGAACGTCTTTGTTTTAAGCTCAAATTGTAGCTAACTAAATTGTCCCGAGGAACGTTTCTCAAAATTTTGATTTTGTCATTCTTCGTTTCCAAAATATCGAGCTCCAAAATCAAAAATTCCGAAAAAAAAAAAAAATCGGCCATAACTTATTTCGGTTTTGACTTTTTCGAATAATTATTTTTTCACTGTACAGCTCTTATAAATACGCGTCGTTTGAGCCTTTTTTAAATATCATATCGTCACAACTCTCCAAGATATGAGGAGATCGCACTTTTCCGTGAAATTAGAGCCAACACTGGAGCGAACGAAAAGACATTTTGTAAAAAGAGTCACGGAAGACTGACTGAATGACTGACTTACGCACAGCTTAAACAGCTGAAGATAGGAATTAGGATATTCTACGTAGAGGTGCACTAAGTAAGGATTTTCGATCCCTAATGGGGTAATCCACGCGGACGAAATCACGTTCAAAAGCTCGTTACATACGAGTATAATAGATTACACATCGAGGGCAGGTAAGTAAGAAAGGTCCGACCGGTAAAGTTGACCGAGGCGAAGCAGAGGTCAACAAACATGGTGATCTGAGGCTTTCTTATTTACAACTTCGTTTAGCGCAGCGGGACGAAAATTTACGCTTTTCGCCCGGGGGGAGAAAAAACTATAACAAAAGGGCGTGGTATGTACCTACATTGAAATTCTAAAATACTGACTGATAGTTTTTAGTGGCAGTGAAAACTGCAAATCAAATTAAAAATGGTTTAACCTAGGTAATAATAATTGTTAAATCTTGGATCGCAAATGTTTTTTTTTATTTCCATAGATAAGTACCTAATAGTCATGTTTCTATTAGTTTAATTTCTAATAGTATTAGAAACAAATTAAATATTTCTAAAAATCGGAATGTTTAAAACTTTTGAGATCCAAGATTTAACAATAATTATTAGAAACAAAATAAATCGAATAACCAAATACATTTTTTTCAGCGAAGACCAAATGAAATCGTTGACAATAAAATGACATAGGTTATCCTACCAACCAACAAATAAAACAAATATTTACACACCGAGTTAAAGTAGTACTAATGAATAATCTGTGTTCCGAGTACCTACTACCTATTTTATAGCTGATACATTATTTTATCTACATACCAATGTTATCTATCATCACTATGTTATTTGCTTCTGCTGTACAGTTGCTTGCAGCTTTGGGTACCTATCCAGATATAGGTATCATTTAGGTATATTCAGATATGAAATCTTTAAGAGCCTACCGGGCCTATTGTGCTGCCCCCAATAGTGAATTTTTTTATATCTTAACAATTAAACAATATTTCCAAAAAAAATAGAATGTCACATTGTAGTCCTGATTGGTTTTCAGTTTATCGAAACATTGCGGAATATTATGTTTTATGCTTGTAGCTATACTCGTTAAAACCGCCAACAGTGGCCACTTGGCGATTTTAAAGATAATAACTACAAGTATTATAAAAACTAATAAGCAGTGACCCGATAAATTGAAAATAAGGAATGACTACAATGTCAAATTCTTGTTTCTTGGAAATATTGTTTAATTGTTAATAAATAAAAAAAATACGATTGGCGGCAGCACAATAGGTTCGGTGCAGCCTTAAGAGGGCTCTCGGAGTCCAGTGGCGCCCTCATCACATTAAAAAAGATTTCTCAATAAAGAAAGCCTAAATTAAAAAGGTGCTCAACTAAAATTTTGAAAAACGAAAAAAAGCGGCAGTTTTTTTTTCGTTTTTCAAAATTTGTATGTTTAGACCTTTAAAAAAGCTATAAAAGTATTCTATGAAAATAGCTTGAAGGCTTTTGTAGCGTTTTAGTTGAGCACTTTTTTAATTTAGGCTTTCTTTTTTGAGAAATCTTTTTTAACGTGATGAGGGCGCCACTGGACTCCGAGAGCCCTCTTAAGGTTACTCGGAAAATTAACGCAGACACACCCTTATTCCTACACCTTATACATTGTCGTTCTAAATATGCTGACACTTTTTTAGAGGCATGATCAGACTGTCAAACTGAACAACTTACTCTATGGGACCAAATTCAAAATCGTAAAGAAAAAAACAGCTGTCCATACTAAACTGCAATACAACTCGACGCAAATGTATGTGACAGCTGTTTTTTTTTTCGTTATTTGTATTGGTCCCATAGAGAAAGTTGTTCAGGTTGATGGTCTGATCATCCTCTTAAAAAATTGTCAGCATAATTATTAAGTTAGACCCTATATAAAAATGATCGGCTGATCCACAGAATCCACACCTTTGTATGGAAGGTCAGACAATTTTTCTCGAACGTCATAGAATATTAATAAACGTATTCCTAGCACAAAATAAATATTTAGTAGGCACTTATATACTATTAAGTTACTGTGTGCTTGTATGGCGAAAGTACTATAATTTAGAATTTAGAATTAGATTGAACATCCAACAAATTTTACAAAGTAAAAAAAAAACATGTAACTACTTAAGCAAAATTGGCAAAAAATAGTAGGTACCTATATATTTTTTTTTATGTCGTTTGTTAAATACATTTGTATTCTTTTATACCAAATAAAATAAAAAAATAACAAAAAAAGAAGCCTTAATTTCTTGCTTTAAACACATCATAGCATAACACAAAGAAAAAAGAGACATTACATTTCATTCCATTTACATTAAAAAAAAAATTTTTAGACCTGTGTGTCATGCACTATAACAAGAAACAAAATAAGTAGGTACCTACGATTTTTTACGTCATTGTTAAAATTATTCCCAATAAATATAGTTATCATTGTATTATTATTATTACATTATTATTAAACTTCCCTAAGTATTAAACATCAATTCAATACAATTCACCTACGTCAATGTACACCTGTTTCCATTATTTTGTTATTGAATCTATTTAGTACTTACCTAATATTACAAAATCAATAATGTCAACAATATGTATATCTAAATTTAAGACGCTGTTATACCGTCGAGGCCGTTTTTTGAACAAGAACGATAGTGTTTTAAACTGTGTTTTAAAGTCTGAAATTAAATTATGTCTTATTTCAGGATCGGGCGGATAGGCGACTGTTCTCAATTACACGATTAGATTAAGTTTACTTACTAGATAGAAAAAAATCCCAAAGTTACCCCTTTTTGTTATGTTTTTTCAATACTATGATTAAACTGCTGATATTTAACTTTTAATTCTTGTACTTAACTAAATACATTAAATATTTCTAGTGAACTCAGGAGACGTCTGCTTTCAATTGGATCGGGATGGCTAATTGTAAACTTATGCTTGCAAGAAAGAGACGCTTGCAGTGGGATAACCTAGCCTTAACAATGAAACATGCGCAAGAACCCTTCGCAGAGGGTGTAGGCCTCCTCCAGGTTGCTCCACTTTTCCCAATTTTTGGCTGCTGTAGGTAGTCCAGTTTTTACCAGCAATTAGGTATAATAATTTCATCAGCCTTTGTGGACAGCGGTGCAGAGCGTGAGAGCGGTGGTTAGGGCAGTAGGAGTGAAACTGTGAAACGTTTTGAGTATCCGTGTGTACTAATTTATTTAGGAAAATAATCCTTCTTATGTACAAATCGGCGGTTCCCTATTTGCTGCCTTGCCAGCCTTTTATACCTATTAGGAGTTAATCAAAAGAATATATCACCACGAAACCTTTATTTTTGAATAAGTAGAAATTACGAAAAACTCAATTTTATTGCAAACTTTACACAGTGCATGTAAACTCATTAGGTACCTACCTAAAAAAGCAATAAAATTGAAAAAAGAAAGAAAGATGACACTATAAATAAAAAAGTTTGCATTTTAGTACTAAACACTAAAAATACGAAATTTAGTTGGATTCTATAATAATGAATCGTATCATAATTATTGTATAAACGATCTAGCATAAAAATTGCTTATTATAAATTATTTCCTGGGCCGGAGGCCGGCCGGCCTGGGCCCGAGTGGTGGAGTATGGCCCACTCCCTCTCACCCTTATTCGTGAGAGGAGGCCTTTTCCCTAGGATTCTAGAGGCTTAACTTACTTACTTACTATTAACACCTATTAATAAAATATCACGAACCGCGACACAAGCAACTGTACCTGAGATAATATCGACTACATAGAACTACCCATATTTATGAGACTATCTAAGTAATTACGACCATTCTATGATATCTATTTTATTTTCAATATTATATTATGTTATTATATTAATAACATGCCGGCCGGCATAATGGAAGCCGTGGGGGTCCAGTGGCGAGTAACCTTGCCTGCCGTGCAGGAGGCGATGGTTCGATCCCCGTCCAGGCCGACTCGTACCAAAGAGTTTTTTGGAATTTATGTACGATTTTGTAACACCACTGGCTTTTCCGTGAAGGAAAACATCGTGAGGAAACCTGCATGCTTCAATTTCGACGCATGTATGCATGTACCCACTGTCCATTACAAGTGGCGACGGGCTCCCCGTCACACTGGACAGAGTTTCGGTACTACTGGTGAAACGTGGATGTTCTGAGGTTTCATAATATCTCTGACTACCCCCTCGGGGAATTCCACCCACCACTGCTATAGGTACATGATTGAAGATGTAGGTACGCAAAAAAGTTAACTGGGGGCGTTTAGGATACTAATGGAATGCATTGATACCAATCATTGATTTTTTTCTTAGAATGTTAAAAACGACTGAACCGATTTGGATGGGATTTTCACAGAAGTATAAGGCTTAATTTCATCGCAATCGGTTCATTCAATCAAAAGTTATGAGTATTTAAAGACAAATTCGAGAGCGCAGCTCTGAATTTAATGCACGCGTTACTTAAAAACATTAAAACCGATTTGAATGGGGTTCTCACAAAAGCATAGGGCTTAGTTTTGATTAACATATCGGTTTAAAGAATTTATTGACTCAAAAGAACATTGTTCACTTACACGAGTTTTATTAAAAATAAGCTAATAAAAACGAAATTACACGCTCCTCTTGGTAGAGATGGTGTAACAAAGTGTGCACAGTAACCACCAACTGGGCATGACGTCATCTAGTTTGTACTGCGGTTGTTGTATACCATAGAGAAATTACACGCTCCCCTAATGCTTTTTGTCTCCCCTCACCCGTCCCTCACCCCCTTTGTCGGCGACATAATTTTCTATGGAAACAAGCCGATATGCCATCATCTCCTCTTACTCCATGGTGATAACACAAAGTGAGTGCGACTGAGAGAGAACTAAATAAATTGCCTACTATCATCTTCCACGGGAGGGTAGATGCGTTGCCCGCGCTCCAAAATGGCAACAATAAAGCAAGGTAATTGCCCGGCTTTTACAGAGACACGCACCGTCTAGTCACTACACTAGACTCTAGTGGCTACACTACAAGTCACCGTATTGCACGGTTTTAAAGTGCAATGATGTTGTTGGCGTATGATGCGTCTATTTGTAAAACGTCATTGGCAGAGTTTCCATATTGTAGGGGGCTCCCTACGTTACCGCCTAAGAACAAGGGTTAAATTTCTCTGCGGTTACCGCGATAGTAATAGATTGTCGTTTCAGGTATGTAGTACTTACCTACCATAGACTAGGCACCCGCAGACTTTTGTCACAATCCATAATAATGTCATCAAAACTCCGTGAATTATAAAATGTTAATAGTTTGCTGTAAAAGCTTCTAAGGTGGCCTTTGTAATTGGTTGACTTTGTAGAGTCAACATTTGGAATGCCTACGGTCGTAATGATTGATATAAACATAATCAAATGGGATACTACACGTGTCCTACATTGGGAAACACCTTGTATTTGTAGCGTACACATACTGACACTTTTTTAAGGGGATGATCAGACCATCAAACTGAACAACTTTCTCTGTGGAACCAATAAGTATCGAAATCGCGAAAAAAAAATCAGCAATCCCATATATTTGGCTCGAGTAAGTTTGCGGTTGTGTATGGAAGAGCTGATTGTTTTTAGCGATTTTGATGTTGGTCCCATAGAGAAAGTTGTTCAGTTTGACGGTCTGATCCCCTTAAAAAGTGTCCCTAAACAGGGTGTTACATAAGTAACAATAAATTTTTTAAACTCTTAAAGGGTTCTTTAGACCGTCAAACTGAACAACTTTCTCTTTGGGACCAACATCGAAATCGCGAAAAAAAAAAAAGATATCCCATACATATTTTAGCTCTAGTCGATTTGTAGAGTATGGAACATCAATTTTTTTTTCGCGATTTGGATATTGGTCCCATAGTGAAAGTTGTTCAGTTTGATAGTCTAAACCACCCCATTAAATGTTTATTTGTATTTTTGTAACACCTTGTAGGTATAATCTTCGTATAACAATAATCGTATTCACAATAAGCCTACATTGTATAATATTACAGGGTGTTAGAGTATACAGTCGCATTAATGCATGATACTGATCAACTTTCCCAAAGAAACATTTGGGTAATTGGCAAAAATTTTGACGTTTCACACTAAGGGTTGCACTACATCAGCATCACGCAGCACCGCATCGCATCGCATCGGAAAAAAACGATGCGGTTCAACCCTAAACGTCGAGAATCGAGATGATTGCATTTAGTATGGAAAATGTTTTTTTTTTGAGAATTTCTTTTTGGTTTCTTAAGGAAAGTTTATTAGTAGGTAGGTGCTAATCAACGATATCAATGTACTCTAGAGTATAGGCACAGAGGATTATATTGTACAGAGTGACAGCTTCAAACAACCTCGCAAAAGCGGCGCATCACTACATGCGCAGTATGATTGTGTGCGCGTTCACACTAGGGGACACTTTGGCTATGCTTCGGGTGGTTACGGCGTAACGAGGGTGTGAATTTAAGGTGTGAGATATTGTCCATTCTTCCCTTCGGAAAGAGATTGGAGCCACTGACCTCTGTTAATATTAATATGTCTATGGATTATTTTCTGTTTGATCGTCACTGTCATTGTAGAACGTCATGTCATGTGAATTTAAAGTGTGAGATATTATTATCGTTCATTTTACTCGAGCATGTTTAAAAGTAGTTTAATAATATTAAACGAAATGGTTAATAATTGCACTGTGTGCTTTAATAATACGAGGAGGAACACAAACAAAAACATCTCCTTCTTCATATACCTACCCCAAAGATCGTGACAGGTAAGTCAATTTTTGAGTCACCCGCGTAAAGCGGTGGATCGGGCGGCAACGTTTTTTTTAATTTTAACTCATTTTATTCAACTAAATAACAAATAATAAATAACACAACAAACAACAACAACAAAAAAGAAAAACAATATACCTACATATTATAAAACATTATCCTTCATACTTCAATTAAATTTATTTCCTTTTAGACAGCCCTACAAGAATAGGCTAATGTAATCGAAGCTCCTATGAAGCTGTTGCTCTGTACAATATAATCCTCTGTGGTATAGGTCTATGGTGCTAATGGGTATAATCACCATTTAAAGTAGGTAATGCAGCTGTTATAGGGTTCTTCACATTTTATAGGGATGATCGGACTGTCAAACTAAACAACTTTCTCTATGACACCAACATCGAAATCGCAAAAATAAAATCTGCCGTTCCATTTTAACTATTATAAAACCGTATAATCATGAGGAATTAAAAAGTAGCGGTTCTCTTCATATAAATTCAAATAACATTCGATAGTGCGATTTAAAAACGTGCAGCGCCATCTATTGAGAAAATTGTTAGTTTGTTTGTTTGTTTTCGCATCACGCAAAAACTACTAAACCGATTTTGATGAACCTTTTTTTGTTTGATAGCTTATGATCTGACTTAAAATCTGGTATATAATTTGTGCGGACGAAGTCGCGGGAAAACACTATAATATATAAAACTGCAAACCTACTCGAGCCAAATGTATGGGACAGCTGATTTTTTTTCGCGATTTCGATGTTGGTAGAAAGTTGTTTAGTTTGATGGTCTGGTCATCCTCTTAAAAAACTGCCAGCGCAGCGTATTAAGTTGGACCTTGTACTCGTATATTACTCTGTGTATAGGTACAGGGTCCTTCTAAATTTATGCTGACACTTTTTTAAGGAGATGATGACCATCAAACTGAACAATTTTCTATATGGCACCAACATCGAAATCGCAAAAAATAAATCAGTAAAGTTCTCTCATACAAAACTGCCAACCTAACTCGACCCGAATGATGTGACAGCAGATTTTTTTTCGCGATTTCGATGTTGGTCCCATAGAGATAGTTGTTCAGTTTGATGGTCTGTACATTCCCTTAAAAAGTGTCAGCATATTAAGTTTTACCCTGTATAGTAGATAGATAGATACTCTGTGCTTCAATTGATAAATTATTTTGAGTTTGTAGTTAAATTATTTTAAACTATCTTTTGCAAGTAACTCCGCCTGTGCGATGTAGTTTCAAATTCTACGTGTAAACCAAGGGCGTCGCCAAGCGTAACATACTTTTTGAGTGGACCATCAAACTGAACAACTTTTGCTACGGGACCAATTTTGAAACCGAGAAAAAAAAATCTGCTTTGTTACAAATTTTGATCGAGTATCTATTGACATTTTCTATGGAATAGCTCATTCATTTTCACGATTTCGATGTAGTTTTCTTCAGTTCGATGGACACGGTCGATATGTAACGCATTTAATGTTACACCCACGGAACTGAAAAAAAGACGCACGTAATGTGTCACTAAAATGATGTGAAGCATGCAAGGTCCTACATTTTCGTTTGTTCTACAACGGACCTACACTTAGATCTGCTACACACAAATACGGAATTGCGAATGAAAACAGGTTTTCGTATGGAGGTTCCCGCTCCAGATTTGCGAACGGAATTTCAAACCTATACGAAAAACCTGTTTTTATTCGGAATTCCGAATCGGAATTATATATAATAGCTATAGGCGCAGATCCTAAGCTACAACCCGCCACCATTATGTACCGCGTGACAGTACGTCAGCACGCACACAAATATAAATGGGTGCTTCACTCGTGATTAGACGAGATTACATCCGTCTTTTTTTCAAGTCCGTGTTTACACCTTGGATAAAAAACCAACTTAAGCTGGCTGCGTGTGGCTGCGTGTATATAGTTTGAATAACGTCCCGCTTATGTTTATTTAGTACAGCTTAATGTGTCGCCGTGTGTACTTATTAACCCTTAACATGGCAACTTTTTACTTAAGTTGGTGTCTACGATCAATGTGCGGTATTTATTAAAAAGCCTTTTATGGACACTACAACAATTATAAAATCCAGCTCTCGAAGTTTATAAAAAACCAGTGTCCATTAAAAAAGGAAAACAAAACCATAGACGAAATTTTTTATTAGATACATACAGCGAAATACTTGGCCTATGATACATACTCTTTCTTATGCTGTGTGTGACAAAACCGAAAGAGAAAGATGAAAATGAAGAGACGAATAAAGAAGAATGTAGGGTAGGATGTCCATCAATGAACCACGATTTTTTGCAAGCTATCACAAGGTCATTTTTAGTGCTTCGACTATCTTTTTTTATATCCCAAATGTAGGTAATTTAGCGAACTTCCAAAATACGTCGTCGGCGATTTATACATTTTTGGTCCAAAAGTGAAAGTGCCCGCCATAAAAAACTTACGCTATATTCTGTTAGAACTTGTCCGTTAAGGTGGTTGCAGAGTTGTCAATTTCAAACAAAACACTCGTAGACGGTATTAATAAAAGTAATGTTTTATTCATGGAAAAAAATAGCTTAGAAAATCTAGATTGCGCGTGTCAAACAAAATTTTGTATGAATAATTTCAAAGCTTAATATCTTTGTAATTATATTATAAATTGTAAATATTATTTGATACGCGCAATCTAGATTTTTTAAGCTATTTTTCCATTCATAAAACATTACTTTTATTAATACCGTCTACGAGTGTTCTACGACAAAGTTTTGTATGGACGGAAACCACCTTAAGCATTTGTTGTCCGTTATGGTACGAAAGCTGTAGCAGTAAGTTTTATTTCATCCAATTTCATGTATGAACTGGCAGATTTTTCAAACCTTAATAAAACTAAGGGAATAATGGTCCTACCTACCTACAGCTTTGGTGCCACACTGAAAGATGCAGCGACGGACTAGTTCTAACAGAATATAAGCCTTAGCTAATTTAATCGAAAAAACAGGGTTACCTCGAAGACAGTGCGCAAATTTTACGTATATAAAGGTAATTGAAAATAAAAAGACACGTATTTTCAAGTCATAATTATTTGCTTGCGTTTCAATAAAATCAACATGAAAAGAGCTTCTTTTATGAATATTGTAGTAATTTCTTAATCAGAAAATCAACAACAGAGTCCTTCCAAAAATTTTAGTCACTACGATAAACTTTGCATTATTTTGTCCCAATCTATTTAAAATTATAACTATTATTTTATCCTTATTTTCACTACAATAATTATATTAATCAATGGTAACATGTTTTCTTATTTTGCATTTTCTTTTAAGTCACTTTCAGGAACGTAACTTATCTTTCCTAACATTTGATACAAGTAAACGATTTATTGATAGTCACTGGTTAGTTTCTTAAGATCTGAGATTTTACCTAACTTACTTAAAACAGTTAATGAATTGCCAATTCAATAAAAAATTCTTCTTAAATTTTTTGCAAACAAAAAAAATAGAAACAGAACCATGAAACTAGTGGTTCATTGTAGACCGCTCAATTTTGGTTCGTTGTAAACCAATGCTATCTCAAAATATTTTTGATGTAATCTCAAAATAAACGAGTGCCTACAAACCGATTAATAACAATCATGGTCCATGAAACATACTACAAGCATAATACATCAAAACAATAATATTCAGTGACTAATAATATGAAAAGAAGAAAAAAATATTTGTAAAATGAGACATATTGTATTTCTCGTATTTCTCGTTAATTGTACCAGGAATAGAAGAACTGACAGCTGAGAGATCGAGATGTTTCTAGCGACACCACTGTATAATAGAAAGAGATACGTGACGCGAGGCAATAGAACCGTTTTTTAATCTCTTACCAATTTTTACCCGACTGCGACAGAAGGAGGGTTATGTTTTTCGAGCGTATGTATGTATGTATGTTTGTATGTCTATTTCTTTGGCACGCCCTACAGCCTAAACGGCTTGATGGATTTTAACGTATGAGGTGTCGTTAGATTCGTAAAAATCGTGAGAGTGTCATAGGGTACATTATTTCAATATGGCGTCTGCGAATTAAAAAAGAGAGGGGGGGAGAATCAATTTTTTTTCGTAAAAAATTACAATATGGGTATCAAATGAAAGCTGGTGAAGAGCAGATTCCAAATATATATATATTATAGTACTTTTATGCTACCATTTTGACACAAGACTAAAAAGTATGAAATAAACTAAATTATTTAGAAAAACAAAAAACCCGACTGCATAAAAAACTATTAACTGAAAAGATAAAAACAAGCTCCTTAAATCAGCTATATTAACTTTGTTTGAGCAAATTAATACAATTTGAATGTTATTACTTATTAGGTAGGTATTGCAGGCGGGGACAAACCAATAACCAACAAATAGGTAATTTTTCTTTGTCCCCATCTTTGTTCCTAGCGACACCACTGTATAATAGAAAGAGATACGTGACGCGAGGCAATAGAACCGTTTTTTAATCTCTTACCAATTTTTACAATTCGGTTTTCGTGAATAATTGCGAATCTAAAGTGAAATCGTAGATAATTTTGTGAAATATACTAACACTACTTCATTAATTTATGAACGATTTCACGTTAGACTCAGAATTATAGACAGTATTCGAATTTTTGCCTGCGAATAGTCTCCTGAAAACGTCCAAAAACGGTTTCATTTGACAACTCATGTCGCTCAAGTTACTCTATTCCTGTAAGGTATAATACCTTTATGGCTTAGCTATTATAGTACTATGTTTAAATTGCAACGAATTTGCTAAAAACCTGGCAATGTCCACGATCGATAAAAATATTGATGCACGTTATTAAATTAATTTCGGTTAGTAATTTAACGTAAATAATTAGCAAATACGTTGAACCCCAAAATTATACGAGTAGTCACACATCCACATTTAATTTGCATAATTTTCTGTTTAATATTAAAACATTCCGATAGTCCCGGAATACATTCGGTACTTCTTTGCTATTTTGGCCTTAAGAAAATTATGTTTCTATGTCACGTATAAATTCTGTTACGAACATTAAATATTGGAATTCCGGAAATTTTTATTTTATAAATTATGTCCGATATCATTTCCTTTGCCATGTTAAGGGTTAATAACGTGTATTCACGGTTATGTTTACTAACACCACTTCCTTTTAGCTTTATTGAGTTCTCGACTCCCTGAAAGTTGGTAACAGTACCTATTAAATAAATACCTACTAACATAGCTAACAATTATTTTATTGAGAAAACTTTTTTTTTTGAGAAAACTGTAGAACAAATTTGTTATGTCTTGAAAATAAGTCGTTTTGTAATCTTGAGTTTTTAAAGTTCTTGATCCGTAGGTACGCTTCGACGGCATTAAAACACAAGAAAAAGATAATGGCGGAGACTGAAAAACTTTTGATTAAAAAAACTATAAAAAAATATGGTTATATGTATCGATGGGTCGGAATAAATATTGAAAGTAAAAAACGGACGAGAAGCGAAAATATGAAATACAAAATCTTATATACTTTTAACTTTTTGTTAATATGCAAAGATACGGTTTGTGGTAACATGGGATGTATAGAAGACGCGAAAATCAATAATAATGTAAACGCTTTAGCATTAAGCGTCACTGGAAATATTGTTTTCTTTCTGGGTCTTTGTAAAACTGTCTGCTTCATGATATTTGAGAATGATGTCAATAACATCATAGCATCTTTGAAAACATTGGAAAAAATAGAAAATAGACGTGAAAGTGATTCCAAAAGGGCAAACATAATTAAGAAAGAATTAAAATTTTTGAACAAGTTTTTAAAATTATACACTTATTTACATAAGTTGCTGATCTTATCCTTTTTACTGACGCCGTTAAGTAAGATGCTATTCAATTATTTGAAAACAAATGAAATCGTTTTGGTGCTACCATTTTTTACAGCATGCCCTACCAATGCCACAGACTTGAAATACTGGCCATTTATGTTTGTTATCATGTCGTATTCAGGTGGGCAACAAATATTTCTTTAATTTTGTGAGTAAAATATAATATACTTTTGGATATATTACTGTACTGTAACAGCTCGAAGTATGCTAAATCCTAAAGCGCATCGCATACAGAAGGAGTAATTTAAATCGCGCTATAGAGTGTTATTTGAGTTTATATGAAGTAAACCGCTACTTTTATGTTCCTCATGATTTTACGGTTTTATAATAGTTAAGACAAAACCGAGCGGCGATTCTTGGTATACGATTATCGACCGTATGTTAAGGTCGCCAAGGCGCGCCAGCGACTCGACGCCGCCTCGACTCCTTCTGTATGGGATGCGCTTTAGATTTTCTGACCTAATATTAATCAGTTCTTACAATTTTGTTACGTATTTAATTATTTCAGGAATGATAACAAATTTTAAATGTTGCGGCTCGGACTGTTTCTTTTTTATAACCAGCACTTATATAAGAATTCAGTTTCTTTTACTGAATTATGAAATTGAAAATATTATTGGTCCTAATGAAACAAATGAGAAGTTTTACCAAAATGTTCAGTTTAATGATAAACTTGATAAACTGATAAGATGGCATCAGGAAATACTTAGGTAATTGTTTAGGTTCATTATATTATGTCATTTTATTATTACCTAAGCACAATAATATTTATTTATTTTTGTTTTTCAGACTGGTGAAACCACTTGATAAACTTTACTCCATTTCAAATCTTTTCAATATTGGTTGTAGTTCAATATTAATCTGTTTCGTTGTTTTTAATATCATAGTAAGTACATTCACAGATTACTAGTCGGTACAGTATATAAGTCTATTGGCAAAATACTTCTTTGACAGTCACAATGTGAAAGTGGTACGGGACTTCCACCGTTGGGGGACGATGTCTTTTCGATTAAGAGGGTACCGAGTCTAACGTGCTGCATTCGATGATTTTTTTTTTATTTCTTAGCAATACAACATTTCTAACGACAAAAAATTAGCATAAACCTTAATTTCAAGATTTTTGCTATTTAAGTAAAATGTAGACTATAATATTATTTTATTGAATAAACTATACTTAAAATATTAATAATGTACTTAAATTATGTAACGGAAATTTTTGTTTGATATCGCCAATATACGAATATTACCCATAAAGGTATTATTACCTTACAGGAATATAGCAAAAAACATGTGTTGTCAAATGAAACCGTTTTTGGATGTTTTTTGGAGACTGTTCACAGGCAAAAATTCGAATACTGTCTATAATTCTGAGTCTAACGTGAAATCGTGGATAAATTAATGAAGTAGTGTCAGTATTATTACTAAAATTATCTCCGATTTCACTTTAGATTCACAATTATTCACGGAAACCGAATTGTAAAAATTAATAAGTGCCTAAAAAACGGTTCTATTGCCTCGCGTCACGTATCTCTTTCTATTATACAGTGGTGCCGCTTGGTACGTAGGTACATCTCGCTCACTCAGCTGTAAGTTCCTCTATTTCCGGTATAATACCTTTATGATATTACCCGATTTTACCCGACAACCGAATCTTATTTCAAGGCTCACACTTTTGTGACAAAATTAGATTCCTTCCTTGCGTATGATTCATTTATATATTTTTTACATTTTCAGACCATCCAAGAAAAAACGGGGTACTTCATGGTTCTTCTATTCACTTCTTTGTTACAAATATTTGCATTATGCCTCTTTGGAGATATGCTGAAAACTTCTGTTAGTATGATTGATAGACATTCACATTACTCCCAATTAAAATCGACAATGTTCGCTTTTCAGAAATACGTTACGAAAACGCAACAAAAAATGACCGGTTCGTCGTCCGCGCCTCTTACTTCTAGTTTCCTCCAAAGGGATGTCTGTTTTTTTGTGATTCAGATGTAAGTCCCATAGAGACAGTTGTTCCGGTTTGATGGTATGATCATCCCCATAAAATAATTTCAGCGAATTTTGTTAACTTTTACCATTTTATGTAGAAAACCCAAAAACAGAAAAATTTTTTACCCCTCCCACACACTAAAAGACAGTCGGCAGATGAAAAAGAAACTTACACGGAACTAGACAATACCTTTGCCAGCTTCCTGTACATAACCTATAAACTATAAAGTGAGATGTCTTTGGATAGGTCGGTCTTGTAAAAAGAGACCAACAATAGTTATTTGTTATAAATGCTAGGCTGTAAAGTTGTTTTTTGGCGCGAGTACTTGTATTGAAACCTGAGCAAGCGAAGGGTTCTAGGATTGAACCACGAGTGAGTGGTTCAAATATAGAATCCTGAAGGTAGCGAAGGTTTATTAATCTGTTTGAGTGGCAATATCAAGAGACATTGCCACTCAAACAGATTACATTTAGTATAAATCTCTTTGTTATCAAATCAAATCAAATAAATTAAAGTGAAGGACAAACCTATACGCGAAAAAGAGAAAACAATAATAAATGCACGAAAATATACAAAGTTCGCTAAGTTATCAATATAATTTTTTTGTTTTTCTCGCACGTATAGTTTTAATAGTTTGTTTATATTTTTCCATATAAACATTACTTTTGCTACGCGTGTTCTACTTCAAAGTTTTGTATGAACTGAAACCATTTTAACCAAGCATTTTATTAATTTCATAGAATTCGATTCTTCTTCTTATCGTGTCGACTTCAAATTTTGAACAAAGTCGCTAAATAGTACCTTGCCAGAAGTGGGCAACCGATACTGCACCGTCGCTAGCGGTCATGAGCTCCTCCTGCGTACAGGTGTTAGAATTCGATTTAAGTATCTTTACAAATTGTTAAGTTAAGTCTGCACACATACATATATTTCTAGGTAATATAATATTTCTCCGTGTAAATATAAACAAATTTAAAAACTGTAATACACATTTCAGAGCATGAAAGTGAGTGACGCGGTGTATAACTGCAGATGGTACTTAGCTGACGCTTCAATAACGAGGAAACTATCTATCATACAAGTCAGGTAATTTTCTACTCCATCCGTTTAATTTTAACAACAACGATAACTGTGTAATCTACAAGGTGTTTCATAAGTAAAAATAAATATTTAAAACTCTTAAGGGGGTTGTTTAGACCGTCAAACTGAACAACTTTCTATAAGGGACCAACACCGAAATCGCGAAAAAAAAATCTGATATCCCATACATATTTTAGCTCTAGTCGATTTGTAGAGTATGGAACATCATTTTTTTTTCGCGATTTGATATTGGTCCCATAGTGAAAGTTGTTCAGTTTAATGGTCTAAACCAGCCCCTTAAATGTTTATTTGTATTTTTGTAACACCTTGTATAGCCCAGTCATTTTACGGAGTTTTGTTATGAGGAGTAGGGAGTAAATATAAATTGTAGGTACTTTTAAACTGTTACAGGTATCATTTAGAGACAAAAAGACTACCTGAAAACAAATTTAAAAAAAATCACTATGCAACATAGAAATCCAAATTGTACCTCCCACAAGGATGTAAACTTAATTATTATGATACCAAATGCACTCATTTAAATTAGATTCACCAATATAAATGACTTTCGAGCAATAAAATTGCCATTAAAATTTAAAATAATAATAATATTCTCGAAAGTTTCATTCGTTTACTAATGAATAATATTTATAATTAATAAAAATAAAAAAAAAATAAAAAAAAATTTTTTTCACCTCACAAGCTCGAAAAGATTATGTTTATCCGTTCATGTGACATTGACATTTCATTCGTCTCGGTCTAGCTTTACACCATCAAACTTGGCCGTGGAGTAAGAGGAGATGGCATAATCGGCTTGTTTCTATAGAAAATTGTGTCACCGACAAAGGGGGTGGGGGACGGGTGAGGGGAGACAAAAAGCATTAGGGGAGCGTGTAATTTCTCTATGGTATACAACAACCGCAGTACAAACTAGTGCCCACTTGGTGGTTACTGTGCACACTTTGTTACACCAAGCGTGCAATTTCTCTATGGGTAAAACGCAAAATCAGTTTACTCTAGAGTAACCGGCGACTTAATCAAAGAATAAAATTTACTCGCGTTTGGTCGAATCAGGCCTAAAAATACTTCAATAACTTAGCTTTACATTTTTTTTTCAATTCGTTCTCCATTTCGTCTTCTTATTTCAGGGCTCAGAGACCAAGTAAGGTGACAGCGTACGGTTTCGTCGATTTCGATCTATTTCTGTATTCAACGGTTTGTTTACATATTTACTAATTTCATACAAATAGTTGTTTTGAGACTGCGGTTTTTTTATGGAAGGTTTATGTGTCTCTTTTATGTTCCTTTTTTTTCAATAGCACGCCATATATTTTCAAATTTATTCCTTTTTATTATATCTCGAGTTTAGAGATATACAATCATGGTAGTAACAAGTTTTATTTTTTTACTTTATTCTGAACTAAAATATTTAAGTTTGGTTGAAGGCATCGCCAAAAAATAGGCAAAAATAAAAGCGCCAACTTCCATACAAAAACTAGCATTTTCTTTTAAAATAATATCATGATCGCTATAAAATTAATTTATTCTCAATTTGAATTATTACAGATATTGAGTACTGCATGGTCCTACCTCACTTTTCTGAACAATGTGTACGAAGAGTGAAGACCGTTAATAAAGTACTTACAGCAAAACATTTACAGAACAGCAGGCAGCAGATGATGTTTTTTTGTAGTTTTTGTACTCTCAGGTGTTCTCCCGAAGTAAAAGTTGTTCGATTTGATGTGTAGAGTCTATATTAGTTTAAAATATGGAAGATAATTAAAAGTTCATGTTGTTAAAAGTACAGTACTTATTTATTGCATTGTTTATTTTTAAATTCTATAATAAATAGAAGTAAGTACCTTTATTCAATTCATTCATTTTGTCCCAGATTGTTCGGGGCGACGAAACCTAAATCCTTCATGATTCAGTAAGTGGACGTGTTTATACATAGGCGTGTTTGTACTGTGACCACTCGATTGTCCATTAAAAAGAGGACATTTTTTTTTAACTTAATGTCATTGACCTCTTATATAACAGAAGTAGACACACAATCAGCGGTCCAAAAATGGCACATTCAAAAGAGCTCGGAAATTACGTTTCCGAGCTCTTTTAGTACTACGCCGACTCTCCGACTGTAAACATACATAATACGACTAAGTTTAATAATCAAATATGACGTATTAGTATCACCTTACAGCATTCATACTTATTTTGTGTGGCTTATAATTTGCCGCTGTTCTGGAGTGCGATTTTTGAAAGTCACACTTTTAAATCAGCAGTAGGAAAGAAGCATTCGAAAGATTTCCATACAAATTTTGACATTTTCTACTGCAGATTTGAACGTGTGACTTTCAAAAATACTACTCTTGTCATCGTGTGATAGAAGACATCTTGTTCCTTTTTCAAAATGCCGTTTTAGAAATAAAATTTATTTTAAAGACATGTAAGAAGTATTTACAACTTTATACCTGGAGTATAAGGTATATGTTCCATTGATACGTATTACGCGAAAAGATTACAGAAAAAAGGCTAGTGATTGAAAACTTTTTGCAGAAGTTTATTAACTGAAAAGATAAAAACAAGCTCCTTAAATCAGCTATAATAACTTTGCTTGGGCAAATTAAAACAATTTGAATGTTATTCCTTATTAGGTAGGTATCGCAAACGGGGACAAAGAAAAATTACCTATTTGTTGGTTATTGGTTTGTCCCCGCCTGCAATACCTACCTAATAAGTAATAACATTCAAATTGTATTAATTTGCTCAAGCAAAGTTATTATAGCTGATTTAAGGAGCTTGTTTTTATCTTTTCAGTTAATAGTTTTTTATGCAGTCGGGTTTTTTGTTTTTCTAAATAATTTAGTTTATTTCATACTTTTTAGTCTTGTGTCAAAATGGTTGCATAAAAATACTATAATATATATATAATTGGAATCTGCTCTTCACCAGCTTTCATTTGATACCCTTATTGTATTTTTTTACGAAAAAATTGTTATTCTCCCCCCTCTCTTTTTTAATTCGCATACGCCACATTAAAATAATGTACCCTATGTCACTCTCACGATTTTTACGAATCTAACGACACCTCCTATGTTAAAATCCATCAAGCCGTTTAGGCTGTAGGGCGTGCCACAGAAATAGACATACAAACATACATACATACATACATACATACATACATACGCTCGAAAAACATAACCCTCCTTCTGTCGCAGTCGGGTAAAAAAGTATTATCAATTCGGACACAAAAATTAGCTAAGATTTTGTATGAGACTGTGAGTCTATAGTATTTCTGGTCAATGCTTAATGTTTAGGTATGTACTTATAGAATTGAATTTTTTTTTATTTAGGATATTTTTTAATAATTATTAATTAATTCAAAATATTCATACTTTATTAGAATTATCAGCATAAAGAAGTATCAGAATATTAAGAAGGACCCTATATAAAAAACAGATCAATCTGACTCCATGCCGTAAGTTGTGAGGTCCGGATAGAACCTAGACCTAGCTCTGGACTTTCACTAGTAAATACTTTCTATCCAGACCTCACAACTTACGGCATAAAGACAGATAGGCTCTCCCTACATACTACAAAGTTGCATTTAATTAGCTCAGGTGTAGGTACCTATACTACATGTCCATTGATCATTTTTCTCACCTCCGGACGGAAAGCGTCAATTGTCGTCCCGCTGCGCTAAACGAAGTTGTCGCTTTCCACCTCCGTCGAGGAGAAAAATAGTATACTAACCTCGGACAGTAAATAAGAAAGCCTCTTTCCTGTCCTCGGTGTGTAATCTACTATTAACAAACAAACAAACTACCTGTAGTACGTGTAAGAAATATGGAAATGGCATCATATTTTGAAATTTATTTGGTACTTGGATAAATCAACATACATACATACATATGCTCACGCCTATGTCCCACTACTGGGGTAGGCAGAGACAATAGATCGCCACATGCTACGATTCCGACACGCATATATCTCGCCTCCTCAACATTCATAAGTCTCTTCATACATGCTCGTCGGTTCCGGGTACATTTTATTTGGCCCTTCTTCAGTACGCATCCTATTTGGTCAGCGTACGTGCGCCTAGGGCGACCCCTTTCAACCATTCCATTCACACTTTCCTTGTAGATTTCATAAGTTTGGTCAAATCCGGCCTAAATGTTTCTATAACCTTCAAGAATATTTTGAACACAAAGAATAGGATAGTTTTATATACCTACACTAAAATGTTTCAATTTCTATTTACATAATAATTAAAGATTTTTTTGTATTTCGATTTGTTTATTAGTTTTATATCTTCTATATATACTATATCTTCTATATATCTTATAGGTGGTGTAACTAGGCTGGATCATGTCAGAAACACACACATAAGAGGCACATTCAAAGTGAGACCTATCCCAGATAAATTACAGGAGAGCCGTCTGCTGTGGTAAGGACACGTTATGAGGCGACCATCCGACCACATGACCAGAAAAGTGCTAGATATCGAGACTGAACCCCGAGGGCGAGGAAGACCCCGAATTACATGGATGTCCTTAGTAAATAAGAACCTCAAAGAAGCCCAAGTCAAAAAAGAGACGACCCAGGACCGAGCTGCCTGGAGACGTATGACACGGAGGGCCGACCCCAAATAAAATGGGAAAGGGTCAGGCAAAGAAGAAGATTTTTTTATTCGTTTTAAGATATTGCGTGGTGTCCTTCCAAAGTTTATGTGTGCTGTACCTACAGTATCTTAAAGATCTTATGTAACCAAAAAATTTAATAAATTATATGATTATACAAGGTGTTACAAAACTACAAATAAACCTTTAAGGGGGTGGTGTAGACCATCAAACTGAACAACTTTCACTATGGGACCAATATCGAAATCGCGAAAAAAAAAAATTATGTTCTATACTCTACAAATCGACTAGAGCTAAAATATGTATGAGATTTAAATTTTTTTTTTTCGCGATTTTGATGTTGGTCCCATAGAGAAAGTTGTTCAGTTTGACGGTCTAAACAACCCCCTTAAGAGTTTTAAAAATTTATTCTTACTTATGAAACACCTTGTATAAATAACTAGTGTTTTCCCGCGACTTCGTCCGCACAAATTATATACTAGATTTTAAGTCAGATCATAAGCTATCAAACAAAAAAAGTTTCAACAAAATCGGTTCAGTAGTTTTTGCGTGATGCGCGAACAAACAAACAAACTAACAATTTTGTCAAAAGATGGCGCTGCACGTTTTTAAATCGCGCTATCGATATGTTATTTGACTTTATATGAAGTGAACCGCTACTTTTTTAATCCTCATGATTTTACGGTTTTATAATAGTTAAGATTGTTCAAGTGGGTCATATTTATCGAAATTTTACCTATTATTCCAAATTAAATTTTTTCCTTATTCCGAATTTCCCACGTTTGGTTCAATTTTATTCTGACATAATTATTCAAGATCTTTATGAAATCTCATTTTATTACCAAGTAGAATTTTTAAAAAAAGGTTTTAATTATTTTTTTCGGAAATTTAAATTTTTCTTTAAAAACAAAAATTTCGTATTTTGTATCCAAAATTGACTCTTTAATTTCTCGGATGAATAATTGGTAGGTATCAGTGAAACTGGTAAACATTTTTTTAACTTTATACAGCTTTTGTTTAGGGTTATCAAAAATAGATCGAGATAAAGAAAGAGTAACAGCAAACTGAGTCGACAGCGTTTGAACGCCCAATACCTATCTGGCCTAACATTTTCATCTTGTTTCTATGCATAAAATTTTGTAGCGCTGTTATAAACGTCCAGAGGCTTTAAAATTGTATGTCTCTTAAATATACACCCAGTAACACCATCATGGCTAAATGCCGTTTTGATCTATCTATACATATCTAGTAAAACTGTTACCTGACTGCGTGACTGAAAACGCAAAGTCTAATCTTAACCACAGAAGAAAAAACATGAAATCGCCGGAAAAACCATATTGAAAATTATACGTTTCCTTGAACACACACAGACAAAAAAAATTCCCGACTATTCACAGAAAATCACTATACGTCTGTGTTTTCCGTATTAAAACGAGAGTTTTAGTAAGCACTCAGCAGAGGGTAAGAGAAGTTTATTCCGAGAGCGCAAATGCGCGCTGTATACAAACGTAGTCTGGTGATATTTTCAATACTATCCAATTAAAGTCAATGATTTTTTTCAGAAACAATCTAGAAACAAATCTCTATGTTCGTATGCAGTTAGATTTTTGTTAAAACATGCAGTTTTAATGCTAGGATTAATTAAAGATTTGTATGGAAATCTATGAAGCATTGTAACTTTAAAACTATACATTTTAACGAAAATCTGACTTCATACGAACGTAGATATTAGTTTTTAGATTATTTCTAAAAAATGTCATAGACTTTATTTGGATAGTATTGAAAATATCACCACACTACGTTTGTATGGAGCGCGCCAACGGTAGTATCTTTTTTTTTTTTTTTTTTTCTACGATCAGTCCTTGGACTATAAGTAGATTTGTTTTTTGGTTTGAGTGGCGTTGGTAGAGTGTGCCCCCAGTGGGGACAGCACCTCTGTTTTTACAGCACGACACTACTCGCGGTCGTGTAACTCCTGGAACGGTAATATAAAGCAGAATATTTAATTTTATTCAGCAAATGTAAATAGTCTGAGTCAGTTCCGGCACACTAAACTAACCTAACCTGACCCGATGAAGTCGGGTGCTCTGAGTCTATTCATAGGATAGGATGTAAGTGGGCTCACTCACTCGCTTCGTTGGCCTTCGCTGCACTCGCTTGCGAGATCCCCGCTCCGCTCCAGCTTCGCACGCTCGTCCGATCAGTACCTCCTCGTGAGCTTCTAAATCCGCCTTTTTGGAATACAGGGGTATACTCTACGGGTAGTACAGACAAGGCTGCGTGGAATTGGTGTGCTCTGAGTCGGTTCTAGGACAAAGTTTAACATAACCCAGTGATGAGGGATGCTTTGAGTCGTCGGTTCCAGGACAAAATTTAACCCCTAAAACATAACTATCAGGATAAACTGCTTCTAAAAATGTTTTCTCTCCAGACCAATTGAAGATTTCATGAAATCTTGCTGACCAAGTAATTATTTTGCAGCACAAGCTGACTGCATATTAGTTAGTTATTCTTGTTGACCATTTTTAAGATTGTTTGCAGAACAAGGGTTGCATGCTGATTTAATTTTTTGCAAGCAAATTTCTTTGTATGCTGTCCAAACTCCAAATTATTTAACGGCAGATTTTTGTTGGTAAACCTTTAATAACGGAAAACCAAACCATTTAATTTCTTCTTTTTTGGAATTGATTGACTTCATAGTGTGACTGTAAACACTTGGAATGATAAATTATAAAGATTGGTTGATTGATATAACAATTGAATGGTATACCTACACGTGTCCTGCATTGGGAAACGCCTTGTGTTTGTAATATGCATTTAATCTACGTACATACACAATATACACAATAAACCTGCATTGTATAGTATCAATAACTATTAATAATTATATAGACTGTGTGTATTAATTACCTACTAACATAAACATTAACATAACCTTAGCTTCAGAATTTATATTGTAAAAGTGAAGTCGTGTGAGGTGATTATATTTATAAATAACAACACAGGCTCTTTTCATTTATCAATAACATAATTTGCAGTGTATGATAACACTATATTCAACACAATACTTAAGTCGTATGTTGTAGAGTTTCTGGCCGCATCTTCTCTACAGCGACAACACGTTCCGACGGGGTGGTTTCTTCAAAAAGTTTCGACGCTCAATAAGTGAGCTACAAGTTGATTCAATTATTTTCAGTTTAAGTTTGTAGTTAAAAACTTAATTTTGCTACTAACTCCGCCCGTGCGACGAAGTTTAAGATTCTACGTGTAAACCAAGGGCATCGCCAAGTTTACATACTTTTTGGGGTGCTTCAGACCATCAAACTGAAGAACTTGTAATGTATAACGAATTTAGAAATCGCGAAAAAAAATCAGCTGTTCCATACATTTTGGTCAAGTAGCTTGACATCTTCTATGGAATAGCTGATTTATTTTTCAAGATTTCGTTGTTGTTTCCATAGTGAAAGTTGTTCAGTTTGATGGTCTTTACTGAAGCACCCTGTTCGATATGTAACGCATTTAATTTTACACCTTGCACACAAAATTAACGTAAAGTTGGCGATGCGTATATAGGTTGAATAACGTCCCGCTTATATTTGTTTAGATTATCGCCGTGCATATGTACTTTAACCCTTAACGTGGCAACTATTATATTTATGTTGGTATCTACGATGAATGTGCGGTTTTTATTTAAATTCCTCATCCTCATCCTCATCCTCCTCGTCAAAATTAAAAATCAATATCTCGTAGTTTAGTTTAGAGACATTACAATGGTCCGTATATTATGGTCGCGTATGGCGCGTGGCACCGGTCAGAATTTAGCCGTTTTCTTTGAAAAATCACAGACTTAAAAAGAAGAACCAGACGGAATGTCATCTAATCATGAGTGAAGCACCCATTTCTTTTGTGTGCGTGCTGTCACGCGGTACATAAGGTGACGGGTTGTCGGACCTGCGCCTAGAGCTAGTGCATCTGTGTGAGTGTAGGTCCCTTGTAGAACAAACGAGATTGTATTACCTTGCATGCTTCACATCTTTTTAGTGCAATACTCGGTCCGTATTTCTTTCAGGTCCGTGTGAAAAATTAGATGATTTTTTAAGAATTTTGAAAGAATAAGAAAACCATTTTATTCTACGTAGTACGTACGAGTATGTTCTGTGAAGTACTATATTGTAAATTTTCATTTTCTTCCAATCAACAATGTACCTAAGAGTCAAATGGTTACAAGTGGAAAAAAAGGGGCGAGTTTAGAGACCTTTTTCTTCAGTATTGTTAATTAAAATAAATTTCGAGTAAAACCAAATCACTTCTCCTCCGCCCTGTAATTGTTCAGTTTTGTGTCCTGCGTAAAAAGTGCCATAGCTAATGTATAAAATGGTTACAAAGTTACCCAATTTCATGGTATAACCAGGAATTCTTGTAGTCCCTTAATGTTACTTATTAGCAGGAACTCGTACCTACATGCAGACACATCCACATTTAATTTGAACAATAATCCGTATAACAAAAAATTCCGATAGCACCGGAATGCTTCCGGTACTTCTGTGCTATGTTCGGTGTTTAGTGGTATTTCATCTCGAGCGTTTCTGTGCTTCGGAAGGCACGTTAAGCAGTTGGCCTCGGATAGTTCTGTCAGATGGCGTTGTAACTATTCGTGAAGCCAGGTCAGAGGCCTATTGGCGGCTTGAAAGTTCTCTGACAGCAAGGTGACCACTAACTTGCCTCCACCAACCCGCACTGGGCCGGCGTGGTGGAGTAGGTATGGTCCGCTCCCTCTCACACTTATTCGTGAGAGGAGGCCTTTGCCCTGGAGTGGGATTCTACAGACTATAACTTACAAGTCGTCCGACTATCGGACGACTTGACAGTTCGGGGGCTGTTGTTAATCGTCCGTTATACGGAAGAATAATATAAATTAGTCGTCCGACTATCGGATAAATGACATAAATTATAATATAATTTAATTATAGTCATCCGCGAATCCAGTGACCATGACTCTTATTTCAAAATGTTGGAAACAGTAGCGATTCGGTTCTGGCACTCGCCGACCGCTACCGCGCGGCACGCTCACGCTCGTTCGGCTCGTGCGCTGTGGTCAACATAATCCTAACATGCTCGTCGCTTCGCTCCTCGCTAACCTAACCGACAGAATCGGATAATATGTTGTTGTAAAGTCCGTGGCTGACTTAGGAAATTACATGGTGATGTTTAAATCAACGTACATAGTCGGACGACTAGGCGATAGTAGACGAAAACTTTATTATCCGTCTATCGAACGTATATCGAACAACTAGCAACAGCCCCTCGAAGTGTCTAGTCTTATCTTATTTGTCCGTTTATCGGACGACTAGACTTTATTTTATTCGTCCGTTTATTGGACGACTAGCAACAGCCTGCTATGTTCGCCTTAATAGAAAATTATGTTTCTTTATCAAGTATACATTCTATTACGAACATTAATATTAAAATTCCTCGATTTTTGTAAAGTATGTCTGATATATTAATTCCCTTTGCCATGTTAAGGGTTAACAACGAGTATGAACCGCTATATCTACTGACAACACTTCCTGTTCACTTTATTCAGTTCTCGACTCCCTGAAAGTTGGATACCTACTACCAGCTAACAATAATTTTTAACTACATTTTTATGCGAAAATTGTAAAACCATTCCATCTTGAAAATAAGTCATTTTGTTCAACTTTAGATTTTAATGTTCTTGATTCGACAGCATTAAAATACAAGAAAAAGATAATGGCGGAGACTGAAAAACTCTTAATTCACAAAACTTTTAAAAAATGTGGTTATATGTATCGATGGGTCGGAATGAATGTAGAAAGTAAAAAACGGACGGGATGTGAAAATATAAAGTACAAAATGTTATATACTTTTAATGTTTTGATAGTATGCAAAGATATTGTTTGTTGTACAATGGGATGTCTAGAAGACGCAAAAATCAATAAAAATGTAGACGCTTTTGCATATACCATCCCTGGAGTTATTATTATGTTTCTGGGTCATTGTAAAACTGTCTGGTTCATGGTATTTGAGAACGATGTCAATAACATCAGAGCGTCTTTGAAAAAGTTGGAGACGATAGAAAACAGACGTGAAAGTGATTTTAAAAGGGCAAATATAATAAAGAAAGAAATAAAATTTTTGCACAAGTTTTTGAAATTGTACACTTATTTACATACATTGCTGATCATATCCTTTTCACTGGCGCCGTTAATTAAGACGCTAGTGAATTATTTAAAAACGAATGAAATCCTTTTGGTGCTACCATTATTTACAGCATGCCCTTCCAATGCCACAGACTTGAAATACTGGCCATTTATGTTTATTATCATGTCGTATTCAGGTAGGCAATAAATGTTTCTTGAATTTTGTTAGTAAAAAATAATGTGCTTTTGGATTTTGTTTCTGTAAAAGCCCGAAGTACGGTAAATCGGAGTGCCAGTGCACTTCTGGGTAAGCTCGCTACATCTTCGACCCCGTCTTTGTCCTGAGGACTAGATAGAGGTCAAGAGCAATCCCATCAATAATAAAAAAAAACCTTAGATTTTCTGGTAAAACCTAATATTAACCAGTGTTTATAATTATGTTATGATTTTAATTTAATTTCAGGGATGATAACAAACTTTGAATGTTGCGGTTCGGACTGTTTCTTCTTTATAACCAGCACTTATATAAGAATTCAGTTTCTTTTACTGAATTATGAAATTGATAATATTATCGGTCCGAATGAAACAAATGAGAAGTTTTACCAAAATGTTCAGTTTAATGACGAACTTAATAAGCTGATAAGACGGCATCAAGAAATACATAGGTATTTGTTTAGGTTCATTGTTTATGTCGATTTATTTTTAAGGCCTAAGCCCTAATGATCTTTATTTATTACATTTTCAGATTGGTGAAACTTCTTGAAAAACTTTACACGGCTTCAAATCTTTTCAATATTGGTTGTAGTTCAATGATAATCTGTTTCGTTGCATTTAATATCATGGTAAGTAGGTAGGTACCAAAGATTTTTTTTGGTCGCTGGAGCGCAGCAAAAACCAAATAAAATATTTGGTAAGTACATTATACAAGTATGTCAATCTACCGAGCCTCCAGTGGTGCATTCAATCGTATTTTTTTTATTTCTACTATACAACATTTCCGAGCAACAAAAATGTTACATTGGTAGTCATTGTTGGTTTTCAATGTAAACAGACAGGGTATAGCCGGCCAAATAAAGTCACAAAACAAAAATTTGGGTCAGGGGTATCCGCATCACCCCCAAATTATGTTCCCCGACTTCATACATAGGTATAGTTTTCGAGTAATGATTTTTTTTTCCAGATTTTGTGAGGAATTCCGACAAAACCAAAATTTTCAAAAAAAAAGTTGAATACTTTTAAAAGATTTTTTTTAACGGAATCTACATGTTTACTTTTATGCATAACATAATCAGCATCGTAACTTAGATAAAAGTTATGAAAATGTTGGTCTAACTTAAGTTAAAAATTTACGTTCCTTGAATTATAACTTAGAGGTATTATGAGTTATGGCTAGAAATCTAAAATTAAATATTAATAGAAGATTGACACACAATTTCTTACGAAAGTGTAGAAAGTGTATTGCTTGCTGCTGAAGATGTCCACTGTGAAAACTTATTTAAAATAATTTTTTTTTTACCTTATCATCTACTACTTTAGGTGTCTACTACACACCCGTTTCCACCTAATTTGTTTTGTATATTTCTGCTTTGCTTATTTTATGCTTTGCTTTGTGACTGCAGTACTTAAGTGTTTTTACAAAAATTTAGCCACATCTATTTCAGCCACAATTCGTATATCATCATCATCATCACAGCCTATAAAACGTCCCACTGCAGGGCACAGGCCTACCCTCAGGGAGGGTGTTTGGGTGTTCGTATTTCTTCGTGTATGATTCATTAATAATATTTACATTTTCAGACCATTCAAGACCAAATGAGTTTTTTCATGGTTCTTTTATTCACTTGTTCGTTACAAACATTTGCATTATGCCTCTTTGGAGATATGTTGAAAACTTCTGTTAGTATGTTTACAGTACCTACTAAACATTTAAATTATGCGACTCGATAATCTTCTTTTCTCAGAAATACATAAACAGTAGGTACCATAAAGTTATTATACCTTACAGGAATAGAGGCAGTGACATGAGTTGTCAAATGAAACCGTTTTTGGATGTTTTCAGGTGACTGTCTATAATTCTGAGTCTAACGTGAAATCGTGGATAAATTAATGAAGTAGTGTCCGTATATTTCACAAAATTATCTACGATTTCACTTTAGATTCCCAATTATTCACGGAAACCGAATTGTAAAAATTGATTAGTGACTAGAAAACGGTTCTATTGCCACTCGTCACGTATCTCTTTCTATTATACAGTGGTGCCGCTAGGTACATCTCGCTCTCTCAGCTGTATGTTCCTATATTCCTGGTATAATACCTCTATGGTAGGTACATACGAATTATGTAAAAAAATAATGACCGGCCGTCAACCGCGCCTCGTGTATAGTTTCCTCCGATGGGACAGTTCGTAACTACAATAGACACCGTTGTTCAGTTTGATGGTGATGATGATGATGATAATCTCTTTAAAATAATTTCAACTAATTTTGTTAGTCAGATCAAATCAATCATCAATATCCATATTTTTTATATACGGGTATAACAAAACACCTAAGGGGGTGAAACTGAACTACTTTCACTATGGAGCCAGGGGTGCGATTTTTGAATGTCATCGGTGAGCTTGAACGGTTTTTAAATCTCATACCAAAACGTTCTCATGCATCTTTCTAGTGCCTATATTTTGACTTTCAAAAATATCACTCCTGAATTATGATTTTTGGAAATCAAATCAGCAGTAGAAAGATGCGTATCTACGTAGTAATTTTGACATTTACAACTGCTGAGCTCACCGAATGAGATTCAAAAATCGCACTCCAGGAGACAAATTCGAGATCGGGATATATTTTCTCCTCGTAAATATGTATATTTTGTATAATTTAAAAACTGTAATACACATTTCAGAGCATGAAAGTGAGTGACGCTGTATATAACTGCAGATGGTACTTAGCTGATGCTTCAATAACGAGGAAACTATCTATCATACAAGTCAGGTAATTTTCTAACTCCGTCCGTTTAATTAAAATTTTTTTGACAACAACGCTAACTATGTAACCTAGTTAATCATCAAAATAGGTAATAATCCGTAGAAAGAGAAGGTACTAGCTAGAAGGAAGCAAGTGTCTTGTCATATTCACGCAGTAAGAGATGCACATAGCAAATTCGCTCTATGGTTAAAAAAGGAGATCGCTACTTATTGCTGTCCTTATCGACGTAACCACTTTTTTGTTTTACGACGGCTGTCTGACTCCGGAGTCAGACATCTTTCTTCATACAAATTGTATAGGATTTTATGACAATCGCTAACTCTTACGCGGTTACACTGATGTTCCGTCTACCAGCGTAAGCGAACAATTTTTAGTCTATGTAATAATCAAAATAGGGTGAAATCCAAGGATCTTAGAATAAAAAAGGATGCCACTCTTCCTTACAAGCATGGAAACAAGAAAATTGGCCATGGCGGTCGGTAATAGTCAATCTTCTTTCGTAAGTCTCCGTCGTCGATATTTTTAACGTTTTTGCATAGACGAAAAAATTTTCGCTTACGCTAGTAGACCGAATATCAGTGTAACCGGGTATGAGATAGCGAATTATATGAAGTGACATCTCGGAGTCAGGTGGTTGTCCCATACAATTTATATGAAGTGACATTTTGGAGTCAGATGGCCGAAGTACAAAAAAGTGGATACGTCGATAAGGACAGCAATAAGTAGCGGTCTCCTTTTTCAACTAGAGCGAATTTGCTATGTGCATCTCTTACTGCTATAAGACAAGACACGTACTTCCTTGTAGTGCCTTCTCTTTCTACGCGTTTTTGTGTTCCTTTCTATCAAATAAGGTCGTCATGTATGACAGTGACGGAGCTAAAATTTTTATCGTTGGATTAGAAAGAGGCACAAAATCGTGACAACAACGACGGGAATTTACGAAAGAAGAACGATCATTAACAAAACCACCAAGTAGTATTATTGTGTTTTACCACTTGTTACGCAGTCTGTACTCCAAGGTATAGAGTAGACAATACCTATGCCAGTTTCCTGGTGAAATCAAATATGCTGACTGATCCTGGAAAGCAGTAATAAGCGGATCCCTGAGCAATACTGTATTTGTCAGTACGAAAAACAAAAAAAATATATCATAAATGGCCTTTTTGAAAACAAGATGTTCAAATGAAACTTCAATCGACTAGAAAACAAAATAGTTATTAAACGCTTGAAAAATATTCTCAATCATCTTCCATATATCTTTCAAGGAAAATGTATGTCTGTATCATAGAGAAATTACTTAGGTAGGGTATCACTTCTATAGTATATTATATGCCTCTCGCTCTAATCGTAAATTTTGAACAATTAAGTTTCGGTGATTTTTGAAAAATAGTGTTAAATTTTATATTGATGTCTCTGTATGAATTGCAAAAAAAATGTAATTTGTTTCTTTAATAGTGTTAAAAAAATCAAAAAGATTAAAAAATTTCATCATCCCTGTTCTGATAAAAACCCGTTAAAAATTTTTAATAATAATACTTAATCTAGATTAAATAATAAAAACTGAAGTTGCATTGTTATTGAGTTATTTTTGTATTTCCATTTCTTTAATTCATTTTCAATTTAGTCTTCTTATTTCAGGGCTCAGACACCAAGTAAGGTGACAGCGTACGGTTTCGTAGATTTCGATCTAATTCTGTTTTCAACGGTTTGTTTACATACTTACTAATTTTCATACAAACCGAAGTATTGACAAAAGACATCATCGGCGATTCATACATTTCTGGTCTAAATGCAGGCACTTTCAAGTGCCAGCCAACAAAAACTAATGCTAATTATGAAAGAACTTGTCCTGTTTGGCATGAAAGCTATAGCTGTAAGTTTTATTTAATCAAAAATGTATGAAAAGGCAGATTTTTCAACGAAAATGGCCCTACGGCTTTGGTGCCTATAAAAATGCTGCCACGGACTAGTTCTAATAGAATAAAGCTTTAGCTAGGTAATTTTCTCGGAAATGTATGAAAAGGTAGATTTTTCGGACCTAAATAAAAGCAATGGACCTACAGCTTTGGTGCCATAATAATAAATGTTTAGACGAAAAAGACCTAACAGAATATCGCGTTCTTTTTTTGGCCGGCATTTTCACATTTTGGACCAAATCCGATGATGTCTTTTATCATGGTCGTCATAAAAATTTGTTGTTTTTAATTTGAATTGTTACAGATATTGAGTACTTCATGGTCATACTTCACGTTTCTGAACAATGTGTACGGAGAACGTTAATAAAGAACTTATTATAGATAGCATAACGTACGCATACAGTGTGTAAGTGACAGCCTAGCAGGCTAGCAAATACTGAAACGATGAACTCCGATCCGACATCAAACTGAACAACTTTCACTATGGAGCCTAACTCAGGAGACGCGAAAAAAATCAGCTGTTCCATACAAAACTGCTGTGCCTACCCGACTATAATGTATGGGAGCGCAGATTTTTTTTGCATTTCCTGTGGTAGGCTCCATAGTGAACGTTGTTCAGTTCAGTTTTATGTTCTGAGTTCACCGTTTCAGTATTTGCTAGGCTATCACTTCATCATATCAGCCAATAAACGTCCACTGCTGGACTTAGGCCTCCCCAAAAAATGGGGGGATTTGCCATAATCGCCACGCTTGGCAAGCGGGTTGGCGATTGCGGTTGGATTGAATGTGTGTACTCAGATGCTGCTGCCCATCCTCCAGTAGATCCCTTAGTCGCCTTTTACGACACCCACGGGAGGAAATGGGATGGTGCTATTCTTAGCCGACACCACACGGGCTGTCACTTACACCCTTTATAACATAATATACTTACGACTAGGTATATGCCTTTAGAGGGTACTCAGAGGTACCCATCTAAAACATAAATCTTTATAGGTACTAAACTGCAATGTCTTATTCACTTAAGTGCACGGAACAGCAACAGCTCATGTTTTTTTGCACTCTCACGTATTATCCCGTACTAAAAGTTGTTCAGTTTGATGTGTAGAGTCAATCTTAGATTAAAATATTGAAGATAATTAAAAGTTCATGTTGTAAAGGTGGCATTTTAATTAATTTCCTTTTTATCTGTGTATGTAGCGTAAATAGAAGTACCTATATTCAATTAATAATAATAATAATAACCCTGCGGGGGCAGCTTGTGGCGAGCTGACGGTGAGTGGCGACAACGCGGACCCCTATCCAGGGGGACCATACAGACATGCGCTCACACACACACACCCACACAGACAGTAACACACCCCCCTACCTCTGGCTTGCCTTCATTGGCCGTCCAGAGTGGAATCGCAAGAGCAGAACCTATGCTCCAGGTTGGAAGTGTATTGCACGTAATGGCGTAATAACGGGGAAACCCGCTCACGGGGGTAAACCCCGCGATGGTGAAACCGGTGCCGCACCTCTCGACAACCTTTAGCCGCTCAATGCGATCGCATCCTTGTGCGTGCGGCCGTTTTATGGGGCCCACTCGACGAGTCGGCGAGTCACCGCCTTCCCTATTTACAATTTCGAGACTAGTTGACATGGCAGGCGCCCGTTAGTCTCCTCCTATAGCCCAGTATCCATCCATCCAACTTTCACCTCCATAGCCCAAGACCTTATTTTTCCATCGCGGCCATAGCGCCGCACTCCAATAGTCTTTGCACCTGGCGGGGACCATCCCCGGGTGTATCATGTTGTGCGCTCGGAGATGGTATCCGCCATATGTATCCCTTACATTTAGATTAACTTGTCTTTTGAACGGGCCTCTACATGTCGGCTTCGGCTCCATGCACGCCTTCCAAAGGTCCGGGACTTAATTGCCCGTGATGACGGAACGTAAGACATATAATAATAATAATAAATAAGAGGATTACAATATGCCTTATAATTAACTTCATTAATTTTTGTCCCAGCTAAAAGCTAAAAGTCACCCAAAGGGCTGGGAATTTTCTTGCGGGATTAAATCAGAAACGAAAAGTCGCAAGGAAACCAGGGTAGTCGACGTAGCCCGTAGAAATGCTAAATGGGCTGGGCACATTGCTTGCAGAACAGATTGCTGATAGGTAGGTGGACCGACAAACTGGTGAAGGTAGCACTGCGACTCAATTAAATGAGTAAGTACACAATATGAGTAGCTGCAACAGTATGCTTAAAATTAACAATTAAAAAAAAAAATTATGCAATAATTTTAAAAGACCAAACATCTAGAACCGAAAAAAAAAAGTTATATGGTTATGCTACAAGTTAAATTATTACAGCATTTTGCTGTTATAAATAATATTATATATTGTATTATAAATAATACAATGATACTTAATAGATATAGGTACAAATTATGTACCGTGTTGAGAAGAGGAGAGGAGAATTAATTGTATGGACACATCTTTTAAAAGTGTTTAATCTGTTATTAAAAACATCAAGTTGTGTTTATGTGTTTAAGAAATTTATTTCCCATATGATTTTGTAATCATATGGGAAATACGTCATAATAAGTGAATCATAAGTGATTTGTATCACTTATAATATGAGAAACTTAAAATCTACTCTTTAATTATACTTCATCGTTACATCCTCTTCTTTTTTTTTCCTTGTTGCATGAGAAATTATACCTACATTAACAAATGGTTTCTTCCATTGTAATTGTTAGGCTATTTAAATTTCACAAGGCGCTGAACATCTACATTTGTGAATAAATCTCGAGGATGTTACGATGAAGTAAAATTAATAATTAAACAATACTTACCTGTGTGAAGTTTGACCATAATTATATGAGTCATTACTTCCGAAGGGATTTATAACCCCCCCATTACCCAGATTGCTTGATGTAGGTATCAAATAAAATTACCCAGAATGTCGTGAAATGGAATGGAAATTGCTCTAAAAAGAATGTCAGTTCATGCGCGGGGTGATGCGCAGGGCATACGGTAGGATGCGTTCCGTTTTTTGCTTTTTTAGCTCTGAAATTTGTGCGATGCCTAGTACGATAAAGAGTGTAAAGCCCGACCAGAAATATAAAAAACCTCGCCATGTTGCGGAAAATCATTGGGACTAATTTTTGTACTTGGAACACTAACATTTCTATTCTATTTTTAAGGTTATGGCATCCATCTTGGTGTAGATGATTTAGCCAATGTCGAGTTTTTGTAGCAAAAGTGCTTGACGTTGTACGGTTATATTGATATTTTGGTGACTTCAAGGGTTGTTCTTATAAAAGAACAATATCCTGAGCCACCACTGGAATTCCGCTGTAGGCTGGGGATGGGACAACCGACAAGCGACCGCCCAATAGCAGACCCACAACGCAACTCCGAACACTAACATTAAAGGTGACAGTCGATTGCAGCGCCCCCAAACCAGGTTTTTTATATTCCTGGTCAGGCTTTACTACATTAGTGAATATAAATCCCTTCCGATGTATATAATTATGGTCAAACTTCACACAGGTAAGTTTGTATAACATAGTGCAAACATACATCAAAATTGAAGGTAATTCAACAATATTAAACACGGGCACATAGTAGGTAATAACTAATAGTATTTCTACATAACACGGGGCAAAGTTACACTCTGAGGCCGGATCAACAAAACATTAAGTTAATCGGTAGATAACGGTAATCAAGCGTTTAGCCAGTCTAGCATTAAGAATTCATTAAAACGTGGTGTTTCAAAGCTTTTTTGAAAAGTGTAATTGATTTTATATCTTTGATATCTTCTGTTAATATTATATATCCATGATTGGTTCTTGGTACGTACAACATTAGATCGTTAGCTCGTCTTAATATTCTTTTCTGTATTTGCGACTTTTTGGTGAAGGAAATACGACAGTGAATATCCTTGTTAAGTATTTTGCGTATCAAAATACAGGTTTTATAGGCATAGAGTTGAGATATATTCATCAGCTTAGTTTGTTTATATACTTTACTAGTCGGAGTTTGATATTTAAGGCGAATTAAAACTTTGACTAGCCGATTATGTGCTGTATTAACTGTTTGCATTGTTGTTTTTGGAGCACTCCCCTATATTTCTGTCAGGTAGTCAAGATAAGGTTTTACAAGTGAGTTATATATATTATGGTATATCCAAGAAGTTTGGAATCCTCTATAGTGGAGCACAGACTGCCTAACAAGAGGGAAAACATGATAATACTCCTTGATGGTCGGTAATGATCGTTCTTCTCCGTAGTGGTTTTTAGTGACAGTAAAACTAGGGCATAGCTCTAGCGATGCTAAACTTATTACCTATGGATGGTGTTCCTCAGGGATCAATTCTGGGTCCCCTCTTGTTTTTGATCTACGTAAATGACATACAAAATTAACAAGGCAAGTTAAATAAAAGCTTGTAAAAAATATTGGTTTGCAAGGACAAATACACTCTATGCCGATGATACGTGTTTATCACCTTTGTCCCTTTCTAATGTATGTCTAGGCATGACGTCACTCAATTTTCGTTCATGTAATTGTGACGTCATTGGAATAGAAAGGGACGCACGTAAAATTGGAAATATCGACGACGGAGACGAACGTCAAATTTTCTTGTATCAATGCTTGTAAGGAGGAGTGCTATCCTTTATGATTTAGATCCATGGGTATATCTTACTTTAATTGGGAGACATCGTTCGATACCACGCAATGCGCAAGTCAGCAACAATATTTTTGAACGATCTTTTCGATAATGTGGTTTCCAGGACAACTGTCAGTCCAATAGCAATCCAAGATATTTTTCGACGTTCGATTTTTCGAGTACTAATTATTATTAATATACAATGGAAGATGGTCATCATTAACTTTTTATTTTTTGTTTTACTTTTTATTTAGTTAGAAAATGTATTGAATCTAAATACTGAAAAAGTCTCTTATGTCAAACCTTTCAAAAATTTTGGATATAACCGGTAAAACCGACACAGGACGATAATTTCCAGGATCCTCTCTCGAGCCATTTTTGAATATAGGAGTGAATTTGTCAATATTAAGTGAATCGGGGAAAGATCCAATGAAAAAACATTTATTTACGCACTGAGTTAGTTCTTCGGATATCAGGTGTTTGACAAATTTTATGAACTTAGTGCATATACAGTCTACACCTGCACTAGTATTACTAGACTATTCACTATCGTATTCACCCTAGTATTCACCTCATCCACAGTGGTCGGATTTATGTAAGATACGTTAAGAGAAGTCTTATCATTTGCGGTATTACTTGCTAGGCCAACATAATGATACTCTTTAGGTATTTGGTTGGCTAGGTAAGTTCCTATGTTTGTAAAGAAGTCATTAAAACATGCGCATATTTTGTTTTTCGTCTGTAATAATACCGGTCTCTGTGTTTAATTTTGAGGGGGTACGGTATTCTTTTACTTTATTATTTTGATAGGGTACTAATAGTCTCCACATTTTTAAAGGTTTCCTTTGACATTCCTTAAAAGCCCCATAGTAATAATTTTTTTTAGCCATACCCCATAGTAAGCTCCGAATGCTTTCCACTTAACTCGTTGTATTCCGGGCACATTCTTGATATTGGTTTGAAAAAGGAAGTGTTATTTAGGTATACGTTGAGTGTACATGTTCAAGGGACACGAGTCCTGTAGAAAGTGTTGATGTCCCGAGCTAAGTAGCGTGGGAGAGTCAATAAAGGAGTGCAGTATTTTATGTAAAGTTACCAGAAGGTGTTGTTTACGACGTGACTACATCGCTGTGCGTAACTGATCTGTGATCTTCCTTGATTGAGGCGGAAAGACAGGATTTTAAGACAATTCTTCTGTACTCGTTCGATATTCTTCGTATGTACAGAATAGTATGGAGACCATCCGGACTGCAGTATTCGAGAACAATTCTTACAAGGCTACAGTAGAGCGTAATAAAACTACGGGGGTTTTTTTAATCCTTTTGTGGTACGCGTAATGAAGCCCATCAAATTGGTGCCTTTTTTTTTTTTTTTTTTTTTTTTCTTTTTTTTTATGTGTTCAAAGTGCGAACGAAACGAAAGCTCCTCATCAAACAAAATATTCAAACATAATAAACGTCCAAACATGTACATTTATAATATTAATAAGATATTAAGATTATGAATAAATTAAGGCATTAATTACCTACTTTATTCACACCATATAATCTAGTTTCTTTTTAATTATTTATAGCTGTCGTTTCATACCAAGTATCCGATCATTTTTTTCCTTTCCTGGTAATGATTAAAAATATTAAACATTGCCATACAAACTCTTCAGTAAAGAGAAGTAGGACCAAGAAGTGCTCAGTATCTGCAACAATTAGGAATTAATTATTTAATTATTCGAATACTAAAATACAATAACATACTAAAATCAATCGTTTATTTTCCAATAATAAGATTAATATATAATAGGTAAATCTAAACAAAACTGCTTTGCGTAGTTGTATGTGATACACTGTGTGATTTTTATAATAATCTGATATAAGTATTATTTAAAGTTATTTATCTTTCACACGGAAATAAAAATTAACATGGAGTACTAGACAACTACAAACGGCGAGCTTATATCTCTAAACATATTTCATCCAGCAAACCCGTAATGATATTATGTGGTTTTGACATTGACATTTATTTAATAATAGAGAACATATGGATGTACTGAGTGATGTGTAAGAAATGAATTACCTACCTACTGAAATGAAAACTATTATACTCGTAGATGAATAGATGAAAAGATGAATATATCAAATTATAAAACTGTAAAATCATGAGGAATAAAAAAGTAGCGGTTCACTTCATATAAACTCAAATAACATTCGATAGCGCGATGTAAATGACGTGCAGTGCCATCTATTGACAAAATTGTTTGTTTGTTTGTTTGTTCGCGCATCACGCAAAAACTACTGAACCGATTTAGATGAAACTTTTTTTGTTTGATAGCTTATGATCTGACTTAAAGTCTGGTATACAATTTGTGCGGACGAAGTCGCGGGAAAACACTAGTAGATGAATAAAAGGAGACCAGGGGCCCTAGACAAAGTGACTTTCTATCTGGCGTTGACGCTTATAGTAGAAAATGACCGAATGTATGAACCTATTTGGTATTGGCGATCGAAACATTTTGACATTTGCTTTCGTCACCATACGTCAAGTCCATACATTTTTATGATTCGAAAGGTACTTTGTCGATGGAGTGACGTGGCTGAGGGGGTGGCAAGAGGACGTCTCGTGCGTCGGCTTGCGATTTTGACAGCCACGTGGCTCCGCCGTTTTATGGCGGTTTCTAGTGTGTTTTTGTTTAAAAACGGGGCTTTGAGATCGCCATATCCTATTGTACCGTACAATATCTAATGAGTATATCCTCAACACTTGACACTGGCGAAATCTAACAAGGAAACGCCATTAATTAAGAATAGAATAGAATAGAATACTTTGTCGATAGGCCCAGCAGGTGACATATTTCGCCAACACCAAATATAGGGTCCTTCTTAATATGCTGACACTTTTTTAAGGGGATGATCAGACCATCAAACTGAACAACTTTCTTTATGGCACCAACATCGAAATGGCGAAAAAAAAATCAGCCCCTCCATACAAAACCGCAAACCTACTCGCGCCAAATGTATGGGACAGCTGATTTTTTTTTCGCGATTTCGATGTTTGTCCCATATAGAAAGTTGTTCAGTTTGATGGTCTGATCATCCTTTTAAAAAAGTGTCAGCATATTAAGTTGGACCCTGTATAAATAATTATCTCACCCTTGAAAACATGACGAGATTAACATCAACGAAACCGTAGGCTGTCACTTTACACGGTTTTTGAGCTCTGAAATGCAAATAAAACTATCCCATCAATTCTCTCTCTCATTATCATAACCCAAAAATGCTGTATGGCTATGTGCATAACACATCCTATACTCCATTCCAAATAGCAACGAAAATTTAAGGCCATTTTTAATTACAGAAACAGAGATTTGAAAAACTTACTCTCAATTATTCATAGAATAGCTTTAGTAACGTCCAAGATATGTCGGATAGTACATATTTCTGATGTATAAATTATATTTGATTATCAAAATTGGCCAGAAAGCTAAATAGGAATCAGAAATCCCGTCGTCCTTATTTGGAATGCGGTATAGTGCACTACGCCCCGTGAATTATTTTTACATATTATTATAAATGCTAGGATAGTTTGTTAATTTATATTAAAATAATATTGGATTGTATAATAAATTAATAATAGAATGTAATAAATAATAACTGGCCAAGAGCGAGGTGTGTACTCGCACATAGAGGGTTCCAAACCTAATGTTACCGTAAGAAAAGATGAGAACAGTCTTAACGAAAACCGCCGTTGTTGGGAAGGTACAAAGTGGTATAGCGAGCACAACATAAAAAAAGTGCAACGATATAATAGAGAAATTATGTCATGATAATTTGATAGCTTACAGCCGTTTTAATATTATAATATTAAGTAAGTATTTAAAGTTTTAATGTTTAAAGAACATGATGTATTGTGACCATGTTCAAAGAAGTGGCAATGGTCTCGCTACATGAACACTTACATCGGACAAGTTTGAGTACCTACTGCACGAAAAATTTTACGTAATATTTGGAATTCAATATTATGATTACTAAGAAAATCCCTGAATATCCCAATTAGAGAAAAGGTAGGGAGTCTTAATGCAAATGTAGGTAAGACATAAATATTACATATATATACATAAATATTTTTCAAGCGTCTGCGTGGGTCATGAATTGTTTCCAGTGAAAGAAAGTGGATGGATAATAGCCAAGTATTTTTGTTAACAAATGGGTGGGTAGGTACACCTAACACGGTAGAGAGTAGTATATTCTTTGCCTCTAATGACTACCACCTGTATTTTAAGTTCACCAAGAAGTTTATGCGTTGCAATCTCATTCAATCATTAGCAATCTTTTTGAACTATGATTCTAGAACATGGATATAAACCATGGATTTAGAACGTAGAAAGAGAAGGTATAGAAGGAAGCACGTGTCTTGTATATTCACTCAAAAAGAGACGCACATAGCACATTCGCTCTAGTTAAAAAAGGAGCTACTTATTACAGTCCTTATTGACGTAAACACTTTTTGTACTACAAAGGCTGTCTGACTCCAGAATCGGTCATCTAGCTTCATATAAATTGAAAAGTCATTTTCACCGCCTGTAAGGAAGTTTGCTTTCCTCTCCAGGTGCTTATAGACAATGCTTTCTTTCTGTTCTAGAAGTTAAAATGTATTGTAATGAGGCGGGTTATTGACGAACAGAAGAACTAGGTTTATCATTTTCTCACATTAGTACTAGCACCCGAGTTGGATAGAAATACATTACTCCAGTTTGTCTTCTCAGTATGAAAGCCTAAAACACTAAAAGGTGCATAAGCTAGCGTAAGCAAAAGTTCATGATCAAGAAGGTTGTAATGTAAGGCACTGTCTCAAATTTCATTGCATGTTAATGATCAAGAAGCTTGGAAAGCGTTGATTGAGAATGGTCATACTGGAAAGGGACGGAGATATGAAACAAAATGTATTAAATCTCGTGCCTTAGCCCGACTAAGTTGTATGATTTTGATAGCAATTTCAACTTCATCAGCATCAGCATAGCGTATACGCGTGTCTCGTTTTCGCGATTACTATTATTTTAATGCCTTTTCGAGTCATTGTTTTTCTACGTTGGAAAGGTATTGTCCATGATTGGTATTGTCTATACATTGGTTTATATCCATGTCTCGCAGCTCACAAGAAGGATCTCTTAATTCTAAAGCATAAAGTCCGCATCAATTTAAGATTGTAGTTAGTCTTTTCTCTCTTATGACATACCTTTAATAGTAGAAAGAGATGGAACTTTAGATATTTTGTTTATGCGGCTGTTCACTTTCCACGTTTTTTGATACTTTTTGACATGCTAGTGTATGTAAAGTTGTGTAAAGTAGTAACTTTTTGTGCCTTTTGTCCTACCACATGACATAAAACATAAAAAAACAAACTTCAATAAAAGTGGACCGCCTTGCAAAAGTTATCCTCCCTCTATGCAAGTATAATTTCTTTGATCCATGTCCATGATTCACTACTGACGTATTACTGACGTGACGTGTAAAGATTTTATTCCGATTTGTCCTAATCATTATGATGATAAATATTTCATTTGTGAAAATCATTATTTCAATCCATCTTAGTAACGTAGCTGTTGATATGGCTTAATATTTTGTTACTTTCCGTAATTCTCTTATATTATGTTAGTATCTTTTCAATAATGAAATACGGTTTGCTGTAAAGTTAATTTTTAAGTTTCCTGCTTTGTGAATCGGACCTCACATCCTGTCATTAAAGCAAAGTTCACATGTTCAAATTACTATTGCCTTCTCGAAAATATTTAAATAAAGTTTATTCCCAATGAAATAGTGATTTTTCACAAAAATCTTTAGCACCTACCTTTTATGCTATCTCTGGATATCGGTACTCTAACTAGCTGTTTACCAAGTTTCACCGATACCGGTAGGTACACCCGTTCTTGCATGAAACCATACAAATCACAATTCAAAATATCTAAACTATTATTCATTTTGTACTTTTTTTAATGAGTAGGAATAATTGTAGGGTGTTATAGAATAGATTTAGTGGAATTTCACCGATTTACCGTCTTTTAAAAATTGTTTAAGCAAAAAACAACACAGTAAAAAAAAACACGTAAAGAAAAAAAAACACGTTATTTCTGATGTTTGTGGTTTTTTCAGATTATATACGGCTATATTTCTTGAAATAGAGGTTGGGATTGGGACAGCAATTTCTCGGATTGAATTGAAAATTTTGTTAATCAAACTTTTAATTTAAATATTGAAAAATATATTTCTAGACTCGTATTTTCATAAGCTCTCATTTCATACTTCACACCATACGGTAGAAAAAATTGCCCCCCCAATAGCTTTTTTTTTTACCTCATTTAATTTTATGATATTGTACCAGTAATTGCTATAACTCTGCCAAATTTCAGCTTCCTATGTCTTACGGTCTCTGAGAAAAATGCCAGACGGACGGACGGACGGACGGATGGGCGGACAGACACCAAGCTGATTCCATAAGTTTTCCGTTTTGCCAATTTTGGTACGGATCGCTAAAAAGGAAAAAAATAAGATTGCAGCCTATGACTTTGTTGATAATACTTTGAATAAGGTTAAATCTAAAAAAATGTATATAGAAAATTCAATACCACAGGGCAGTGTCCTAGTGCCCAGTGTGTACCAGTGGGCTGTATCCTATTTTTAATTTATATTAATGATTTGCCAAAAACTATCATCAACAAAAGCATTTTATACGCAGACGATATTACAGTAGTTTTTCCCTGTAACAGCAATGATGAATTAACAAATTTATTAAATACTACACTTAACCCCATCGTAGACTGGTTAACAGAACATAATTTACAACTAAACTTAACTAAAACTAAACTAATGCAATTTAGGCCTCGTCAAAAAGCACCGATAAATATAAATTTCACATATAATAGCACAAAAGTTGATTGAGTAGATTGTTGCACACTACTGGGTGTAGAATTTCATAGTTACATTTCTTGGAAAAAACATGTAGAGAAAGTCGCCGGTAAGCTGTCTAGTTTCACTTATGCATTATACAACCTTAAAAAGTCTACGGATTTAAAAACCACAATTAGTGCTTACTATGGATATGCCCATGCTTGGTTAAGTTACGGATTAATATTGTGGGGAAATTGTACAGATGCCCAGCAACTATTCATACTACAGAAGAGATGTATCCGAATTATAGTAAATATAAATGAAATGGAGAGTTGCAGGCCTCACTTCAAAAATCAAAAAATACTTACACTAACTTCGATGTACATTCTAGAAATCTGTAACTTTGTAAAAAACCATAAGAACCTGTACCCACAAGTGAAAGACTTTCTATCCAGACCTCACAACTTACGGCACAAAGACAGATTAGCTCTACCTACTACAAAGATGCATTTAGTTAGCTCAGGAGTATACTACATGTCTATTAAAATTTTTAACAAACTCCCTGTATATATTAAAAATATACAAAAGGCATCACTGTTCCACAAAACTTTAAAAGACTTTTTGATAGATAAATGTTTCTATAACATAAAGGAATACTTTGAATACAAATATTAGTGCACTAGGATACAGAAAAAATTAATTCTTATTTGTTTATTAAGATTTTTTGTTTTTAGATTTTATGTGTTGTTTTTATTAGTTTTAAGATATTGCTGTGCCCTTCCAGGGTTTATGTGAGTGCTATACCATATTTTTAAGACCTTATGTAAAACCACATAATGCAATAAATTATATGATTATTATGACTTTTACGTTCGCATCTATAAGAACATAAAGTTTTATTGGAATCGGCGTCAAGCCAAGCCAAAAAAATACTGCAAGCCCATTCTCCAATCGTACCGGCTGAACAGCGACTTCGATAAAAACAAATTAATGTTCTGTTGTTGGTTGTTGTTGTTGTGTTGTGTGTGTTGTATTATGTTCTGTGTGTGGGTGTGTGTTGTATATTGTCTGTGTGTTGTTGGTATACAGGGTGTCCGGTAAATAATGGATAACCCGGTAACTGCTGAAAGAGGACCTCAAACCTGTCCAGAAAATGGACTTTCATGTCCAGTAAAAATGCCACGGTTTTCGAGATATTTGGACTTTTAATTTGTAAAAAAAACTACCAACAACAACCAAAAAGTACCAAAGACAACCAACAACAAAAACTTCCAGCTATAACCAAAAACTCCAACAACGAGCAAAAACATCGGCGGCGGCATCGCCTGACATAAAAGGCGTACCGAATACTTTGGGCGGTCTTACCAAGTCCCCCTTCACGATGGAGTGAGTAATGGTGGAGTACCATGGTCTTCACACTCCTAAATACGAGTCACTGGATATTAAACTTTAGCCACCACGGGCTTTAGCAATAAAATAACGTTGGTTCTAGGTATTATAAATATTAATATTAATCTTAATATTCTTTAAAAGAAAAGTGTCTCCATGACCACCACTTTTTATGTGCACATCATTTAGTACTTGTCAATAGGATCATTTTTGGTCATATGCATTTTAGACTTTTAATGCCCAAATACGTGTTCCGGCTTTTTGTTTTCAGGCACGGAGCGGCTAACTTCAAAATTCAATAACTTTGGAATTACTGAACCGATTTTAAAAATTAAAAAAGGAAAATCATTAGTAAATCATAAAGAAAACCATTATGCATAGTTTTGACTAATTTGTTATAGCATTGGAGATCCTCATTGAGCCACATCCGTTTTGGAATCCTTGGGACGAGCTCTATTATAATAATTGTCGCGTTAGGGTTAGGCTTACGCTACAGGTAGGTAGTTATAAATGAGTCCACAAGGATTACGTAGAAATAACCTTTAATTTGCCAAATATTAAGCCACCTATTTGCACAGAGTCGTTTCGCCGTAGTGTTCGGTGTTCACGGCTGGTGCCGGCGCCGTCGAAGCTTCCAGGATACGCTGGTGGAGCTGTGGGTGCCCACGCAGGTGAGGCCACGTAGGTAGGAAGGCTGCAACCTCGCGCAGCAGTAGGTATGAGTTGAACGGGAACGCGAAGCTCCCCTTAGGTAGGTAGACCGTAGGATATGTCTGTAGGGTCTAACCCCAACGGTGATTCCCAACGGTGATTCTGGAATAGCCACAGGAATGGCATTAGGCCAAGCTCAGCATCTTGGCTCGTAGCGCTTGCACACCGTTTTTGGAAAGGACCAGCGACCTTTAGAATTTAGATTAGCCACGGCAGCGCTACGAACCTAATTTACATTTAGTTCATTAATTTACTTAGTTCAGGTATCAAGGATAGACAACTCACCCCAGCGGGATCTAGATGAATTCTAGGTTCTCGAACCTTCGAGGCTGTTAGCAGCGGAGCGTTCTCAGGTCTTAGCAAGTGGCACGTGAAGGGTATGCCAGAGCTACCGTAGGAATGATCGAGATCAAGTGTCGGCCGGCTGTTGCGGAAACGCTGGCCGCCTCGAACCGGTTTCCGTTTTGTTAGGGGTCCGCGCAGCGCGTAGTATGCAATTGCGCGGCGATTAAAACGTTTAGCGTTTGTCAAGATTTTAAAGGGTTCTTTAGAGAAGAAATATTAGATATCAGCTTAACGACTTGTGTATTTAGAGGTAGCTAGGAAGTTAATCGTTTTTAATGTAAATAGTTAATATAGATAGTTAAGTTTATACTATTAAGTTAATTTTAAGAACTATTTTAGATGGTAACGCTTACAACGTTACATAATTTCAAAGCTTGATATCTTCGTAATTATATTATAAATTGTAAATATTATGTGATACGCGAAATCTAGATTTTGTAAGCTATTTTTCCATATATAAAACATTGCTTTTATTAATACTTAGAAATAATTATATTAGTTTGACTCGGATATCATTTATACATGCAAAGGCAGGAAGTAGTCCAATCATTTTAGGGTTTGACCCTAACAATAATTCATCTATCGCTGAAACTTTGCAGTGTGATAAAGTAAAGTATACAGATTACGGTTGACAAATAATCTAGGTTTAATTTTTTCCGGTCCTAGATTATTTGTCAACCGTAATCTGTATACTTTACTTTATCACACTGCAAAGTTTCAGCGATAGATGAATTATTGTTGGGGTGTCCATACAAGGAAACTCTAAAATGACTGGACTAAAGCTGGAATGGCTTTAGACTATTGTCTATACAGTTTCGGCCATTATGATTTTTCTTACATGCACTAGGTATAGTTTGTCAGACATCGTAGGTCGCAAAGAATGTCACTCACTATGTAGATTTTTTTTATGTCTTAGGTAGGTAGGTTAGGTAAAACCAAGTTTTCAGCTTCGAAAGTTTTTCTAACTGTTAACTGCGTGGTGCTCGGAAAACCTCGACATTTTTGAACTTTTTCAGGTTTTGGCTTCTTACTTGACCGTTGACGTCAAAATTTACCTTTAAAAAACTATTTAAACTGTATGTACTCGACTGTCAAAAAAGAATATCTGTTAATTGGTAGCAAAATTAACACACACACTCACACACACGCGCAAACACACCCCCACACACAATGATGGTAAATAGTTGCAGTATAATGTGTTTTACTGGATTCGTTGCACAAAATAAGTATGTTTGATTCAACGCTTAAGGTGACATAGTAGAAGGAAATACGTTGGAGGCATCTTTTATTTTTCATGTTTCGACTAGATTTATACAAATTACCGAATTATAAGTCATACCTCAGTATTCTTGGATAGTTTATCTAGTGAAATCATCAATTAAATACACGATTGGAATTACTTCACTCGATAGAAAATCGTCACAAAGATGTCGTATTTTTTAACATTTTAAACGATTTTTTTCGCTTTAGAAGAACTTAAAGTAGGTTTCACTCTTTTTAATTTATACTCACATATTCACCATTGATTCTTCTAGTGAATTCATCAACAAAAGTTATAAAAAGTAATTCCATTATTTATTTATCCTCAAAAATACGAATGGCGTACCAAATATTCTCGGAGCGGGTCTTAGCGGGGCGCGCTCAGACGGCTTTTAGCCACGGTCGGAGACGGACGCTCGACAATTTTTTATTTTTTGACTTTGGAGTACATTGACTCGTCTAGTAAGTGGTTGTTACTAGTTCTGCCCACAAAAACGTCGATGTACAGCGGCCCCCGTCTAGGGTTGCACGAGCTAGACATATTGTGTCACGTTCGCTAAATGCTGACATTTAGAGTTGCCACCTTAGCTTATTTTGAGCTAGATTTTGGATTTTTTAAACTCAACAGGGGAATTTCATACGTTTGTATGGCTAAAACGGTATCCGCCAATCCTCTTACCCAAAATGAAAAATCACGTGTCAAAAATCAATCTAAACAATTACTTACGTGATTAAATTGATATACTTAATCTCACATTAATATTTACAATAAAAAAAGATGAACACTTTTCACACTAAATATTGTTTTTTGACGATGGTTTGAAATACAATAAAGTGGTAAACAATTTTTAATTTTTTTTGTTAAGAATTTATCCTTTCGGAAAGGCAATGGGAACTAGCCCTTAAAGCCTGGTCTTTAGTTATATTTTCTCTTGAAATCTCTTGAAATGCAAGGGTGGTTCAAACATTCCAATTAGATGAGTTTTACACGAGGATTAATCCAAATCAAACGGAAGCGCCTATCTTTATTTCTCATTTTAACAGTAATATTGTTCTCCATTAATGGCACATTATTAAACTATAAAACTATATGTCAAATAAAGACGAAAATAAGAAGATGACAGCAGCAGGGCTACGAAACCTTTTCAGACCGTGATCGTTTTATAAAAAATCAAAATACCGATTGGCAGTGTTCGATAGAAGAATGTTATATAAATACAAAATAATTATAGGAACATTATCTTAAATTAAAAAGAATGTCGTCTAAATTAAACACAAGTGCATGTTAATTTTAACATTTCACTCGTTCGGTGTTGATGGAAACGAAAGAAAAAATCAGTTTTGTGCTCACTAGGTCCGTAATTCCGTATGATTAAACCGGACTGAAAATCGATTTTGAGGGCGAATTAAACAAGTTTTCTTAAGCCTTGAACGACATCTGTAATCAATCAATCAATCAAATACACTTTATTCAAAGATGAATAACATCAATCCAAGTATTAATACGTCCTTCACATTGTTTGTAACTACCTAAATCTTACTAATGCATTAAAAAAAATCTCCCTAAAGTTACGGAATCGATAAAAACACGAAACACTATAATTAATCTAACAAAAGATCAACACCACCTTAAATTCAAATTCAACAATGTTTTTCCTTGCCACATTGTATGTACATAATAGTAATGTAGACGTACGTAAGATCTTTATTAAGTATTTTTATCCTTCCAATGACAAGGATTTTTTTAAAGGTTGCTTATTGTGCTGCCTCCAATCGTATTTATCTATTTCTAAACAGTTAAACAACATTTCCAAAAAACAAGAAAGCATTCATGCATGGCTAGCATAGATTTTTAAAGGTCATGCGCGCTCTTTCTGGCATACGTAAATATAATAAGGATGTAGGCACATCTCGATTTTTATCATTTTCTCGGGGGTGGCATGCAGGCCTCGCATGCCACCCCCGAACTTCTGGACTGAACTGAATGGCCTTCAATTTATCGAAATTCACCAAAGACCGTCGCTTACCAACCGTGGTCAGCCTTCATCGCTGGAATAGTCTTCAAGTAGGTACTACCGGACCGGAAGGTGTTTGCGTCTAAACCTGCCCTTCGAAACGAGTAGCCCCCTTGAATCTTAATGGAATAACTACACTGAAGTCATGGTTGCAGGGTATTTATCCAAGACAAGATACCATAGGTTCGTAACTCCATAAAAAAATACTAAAAAAGTTGGAAGACTTCAATCCTGCATTCCTCAATACTTATATTTACCACCATGAAAAACAAAATCAACTTTTTATTGTAACACTAATTCAGAGTAGGTAATTCTCGTGTATCTCATCATAATATAACAATTTCTAATCAAAATAAGTGCTGACAATAATGCGTTCTCCAAGAGCAGTAAAAGTAAATTATTTTATTTATTTATTTGTATTACAGTAAAAACACAAGACACAATATACAACTTAAAATAGACTCAAGTATGCGTCTCCAATATTGTGCAGGTGTCAGTAGATGGAATACCATCAAGGATAGGCTTTTTGTCCCCAACAAGTGACAAGGATGAAGAGCAAGCGATGAAGCAAACATCGTGAGGAAACCTACTTACGCTGAAGAAAAAATTCGGATGCGTTATATGAAGTCTACCAATCCGCATTCTTCAATAAATATTTTTGAATTTGAATTATTGACGTTAGATATGACGAATGACGATATTACGACACATTTGGCGTATGCTTTCCAAAAATTTACTCAGCCGTTTCCTACCTGGAAGAGCCCACGCTTGGTATGTTTTGAAAATATTTTTTGGATTTTTTAAAACATTATGGCTGAAAGGTAATGGTATAGTATATTTTTAAGACCGACTCATGAAGCCCTTTTATTTAATACCCCACACGATAGGTTTCAGAACAAAAATTTATGACGTCATAATTCGTCATAATTTCATCTCGAGCGTTTCCGTGCTTCGGAAGGCACGTTTAGCAGTTGGTCTCGGATAGTTCCGTCAGATGTCGTTGTAACTATTCGTTGAGCCAGGTCGAGGCCTATTTAGGTGGCTTGAAAATTCTCTGACAGCCAGCTGATCACTAACTTGCCTCCACTAACACGCACTTTTTTTTTTATTTCATATTCTTACATCTAAATTAACAAATTTTTTGCTGAGCAGTTTGTAGTATCCCGTGTGGTAGAGTATGGCCCACTCCCTCTCACACCTATTCGTGAGAGACGGCCTTTGCCCTGCAGTGGGATTCTACAGGCTATCTCTTTTTTTTTTTTTTATTTCAAAAATAATGATACCATAGAAAACCACCAAAGAACACCACCAAAGAATGATTTTTCCCAAGTACAGATTTTTTTTTTCTTTTTCAGTACCTATTAACACCAATAATGTCACATCGGCGTAGAAAATGTCAAGTTACTCTGTGAATTTTACCTATTCTATTTTATTTTTATTTAATGGCGTTTCCTTGTTAGATTTCGCCAGTGTCAAGTATTGAAGATATATTTATTAGATATTGTACGGTAATAGTATATGGCGATCTCAAAGCCCCGTTTTTAGACAAAAACACACACTCGAAACCGCCATAAAACGGCGGAGCCACGTGGCCAATCAAATCGCAAGCCGACGAAACGTCTACTTGTTACCCCCTTAGCCACGCGACTGCGATTTTTACCTATCTTGGCCGCCAGCAGCGTGATGACGTCTAAGTCACGAGTGACAGTTGATAAATTACATACAGAATCATAAACATACATAAACTCACGACCGTAATCCCTTTATGGGTGGTCAGAAATATTGCTACTCCTACGTACTTTCTGTTCAAGAGTGTAGTGTAGTATACTCGTAGTAATGCTCACATTTTAGCAATTTAAGTTTCAGGATGGAATGACGTGTCAAGTGGTGAGAGGTGGCTAACCCTTCACCTGTAAACACTGTATGAGAAACCTTTAATCCCTTAGTCGCCTCGTACTACACCCACGGGAAGAATTCGGGTGGTCCATTATAGGCTGGAACCACACAAAAATGTAACTCCTTGTTCGTTTTTAGGGTTCCGTAGTCCAACAAGGAACCCTTATACTTTCGTCCATTCTGTCTGTCTCTCTGTCTCTTGCCCTACCTCAATAACACGCTCATTTTGCACCTATTGAATCGAAATTTGGTATGAATACAGATAACAGTACCTAACCAAAACAGAAATGAGGTAGTCATAATCATGAAGCAAGTAATTTTTTTTGAAAAATATTTTTTTCCTACCACCTTTTCGTTGTATCCACTCATATGCCCTCGGTCATTAACATTCCCTAAAATTATGTGTTATTTATGACCGCCATTTTGCAAAAATTACCTATCTCTGACCGGCCATAGCTGATTCATCAGTACTGGCACACCTGATGTTTAAACGACAAAAACAACCATAAAAAATGGTTGTAGCACTTCAAATGTTGATAAACTTTACGGATAACATGCTCAAGTAGCCTAGAGAACTCAGTTCATTCCACAATATCAAATGGTTTATTGTCACGATAAGTTTAAATACATAGGAAGGCAATGTACGGCTCTTGTTGTAGATTATTGAGTTTTTCTTGAAAATATGATAAATAACCCTATAAATGTTATGTTATTTTTAGGATCAGAAGTAGTTTTTTAGTCAATAGAAAAGATTTAAACGTATATCCAAGCAGGATGAAAAGATTAAACATGACTTACAAAAGTTTAACTTTTCTAGCCATCGCGCCAATTACACGCGGAGATAAAACGTTCAATTTCTGATTTATATAATCACATTGGTACAAAATATGGATATTATTTAAATGTCCACTGCATAACAAATATCGTAATGTGAAATGTTTTCAATTTTATCTATAACTAAATATAGAAAAAACGATCTGAAATGAACTCTGCCTTGCTGTCATTATTAGGATGTTACGTATTTGTGTTCTAGATACTAAAATTTACTCTAACTGATACTGAATTATAACGTTATTATGAAGATAATTTAGTTAGCTTTAATATTCACTACACATAATTAGCCTAATAGTGGCTCAATTTTGTGAATTTGAGATATTAACAGACCTAGTTTTTCCTGGGAATCAAAATGCCGAACAGACACAATTGTAGTAAGGCTGGAAACACACAACATTTTTCTAGGAGAAATGGATAAGAAGATTTCAGCTTACCGAATAGTGCCATAATTCCATAGAAATGATTTACACTGATGCTTAAAATAAATAAACACGAGTAATTGTTGCTTAAAACACACTCGTCAACCGACACTTAAAATATATAATGTAAACACGAGTAATTATTGCACAGAAAACCCACTCGTCAACCGACAACCGACACTACTCACTTGCGATCACAGACTAATTTGAAATTCCCAAAAATCTGTTGACAAGACTCTAAAGGGGCCCATTCACTGCAGTCCAACGTGCAGGACTGGAAGAAATTTTGGTTTGTTTTGGAGCAAAATTGAATTATATTTTGGAAAGACGGAACAGAAATACAGAGTTAATGGATAATTCTGTCGGTTTTGTAGGAAAAACCAAGACAACAAAACATTCATAAACAGGGATGCGGGATACAAATGTCTTAACAGTCACAATTGTCTAGTCTGACCGCGGTTAATTTTCTATCCCAAAAGTTACTATAAACCTTTTTGCGCAGGTCATGTAACGAGAGTAGGACTTCGACGTCTATTAAGTCATTATTGACAAATAATTTTTGCTTTTTAGTTTGATGATTTAAAAGTCACGATCAAAAATGATGATCTTTACTTAATTAGAATGTACCATTCGTTATATGATGTAGAGCGCAGGGTGTGTGGATAGGCCCAATTTATATTGACAAGGTTAATCGATATAATTATGTAGATGACAGGGAAAATAAAACAGGATGTTTGGCAAGTCCTTCATTTGAAAGGTACACAAATTTACTTTGATATTGAGTAAAACTATTGTAAGGGGCCATATTAAACCACTACCTCTGGAGGGGTGGGGGATATAAATATACCCACGGTCAGACTTGTCTAGTCTGACCCTAGGTAATTTTCTTTCCCCGATGTGACTAAATATTGTTTGAGCAGGTCACGCAAGAAGCAGGTTTTTGATGTTACGCTTGGGGTCAAGTATCGATATCATGCATTGATTTTAAGGAAAATAAAAACTGTGTTTGGCAAATCTAAAGGCAAGCACGTATCCAGACTTTTGTTTCGGGGGGGGGACATTTAAATTTCGGGGGGGGGGGGGGGATATTCATATAAAAACAATGAAAAAGTAAGTGCTGTAATCACTTTTCCATACAAATATTAGGATTTCGGGGGGGGGGGGGGTAAATCCCACCTATCCCCCCCCCCTGGATACGTGCCTGTCTAAAGGCATACAAATTTATTTTGATATCAAGTCGAGTAAGGGGCCATATTAAACCACTACCTCTGGAGGGGTGGGGGATATAAATATACCCACGCTCAGACTTGTCTAGTCTGACCCTAGGTAATTTTCTTTCCCCGATGTGACTAAATATTGTTTGAGCAGGTCACGCAAGAAGCAGGTTTTTGATGTTACGCTTGGGTCAAGTATCAGAGACTTTTTTGTGTTTGAAATTAATCTCCCGTGTTTCCAAATTCATACATTTTAGACTCCACTTAAACCAAATTTACGCTCTAAAGATGTCTCTGAATCTCTGCCTTGAACTTCTACATAGCATCTTAATTTATAAGGCTCCTTGTTGTATACAGACAGGGTGTGAGAAAAGGTGTAATTTAGCTGGAAACCATTATACTCTACCCTTCAAGCTGAACAACTATGAACTATGTATGATATCGATACACCTTGTCAAATAAAACCTAAACTGCAGTACCTACTCGACTCAAATGGGACTCGTATGGAACAGGTGATTTTTTTGTTCTGACAGGTTTGCTCCCATAGTAAAAGTTGTTCAGCTTTTCTTTAGCCGATGTGACTAAACCTTTCTGCGTGAGCAGGTCACGCAAGAAGCAGGTTTTTGATATTACGCTTGGGGTCAAGTATCAGAGACGATTTTTTTGTTTGACATCGATATTCAAGCTATCTAAATCTTCTACCGAGTTGAAGGCAGAGATTCAGAGATATCTTTTGCGCGTAAATTTAGTTTACCCCAAACGAAAATCCCATCAAAAACCTGCTTCTCGCGTGACCTGCTCAAACAATGTTTAGTTACATCGGGGAAAGAAAATTACCTAGGGTCAGACTAGACAAGTCTGACCGTGGGTATATTTATATCCCCAGGGGTAGTGGTGTAATATAGCCCCTTACTCGACTCGATATCAAAATAAATTTGTATGCCTTTAGACAGGCACGTATCCAGGGGGGGGGGATAGGTGGGATTTATCCCACCCCCCGAAATCCTAATATTTGTATGGAAAAGTGATTACAGCACTTACTTTTTCATTGTTTCTATATGAATATTAAACTATCCCCAGGGATAGTGGTTTAATATGGCCCTTTGTGATTTGCTAAACATGGTCCTTGAAATCTATGTATGATATCGATAATTTCCTTGAAATCTGTGTGTGATATCGATGGGATTGATACTCTAGATCAACATTCATAAGATCAACGATACACCTTGTCAAATAAAAACTAAAGAAATCTTCCCTCGCGTGGATCCTTCTGTTATCTTGTCATTTTTTATTCTTCAGTTACTTTTATATTTTATTTTGAAGACTTCATTACAGTTTGAAATAAATTATAATGATGAGAAGATAAGAATACTATTATAGAAAAACGATCATTTTCCTACAAAGAGATTTAAATATATTAATAATTAAATCTCTTTGTTTTCCTACCATTTCCAAAGTGACAGTCCTCTTCAATCAAATTTTAGTCACCACCCATAGACGAATTTTTTTTCGCTTACGCTAGTGGACCGAACGTAGAAAGAGAAGGAACTAGAAGTAAGCACGTGTCTTGTCATATCACTCAGTAAGAGATGCACATAGCAAATTCGCTCTAGTTAAAAAAGGAGATCGCTTCTTATTGCTGTCCTTATCGACGTAGCCACTTTTTTGTTCTACGACGGCTGTCTGACTCCGGAGTCAGACATCTATTTTCATACAAATTGTATAGGATTTTATGACTATCGCTGTCTCATACGCGGTTACACTGATGTTCCGTCTATCAGCGTAAGCGAAAAATACTTCGCCTATGGGACCGAATATTAGTGTAACCGGGCATGAGATAGCGAATTATATGAAGTGACATCTCGGAGTAAGGTGGCTGTCCCATACAATTTATATGAAGTGACATTTTGGAGTCAGATGGCCGAAGTACAAAAAAGTGGATACGTCGATAAGGACAGTAATAAGTAGCGGTCTCCTTTTTTAACTAGAGCGAATTTGCTATGTGCATCTCTTACTGAGTGATATGACAAGACACGTGCTTCCTTCTCACAGACTTAGGTATTACAGTAGCAGACTTAGCACTTTTTACACACACTAGTTTATTATTTCTATCTCTAATAGGTCTGAGAGAACTCATATAGCACTATCCCTGTTTATCTATTGTTGCTACACCACACGCACCCATAAACAATGCAACCATCGTGCCAGGTTGCCATCTTGATAGCTAACGATATGGCCGTCAGTGCCCTTCAGTGAAATATTGTCAAAACGCCGTGTTGAGTTTTGAAAAAAATATTGTTGAAAGTATCACCAAAGGAGCGGAAGTTTTTGTTAAATTATGGTGAAATGCAGTGCGCATAAGTGTGACAGTGCATCCGATCGGAAGACACCCGGATTATCGTTTCATAGGTAAGTAAATCTCGTGTTGGGACACTAATTGTTGAATCTGTTTTTCATTACATATTATGTGGTACGGAAGCACATATTCACTATATTTTAGGAGAAAATCTATGTTTGCATTGTTTTAATTGCATAAAACCAATAAGTAAAGTCATTATTTTGTTAATTCGTTAAATATCTATTGTTAGAATCCTTGTTTGACATTTCATGTACTAGTGCAAAATTCCAGAGATGTATTCACGTTGGCAAAGATTTTTTTACTAAAAATGTGACTCATTTTTTAGCCTTAAATTAATTTGCATAGCATAAGCATATGCTCACGACTATATTCCCCGAGGGGGTAGTCAGAGATATTCTGAAACCTCAGAACATCCACGTTTCACCAGTTGTACCGGAACTCTGTCCAGTGTGACGGGGGGTGAGCCCGTCGCCACTTATAAAATGGACAGTGGGTACAATACATGCCTCGAAATTGAAGCATGCAGGTTTCCTCACGATGTTTTCCTTCACCGAAAAGCCAGAGTGGTGTTACAAATCGTACATAAATTCCGAAAAACTCATTGGTAGGAGTCGGCGTGGACGGGGATCGAACCATCGCCTCCTGCACGGCAGGCAAGGTTACTCGCCACTGGACCACCACGGCTTTTCACGGCAAATTAATTTGAGTGTAAGTTAATATATTGTGTTCATTGTTATTTACAGAATAAAGAAGATGCGTCTATCAATAAAATTTAGGATTGTTCCTTGAATAAAAAGAAGTGGAGTGGAGATCATGTGTTGCTAGAAATAGATGTGAAGATAGAGAAAAATCTAAAGCATCATCGGAGGCTGATATTGCTCAGCCCAGTACCTCGAATGCTCCTTAAAACGTTAGTAAGTATCTCATAAAACAGCATACATTGAATTCTAGAGTATGTACTGTACGGTTCACTTATCGCTTGCAAGCATGCTTTTTTGTGGATTTGCTTGCTTGTTTGCATGCTAGATTGCATACTTGCTTGCATGCTTGCCTTCTTGCATGTTAGCTTGTATGCATGCTTGTTTGCACGATTGCATTATTGCCTTGTATTTTATTAAGCAATGAAGAATGAATTAATTTAAATACATACTCAACAACATTATATGAAACAAAATTAATTACGATATATGCATGCGGTTTATGGCTAAGAAAATATTGAAGAATATATCCCACACAGCACAAAATGTCTACAGAATATCTAATAAATATCATGTAAATATTTGCTCAAATATCTTATTATAAGTAGTACAAAAGATATCTAGAAGATGCCTCTATGTCCGCCTACTAAATGTCTTCTAGACACACATCTGCTAGATATCTCCAAGAATGGTAGGTAGGTATGAATTATTGTAGGTAAAAGGAGTTTAAATTTTATGAAGATTAATATTAAGTATTTCAATCGTTTCAGATTCAAGAAACCAACATACTTACCAGCCAAAACTAAAAAACTAAGTTGTATAGATAACTATGATATAATTGGACGCAGTTCTGCCTCCATAGTGGGTTGGATCTTTTTTGCAGAGCTGCGTCCAATTATCATATCAATGAGAATGAAGAAATTATCTACGGAGACATTGAAACATTGATGGCAATTTGTCAAGAAATCATATTAACTAAATAGTCTTGTTTGAAAATAAATAGTTTCAGTATTAACTTTGTTATCTATTTTCTTTTGACCCTCTGCTTAGTAAGTATTTATATTATGCACCAGTTAATTTGATTATCACTAATTTGCAGAAACGCTCATTTAAGTTAATTTCTCCAATAAATCTCTTGCTAGCTTTTCTACATCAACAAGACAAAAAGTGTCAGCAGAGATTAAATGAAGGATTAACTTTCATGAGCGTTTCTGAAACTGAGTGTATATTATTGAAGAACCTTTCATTAGGTGTGGTATACTTAAACACATAGCATCGGTTCAGGATAAATCATATAGGAAATAGTAAACTCTTAGATATTTGCATAAACAAATAATTTAGCTCCCTCCGGGTGGAAAGCGTCAACTTTCGTCCTGCTGCGCTAAACGAAGTTGCTGCTTTCCGCCTCTGTGGAGGGGAAAAATAGTAGACACACCTTGGGCAGTAAATAAGAATGTATAAGGCTTCCGCACCTTGTAGCAATATTATCGAGCGATATTATCGACAGCGATATCGCGACACCTTACACACTGCAGCGTTTCCGCGATTCGCGTCACGCATGCGCCCTTCACTGAATGTAGTAGAAAGAGATTGCGTCAGGTTGCGATAATATCGCGGCAGTGTATGGGATCGAGCGCGTCCCCATACAAAATGTACTGAGAACAATTATCGCAAAATCGCAGCGATATTATCGCTCGATAATATCGCGGCAGTGTGTAGGATCGCGCGCGTCCCCATACAAAATGTACTCAGAACAATTATCACAAAATCGCAGCGATAATATCGCTCGATAATATCGCTGCAATGAGCGGAGGCCTTTATTTAAAGATTTATACGAGTATGTTGGCAGCGATTTATTATTCTTAATTTGAGGGAGTCGTGTCGGTGCAATGCAAATCTATCATTTCCAAAACTATAACAATGTTCTGGAATAGTATATAAAATGTTTCCCTCGAGCTGAGTGTTTTTAAAACTGCATTACATAAATTTTGTCACTATTTCAATATGTAGGTACCTACCTAAAGTTGGAAAATTTCGAATGCTTTGACTTGATACAACCCTGTATTTTTTAATGTGTGCATGAAATATGAATGTGTGCAAACTTGCCACGCAGTTGTTGATCAAATGCTAAGTCTGTTATTTAAGTCTGTGCTTCCTTCTAGTGCCTTCTCTTTCTACGTCACCACCAAATTCCTAACAAACTTTTGAATTTTGAAATTAATAAAAGTAGTCGCGTAAAGATAACTAGCCAGGATTTCTAAGAGAAAGAAATGTAATCTTTTCTCCGGTTAGAGAAAAGGTAGATATCAAACTCCATGGCCGGATAGCTCTATGCTTCACAAAGTAAATTAAGAGTTACAATATGAGTAGAGATGTCAATGTCAAGTATGTAAACAAATATAAGACTTTATAAAATAGATAAAAATCGATGAAACTGGAAGATGTATGTTATAAAACGAATAATAATGGTAAATATGGATAGTACAAAGATGCCATGAAACGAATAGCGAGGGTAAGCATGATATGAAGATGCTATGGAGCGATTGATGATGGTAAACATAGTATGAAGATGCTATGGAGCAAGTGATCATGGTAAACATGGTAGACACGCTACAGGGTAAATAAAATTTCTTAGCCCCACTTGCGTCAACATGGGTTAGCAATAAACTCCTGCATAGGTAGCGCTATCACACCTTCGCTCTCTTTATATTTGCACGTGAACGAACGAGATAAAAGGCGTGATAAAGACGTATCACGTGTAGCATGCTACGAGTGCAGGTTTAGTTGGTAGCCTGTGGGTAGCCTATGATTTTTTTTAATAGATAAACAATTGAGAGAGTTATTTTACCCAGAGTTAACTGGTAACCTAGGTTGGCGCAAGTGGGGCTTAGTAGGTTACTTGATTTTTTCAAAATTCTCGCAGCCGATTTTAATGCGACTTTCTGTGAGTAACGAAGAATGGTCTCACAACAAATATACCACACTCCCATCTCTATTGGTTCATAGACCACTTGCGCCTAGTATCTTTTGTTGTTATTAATCGAATTCTTGTAGATTTAACTAAGATTTACTTAAAACAACCAATTTTCAGTGCTATATTAATTATGTTTTGTAATAGTTTTAAGAGACAAATAAATACTTTTTAATTTAATTTAATTTAATTTTCTTGTAAAGTGAATGCGTGAGCAGAAGTGGCCTCAAAAGAACCTATTCGGCTAAAAAATTTCGTATTAGTGTAGAGCTCAGTACCTATTTTAATTAATATAACAAAAGACAAAAGGTAAAGCATTGTCATCCAATAAAATAAAATAAACTAAGCGTATTTCTACCCTTACAGGCAAAAAGTTTTGAAATGGATACCCACGTAACACATAATTTATCTGTTTTTTTTTTCATCAGTAGATTGATTCATCAGTGATTGTTAACCTGTCAATTGTCATACAATACATTGCTTTTGTCTCATAAATGGCACCCTGGAGGATAACATCTGTATTTTCGTTTCTTACCGCGTTTCCTTCATACATTTTCATTCATCATTGTCATGGTCATTGGATCCAAGCGAATTTTGAGTCTGTAGTTCAGTGTTCAACTGAGTTGAACTGCTATCGTTTGCTGGTTCATAAAATAAGGTTTTTTCGATGTTTTGGTGAAAATTTTGATTCGTAATTTCGTACTAGCAGAATCTTGTGTTTAAATACATATTATAATTAGTATCAAATACAAATATGCGTAACGAAAAGTTTATATATTAAGGAATAAAATGTAGGAAACGACTAATTTTTTTTCGCAGTTTATATTCTTTTTCCATAGTGGTCCCAAACACCCCCTATTGAAAATGATGCACTAAAATTTACACCCTGTAAATATGTTTTAGGCAGTGGAAACATTTTTTTTTAAAGTGGGCCATGATAGGAGCCGGGCCATATTACGTCACAAATCCTATTACTATCCTCCTCGAAAGTCACAAATCATAAGTCAACAAATATTTAATTTAAACTCGCTTACTATTACGGTTCAAAAGATAGGTACAGCTATTTAGAGCAAGGGCCGACGGACGGACAGCGTAGCATACATAGGCTTAGTTGTCGGGTCCCGTTGGCACCCTTTGGTTACCTAACCCTAAAAATACCATGTGGTTTACTTATAATAATTATGGTAAAATTAACTTTGGTTGTCACTCTCTCACTCAACACTTTGTTTCAATAACTGAGAAAAATTTGTCACCTATTAGGTATTGTACCTACCTATCTACCTACCTAACGAACAATTTCATGGAGAAAAAGCGCTTAAATAAAAAAGGAACACAAATTAATTAAATATCTTGTTGATTTAAAAGTTGTGTGCCACCAACCTTACTGAATAAATTTATATTGACTCGGTTGATATTCGTCCCTCAAATAACCCGACAGTTTTAAAACGCTTATTTTCACCAGATACACAAATAATAACCAATACTTGTTTATATTGTAAGTAGGAAAATCATTTAGGAATACTTTTAAACTAAATAATTAGAAGAATTCCATCTAAAAGAGGTCTATAAAGCAAAAATCTAGTTACCTTTCAACCCACTGCACGAGATTAAAGCTTAAATTATAAACTTTTCGTTATGTATATTGGTTTTTGATACTAATTATAGGTATAACGCACGGTTCTGCTAGTACGAATAAAAATTTGAAGGAATATTGTCACCAAAACCCCGAAAAAACCTTATTTTAAGAACTAGTAAACGATAGCACTTCAACTCAGTTGCACACCAAACTACAGACTCAAAATTCACATAGAACCAATGATCGTAGGCGAATGAAATCTATGAACGAAATGAGCGAAATATTGTCAGTAATAGACAAAAATACAGATTTAGTGGATTATTATGTAGGAAAAACAAGGAAACTAATCTATCACGACGAATCGCTAGAGGGTGGTAACTATCCCCGGACGAACAACGGGCCGGGAATCATGGTATGAAAACTTGCCCGGGGCATAAAAGTGCGGTGTAGATTTTTCGCCGGTCAGATGAGTGGGTATGGGATACAACGAAAAGGTCGTTAAAAAAATATTTTTTTAATAATTTGAGTGTGGTGTCGTTGGATAGGTTTTGTCCAATGGAAGAAAACTCCTATCGAAACAAAATCATTACAATGCTTGAGTCTCGAGATATTTGCGCTCAAAGTCAAAAATAGGGCGTACCCCCATCTAACTTCTAAAATACAGGAGTAAAAAATCAGAAAATGTGACACAATGTAGCTAGCTCTCTGTAAGTACTTTCAAAGAAAATTATAACGGAAGCTTATGCCCAACTAGTTTCGGAGAAATCAAATAAAATATCGACCGTCGACCGCCGTGTCGGCGTCTATCAATAGATGGCGCTGAACGAAATTAAATCGCACTATTGTTTGCTTCTTGAGGATTTGTGTTATGGAAGCTATGTTAAGAAAAGATTTTCATATTTACTACGGAATTCTACGGAATTCTACGGGCGATTCTGACACGCTCTTGGCCGGTTTTTTATTTTGTTTTAGAAGACATATTTTTTAGAAGGCATATTTTTCGAGGCTACGAACTTAGCACTAGGAAACTTGTCATCAGAGGTGTAGCTATTATACGGGGCCCCCGACGTGCGTAAGCAAAAATTAATAAATACTTCCCAAATTTCTTCATCAGCTATAAATGATTTAATAAATCAGTTTGCCGAAAAAAGGCAAGGAGAGTGTAATATTCCATTTGATTTGAATCGTTTGATTTTTTTTTGGAGAAAGTGACAGATACTTAGATATGATGAATAAATATTTCTTTAAATTTTAATGAAAAATTTTTTTTTACTTTTGTGAGAAATCTTTAGCCTTCATAAGGTACCCAAACAAATTTTTTTACGGGGCCCCGCCAAGGCACGCTATACTCCATTCAGGAATTAGAGCGACAAAATGTAAACAACGGTGATACCAGTGCAGAAAATACCATCTCGAGATGGAAGAAAACTTATCTCCGGAATGAATAGCAGTAAATTATCTATTCTACTCGCCAAGGATTACGACAAATAATATGTTAATTTTGCATGGAATATTATTTAAAAATACGCAAGTTATAATTTATTTTAGATTAAAAGAAAGCGTGACTGTAATTTTTTTATTTCGTGGTCTGGCAACAATCAGATATTTGAGACCTTTGGTTCGTTTTAACAAAGTTCTTAAAGAAAATGTTTTTTATTTTGTAAACACATCTCTTGATTGTTTAATACTGTTGTCTGAGTCCGTATGCTATGCGCGGATGCTACGCATAGCACAAAAAGCCCACACAAACAGAGTAGCGGGCTACATAACATAATTTAAAAATTTCATTCAAATTGTCACGATTGTTTTTATTATTTATAGATAGACGATAAATTTTGAATGTCAACACAATTTATTAAATGCCGTGCCGACATAATTGTATTCTTAAAAAATGTACCAAAGGTTTCTGACCACGTAATGTCACTTTGACAGTGACATTTCTTTGTTTACATTTTGTCGCTCTAATTCCTGAACGGAGTATACGCCACTGCTTGTCATTATTCATTTTAGAAATTAGTCGCCTAAATCCTGGCCTGTACGTGTGTTCTGTGTTACAAACTATTAAGTCTCTGCGCCTACTCTAGTACCTACCTCAATAACTTGCAAACACATTTTTTCTAGATTTTTCAGATTTAGATTAGAGACAAATCTATTCATAAATAAATACAACGATGCTCAATAACGATTTGAAAGAAGTTCTACTAATCTTAGTACATTTTTTAGAATTTTTAAAAATATTTTTTCATGTTTCCATATGATATATAGCTCCACGTGGCGGATATTTTTCATAACTATCTTTAAAAAAGCTTAATTGAAAGGAAGACGAACCACATGTGTGCACCACTGCTTCTTTAGGTCTTTCAACATCGCCAATCGCTTTGCAACATTGTTGTTTGATACAATTTTTCCTATTTCTTTAAAGTGTGTACTATAAAGAACCTTTTTTTCCTTCTTTTCACCCCTATTTGTAATGGAGTATAGTATGATATTAAATTTCACATAGTTATTAAAAAAAATTATTTATTTAAATTTCCGGAAAAATCCCGGAATCGGTGGTCAATACGGTTGGCAACAGAATATGAACCCAGAGCCGTAAAACTCTTTCCAAAAAAAAAGTTGACGCGGGGTGCCACCCGCCGATGGGCGGGACTACTCTCCCGTCACTTCCTCTGCTTCACCCCCTCAAATACCTAAAGAGCGGCGCCGCATCACGTCTTAAGCCAGGCCCCAACATAAATTCAGAGTTCGGCTTCCGAGCCGAGCATTTGCTGAGTTGGGATCTTTTTGTCACTGCGGCGCACAAACAATCTCTTTTGTTATTATTCTGTGTTTAATATTTTACAAAAATGTATCTCTCTGGTCATGTAAAAGATTGAATGTGTGTCGGAGATCCAAATAAATAATTTTTCTTTCTTCTTTCTTTCTTTACTTCTAAACGATGCATTTTACGGATAAGTTCCGAAATTCAAATTTCATCCAAGTCCGTTCAGCCGTACATTCAAACATCTAAACATCCAAACTTGGACATTTATACAGGGTGTTTGGAAGCGGGGTGCAAATATTTAAGGGGATGATTGTTGACACCATTTAGAACATTTTGAGCCATACATGTCTCAGACGAAGTCTGATTGTTGAATTTTAAATGTAATTTTTATTTAATCAATCAATTATGTGAATTAGCTCCTCCCGTTTTGCAATTTCTTCACCTGTGTAAAAGATCTCCTTGGCCCGTACCGAGATGTGAAAATCAACGGGTCCAAATTTTAGTGAACTCAGGAGAAGTTTTAGCTTAGAAACTCCCATGAGCAAAGATATTGACAAAAAACACGTTTTTTTGCGATCCTGCTTTCAATTGGAGCGGGATGGCTAATTGTAAACTTATGCTTGCAAGAAAGAGACGCTTGCACTGGGATAACCTAGCCTTAATTACTTTATTCACACCATAATAATTATACAAAATACACATACTTCATAATAATATAAAACATCTACAAAATTCTGCCTGCTAACTTTTATCTTTTTATCTTATTTATTCTATACCTACATTAGAGACAAAGTTGTAAGTATTTATGTTGGTTATAATGTACCTACATCATCCACCATAATCATATTATGTAGTATTCATTAATCCAGTATTTTTTCAGCAAGTGCTTTGAGTTCTTGATACGACACGACATCAACGGTTTCTTTCATCTGTGCTTGATAGCTCTATCTTGGTAATTTTCTGCCTCTAGTTTCTTTTTAATTATTAATAGTTATCGTGTCAAGAACACTTTTTTCTTTCCGGTTGTTATTGGTAATCATCATCAATATCATCAGCCTATATACGTCCCACTGCAGGGCACAGGCTAGGAGTGTGTATGGGCGTTAGTCCACCATGCGTGCTCAATGCGGATTGGTAGACTTCACATGCGCATCAGAATTTCTTCTTCTGCGTATGCAGGGCCTCTACCCGGACATTCGAACTTCGCAATTGCGTGAACGTTTTCGTTCCAATGTCAACTCTATTACAATGAAGATCGGACCGAAACGGCCGCGATATACAGGGTGTTTCATAAGTAACAATAAATTTTTAAAACTCATAAGGGGGTTGTTTAGACCTTCAAACTGAACAACTTTCTCTATGGGACCAACATCGAAATCGCGAAAAAAATAATTTTATATCCCATACATAATTTCTCTATGGGACCAACATCGAAATCGCGAAAAAAATAATTTTATATCCCATACATAATATTAGCTCTAGTCGATTTGTAGAGTAGGTATAGACAAAAAATTTTTTTTTCGCGTTTTCGATATTGGTCCCGTAGTGAAAGTTGTTCAGTTTGATGGTCTACACCACCCCTTAAATGTTTATTTGTAGTTTTGTAACACCTTGTATAGAAAATCGAAAGTCCGGGTAAAGGGCCAGGTTTCCTCACAATGTTTTCCTTCACTGGTCGAGAGCAGTCTGTAATACGCACATAATTTAGAAAAACTCATTGGTACGTGTAGTACGTGGCTGGAATGTCGTCCGTGCGGATTCGAACCCGGACCTCATATCATAATTGAGAGTCCTCAGTATTAGTAATGTTTAATAATATTATTAAACATTGCCATACAAACTGTTCAGTAAAGAGAAGTAGGACCAAGATGTGCTCAATATCTGTAACAATATAGGAATTATTTAGTTATCTAAAAATTGCAATACTTGTCTTAAACAATAAAATAACATACCTACTGATGTGTAAGAAATGAATGTGTACTGAAATGAAGTTATCTAATCTAAACTAATACAAAACTGTAACTGAAGTGTGTCTGTATGTACATTGAAGATATTTATGTACAAAAAAAAGATTACCTACGATATGGTTTTTAGGTATCTCTGACTCGAAATCAACCTTTTTCAGAAATTTTGTGTCTGTTTGTTTGTTTGTTCGCGCATCACGCAAAAACTACTGAGCCGATTTTGATGAAACTTTTTTTGTTTGATAGCTTATGATCTAACTTAAAATCTGGTAGGTACATAATTTGTGCGGACGAAATCGCGGGTAAACACTAGTAGATGAATAAAAAGAGTTGACATATTTCGCCAATTCCAAATCAAAGACTTTATGATTTAAGGGCTGAATAATGATTAATAGTTATTTGTTATGCTAGGCTGCAAAGTTGCTTTTTGGCGCGAGTACTTGTATTGAATCCTGAGCTCAGTGAAGGTTTCAAAGGTAAGAGACGCAGAATAAGTTTGCAGCCGAGCGAAGCACACAACTTTTCACCTCACAAAAGCGAGGAAAAAAAGTGAATTGCTAAAAAGAACATTTTAAAAAGTTTTTTTTTTTTCGTGCTGGCCAGTGAAATGAAATAGTTATTAGTTAAGCATTTTCAGTGGATTGGCGGTAGGTATAGGAAAATATTGAATAGACAGATTCGAATTTCAAAAACTCTTTCCATGCTAGCGGATAAAATGCACTTTTGCACTCAGATTTCGAATGATAAACAGAATCTTTCCGAGCTTGTGAGGTGAAAAATAATTATCTTACCTTTGAAAACATTACCAGATTAACATCAACGAAACCGTAAGCTGTCACTTTACATGGTGTCTGAGCTCTGAAATGCAAATAAAACTAACTCATCAATTCTCATTATCGATACCATTATCCCAAAATGATGTATGGCCATGTGCACAACACCAGCGCCATCTAGTGCACTACGGCCCTGTGAATTATTTTTAAATAAAATTATTAAGGCTGCACCGAGACTATTGTGCTGCCCTCAATCGTATTTTTTTTATTTCTTAACAATTAAACAATATTTCCAAAAAACAAGAATGTCACATTATAGTCATTGCTGATTTTCAATTTATCGGGTCACTGCGGATTTGTTTTTATAATGTTTGTAGTTATTATCGTTAAAACCGCCAAAAGTGGCCACGTGTTTCGATAAATTGAAAGTCAACCAGGACTACAATGTTCTTGTTTTTTGGAAATATTGTTTAATTGTATAGAAATAAAAAAAAATACGATTGAGGGCAGCACAATAGGCTCGGTAGGCTCTTAAAATGTTAGGATCATCATCATCAGCCTATATACGTCCCACTGCAGAGCACAGGCCTACCCTCTAGCTAGGAGGTTGTTTGGGCGTTAGTCCACCACGCACGCGTGCCCAATGCGGGACTTCATATACCTACGCATCAGAATTTATTCTTCTGCATATGCAGGTTTCCTCACGATGTTTAATGTTTAAATGTTAGGATAAAGTTTGTTAATTATTAAATCTATCTATCTATCTATAACGTCACGCCTCTTTCCCATTGGGGTAGGCAGAGACCAGAGCGCGCCATCTACTACGATCCTTACATACATCTTTTGCCTCATTCACATCCATACATCTCTTCATACATGCCCGTCGGTTTCGAGTACTCCGCACCTCCCCTTTTTGTAGAACGCAACTAATTTGATCAGAATACGTCCTACGAGGGCGCCCTCTGCCGACACATCCACTCATTTTAGCTTATTAAAATTTAATTATTAAAATAAAGTAAAAACTAAATAAATGTCGACATTGACGTTATTAAAAATATTAAGTATAACAGGTACCTAACTAGCTGGAATCCCTATTCTTTGTTACGAAATTTTCATACTAACTTTCACCCCCCCCCCCCCCCCCCTTTCACACCTTCAGGAGATGAATGAGGAGTTTTCTGACAGCTAGTCAAACGTAGTTCAACTTACCGGCGATAGATGGCGTTGTCCAGAGAGGGGTCCGAAGTCCGTTGACAAAATGTATGTTCATATTTTGCTGCTTACAAAAACAAATTCTTACTCTTTAATTTGTATTTTATTATCTGCAAGGTCGCTCGCCCCTGTCTCGTCAACGCCATCTATGGAGCCATTAGGAACAACTTTTTCTTTTTAATGACTTTCTGAAAATCCCTCATTGCGAAAAAAGCTTTGTGAACTTCTAGATGGCAATAAAAACATCTCTGTCAAAGTTTATATGTTAGTAGCGTGGAAAAATTCTTGATCAATGGTTGTATTAGTCTTTGTAGTTTTGGATATTTGAGTCTGAGTGAGTGCGCAGATTTGCATAGATTCAAGCATTCCAGCTAGTCCTAGTTATTATGGAGATATTTTAAGGAAAAGCTGCACTTTGTGATGGAAGCAAGCCGCTTTGCATAGTGATAGAAGGGATCAAAATAAGCGATTTGACCCGCAGCAGCGCAACTTTCATCCCTTAGGAACACAGATGGCGCCACTTCTTTACATGAAACTTCAAAAAATTCTACAAGCCTGACGGCTTCACCGATTTCGTTCATTAAGGTGTCTATCGAAAGAACATTTATTAATAAATAATAAAAAAAATTAAAAAGTAAAAAATCCATAATGGCTGTAAAAAGCCATGCATTTTTGTAAATTTTTCAAAGTTATTTTTCAGTTTTTTCTTAATAATATTTAAAAAATGTATGAATTGGGTATATTTTTAATTATTCACATTGTTAATAAATTAATAACACGTTTAATAAAAAAAACTGCATGTCAATATCTTTAATAGTTAGGAAAATATTTAAGATTTCATAAGCAGGCACGGTGCGCCCCAGTCATAGTAATTATGAAAAAAAATACAGAATTTTGTGATGGAAGCAAGCCGTTTTGCACAGTGATAGAACGGACCAAAATAAGCAATTTTACCCGTGGCAGAGAAACATTCATTCTTTAGGATCACAGATGGCGCCACATATTTTAACAATCTTCTAAAAGTTACAGAAACTAAACGGCTACGCCGATTTTAATTATTGAAGTGTCAAACGGTTCGTGTTTTTAAGTTTCAACTTAAAAAAAAAATAAGTCAAATATTTTTAAAAACTAAGTGCAAAAAAAATTGTACGAAAAATTAAAAATTACTTACAAGTTTCCACTAAACTACGTTGAACAATGTATGAAGTTTGTATTTTTTATTTTAGACATCTATTTCGAATCTAAAAATAAAAAACTGCATCGAAATCGGTTTAGTAGCTTTGTAGATATTTGTAATGTCTGCCGATAACGTCCGCTGCTAAACATAGGCCTCCTGCAAGGATCGCCACAACAGGGCCGGTTCTGCACTACCCTCATCCAACGAGGGTCCTCTACCTTCACCGGATCGTCTGTCTAGCTTTTGGAGGCCTACCCACGATACGCTTTCCGGTACGCGGCTGCGCGGTCGCCACTCGTGAACTTTTCAGCCCCATCGCCCATCCGTACTGCGAGCAATGTGGCCCAGCCCATTGCTACTTTAGTTAGCAATTCTCCGGGTTGTGTTGGGCTGCCGGCTACCGGGGTTACCTTGCGGATCTCTTTATTTCTTATTCGATCACGCAGGGACAATCTAGCTCTGTTCATTGCCCTCCGAGTGACTTAAAGCATTTTTACTTGGCCTTAATTTTGTTAGCGACGACGTAACCGCATAATTTATTGTATTAAGTATATTAGTATAGCATTTCGAAACATATCTATTTACTTACGTATAATTTCCATAGCCACCTTTGCAGGATTTTTTTACACTACAGGGCGGAAGCTATGTCGACGCGTCGGCAACCACAGCGCATTGTGTCCTTCACAGCCTGATGTATAAGCGCATTGGTTGAAGAATGTTTTCTATTTAATAGTTCCCATAATATGTCTATCTTTTTATTTTAGGGATGTAACAAGATCTCCTAAGATGTATGGACTCCACAATAGTCAAAATATACAATGGTCGTCGCAGCCTGATTTACCTACAAGTGTATTAGTCGAAGAGGGATAATTCTGACCAAATCGCAGTAACTTTTGGCCATTGTGGAGTCCATCAACCTTAGGAGGTCTTGTTACAACATCGTAAAAAGATAGACATGGGATGGGAACTATTATATTGCGAAAATTCGTCGACCAATGCACTCGTAAATCAGGCTGTGGCGGACACAATGCGCTGTAGTTGCCGAAACGTCGACCTGCCTTGCACCCTGCAGTTTAAAATATTCTGTAAAAGCGGCTGTGGGAATCAAACGTAAGTACCTAGATATATTTAGAAATGCTATACTAATGTATTATAATAAATTATGCTGTTACGTGGTCTATCACTAAATGAAGGCATAGTTTAAAGGCTGAAAGTCAACCAAAGGGCAAACCTCTGAAATCGAATCAGAAATTAAGTCGACACAATCAAGAATTGCTAACTAGAGTGGCAATGGGCTGGGCATATTGCTTGCAGAACGGCTGGCTGGCAGATGGGACCGAAGAATTCTTGAGTGGCAACCGCGCAGCCGCGTACCGGAAAGTGTATCGTGCGGCCTCCACAAGGTGGACCGACGATCCGGTGAAGGTAGTGGACACTCGTTGGATGAGGGTAGAGCAGAACCGGCTCTGTTGTGGCGATCTTTGCAGGAGGCCTATGTCTAGCAGAGGACGCTTATCGACAGAAATACCTAATATCCTTAGATCAAAATAAAATTAATGGATAGGATAGGCCTAAAGCGCGGTAAGTTGAAGCAAACTACTGGTGCACTTGGTCCATACAAACTAGCGCCATTATCTGTCAAATCTAGGGCACTTGCATACAAATTTGAAGTATACATTTCATTTGTTTTGCCTCATTTTTCTGGTTTGAAATGTTCGCGTAAGGCCTATCCATTAACTTTATTTGATCTAAGCTAATATCTACAAATCTACTAAACCGATTTCGATGCAGTTTTTATTTTAGATTCGAAATAGATCAGTCTCAAATAAAAAATACACACATCATACATTGTTCAACGTAGTTTATTGAAAACTTGTAAGTAATTTTTAAATTTTTTGTACATATCTTTTTTATTTTTGCACTTAATTTTTAAAAATATTAGACTTATTATTTTTTTAAGTTGAAACTTAATAATACGAACCGTTTGACACTTAAATAATTAAAATCGGCGTAGCCGTTTAGTTTCTGTAACTTTTAGAAGATTTTTAAAATATGTGGCGCCATCTGTGATCCTAAAAAATGAATGTTTCACTGCCACGGGTAAAATTGCTTATTTTGGTCCGTTCTATCACTGTGCAAAACGGATTGCTTCCATCACAAAATTCTGTATTTTTTTCATAATTACTATGACTGGGGCGCACCGTGCCTGCTTATGAAATCTTAAATATTTTCCTAACTATTAAAGATATTGACATGCAGTTTTTTCATTAAACGTGTTATTAATTTATTAACAATGTGAATAATTAAAAATATACCCAATTCATACATTTTTTAAATATTATTAAGAAAAAACTGAAAAAAACTTTGAAAAATTTACAAAAATGCATGGCTTTTTACAGCCATTATGGATTTTTTACTTTTTAATTTTTTTATCATTTATTAATAAATGTTCTTTCGATAGACACCTTAATGAACGAAATCGGTGAAGCCGTCAGGCTTGTAGAATTTTTTGAAGTTTCATGTAAAGAAGTGGCGCCATCTGTGTTCCTAAGGGATGAAAGTTGCGCTGCTGCGGGTCAAATCGCTTATTTTGATCCCTTCTATCACTATGCAAAGCGGCTTGCTTCCATCACAAAGTGCAGTTTTTTTTTCATAATTACTATAGCTAAGCAAACCTAACACAGCTTCGCCCATAATAGTACAAATTTCTGCCACAACGTGCGCTGCGATTAACTTGCCAGTTTCAACACCCACTAGCCAATACATGATTATTATGAAGAATTTGATTTTCACCAGAGTGTGGCATATCTCGGTACCCTTTCCTATTTATAATAATAGTGTGATTAGTGTGTTAATTGCTTACCTGATCAGCATGATTAAAAATGTCTTAGCAACAGAGGTCTCAGTTAAATACCATCTGCAGTTGTACACGGCATCGCTTATTTCCATACTCTGGAAAACGATTTAATACTATTAACCTTTTTTGTGCTCATCAGAGGTGATTGAGGAAGTGGGGAGGTCACCTATACTCGCTTATGTATATCAATGACACTGGTTATGTTCTTACGCTCGTTCAATGGAACTCCTGGCATAAGAATAGCAAATAATAGAACACTATAGAATGGAATCTCCCTTGTGCGTACCTCAAAAGCCGCGTTTTGTACACCCCTTTCCCCTCCACCCGCAACGTCCCACTGTCGCCCACGGGTACCGCTGAGGCTGTTATATGAAGTATTTATTCTTGCTGTCATTTATTTTACAAGTACGGTAGGTATCTATCCATACAATTTGGGCACTGGTGAAATGTGTATATTTGGGTTAACTATTTTGACGATAACAGTACATTATCTGCCTTTATGCAAATCTGTTCTTCGGCTTATCTGGGATTTTGCTATTCCGGGATTTTGCTTATCTGTCCTTCTGCTGCAGAGGGTCGCAGACGTAAGCCCTGACTGACTAGTTGGTTAAACAAACATGACATTTACGTGACCTTGAGCGCGTCTGTCACGCGTGTTTCGTTTCGATAGTGAACAATTATTATTTATATTCTTATGCTCCTGCCACCATGAATAATAGAGGAAGGGCCATGATCACCTTATAAATTATCCATAAATGTAGGAAAGTTTTATTATTGTGAAAACTCTTAGTTGCAGAAACACTCATTATAGTTAATCCTCCAGTAAATCTCTTGCTGTCACTTTTTGTCTCGTTGACGTAGAAAGAGCTAGCAAGAGATTTAATAGAGGATTAACTCTAAAGAGTGTTTCTGAAACTGAGTATTAGCTACATTCTGTTTATGTTTTGGTGTCAAATAATCCATAATTATTTATTCGATTGATAGATTTCAAGAACAAAGATGCAGTACTTAAGGGAATATAATTCGGAGCGCGCTCAATACAAACGTAGTCCGGTGGTATTATCAATACTTACCAATTAAAGTCAATAAATTTTTCAGAAACAATCCAGAAACCAATCTCTATGTTTGTATGAAGACTTAATGCATTCGGATAATCGTCTTTCGCTGCAAGTTAATTCGATGCTACGTCCTGTCGGATAATGGTGGGTCGGACAAAAAAACATTCGGACTTCATGCATTCGGATATGTGTAATTCGGACTTCCGTTACGGACCCCTGCTCCCACCCGCGCGGTCCAAACCTGCATCATATTTTAGGTTAAGTTAGTTATAAGTCCCCTAAATTTTTCTTTTTTTTTACTGTAACCCTAATTTATATGTTCTGTGTAAATTAAAGATTTAACAAAAAAAATACATATTATGTTACAGCTGTATCCCTGAAACTGTAGATTTTAACGAAAATCTGACTTCATACAAACATGGAGATTAGTTTTCAGAACGTTTCTGAAAAATTTCATTGACTTTAATTGGATAGCATTGAAAATATCACCAGACTACGTTTGTTTGCAGCGCGCTTTTCGCTCTAGGAATAAACTTCTCTTATGTATTAAATGTTACTTTACCGTTGTAATAAGCATGTCTCCAAACAAGCACAGAATGAATATTTGTGACGAGGATAGTAACAAAATTGTAGAAAATAGGATGCGCATTTCCTTGCTATCATATGTCTGAAAAATAAAAAAACTGGTTAAAATTGTAACATAAAAGTTATCAATTTAAAAAAAAAAGTTAATTATTTACCACTAAATTAAATCCTGCAACGCAAATTGAACACGAACTTAACACAAAATTAATCAATGTTGATATGGAATACATTTCCCCCAGTATTTCGGTTGTACTGAAAACAAAAATTATTATTTCAAATAAAAAATCAGGCCTACTCCCATTGACTACACATTTTGTGTTGTTTTGTGTGACATGTTGTTTGTTTGAACGAGCTTGTCTATCGCTAGAGTATATGTCAGTGCCTACTCCAAACGACTTTAATGCATGAACCAAACAGCGAAACAACGTTTGCTAACTTCTTCTCGTCTGCCGAATCGACAGAGTTTCACTGACTTCTACTTGCAATAGTAGTGTAGCGATTTGCCGACCTTCGATTGAAGCTTGCTTGCCGAATGCCTATGGTGCACCCGGGTTAAATCGTTTTGAAAGATTATGTTCACCAACAAATAGAAAAGCATTGGAGAATTAGCTAACTACTCTTCTCGCATTTCTAAATCAGACTAATACAGGGTGTAAGGGACAGCCCTCCGCAAACTGAAACGGTGAACTCAGACCATCAAACTGAACAACTTTCACTATGGAGCTTACCTCGGGAAACGCGAAAAAAAATCAGCTGTTCCATACATTTGAGTCGGGTAGGTACGGCAGTTTTGTATGGGACAGCAGATTTTTTTTCGCGTTTCCCGAGGTAAGCTCCATAGTGAAAGTTGTTCAGTTTGATGGTCTGAGTTCACCGTTTCAGTTTGCGGAGGGCTGTCCCTTACACCCTGTATTATAAATGCAAAAGTTTGTGACGATGTTTGGATATTTGTGACTCAATCACGGCTACACGGCTGAACGGATTTGGATGACATTTGGCACACAGATAGAAGACGTTCTGGATTAACACATATAATACTTTTGGCAACTAGTATTTATCTAAGCATATTAAGTCAGAGTGTCAATATAAAAGTTTTTATATTAGTCCAAAACCATGAGGTATAGCAATTCCTGTAATGTTTATTATGATACTCTTATTTATTTACTTTATAAGCTCATGATGCCATTTGAACAAATCTCTCAATTTGGTGCGGAACTCATCATTTGCGTAAAAGCGTCCATTCGATACATAAGGTTCTATTAAATGTTCTATATGATGTCGTAGTAATCGAAACTGGATACGAAGGTAAGTACAGAAAACGCAGAAGAGGTAGTCAACCCCACTAGTCGCCAGAGTACAACTCGACACTGAAAGCAATTAAATTAAACTGTAATGTTACAAAAACCCAAAGTGTAAAAAGTGATTATTAGAATCTGGGATGCGATTTTTTAATCTCATTCGGTGAGCTCAGCAGTTGAAAATGTCAAAATTACTATGGAGATATGCATCTTTCTACTGCTGATTTGACTTCAAAAAAAATTTGAAAGCTCACCGAATGAGATTCAAAAATCGCAGTCCTGAAGTTGCGGAATCGGTCTTAATAAAGAGTACTTTTTTTATTTTCATTTTGATGTTAAAAATTAGCATTTGCGAGCAAAATAATCCATATTAATTACATGTTATTAAGTTGGATGCCGCTACATAGATACGAAATTGTTAACATTACATACCATGCCATATCTGATGAATATAAACAAAAGGAAAAACTCTGTTATCAAAAGCGTCAAAAGGGTATGCTAAGTTAACCACCAGTATTCCCTTCATTTCATTAGTCTTAATATAGTGTAAAATCATTTGGATTATTGGTGACATTAAATTGCATATCGTACAAACAATGTTAAAAAAACTATAGCCGTAGAGAACTCTATTCAAAAATTTAATTTCGCTCCTTATCATATCTTCATTTTCAGGGACACTCTGACGTTCATTTTCCTTCTTTTCAAGACTTTTCAAAGACGAAAAGATACTGTTGACTTGTTTCTCATAAATCAATGTAGATACAGATTTTACAATACTAACGAAAATCATACTAATTCCCGTTATACCATACACGACTGATTGATAACCATGACCCATTAGGATATCTTGTACACATTTAGCTATAAAACAACATTGTGCCAAAATATTACTAATAGTATTTAAAATAAAATACAGCTTAATCTTCAAATTTGTAGCTGGCTTTCGTTTGTCACTTTCATAACTCATTCCAGTAAACCAAAAAGTGTAATTGATTATTTTCATTGTTTTATCAAGTTGCAGAAATTCTTTTCTGGCTCTCATTTTGATATTTTGTGTTATCCTTTAATTATTTTTCCAGATTAGAGCAAAAGTCTGCTCGGACACTCTTGATACTGATGAATTCATCACAGAAACATACAAGAGCGCAATCAATAAATCAGCTTTACCTTTACCTTATTACAAACACGCTCCTACAGTCAATTGCAGTTTTAGGTGTGGGCTATGATTTTCTTTTATAAGCTACTTTAGTGTTACTGAAAACGATGATTTTATAATATAATTATGGTTTTAAATAGTACTTTTTTACTGTCCTATTATAATAGTATAGATATTTTACATTATATCGCCTATGATCTGAACATTGTTTAATAATTAACAATAAAACTAACATATCATTTTATTTCCTGTATCATCATCATCATTATTTATCAATATTAGAAATATATGTTCTGATATTTCGAAATAACTTTTACCTATATCTTGTCATAACGTAAGTCATAACATAACTTATAATAAAAATTATCATACAATACTTATTATATAATTAAATATCTGGCAGATATTACAATACTTTAGTATACAAAATAAATTTCAATTTTGTCAATAAATTACAATTTAAATTATTGAATACCCCTTTACACCCGAGACGTATCAAGCGTGCGAGTAGCATTTGAAAAATTCTGGCGACCGCGCAAATTCATTTTAGCGAACGCAACCGGCACTGATCGCTCGTGCGAGTGCTCCTCCCGCCTTCCACAGCACTTTGCATCAGTTTTGATGCTCCAATAGCCGGTGGCTAGACTGACAAGGTGACTGCGTTTCTTGACCCTAGAAGGCGCTCTCGTAAATATTTAAATTTTGGTGTATAATGTTCTTTACTTCACATAATTTTTGTTTAGTTTTATTGGTAAGATATTGAACAATACGACACTGGTAAATAATTAACGGTTACTTACAAAATTTCGGAAAAAATTATGCCTAAAACTAAAGTCGCACGATCGTGACACCTCGGTTATAGCCAGAAAAAAATTATTACTTTTGTCAGTTTCTGTCTCCGATTATTAGGTTACTAGATTGTTTAATTTAGTCTTTTATTAAGTTTTAGATATCCCACTGAAGGATGATCATACATTTTAAATAAACTGGGCGATAGGATCGAGTCTGATGTTTGATTTTCATGACAAAAACGCAGAAATCGAGCCGCAAGTTCTTTTTGAGCTTCCTGAGGAAGGCAATGGGTCTGAGGAGGACTCCTCAGATGATAAGGAGGATCCTGAATCTGTAAAAGAACCATCTACATCAAGATCTTCCCATCAAGGACGCATCTTGCAAAGAGCTTAGGCATCTTCCAGTCAGGTTTCGCCACGAGGACGTGTATATGGGCGAGATTAATATCTTCCAGCGGACGTACAACGAGCCAGAATCTCTATAAAGGTCTTCGCTAGAAAGTATGCAATCGTATAGTGATATATATGGAAAGAGATTCCATTTGTTGATGTATCAAGTGAATATCCAGTGTCATCAAAGAGACCCATCCGATCATCATCAAATTACTTTCTGTTTATTTTTCTGACGACTTATGAAGTCTTGCGTGGATATTTATGCGAATAATAGACAAAAAACTGAATATATGGAAGGCTGAGATTGCTAATTTAGACAATATTTGCATCATAATGGGATGCTGAATGGAGAATATTGGCAAGCTGGTACAAAGTTAGGGTTTGTTTGTGACAAAATTACGCGAGATAGACTAAATTCTGGTACGGAACGCTCATGTCATTGATAACGATACGCCATCTGAACTAAACAAAGCCAATATACTAAAAAAACGGCAATTTAGATAAGCAGAGTTATGAATACCTGTAAGAATCTGGAAGAAAGGAGGAAAAATTTAAGTATTTTGTTATTGATACGTTTTTAACCGTTTTTTAAGATAAAACTGATTCTACATAGTCTACCTAAAATTAATATACTCCAAAGAACAATAAATAAATAATTTATATATAAATATTGTCGTAATAAAATAGTTAGATAAATAGGTTAATTATTAACCTATTTATATACTAAAAAATTCGCACACTCACGATCGTGCGAGTTGCAAGTTGTTCCTAAGTCTCACGATCGTGAGGGCAGTTTTTCAGGAAAACTGTAATTTCAGGATTTTTTTTTATATTTTTTTGGAGTTCCTAGTAAGACAAGAAAAGCTCAAACAATGTTTCGCATTGTTATGTCAAAACAATTTTTCTCGGGTGTAAAGGGATACTTATATTTATACAGGGTCCAACTTAATATGCTGACACTTTTTTAAGGGGATGATCAGACCATCTAACTGAACAACTTTCTCTATGGGACCAACATCGAAATCGCGAAAAAAAAATCAGCTGTCCCATACATTTGGCTCAAGTTGGTTTGCAGTTTAGTATGGAACAGCTGATTTTTTTTTCGCGATTTCGATGTTGGTCCCATAGAGAAAGTTGTTCAATTAGATGGTCTGATCATCTCCTTAAAAAAGTTTGAGCATATTAAGAAGGGCCCTATATATATTTTTTGAACTGGATATTTTTTATGGGAGGGCTTTGAAATTCGGATCCGCAAGATTTTCGTGTAACGGAAGTTCGAAGTTTAAATTTACCCACCACACCACCAGCTGCAGGCAACTGTACCAGGCGATCGCTATCAACTGATCAGAACTACCCATATTTATTTATTTACGAGTAGTATCTATTTTACTATTCAATTACGAGCAATAAAATATAATTCTTGCATTCGTTATAAAAAAGCATCAAACCTAATAATCTTAGTAATTAAAATAGGTAGGTAAAATAAAGAAGACTTCGTTATCTAGTAGGTATATCTACCTACGCATAGTAGAAGTCAAGACACCTTTGAGTTCACTGAAAAATTATTATGATATGTGTACCACTCTACGAATAAAGAAATAAATATGAACGATAACTCCGAACAATATCTCCTTAATTTTTGGCACCATGAGTTTTGGCGGCAAACGCCGTAATTGGAGTCGCCATAATGATTGAGTCTTGCGCGCTTGCGTGGTGTACACGAAAGTTCGTGGGGTCATTTTTTGACGTGAATTATATTTCCATATTTATTTCTTTATTCGTAGGTACCACTAGATTCAAGATCTCATTAAAATGTTTATTGCATTATACAGGGTGTAAGGAAAAGTATCATTAACCTTTAAACCACAGTACTCTACCCATCAAACTGATCAACTTTTACTATGGGAGCAAACCGATCGGAGCAAAAAACAAAATCAGCTGTTGCAACATTTGAGTCTAGTAGGTTTATGTAGCATTTGCAGAACGAGCTGTCATAACTAGAATTAACTGCCTCCGTGGTCTAATGGTTAAGAGCATTGGGCTCTTGACACGGAGGTCGTGGGTTCGATTCCCACGGGGGGCACCTAGTGAAATGACACTTTGTGCGTTTTTTCCCAGTTGGTTAGGACATTGCAGGCTGAATCACCTGATTGTCTGAAAAGAAAGATGATTCCGTGCTTCGGATGGCACGTTAAGCTGTTGGTCCCGGCTACTGTCTCTGGTGGTAGTAGTCGTTACATAAAAACCACGTCAGAGGCCGTAAGGCGGTTTGAATAAACCGACACAAGGGCTTGCAACCCACTCGATAAGAAGAAGACTAGAATTAAATATTATAAACGTAACAATCATCATCATCAGCCTATACAAGGTGTTACAAAAATACAAATAAACATTTAAGGGGGTGTTTAGACCATCAATCAAACTGAACAACTTTCACTATGGGACCAAAACAGAAATCGCGATAAAAAAATCGGATGTTCCATACTAACTACAAATCTACCTACTCGAGCTAAATGTATGGGATAGCAGATTTTTTTTTCGCGTTTTCAAGGTTGGTCCCATTTTTACCCGACTGCGACAGAAGGAGGGTTATGTTTTTCGAGCGTATACTGTAAGTATGTATGTATGTATGTAAGTATGTATGTATGTAAGTATGTAAGTATGTAAGTATGTATGTATGTTTGTATGTCTACTTCTTTGGCACGCCCTACAGCTTAAACGGCTTGATGGATTTTAACGTACGAGGTGTCCTTAGAACCGTAAAAATCGTGAGAGTGTCATAGGGTACATTATTTAAATATGGCGTCTGCGAATTAAAAAAAAGAGGGGGGAGAATCAAATTTTTTTCGTAAAAAAATACAATATGGGTATCAAATGAAAGCTGGTGAAAAGCAGATTCCAAAAATATATATATTATAGTACTTTTATGCTACCATTTTGACACAAGACTAAAAAGTATGAAATAAACTAAATTATTAAGAAAAACAAAAAACCCGACTGCATAAAAAACTATTAACTGAAAAGATAAAAACAAGCTCCTTAAATCAGCTATAGTAACTTTGTTTGAGCAAATTATTTGAATGTTATACCTACTTATTAGGTAGGTATTGCAGGCGGGGACAAACCAATAACAAACAAATAGGTAATTTTTCTTTGTCCCCGTTTGCGATACCTACCTAATAAGTAGGTAGGTATAACATTCAAATAATTTGCTCACCTATTTTAATTTAATGTTTTATTAGATGTCATTGATAACTCCTTTTTGAATATTGTTAATCAAAATCTTCTAGAATAGATGTAACTAAATTTTGGCAGGGTCAACCCATAACTTTACTGGACTAATGTTCAGATATAATTGGTAACATTTACTGTAAAGAATTTAATGAAAATTAGCACTGTTCAGATATATTTGAACACCTTGTATGCTACGATATATCAGATGGCGACACATTTATGTCCATTAGAAGCATTTTACAAACACAAGTTGCTTCCCACGACACGTGCAGGTATCCCATTTTTATACCAATCAACCAATCATTTTCATCATAGGCATTCCAAGTAAACTTCCAAGTAAACTATAAAGTAAACCAATTACAAAATGACTAATTGCATTTTATATTTCACTTAGTTTTGATGGCATTATCACAGGTGATTGTGACAAAAGTCTGCGGGTAGTTACCTACATACATAGTACGTCACACCCTGCCCATCAATTTCTACCTCACTCTCTCGTGGAAGATGTCAGTAAGCAATGGTTTAGATCTCTCTCAGACGCACTCACTGCAACCGGTACCAAAGGGACAGGTTCTGAACCGATACTAAGCGGTTCTTTCCATCTTGATAGGTACCTGAGTACTGGTTCCAGACTGGTACCGGTACTCCGCTTAAGAGAATATTATTCCGAGAGCGAAAATGCGCGCTGCATACAAACGTACTATGGTGATATTTTCAATACTAACCAAATAAAGTCAATGAAATTTTGCAGAAACAATCTAGAAACAAATTTCTATGCTCCTATAGAGTCAGATTTTCGTTAAAATATACAGTTTCAATGCTAGGATTAATTTAAGATTTCTATGGAAATCTTTGAGGCACTGTAACTTGAAAACTATACATTTTAACGAAAATCTGACTCCATACAAGCATAGAAATTTGTTTCTAGATTGTTTCTGCAAAATTTCATTGACTTTAATTGGTTTTTATTGAAAATATCACCATAGTACGTTTGTATGGAGCGCGCTCCGAATAATATACCCCTAATAAGTAGGGTCGGGTGGTGGACAGTGAACCACCTAAATTTTGGACGGCTGTAGGCTGTAGTTCTCAAATCAGACATGTTTTACGGATATTCCTAGAAAATTTATCTAATTTTCACAATGCATTCACGAATTTTGTATAACTACAAAGACTTGGATTGGATTACTAATTGAACCACGATTGGGTACACGTTGTTTTGTCACGAAAGCGGTTTATTTAGTTTGGATAAACATTTAGTGTAATAGTATATTTTATCGCAATCAGTTCGTTCAATTAAAGATTATGAGTACCTATTTGAAGTTGCTGGTGCTGGGTCGATTATACGGCAAGTGATGATTAAGACACTTCCTTTTGCTGAGTTGGTCCATAAGACTCAAAGATGGACTTATGAAGGGGAGCCATCAAAATTATTAATGTGAGTTTTGGAGGGAGGGGGTTTGTATTATTATGTTGATACTGTTGATATTTGTTTTTCAGGATGATATTATTTGATTTTGAGGGGTGGGGGGGGGGGGGCAAAGTAAAAATAAACAAAATGGCGGCATTTATAAACAAGGTAATCTTATTCTGATTTTTCTGCTATAACTCAAGAACTGAAAGCGATAGAGGAAATACGTGCAGACTCAAAAATATTTGTTCATAAAATTGTCTGTTATACTTTGTTTTTTTATAGTTTTAGTGATAAAATATAGGATTCTATCACAAATATGATATGAGGCATAATGATGATGATAATGATGTATGTGGCAATACCTACCAAAAATGTTTTAAAGATTTTTTTTTAATATTTTGAATGTTCAATGTTCATTACCAATTTAATGAAAGGAGTCGCGTGGATAAGTGGGTAACGAGTATTGTATTGTATTGTATTTATTTATTTACCAGATACATGAATTGACACGACTTAAATAATACATAATATAAACCAAAAGTTATTTTTAGGTGACATAAAAGATTCTGCTGGTTCTATAATAGGCAAACAGTTCATTAAGTACATAGCTCAGTTATTAAGGGACGGAGTGGACGTGTCGGCTTGCGATTTAATTGGCCACGTGGCTCCGCCGTTTTATGGCGGTTTCGAGTGTGTGTTTTTGTTCAAAAACGGGGCTTTGAGATCGCCATATACAATATCTAATAAATATATCAATAGAATAGAATTTAATTAAAACATGTAACGATTAAATAATTTCCTCTATGCTTGCAATGTGTATAAGAAATTATAGTAACGTGTACATTTGAATTATTAAATAAACTCGTAATAACCATGAGAGCAGATACACATGTTGTAAGCATTGTTCGTAATTAAAAAGGCTACAAGAAAAGAGCTTGCAATAAATACCTACTCGTAATTGAATCGAATGACAGAAGATTACCTATGTATAATTTGTGTAAAACTATTTTAAATCGCTAGAAACGTGTGCAACGCCATAGGTTAATAGATCATAGATTTAACACTCTAGATTCCGCCTTAAAAAACACAGGACGACACAAAAAACTTCAAAACAGAACAAAAGAACTGCTGGAAAAAAGGAGATTCTTATTAACACATGGAAAAAGCCACACTGACGCATTCAAGGCTCTCTGTAAGGAAATTCGCAAGAACGTCGAAATGGACATCGAGGCATATCGAGAAAGAGTAGTGCAAACACATTTTACAAATACAAAGGTCCCAAAGTATTCAGAAGGGCCCTCCAGCCTGGTACACAGCAAATTACAAAGTTTAAGTATAAAAATGGTAACCTGATCACGGAACAAAAACAACTCCTTAAAATTATAGAGGAATACTACCAGGAGTTGTATACATCTAAAAAACCTAAGCCATATGGTACAACATTCAATTAAATAACAAACGTTGGATCTGAAGATGTACCAGAAATAACAGACACCGAAATAAAACTCACCCTTAACAAAATGTCCAACGGTAAAGCCCCCGGTGAAGATGATGTCATAGTAGAAATGGTCAAAGAGACTCAGTAATAAAGTTTCTGAAACAAATCTTCAATAAGTGTTTAGAAGAAGACTGGATACCAAAAAATGGGAGAGTGCGACTGTTATCATACTGCTCAAGAAAGGTAACAAATCCGACCTGAATAATTACCGTCCCATCAGCCTGTTATCATAACTCTACAAACTAATGACCAAAATTATCACAATCCGTCTGACCAATAAACTGAACTTCTATCAACCGGTGGAACAGGCGGGATTCAGAAGTGGATACAGCACCATGGACTATGATGAGCTATGAGAATTGTCATCGAAAAGGCTACAGAATATCAAATGCCTTTGTGGCTTGCATTTATTAATTACAAGAAAGCCTTTGATAGCATCGAGTCCTGGGCAGTAATTCAGTCCTTACAAAATGTCAGAATAGATTGCCGCTATATTAACTTAATAGAAAAAATAAACAAAAATGCGAAATTAAAAGTAAACCTTCCACCAGAAACAAAACCAGTTGGAATAAAGAGAGAGGTAAGACAGCGAGATACCTTGTCTCCAAAACTATTCACACTGGTGCTGGAAGATATTTTTAAAATGCTAGATTCGGAAAATCTAGGTCTACTTTTGGTAGCAGGAAAAAGGCTAAGTAACCTAAGATTCGCGGACGACATCGTCTTAGTCTCAGACAACCCAAGCGACCTTGAAACCATGATTCAGGAACTTGGTGATGCATCTAGACGGTTTGGATTGGAAATGAACCTCGACAAAACAAAGGTTATGACGAATTGCTCAAATAGTGTTGCGAGCATTAAGATAGACCAAACCGTCATAGAACGAGTACAGAAGTACGTATATCTTGGTCAAGAGGTCGTCATGGGTAAAGTAAACCAGACTAACGAAATAGACAGGCTCATAAGACTAGCATGGGCAGCCTATTCCAAAATTAAATTCGCCTTCAAAATGAGAAGTAAGGCTGAACAGAAAGCTCGCATACGTCATGATTAGTGCATCCTACCAGTGCGTCACCTATGGAGCAGAGACATGGGTTTTCACAAAGGAGGTCACCGACAAACTCGAAGTAGCGCAGAGAACAATTGAGAGGAAGATGGTAGGAGTTACGCTAAGAGACCGAAAGCGAAACGAATGGCTCAGAGAGCAGAGCAAAGTCACTGACGTCATCAAGCGCATCGCGAAGCTCAAGTGGCAATGGGCTGGTCATATCGCAAGAAAAGAAGGCTCGTGGGGCAAGGCACTGTTGGAGTGGAGACCCTGGGGAGAAAAACGCCCAAGAGGAAGACCGCAAATGCGTTGGTATGACGATATCAAAAGAACAGCTGGAGTGAAATGGATAGAGAGGGCACAAGATCAAGAGGGATGGCATAGATCAGTCTATGCCACCTTCAGAGGAGGCCTACACCATTACGGTTGAAAACGGCTAAGAAGAAGAAGAAGAATACGCCATTTTACGCTGGAATTGTCTTCCTAAGTTAGTTAGGTGAAAAATCAGCTGAGGAAAATTGTTGGTCGAAAAAATTGTTTTCGCAATATTTTGTATTCTTATGGCTAACTTTAGTCAAACGTCATCAAAATAATTTCGGACGCCTCCGTTTGGACCACCCTGTATAATTATAGTCGCGCGGGGCAATTCCGTCAGTAATTACGTCAAAATGGCTATAACTTTTGTTCTATAGCTCTTATCCAGTATACCTACATGTAGATAGCAATTTGATTAATTTCCCACTAGTTACATTGTATTTAACAATCTAATTGATTCGAAATTAGAAGTATCAGTTTCTCGCAGTTGTCGCTTCGTCAGTAGTGCAGTTGATCTAGTGAAAGTATACCATCTCATCCTCCTCCTTTAGATAAAAAAATTAACAGATCGATTATTTTTTCATTTTTTAAATGTTATAAATATTGAAATAAGTATAAAGTTAGTTAACATAAAGGTTCTTAAAGTCATAAAAAACTTATTATAATTGTAAATTTACTTAAATCTATAACATTAATTATTACTTTCTCTAATCAAAATGGTGAAAGAAAAACTTATCATTATGAAAACAATAAAAAAAATCAAATATGCATTTACTTTGTCGGGAACTCTTTTACACAGCCAAGGACAGACACCTTTAAATAATTTACTAACCAAACTACTTTATTTTATTAACACTGTGTCCCTCAACTTATATCTGCCTTGTATGGCAATCTTATTCACTCAAGCAACAAAAAAAGGGATTGGTTTTACATCACTTACTTATTGGGCACCCGGCACGCTAACATGCCTTCTTGGAAATGCTAAATCCATCGTTTTCATTATTTATGAAAAGCAAGTCAATGAATTGTTCTCTACGTTGAATGATTTTGCAAAAAAAGAAAACGACCGCGAAGAGGTCGATGAGAGGGAAAATATAATAAAGAGAGAAATACGTTTTTTGGAAAAACTAATCAATGTATCAATTTTTTTCAATATTTCGATGATGATCATGTTTCCTCTGATGCCAGCTGTAACGATGGTCAGCCAATATTTCAGTACTAAAGAATTTAAGATGATAGTGCCATTTGTCACCGTGTGCCTTGCTGAACCAGATAACATTATAATGTGGCCATTCTATTACATTCATCAGACTTGGTCATGTGTGTACTCGATGTTTTATATTTTGATGGGGTGTTTTATCTGTAGTCGGTGTCCGATCATTTGCCTTTTCCTTTTCATCCTTGGTTATTAATTTCCGCTGTTAAAGTCTGTGCTTAGCTTCTTACTTTCTTTGTATTCTATTGGTCTTTCAATATAATTTCTTACATAATGATATTGCTTGAATAGAGTACATGTTTTGTGATGTACTGCTCGACAACTTTGTATGTACGTAAATTACTTGCTAATAGCAAACTTTTAATCAAAATCAAATGGAAATAATTTTATTTTAGATTAATAGGTATATTTAGTCCTATATTTATAAATAGTTTATTTTCGAAGGGGGCTGCGGAGAGGTGTAGTTCCGCCTAATGCCTCCAGAAAAGACAGTGATGGTTTGAAATGGTGTTCAGGAGACTGTTGGTGCTACTGTGAACACGACGGATCAGGGATGTGATTCTATTGCGTATTATGGCGTGAAAAGAAGATATATATATATAAAAAAAAAAAAAGAGTATTGTATTGTATTGTATTGTATATTTGCCACTGCGAACATCCCCGACTACCTTAGACTATTTATATAGGTATGGACAAGTAACGCATGTAATTCTTCTAACAAACTTTTCTGCCACTTTTTGCGGGGGGCGAGGTAGCATGAAATCCGCAACGTTGGACTTCCATTACTTTAGATTCTAATTATGAATGTAAAGAATCATGAAAAACAGTCTCGTGTGAACCCCAAACGTCATAAGTTCGAAATTATTGTTCCGCAATTATAGGCTGTCGCGTTAAGGTATAAAATTAAATGCGTAAGATTTTTTTTATCTTGCACGTTGGCAGAGGGGAAATCAAGAGCAAGGTATATATAAATGGTCTAAGCGCGCTACAAAATTTCGGCAGCTCCGTCAGCATCCTGAACCCATTATTGTACTAGAGCCAGCATTGTAGGCTCTCTGCGTAATAGTTGACCAGGTTGAACAGACTTAATGCTGGTTGGCTAATCTCTTCATCACTAGCCTCACCACGATGATGGAAAATCAAACTCATTACATAATTCATAATTATTTATTTGGGGTGGTTTGGGATCTACCTCCTAGCGGTCCACCCCTGGCAACGGCACCACAAGCTACCTAGTTTGTGGTGGCGGCTGAACGATCCCCACAGCGGTGTGGTAGTCTCCGCAAGGAGCCGCCTGGCTCGCGATCACCCTCCTGCCGGAGTCTGGCGCCAAGCAGCTTGCTGCGTTCCGTCGGTGTGCAGGAGTGCCAGTGCCATTCTGGGTAAGCTCGCTCTTCGACCCCATCTTTGTCCTGAGGACTAGATTGAGGTCAAGAGCAAGCTCATCTAGAATAAAAAAAAAATCTAAACTTTTCAGAAGATCTTATTTTGTTGTTGTTTATGTTTATGTTTATGTTATGTTTCAGGGTTTGTTACAAGTTTTGAAATTTTCGGCGCTGATTGTCTTTTCTACATTCTTTGTACATACATTAGAATTCAATTTATATTGTTAAAACATGAAATTGAAAAAAATATTGGACCAAATTTGATGAAAGGAAATGATCCTAACGATGTTGTTGAGGCCGATAATAAACTCAATGATATAGTTAGATGGCACCAAGAACTCCTAAAGTAATTTTTTTTCTATTGTATCCTACTATACCTACCTAAGATTGAAAAGCTTGTATGTGACTAGCACAGGACAGGAATGAGTGGCATAATAGGGAGGAGGCATATACAGGCTGTTACATAAGTAAGAATACATTTTTAAAACTCTTAAGGTGGTTGTTTAGACCGTCAAACTGAACAATTTTCTCTATGGGACCAACATCGAAATCGCGCAAAAAAAATCGGATATCCCATATATTTAAGCTCGCGTCGATTTGTAGAGTACCTATAGAACATAATTTATTTTTTTCGCGATTTCGATGTTGGTCCCATAGTGAAAGTTGTTGAGTTTGATGGTCTAAACCACCCCCTTAAATGTTTATTTGTATTTTTGTAACACCTTGTATAGGGTCCAACATAATATGCTGACACTTCTTTAAGAAGATGATCAGACCGTCAAACTGAAAAACTTTCTCTATGGGACCAACAATAAAATCGCGAAATAAAAATAGTCTTTTCCATACAAAACTGCAAACCTACTCGAGCCAAATGTATGGGACGGCCGATTTTTTTCGCGATTTCGATATCGGTCCCAAAGAGAAAGTTGTTCAGTTTGATGGTCTGATCATCCCCTTTAAAAAGTGTCAGCATATTAAGAAGGACCCTGTATATCATTTGACGATCGGGGATAAATCATTTTATAATAAGACAGTTGAAGCTCAAAACAATGAACCTCGCGCAGTGCTGACACTGTGGAATGCTATACAATTCTGACTCAACGTTTGAGTCGTGCGCACTGCGGCCCATTGGTCGCTGACCTACGACGTAGGTCGTCAGCAGTTAAAGTGTCATATTTTTGTTTGTAGATCAGTCGAACTACTTGACGTTATATACTCGAAATCAACTTTATTCAATTTTATTATAAGTTCTGCGATTATCTGCGTTGCCGGATTCAACGTTACGGTAACAATATATTTTATAAATAAATATCTTGGACATTATCACACATTCAGTGTCAGATGTCAGTGAGTTCAGGCTCAGATGGTCTTTAAATAAAATGCAGTGGACTGTTAACTGGTATTTACTTTGTTTTACAATATTTAGTTAATATTCGATACGAAACGCGTCCGCCCGGTTAGATCGTTCAGGAAAGGTAAAGATGGCCGCAAGCCAGTGTTGCCAACTGTCGCGCGTTGATCTCCGCCAGGTTGGTAAGATGTGTATTAGTGTTGTCGTAGACATTCTGCCAGCCCCACAAAGTAGTGTGATGATAGGTCTTGTTTATTCTGTTGGTAGCGGGCATATTCTATTGAATGCTCTGCACATTGTTCCAAATTTAGTTTTGATTTCAGCTACACGTGCAATTCCGTCAGGACCAGGGTATAGCTTGATTATTCTTCCCAGGAGCCATTGAAATGGAGGAAGAGCGTCGTCTTTCACGATGACCATCATGCCCTCAGTCAGCTTGCCAGTCGACCTTTGCCATTTTGTCCTTGTTTGTAACTGTGAAATATACTCCTTGTAAAATCTATTCCAATAATGTTGTCGTAGCTGTTCAACGCGCTGATATCTTGGTAGACGCAGCGTGTTGCAGTCAGTGAGCTGTGGGTGAGGTAATGCAGTTAGAGTACGACCAATTAAGAAATGAGAGGGTGTTAGGGCTGTCAAATCGGAGGGGTCTGATGATAGAGGCGTTAGAGGCCGTGAATTTAGGATTCCTTCGATTTGTACTAATGTAGTGTACATTTCCTCGTATGTGAGGTGAGCTAGACTCAAGACACGCTTGAGATGATACTTTGTGGATTTTACAGCGCTTTCATGAAGCCCTCCAAAATGAGGTGCATAAGGCGGATTGAAATGGAACTTAATGTCTTGCTCTGCGGTTGACTTGTAAATTGAGTTAGCGTTATCTTTTAAAAACTTTGTTATGATTCTAGAGGCACCTACTAGATTACCACCATTATCTGAATATATGCAATTAGGCTTTCCTCTGCGTGCTATGAACCTATTGAGGGCAGCGATGTAGGATTCCTTGGTTAAGTCTGTAACCAACTCCAAGTGTACGGCTTTTACTGCAAGGCAGACAAAAACACATATGTATGATTTTATGAGACGACTTCCACGACCCCTGCGGTCACAAATCATGATTGGCCCCTCATAATCAACAGTTATGTTAATAAAGACGAAATTTGCGTGCATCCGCTGTTTCGGAAGATCACCCATGATGGGAGTTATAGTCTTGCCTTGAAATCGACGACATTTAGTGCATGATTGTACTGTTTTTCTGGCAAGGCTACGACCGCCTATTGGCCAATAAGATTCACGTATGTGTGCAAGTAACAGCTGTGGTCCTGCATGTAAAAGTGATATGTGATAGGTTGAAAAGATAATTTTTGAAATGTGATGGTTTGATTTTAATAAAATTGGAAATTTTTTATGATAATTAAATTGCGAGTTAGCAAGCCTTCCCCCGACTCGAATAACGTCATGTTTATCGATGAATGGATGCAATGAATTTAATATATTTTTATGAGGCAAATTGTGTTTCTTTTTTAGTAACTCATATTCTGTAGGAAATGAAACCATTTGAGACATTTTTACCAATTGATACCTAGCTGTACTTAGTTCTATAGTCGTTAAGGGGCTGACATTATGAGGATTAATGTTGTTACTATGAATTTTGTTTTTGCTATTATGAATGAATCGTAAAATGTATGCAGTGATCATTGTTAGTTTTGTAAAGTTTGAGTATTTATGAATGAAAGAATCGTTTTCTACTTGCGTGAAACAGTGTGAGTTTGAATGTGAACTGGATGGACGCGTTTCAGGCAGGTCAGAGTCGCTGATATGCCGTGGTTGGTCTGGCCAGCTGTTATCATCATCCCTGAGAAACGGAGGTCCTGTAAACCATAGATTAGATTGTATTAATTGTTGAGTTGTGACACCGCGTGACAACAAGTCAGCGGGGTTTTGTTTTGTAGGTACATAGCGCCATGCTTGTGGAGTGCTATTGTTTTGAATGTCTGTAACTCGGTGACTGACAAATGCTTGTAATTTGTGTGGTGATGATTTTATCCATGATAGAACAATTATAGAATCACTCCAGAAGTAACAATTTGTGATAATATTATGTGAGTTGCGAAGTGATTCCAATACTTTGTTACATAATTTGACACCTGTAAGTGCAGCGCACAGCTCTAGACGGGGAATCGTTAATGTTTTTAACGGTGCTACCCTACCTTTGGCTATCAGCAACTTAGCATCAATATGATTGTTTGCAGTACATGTGCGTACATAAACACATGCACCGTATGCGTTTTGTGACGCATCACAAAATACATGCAGTTGAATATTTTGTGGAGAATCACTGAAAGCACGTCTGGGAATAGTTAACTGATTAATCATTTTTAATGATTCCATGAATTTTTTCCATTGCTGTTGCATGCTGTCTGGTACACTATTATCCCAAGTTAATTTTTGTAGCCATATTTGTTGCATTATTATTTTGGCTTGTACTACACATGGGCTGATGAGACCCAGTGGATCAAATATCTGCCCTATGGTGGACAAAATTATGCGTTTTGTAATTTGTTTGTTAATGTTGTCTGCATGAAATAAGTATGACAGTGTATCTTGTCTAGTATTCCAATATATACCTAATGTTTTGGATGGATCGTTTGTACCTAAATTAATGGATGTATTTGGAGAATTGTCAAATCCTAATCGGTGCAGCAAATCGGGGTGATTTGACTGCCATTTTCTGAGGGGGAATTTATATTTATTTAATTCTGTGAATACACCGTTTGCAATGTGGCACAGATGTGAATCATCATCAGCCCCGGATAAAAGATCATCGCAGTAGAAGTCATGAATGATCACCTCTGATACGCTTTTGTCTTGGCAATTGAGACCGACCTGTTTGATGCACCGAGTAGCTAGATATGGGGCCGAAGCAGTACCATATGTTACAGTGTTTAGTGTATATGTTTGTAACGGTTGTGTTGAATTGAACCGCCATACTATTTGTTGTAGAGCTCTCTGATTTGAATTTAAAAATATTTGACGATACATCTTCTCAACGTCTGCTGATATAATGAACTTGTGTTGCCTAAAGCGAGTTAAAATTGAGACGAGGTCATCCTGAACAACGGGACCGGTCATTTGTATATCGTTGAGAGATATTTTAGTTGTGGTGAGAGCGGAGCCATCAAACACAGCTCTGAACTTTGTAGTTGTGCTTGACTCTCTGATGATACCGTGGTGAGGTAAATAGTATGACGGTGTTTGTTGTATATGTGTGTTTTCATTCTTTGACATATGACCTAAATCAAGATATTCATTCATGAATTGAACGTATTGCCTTTGAAATTCAGGATTGGAATCCATACGTTTTTCTATGTTAAGAAACCTGCGCTTTGCTTGATAATAGGAATCACCGAGACACTCTGGGGATTCTTTGAATGGAATTGTGACTGTAAATCTGCCACTGCTATCACGTGTTGTAGTCTGAACGAATAAATTTTCACATATCTGTTGATCTGATGATGAAATATTTGAATGTGATGATGATATGTCATCTAGTTCCCAGAAACGAGACAACTGATTTTGAATTTGATCTACAAAAAAGCATGACCTCTGGGTGTGTTTGAATGGGATCGGAGTACAGCCTGAAACTAACCAACCGAGTTGTGTTTCTTGTAGAGTTGGTTGTTGTTTACCCAATGTTATTCGGCCATTGCCAATGATTTTCCAAAAAACTTCTGCTCCGAGTAAGATGTCTATCGGTGCTGGTATGTTGAAGTCTGGATCTGCTAATTGTACGTGTTCTGGTATATTGATACTGTTTGTATCAATAAGCATGTTTGGAATTGTGCTTGATGATATCTGATTGAGAATGAGACATGATATGTTTGCTCGATATGAATTGTGTAATGATTGAATTTGAATGTTGGTGCTATGAGAAATGTTTGTCTGTTGGTTGTTGATTCCAGTAACTGAAGTGTTAATGGCTCGCATGGGTAATTTTAATTTTTTACATAAGTCCTTAGTCACATAGCATGATGTACTACCATTATCAAGCAAAGCACGAGCGGTGTGACATGTTCCATTGGCACTGAATATGTTGACTACAGCTGTTGACAATAACACTGATGTATTCTGAAAGCTTGTGTGTGTGTGTGGATTCTCATGTTTGTCACGGTGCAGTAGTGTGTTATGTTTCTGATTACAGTACTTACAGGAACCGCCTTTGCATGATTTAATGTCATGACCAGGATATAAACAATTAGCACAAACTTTGTATGTTGTCACCATTTCAATTCTACCATCAACTGAGAGTTTTTTGAATACTGGACATGAAAAGAGTTGGTGATTAGATTTGCAAATAGGACATGAAGGTGGCGGAGGACCTCTACGGGGTGGGTTTGGATTTGGATTCTGCTGTTTTGGAGTCTGGAATTCTGTGTTGTTTTTCAATTTACCATCTTCTAATGTTTCTAATAAATCAGCACGATTTTTTATGAATTTATTTAGATGTTCCAAGTTGGGCATGTCTGAGAGTGTGTTTTTGAATTCTTCCCAGTGCCTAAGTGTGGTTGAATCTAATTTACTTGAAACTAAGTGAATGATCAAAGTGTCCCAGTATTCAGTGTGCTCACCTAACGAGGACAGAGCTCTGAGGTTTTTGTTGATTGTGTCAAGAAGTTGTCTCAATGCTGTAGACGATTCTTTATTTATTGTATTTATGTTGAATAGTGTTTGAACATGATTGCCTATGAGCTGACGACGGTTGTTATAACGTTCACATATGAGATTCCATGCTACGTTGTAGTTTTGAGATGATAATTCTAATGATTTGATCACTAGTGATGCGCTACCTTGCAGGGATGCACGCAAATAATGAAACTTTTGAATGTTATCAATAGTTTTGTTGTTGTGTATGATGGACTCGAATGTGTCTCTGAACTCGAGCCAATTATGGTACTCACCTGAGAATCGTGGAAGGTCAATGGTCGGTAATTTGACAAATGTGTTGTTATTTGGAGAGGTTACAAACTTAGCCTGTTCCTCCTCCTCGTTGACTTGGATCAGCTGAGTGCCGACCGCAAATAACTGATGATAATCATTTTCGAACTGTTGCCGTTCGATGATTTGTTCATCTGGAATTTCAACAATTGTTTCGATTAGTGTTTGATTGTCATCATATATTTTGTATAACTCTGAAAAAACTGTTAATCGGTTTTTAAGTTGGACGAGTTGAACTTGTGACAAAGATGAATGAGATTGTAATTCTTCGATGAAACTTTTAAAAATAGTGAGTTTAGCTTTGTGTGAAGCACGCTTCCTTTTCAATTCAGCTAGTGAACGTTCATCGACAGGCATGATTGCAAAAAAAAATTTTATGGTTAGTATGCTAGCACGCTTAAAAGTTTGTTATTAAGAATCGGAACGATACTTAAATTTGATAAATCAGATGCAAGCTGAAGCTATTGAAATGACGTGCCCACGTATCAACCACGCACGTGCCACGCGCACTCGTTCCGTGCACCGCAGAGCAAGCAGGACGACCGTAAGCACTGTATTTGCATAAAAATGGAAATGATTAGAATGCTGGTAAGGTTATGTTAACGTAGCAGGGGTGAATTTACGTGAATGACAGTTACTTTGTAAAGTTGTGGAGATGAAATTGAAATAATGCTGATGCAATACTTTTGATGATGAAATGTGACTTGAAATATGAGAAAAATTGTGAAATTCTTTGTGAAAATGAAGATTAATTGAGATTGAGCTGGAATAGTTGCTGATGCAACGTGATTTGAATGATTTTGAACTTGAGGGTTGTGGGGTCAGATGAGAATTGGATCGACTCACGACTGCTGCAACCAAACCCTTTGTTTAAACTGACTGCTGCTGCTTATGATGATGTTCGAGGATGCTAAGCGATTTTGTCTTCGCTGTTGCGTTGACCGCTGGATGCGTGATCGCGTAGCTGAAGTCCACGATGAAATTGACAGCCAGACGATGAAAAAATTTAGGAAACTGGATCCACGCAGTGGCTTCTGTATTGCAGTGCTGCTTGATGAAGTTTTTCAACGTTTTATCCGCGTTGATATGCAGATCGAACGGAGAAATGGCGGCCGCCCACGCAGATCTTGTTTGTTCTTGCGCACGCGATTCAGACGAATATTTTCTTCCTTTTCCTCTAATTACGGCGAAGATGGACCATGTTCAGGCTCAGATGGTCTTTAAATAAAATGCAGTGGACTGTTAACTGGTATTTACTTTGTTTTACAATATTTAGTTAATATTCGATACGAAACGCGTCCGCCCGGTTAGATCGTTCAGGAAAGGTAAAGATGGCCGCAAGCCAGTGTTGCCAACTGTCGCGCGTTGATCTCCGCCAGGTTGGTAAGATGTGTATTAGTGTTGTCGTAGACAATCTAATCACATTTAAAGTACCTACCAGAATCTATTAGAAACTTGTAGTATAATGGAGACAACTATATACAATACATTCCGACCTCTGATAAATACAAAGTACAAACATCAATGATTTTGGTGCAAATATCCGTTTACACCATACAAATATTTCCCCTTTGCGGGATTCGAACCCGTGGCTCTTGGCATTGGCACAGCAAGCAGGTTCACTACCAACTGAGCTATCAGGCTTTCGTAAAATACGTATATCTAAATGGCATACTCGGACGCTGACTTCGCTGTTTATAAAAACTTTTAACTACATTCTTTTTTTTTCAGGTCCTCGATAATAAACAACAAATTCAATTTCTAAGCATGTTAGTAATGAGTTTGGTTCAAATTTTCTTGTTGTGTTTCTTTGCGGATATGCTAATGGAATCGGTAAGTTTTAAATGTTATTATGAAATACACAGGGTTAAATTGATATCATTAGCATCCTTTTCAACTAAGAGTCTACACATCAAACTGAACAACTTTTACTATGGAAGCCTACGAACAAATTAAGATGGGAGAAAACCAAACGGAGCAAAAAAAAATGTTGCGTCATTAGTAACCAGCAACGTACTCTAAATTGTCATTGTCAATTCAGAGTAAATTGCTGAGAATGCTATACTCCATTCAGGAATTAGAGCGACAAAATGTAAACAACAGTGATACCAGTGTAGAAAATACCATCTCGAGACTGTAGAAAACTTATCTCCGGAATGAATAATAGTAAATTATCTATTTTACTCGCAAATGATTACGACAAATGATATGTTAATTTTGTATGGAAAATAATTAAAAAATATGCAAGCTATAATTTATTTTAGATTAAAAGAAAGCGTGACTGCAGATATTTTATTTCGTGGTCTGGCAACAATCAGATATTTTAGACCTTTGGTTCGTTTTAACAAAGTGCTTGAAGAAAAAGATTTTTTATTGCATACAATAACGTAAACGCCTCTGTTGATTGTTAAATACCTTCGTCTGAATCCGTACGCTATGCGCGGATGCTACGCATAGCACAAAAAGCCTGTTACAGACGGTGTAACAGGCTACATAACATAATTTAAAAATTTCATGCAAATTGTCGCGATTGTTTTTATTATTTATAGATAGACGATACATTTTTAATGTCGACGCAATTTATTAAATGCCGTGCCGAAATAAGTTAATTCTTAAAAAATGTACCAAAGGTTTCTGACCACGTAATGTCACTTTGACAGTGACGTTTCTTTGTTTACATTTTGTCGCTCTAATTCCTGAACGGAGTATAGGAGAAAGATACCTACTGCAAGTTTAGCGTCGTTAGTAACGTAGGTACTCTGAATTGTCATTGTCTATTGTCACTACAGAATATTTGTAAAGCTGAAATATTATTTTTCAGAGTGCAGAAGTCGGGGATGGTGTTTATAACTGTAGATGGTATTTTACAGAGATTCGTATCGTAAAAATTTTAAGGATAATTCAACTGAGGTATTATTTTTTAATAAATACTTAAATCGAAAACTCCCAACGCTACAAACGAAGCATTGAAACAGGGCTAAGAGCGACATAGTCGCCTTGTGGCAAAGCGCTTTCTTTATTGAGCTCTATAATCGATTTAATATTTTAAGTAATATAATTTCGGCTTTATTTGCTATTAAGTAAATTTCTTAATTTTCTATAAAATCTATTTTAGTTTTATTTAGTGATTTATTTATAAGATCATACAAATTTATTTAGACAAGCACAAGAATAAAAAGTTAAATATCAGAAATTCCAATTAAATCGAATCCGCAACGCAGGCTTTGTCAAACCTTAATCACATATCTATATCCGCTACAAGCTTCGTCAATTACAATTTAATATTTTGAATCGTTAAGAGAATATTATTCCGAGAGCGAAAATGCGCGCTGCATACAAACGTACTATGGTGATATTTTCAATACTAACCAATTAAAGTCAATGAAATTTTGAAGAAACAATCTAGAAACAAATTTCTATGCTTCTATAGAGTCAGATTTTCATTAAAATATACTGTTTCAATGCTAGGATTAATTTAAGATTTGTATGGAAATTTTTGAGGCACTGTAATTTGAAAACTATACATTTTAACGAAAATCTGACTCCATACAAGCACAGAAATTTGTTTCTAGATAGTTTCTGCAAAATTTCATTGACTTTAATTGGTTAGTATTGAAAATATCACCATAGTACGTTTGTATGGAGCGCGCTCCGAATAATATACCCTTAAGCAAAATAAATTATCTACCCTCCTCGTAAGACTAAGCCGTAATTAGGAGGCAGAGAACTAAGAATGAAGGTACTAATAAAAGAACCAATTATTTGAAATGAGTTATTCTAAGATATACACTTTATACCGACTGCTCTAAAACGGTGAAGGAAACATTGTGAGGGAACTTGCATACGCTGAAGAAGAATTTTTGATGCGTATCTACCAATCCGCATTGTGCACGCATGGTGGACTGACGTCTATACTTACCCTGAAGTGGGGCATATATTATGGTTTAGGTTGAGGCATCATCTAAATATTTTCATAATAAATAATTAGTGTCCACAATTTATTATTCTTTCAGGGCCGCTAAACCGAGTATGGTGACAGCTTTTAAATTTGCAGATGTCAATATGATATCATTTTCAAAGGTATAATAACTTAACTTATAATATTATAAAGGGAGTCACGTTGCAGGAATTGACCCGAGGCATCGCGTTTTTGCCTGCCACGAGGCTCCGCAATCCTCAATTTCTTCTTGTTCTTGAACAAAAACAATCCCTGAGATTGGGATAGATACTCCCATTAATTACAATTGACACTGGCGAAAATGCGGTGCTACGCACAAGCAAAAAGCCATTAATTAAAATAAAAAAAATTTTATAAAGTGGAAACATTAGATAAGATAAGATTAAGATAAATTATTCTTTATTTGCACACCTAGAATAGACAAATACAATTTATAACAAGATAGGCTCCGAAACTACTGGACCGGTCTGAGTAATTCTTTCATCATTACAATGCTACTCGTACATTATCCGTGATGAACATAGACTAGGAAAAAAAACGGCCAAGTGTGTGTTAGGAAGATTCTAAGGAGATACGAAGTTCTCAGCGGTTATCTGGTTAATGAATAATTTAACTACTTACTTTCAAAGTGTTTCGAATCCAACGACTAAATATTAATAAAACTATTTCAAGGCTAAACGGCCAATGGGAGTGGTTCAATTTCCCAATGACGTGATTGAGCGAGCGCACTATTGGCGGATTGTTTCCTCGCTCAACGCCTCGCTACCTCGCACAATTCGCACATCTCTGGAGGAAACGCAACCTAATAATGGCTCCCCTACAAATTTTAAACAATTTTTAAAACTTCTGCGCCTGACACAATACTTCATTTATGTTTTCAGATACTGCAGACGTCATGGTCGTACTTCGCATTGTTGAATACAATGTACAGTAGACGTCGAGAATAAAATTTTCTGTCTAATAAATTATCACATCGACGTTATTAAGGCGTAATAGTAGGTGGAAATACCTCGGAGGCATCTTTTATTTTTCATTTTACGAATAGATTTATACCATTTACCGAAACTAAAGTCATACCTCAGTATTTTTGGATAGTTTATCTAGTGAAATCATAAACTGAATACACGATTGGAATTACTTCACTCGATAGAAAATCGTCACAAAGATGACATACTTTCATGCATTTTTTAACATTTTTCTCGTTTTAGAAGAACTTAAAATAGTTTCAGATTTTTTATATTTACACTCACATTTTCACCATTAGTTTATCTAGTGAAATCATAAAACAATCTAGAAAAAGAGTACTTTGGTTAGTTCTTTTTAATCGAAAAATACGGCTCACGCACGCACTTTTTGGAGCGCTAGGCAATCGCGTTTCTCATAGAAGATATTCGTCGGGACCTATGACGCCTTAATTGCACTTTATAGTGTTTTTTGTCTTTATAGTGTGTGTGTGTGTGTCACTGGACAGATGGGTAGTTACTACTGGTGAAACGTGGCTGTTCTGAGGTTTCAGAATATCCCTGACTACCCCCTCGAGGAATATAGTCGTGAGCATATGCTGTAGTGTGTGCATAGCCCCCCACACACACGTAGACCTAAGTTCAATATAAGTATTTGTTCATGCTATTATTCATGCATTATACACTTAAACACCGAACATATATCGTTTGATTCATCTACAACTAACGCCCACATTGCATGGCGACCTTGCCAGTGCTGCCTTTGGCAGCGCTGCGCTAATGGTTTTGAGAAGAAAACATTAAAACAGTGAAGAGAAAATTTTTGGAAGAAAGAAAAGTCAAGACAGAAAGAAAATATCGAAGAAAATCAAAGCAAAAATAAGAACAAAGAAGATTTTTTTTTTCATAAAGATGAATGTTATTAAATACGAGAAGAAAGAATAATTTAATGAAGGAAATTTTTAATTGAAGAGAAAAAGGGCTGTGCACGGAGAAATCTGAAGAAAATTATTATGAAAATCAAGAAATTACCGAAAGAAAAATTATACAAGGACTACTAAAACAAAGAATTGAAATAATCACGAAAGGGAAGAAAAATAGGAAGACATCAGTAGTGAAGATAAAATTGGAAGTCAGAAAATCATCCAGGCTGCCGGGAGATGTTGGTGTCGGAGGTGGATGCAGCCGGGTGAATTTCGTTGGTGTCCACAAGGACGCAGTTACAGGAAAACGCAAAAGTCAGGTTTTTTTTTTACTAACTATCCATTTTTTTTCGTTTAGGTACAATTTTACAACAATATTTTATTAAAATTAGATTTTTTTTGTTTATTACAAAATCTTCTTTCTTCGTACATTGTATGTTTAGTTTTTATGCCTAGGTTATTAAATGTTTGTATGGTTAATTCAATACGCTTGTAGACGACACAACACTGAACAATAATTTTACGAGTTATTAAACACAAAAAAAAAATTATTATGTACAATACAATATAGCTGTGTGCGTTAGGAATGAACTTGGAACTAATTATTATTGATAAATAGGTAAAAAAAAAAAAAAAAATACTAATTGAAAAATTAAATGTTAAATGTGTTTAAATTCTATTTGAGGAATATTAAATAGTTACCTACGATTTCAAATACCTACTACTAAAACCATGGAGTTATTCATTTCGAAATATAGAGTAAATTTTTTTTCTTTGAAGTTAATGTTTGTACTAAATTTTACCGCAGTTCATTGTAAACAGTAAAGACCGTAACCATTTAGATGGCATAGAAACAGTTACCTAAAAGGTACCAAATACCATTACCAAATTGATGAGCAGCTCCACATTTAGGTAAGACTTGAATTTTGATACCTTCGCTTCGTGACGAGTTGCAATTGGAATGCATGTTGCATTTGCAACTCGGCAAATATGGTAGTGTTCTATCATATTACATGAAGCATCGGTCCAGTTTTATAAACTTTTGATTTTATTATGAATGATTTGATTAGGTTGGATTTTACTGTTATTTTATTAGTTATCAATTATTGTATGTATTAAACTCGGATTTGACTATTTAAACTTGACTTGATAAAGTAGAATGATTTTGAATGTTAGTATTGTGATTGATTTAATGAAAAGTGAATGGTTTTTGGAGAAATGGACAGAGTGAGGTATTTCATGAAAAGTTGGGTTTGGAAGTTTTCGGAAAGCGACTCAAGTGAGAAAATGAGAAGGGAATACTTTGGTTTATTGGATTGATGGAAACAAACGGATTGATCACCCCAATGTGACCCATTCAAAATCTGGTCAACCAAAGGATTCAATTATGAATGAGTTCGAAGAAGGATTTGTTTTGAAATATACTTAAAGAACAAATTATATGATGCAAAGACATCAAAAATAAATAAATAATAAATGGTACAAATGGGTACAAATCCTTCATTCGATCATGGTGCAAACGAGGTTTCTCTGTGAGAATAGTTGTAGATTGTATGAAAGTCTTAAAAAATGGCCCATTAGGTATAATAAAATAAAAGTACCAAATAAAGTCGACTATAAAATAAATAAATATTTTATAATAAAAAAAGGCAGGCATATGATTAATAAATGAAATAAATAAATATAAATGTGAAATGAATATTAATAAATACGACAAATGTCAGTGGAAGGGAGATGTAGTATAGGATTATAAAGTAATGATACTACGATATTAAGAATTTTTTTTTTAAAGATTGATACGTAGGTATCTAACATACGTAGTTTTTAAATTGAAAGATAGACTTCGTGAAATTTAGTTTTTAAAATATATAAATTGTGTTGTGATATGTGTTGTCTACAAAGCGTCATAAATGTATGCATCTAGTACCTAATTAAATAATTATTGCACAATTGTTTTGTATACCTAAGTAAAACTTTATTATAAGGAAAGATGAAAAAAAATAATATGATAAAATGTTAAGATGACGTAGAGATTCAAAATTATGTATTATTTAAATCATAGGTACATACCTAAATTTAAAATAATAACAATATACTTAATAGCAATTCTGGTCTGGAGTTCTTCAAATTTTAAAACATTATGTTGTTCATTTCTCTCATAGTAACAAATTTGTTTCAAACCTTTTTATTGCAGTTAATTTAAAAAAAAATGTTTATTAACTATAGATTATTTTATAACCTATCTTAAATTAAGGGAAAGTACGTATATTAGTTTTGGTATTTAAATATTAAATTAAATGTTTTTTCCCGTACTTGGAGATTTAAAAAAAAAAAAAGTTTTTTGTTTTTTTTATAAATTAGCGGGAGAGGTGTAGTGTGTGCACAGCCCCCCACACACACGTAGACCTAAGTTCAATATAAGTATTTGTTCATGCTATTATTCATGCATTATACACTTAAACACCGAACATATCGTTTGATTCATCTGCAACTAACGCCCACATTGCAATGCTTTGCTGTACGTATAGTGTTTTTTTTCATCTAACGAGATTTGTAATTAGCGCACAGTTATTTAAGGATGTGTTTACTCTTTATTAATTGCTGTAAATCTTCCTAAGAATAATAAAATACAATGAAATAAATAACTGTTTTATCCGTACAATAAATGTTTAATTGAATATCAGCGATAAATTTTACTTGGTATATATACCTATTATCTTTTTTTTTTACTTTTTTCCTTATATCAGTCTCTCAATGAATAAAATAATATTAGGATATTTATTATTACCCGACATATTATTATTACACGGGTATTATTACCCGACAGCCCCAGAAGGAAAGTAATGTTTTTCGAGTGTATGTTTAAATGTACTATGTATGTGTGTCCGTTTTATTTGGCTCAGCGCTCTGTAACAGCTAGATAAATGTGGTGTCCTTAGATTCGTCTTAACTTCGAAACAGACATAATATATTATTTATTTTATATTATCTGAGGTGAGGAAATAAATATGTATAAGTCAACACAAACGATCCCATTGATCGAAGATAAGATAATAGGCCTCTTAAGCTTCGACCTCAAAACGTCCTCGACGATCCAGGCGATGAGATTACGGTTGCCCAACAGGCAAGACTTGCAATCTAAAACTCACACAACACTGCGTCGTCACACCATGTAATCGATGGGGCAGCTGCGACCTCCTATTTCTTTAACACGGGTACAAATAAAAACATACTTGTTCTTAGGAACAGTTATCATTAGAATAAGCTAAGAATAAGGAGATCATAATTTCTTACTTATAAACTCGTTATACGTTGGTGGCAGGCAAGAAGATTGGAATGCTCTATAGTGGAGCACAGACTCCCTAACAAGACGTGAAACATGACAATACTCCTTTGTGGTCGGTAATGATCGTTCTTTTCTGTAGTTGTTTTTAGTGACGTTATCTTATCTTGTTGTGGGGGCTGGCAGGCCAGCAACACTTCGACCCAGTGGGATCTTTTGTGTTAGCCCCAATACTTTTTGCTTTCCTCACCCTTCAAATACATGGTCAATGAAGGAGGCAATACCATTGAGGGGAAGAAACCTAAGATCTCCCGGTTTTGGGTATCCATCTCCGAGGAGGCACATGCGTTTTGCCGACAAGACATCACAGTCCATGGTCTCTTCATCCTCTCCGCATGCTCGGCAGCTGGGATCTAGAGTGAGTTTCATTTTGTGCATCATCGCGCCTGTGGCGTAGTGCCCAGTGAGGGCTCCGACGATGGCACGAGCCTTGCTCCTGCTGTTGTTCAATATGAACTTTGAGACACGAGTTGTCACATTGCTGATAAATTTCTTGGAGTGTTGTAGACCTGCAAGGCCAGACCACTCTAGTTTGTGTGTTTTATCAGCCATATCCCTGATGGCCATTCTTATGCTGCATGCCGGGATTCCCACGCTTGGTTCTGGGCCAACCATCTTTCGTTCGTTTCGTTTAAGATAGTGACGTTAACTTTGTCCCTTTCTAATGTATGTCTAGGCATGACGTCACTCAATTGTCGTTCATGTAATTGTGACGTCATTGGAATAGAAAGGGACGCACGTAAAATTGGAAATATCGACGACGGAGACGAACGTCAAATTTTCTTGTATCAATGATTGTAAGGAGGAGTGCTAAGAGGAGTGCTATCCTTTATGATTTAGATCCATGGTGGCAGGCAACGTCGAGGTTCATAGATAAACTTAAGAAAAAAACAAATATTTGTCTATGAAACAGAACAGTTACGCAGAAGTTATTCCGGGTTTAGTAGTAGACACTTTGCTTATTCTCAGTTTATTCTTGGTATAACATTTTTATACCACGTTTATTTGTACCAGTGCTAGTGTCTACGCTACAGGTACATCCCAGGCAGTTGATTATATTAAATCTAGAAGATCGAAGACAGGTAGCCTGTAGCGCATAGACCGAATAAATTGAGCCCCCGTCGCCTAATTTCCTTAGTCGCAATTCGAGCGGCATTGCGTGATTGAGATACTTTTTTATTTTAGGCGGAATAAAGGTAAGTAATACGAGTACCACAATGCCTTCGTGTGCTTTTACTCGTTGTACAAATCATTCAAAAAGAAAAAGTAGTACATTATGATACAAGTTCGGTGAGTTGATAATTACAGCCGAGGCGTTATTGCTAGCCCGAGCCGTAGGCGAGGTCTACAAGAAAGCTGAGGCTGTAATTATCAAAGCGCACGTGTGTCATACGACGTTTTATAACATATTTGCGAGGAAACAAGGAAATAAAAATAAAACTCGGACATTCATAAACTAATAAATCTTTAAAAAAAATTGCGATAAAAAAGCGCGCCGAATAATTTTTACTTGTTCACAAATTAGCGATGCGCGCACATCAGCGCTTTCTTTTTTCTTGTTTCTTAAGGCAAAGGCACAAAAACACGCCAGTATTACTTACTATAAAGTAAATTAATATTGTTTATTTTGGTTTCACATAAATGGTTGTAATTTATTGTCAAAAATAATTAAATTATAAATAGTACATTACTGCAGTGGCCAGCAAAAGAGGCATTGATGGACGAACGTTTAAATGTGGGCCGATGCGAAGCCGAGGCACACATACGTTAGTCCATAAATGCCTAGTTGTGGCCAAGGCTTGTATAGTGCTTTTCTCAAACAATGCGCGGAAATTAAAACTAAGTTTTTAACTTAGGCAGAACTTTTTATTTAAAATTACAGTTGGCAAAGGTAAATTATTTGCAAATAATCGGTCTGATTTTACATCTGTGGGACGTAGCGCTACGTACTTTTGTACGATTTCAACTGATTCATCTTTGATAACAAATGTGCGGTCGATCTTGGTTTTAGTATCACGTAGAGTTACAATTATCGCACCGTCGTGGTTTTCTACATCTTTATAGTAATATTTGTAATTTTGTTACATCGGCATGCACCAAAAACGCCGAAAATAAGAATAACCTGCAACAAAAACAAAGTTTGTTATAGCTTACGTTCACGTAGGTAATTTTACTAAAAAAAGAGGTTCACATTATCAAGAGTAAAACTTACTTTGAGTTCCAGATACACACTGTCTGGTGCTTCAAACAAAAACATTTTTAAGTTTGTTCCGCTGAAAAATTGACTTTTTACATTTGTATCCATCCGACTATCTGTCAGGTTTGCATACTGTTTTATATTCACGTCATGTTTCATTAAAACTGTACATTTTATCATTGAATAGATGACCCATGTCAAAATAAGCCAAACATTTTCGGATAAGGATTGCGATTTTTTTTCATTTTACCATTGAACAAAATTTTCATAGGTTTTCAAATATTTTTCTTTCGATTTTGGCGGTAACAAGTTTTCTATTATGGCTCTTGTTGCCACAGACTTAAAAGAAGAACCAGACGGAATGTCATCCTAATCATGAGTGAAGCACCCATTTCTTTTGTGTGCGTGCTGTCACGCGGTACATAAGGTGACGGGTTGTCGGACCTGCGCCTAGAGCTAGTGCATCTGAGTGAGTGTAGGTCCCTTGTAGAACAAACGAGATTGTATTACGTTGCATGCTTCACATCTTTTTAGTGCAATACTCGGTCCGTATTTCTTTCAGGTCCGTGCTTGCCGCCTCTTGAATTTCAGGTGGCGTTAAATTAAGTTCATCACACACATTAGCTTCACTTGAACTCATTTTGTCAACTTTACAAAATCAATGACGAACAACGAACAAAATATTTCCCGCGTTAAAGAGTTCATTTGTTTTTTCCAATAAACAGCTTTCTATTTGCAAGCCAGTTCAAAATTTAAATAAAACCTTTGATAAGTTACCTCCTTGGTTGCAGTTTTTCGGAGTAAAAGATCGTTCCATTTTTAAATAACACGACAGATATATATATGAGTTTACTATGTAATTTATTTGGCCGTTAAACAACGACAAATATGGATTTTCATACAACTTTGCCGGCCGCTGCTCGCATAGTACCTACAGCAATTTCAATTTATCTCGAAGAAGGTTGCCAAAATAATGTTCAAATTTCCAAGCTTTGATAAAGTAAATGTCGAGTTGCTCTGTGGCTCTGCTATTGGGTGGTCGTGTCGGTTGCCCCATCCCCGGTCCACAGTGGAACTCCAGTGGTGGCTCAGGATATTGTTCTTTTATAAGAACAACCCTTGAAGTCACCAAAATATCAATATAACCGTACAACGTCAAGCACTTTTGCTATAAAAACTCGACATTGGCAAAATCATCACATACCCAAGATGGCAGCCATTTTTTAAAATATAGAATAGAAAGTAAATGTCAAGATTGACAGTCGAAGATACGAAAGCGTCGAAAAAAATTGGAACCAGTACTGGCTCCTAAACCCTATACATATACACGCACACATACATAATTTTTATGGCGCCTCACGCACACCAACCTATGAAACTTGGCCCCTTTTGTTTTATACGGTAAAACAGTGAGGCTCATTCTAGACATATACTTTTTCTAAGTTTCCAAGCATGTTTGAGAAAAACTGAATAACATTCTCTATGGGACAAACAAAGAAATCACGAAAAAAAATCAGCTGTCCCGTAAATTTGGCTCGAGTAGGTTTGCAGTTTTGTATGGAACAACAGATTTTTTTTGGCGGTTTCAATGTTGGTGCCATAGAGTTGTTCAGTTTGACGGTCTGATCGTCCCCTTAAAAAAGTGTCAGCTATCTTCTCACGCTTATTCTTGAATGGAGGTCTGTGACCAGGAGTGGGTTGTAAGATGATGGTTATACTGCTCGACATAATAAAAACAAATTAACGATAAATAGTAGAGAAAATTTTAGTGATGGATCAGTAAAACATCTTTTTTTGGTACCTATTTGCTTACTGATGTTGATTTTACTTCTCTCTATAGAATTTCATGATCTTGAAGACGAGACACGACGAACAATCACAAATGTCCACGCAGACGAAGTCGCGGGCAACAGATAGTTATTCATAATGACTTGTTACACGTGTACCTATAGAACTCAGGTACTCAATTAAATATTGTTGTAAATATGCTTACATGTGTTTGTTCCCACGGTTATATACATAATTATGAACCTAATATTACTAATATTATAAACTAGCTGTTGCCCGCGACTTCGCCTGCTTGGACATTTGTGATTGTTTGTCGTGCTGTAGTGTCTCGTCATCAAGATTATGAAATTCTTTTCCTTTTCTATATTAACAACTTGCCAAACGTTATGAATCACGATTGTGTCCTATTCGCAGATGACGCCACACTTCTTATCAAATCCATAGATCGTAAAACCTTACAAACCCAAATAAATACTGCCCTTCAAGAACTGACACTGCCGTATTCTCTTCCAGCAATAACAGCAATTATGAATGTATCACTTAAAATGGGTGTTTTTCCCGACTCATGGAAGACAGCGAAGATAAAACCTATACCTAAGAAAACAAATGTAGAAACAGTTAATGAACATGGCCCATAGGAATTTTGTCTTGTCTGTCCTGTTTCTCGAAGATACTGGAAAAAATTTTAAACGCACAGCTATCTACATATTTAGAAGCAAATTTGTCTTGTCCCAGCAAACCAGTCTGGTTTACGCAAACATCACAGTACTACTACGGCACTTACACTTATCCTAGATGAAATTTTAACTGCTTCCAATGAAAACATTGGGAAAATTCTTGTTCTTCTTGATTTTAGTAGAGCGTTTGATTGTATAGACAGATGTAACCTTCAATCTAAACTTGAAAGATTCGGGTGTAACCAGCTGGTTTGCACTTGGTTTCGCACCTATTTTACAAATATGATGCAGTTCGTCAAGTGCTTGGATAGAGATTCTACTATATGTAAACTATATCAACATTATCAACTTGTTTGTCGGTGCCGACGGGTGTCGTGCAGGGTTCATTTTTGGGTCCAACCCTTTACACAGTTTATACTGATGACTTACCATCTAATATTAAATTTAGTGTTTCTCACATGTATGCAGATGATACTTAAATTATAAAACGTATAAACCTGGACGCTGATCAAATAGACTATGATATTCATGAGTTGAATCTTGATTTGGAATCTGTGGTAAAATGGTCTCATAATAATTCATTAAGCCTTAATGCTTATTAAGTGTAATTATTTGATTCTAGGAACCAATCAGCAAATAGGGTTGATTCGCAGCAGACAGCCGAAAATTTTGATAAACACTCATCCAATAGATGAATCATATCAAGCTAGAAATTTAGGGCTTATATTTGAAAACTCTCTTAAGTTTGAAGAGCATATTAGTTCTAAAATGCGCAGATGTTATGGTACACTTAAACACATTTACAAGATTAGACCATAATTGAGTATTCCTGTGAGACGAAGTATAAATAAATAAATAAATAACGCTCACAGGCACATTCATTGTAATGATCCCAAGTAGGCCTCAGGCTTTTTGTAATGGGAACCATATACAACAACGGCACACACATATAACATCTATAACCGAACCGGGATTCGAACCCAGGACCCTATGGTTTGGCAGTCCGGCGTGGTAACCATTACACCAACCGGGTCGTCACTATCATAGTATATCAGAGGCGATACTACCTATTCTTGATTACTGTGACATTGTATACGGGCCCTGCCTTTTGAAAAGAACACATAAGAAGGTTCAACGCGTCCAAAACTCTTGCACAAGGTTCTGTTATAATGTACCACCCCGCTCACATATAACACCATTTCTCAACTCGAACAACATTTTGAATAATATGGCCAATCTTTGACTACTTATATGATGACTAGTAACGCGTGTAATTCTACTAACAAACATTTTTCTGCCTTTTGGGGTGAGGTAACATGAAATCCGCAACTTTGGATTTTATTCCTCATAACTTTAGATTCTAAATTTGTATGTTAAAATAAAATAAATAAATAAATATCTAGGACAGGGTCACAAAAATTATCTAGTCACATTTAAAGTTCCAGAATCTAGCCTGGACTTGTATTATGATAACTAGACAACGATAAAGAATACTATATAGATACAAACATCCATGACTCGGGTACAAATATTCATATTCGTCATACAAATATTTGTCCTTCACGGGATTCGAACCCGCGACCCCCGGCACAGCAGGCAGGTTCACTACAGACTGTGCTGTCCGGCCGTCAAAATTTTTCAAGAATTGAATTATCAATGCCATCTTTCTTATGATGACATAAACTACAAAATGAATTTGACACTTTCCGTTTTAGGAGAGAGATGGCGCTTTTTGGTCCGGTACTAAACTAAAAAAGAGTGAAAAAAGATGACTTGCTAAATGCAAAACTGTGTCTAAACCATAGAGGTAGGAATAGAGGAACATACAGCTGAGGGAGCGAGATGTACCTAGCGGCACCACTGTATAATAGAAAGAGATACGTGACGCGAATGTGGTGAACGCATGTGGTGTTCACTTTTAAGTGGTTATGCATTTAGCTTAGGACATAGTTAAGTATCATAATGATTGTATTAGTGTAATAACTGTAAGTGAATCAAATAAATAAAAATAAAAATAAAATAAATCAATAGGACCGTTTTTAGTCACCAATCAATTTTTACAATTCGGTTTTCGTGAATAATGAGCGTTTTTCTTTTCTTTTTTAAATTTTGTTCCTAAAAAACTCGACAGATGACATGTTTATCGCCCCATAGAGCCGTAAGCGAGATCCTGTCAAAATCTGGTCAAGTCTGTGCCTGCCTTTTTTTTAATGCCAAGGGATCGAGCCCATTCAGCCATGTCAGGCGTAAAAGTTTAGAATTTTCGATTAAAATATTAGGTAAATAATGAAGGTAAATATGTCATTAAAAGATGCGTTGGCATCTTCTTGATCATCTTTTCACTCTTTACTATTTTAAAGAAACACTTTTTGAAATGTTGACGTTTCTTCGTACAGACCGTAGCGCCATCTATCGATCCCCTAGAAAACAAAAAGAAAAACGCTCATTGGGAATCTAAAGTGAAATCGTAGATAATTTTGTGAAATATACTGACACTACTTCATTAATTTTATCCACGATTTTACGTTAGACTCAGAATTATAGACAGTATTAGAATTTTTGCCTGCGAATAGTCTCCAAAAAAAATCCAAAAACTGTGTCATTTGACAACTCATGTCACTGACTCTATTCCTGTAAGTTATAATAACTTTATGGTCTAAAATACCTAAATGTAATGTCTTTGAGTGGAAATATGTCTTGTCTTCTCTTTTTCACGTATAGGTTTGTCCTTATTTGAATTTGCATATGCATTTTTCCAGGGTGGGATAAAAATATCGTTTAAAATAATATGTAAAGTGAAGGACAAACCTATACGCGAAAAAGAGAAGACAATAATATGCAAAGTTCGCTAAGTTAGCAACATAACTTTTTCTCTTTCTCGCGCGTATAGTTTTTACTCTCTTTTTCTCTGGAATGGCAGTATAGACAAATATTTAATAGAGAGATTCGAATTTTAAAAACTCTTTCCACGCTAGAGGATAAAATGCACTCTTGCACTCAGATTTAGAATGACAAACAGAATCTTTCCTAGCTTGTGAGGAGAAAATGTTATTTAATTTATCTGTCCAGGTATAATTAGAATGAATGCTAACTTTATTATTTTCAATTTGATAGTAAAGTAATATCTTCGTATTATTCAGATTTTAAATAGTTTTTGTATAATTACAAAAGGGTAATATTGGCGTCTTTTTTTTTCAAGCGGCCAGGTACCAAATGTTGTGGGTATTTTAGGGCTACTATAACCTTACATTATTATGCAAAAAAATAGTCCTACGGTGTAACTTTTCCGAGTTATTAAGTTTAAAGTTAAAAAAATGACATGGGCATAATAATGTAAGGTTATATTATTAGCCCTAAAATACCCACAACATTTGGTACCCGGCCGAATCAGCGAACAAACTCATACTAATTCAAGCGACAGGCCGCAAACTGGCGATGGTTGCGGTGCGTTCCTGCACAAAATATGCATGATGATGTCACAAATAATTAAAAACGAATAATTCTGGGCTATAAAAACAAAAAAAGTGGTAAAAAAACCAAAACGAGTAACTTTTTATGACATTTTGTACCGATGTCTTTTTTTTAACTTCAAACTTAAATATCTCCGAAATGTTACACCGTAGGCACAGACTTAAAAGAAGAACCAGACGGAATGTCATCTAATCATGAGTGAAGCACCCATTTCTTTTGTGTGCGTGCTGTCACGCGGTGACGGGTTGTCGGACCTGCGCCTAGAGCTAGTGCATCTGTGTGAGTGTAGGTCCCTTGTAGAACAAACGAGATTGTATTACCTTGCATGCTTCACATCTTTTTAGTGCAATACTCGGTCCGTATTTCTTTCAGGTCCGTGACCGTAGGACTATTTTTTTGCATAATAATGTAAAGTTATAGTAGCCCTAAAATACCCACAACATTTGGTACCCGGCCGAATCAGCGAAGAAACTCATACTAATTCAAGCGAGAGGCCGCAAACTGGCGATGATGGCGGTGCGATTCCTGCACAAAATATGCATGATGATGTCACAAATGATCAAAAACCAAAACGAGTAAATTGGATGGGGCTCTTGGACCACTCCTGCCCTCTGTCCTTTTACAGTCAAATTACTTAATATTTTTGAAAAAAAATTGAAACCATGATAATACGATTCTGCTCTAGATTCTAAACAAACTATTTTCTAGTTTTGCGTTAATTCTTTAACACGTTGTATATTATGTCTCTTTCGAAGTTAAGACGAATCTAAGGACATCTCTTCTTTCTTTTCTTTCTTTATAGCCTGTAGAATCCCACTGCAGGGCAAAGGCCTCCTCTCACGAAAAGGACATCTCACTATGTTAAAATTTATCAGTGTGTTACAGGGCGTACCAATAAAACGGGCAGGGCATACATTCATTTACAAACATACACACGAAAAACATTACTCTACTTCTGGCGCAATCAGGTAGAAATCCTAGCCTTCTTAAATTAATTTGAGAGATTGATCTGAGGAAAAAAGGTATCTATTATGTGATAAGCAAATAAAATTTGGTATTCACTGATAATTTGCGATAAACATTTTAATATTAAGATTAGTGCGGATAGAACAGATAGATGAAATATACCACTATAAAGTGCAATTATAATTGTCGATGTGATACATAAATACAGAACATTTTAATCTTCACGTTGACTGTACAATGTGTTCAACAACGCGAAGTACGACCATGCCGTTTGCAGTATCTGAAAACATAAATGAAGTAATGTCTTATTTTAAAATTTTAAAATTAAAATACTTAAGAATTTGTAGACCACAGTGCAAGTTTTCTACAATATTAGAGCCTGTCACGACCTTAGATCAAAGTAAAATTAAGGGCTGGGCCTTGCGCATGCATTTCAATTAACCCTCTAATCGAATGCATGCAGAGCCAAATATGGCCTCTAGAAGAAATCATTTTTTATTAAAGGATTATATAAAGTTACTTATTAAACCGTATTGCCAACATTCATAAAGAACTAAACATATTTTTCCAAAACAGCTTTTCCTAAAATTTTTATAGTAACTTCTAGTAAAGACATAAATATTAGTAGGTACTTATGAATCAGACATCAATGAGACTATAATTATTCAATTGTAAAATGGCTGAATAATAATAACTTAATAGTACTGACTCTGATAAGGCTTTTAAGGCTCAAAAGAAATGTATTCGGGCTATGTGTGGTGTGGCACCCGATGAACCTTGTAAACCGCTTTTCTAGCTGCTGGATATACTACAACTTCCATCCATGTACATCTTTGAGTTGGCTTATTTTGTTAAAACAAATACTCACTTGTTTCGAATTTCGAGGGAAGTAAATTCTTATAATGTTAGGCGCCCAAACCGATAAGTCTACGATTTAAACCCTAGAACCACAGTCTACCACAAAAAATTTTACGCGATGTGCGTTAAAACTTATAATGCTCTGCCAGATACAATTGAGAATCTGCCTTTAAAACGTTTTTGGTCGCAGCTCAAAAATATTTTGAAAGAGCGATGCTACTACACGGTAGGGGAATTGTTAGAACATTCTTATTCGTAGGTTAGAACCCAATAATATGTAAATGACATTTTAGTTATGTAGTTATTTCTTTTTATTATTGTTTTATTTGATACTTATTCTTGACATTTTATTCATTAACTTAATACATTGACATCTTACTTTTAAATTATTATTATTATTTATTATTTTGTAATGTCTTGTATTTTGTATTGTTTATTGTTAAGAAAGAGATACCTTAGCATGCCTTTGAGATTCCTACATATTGTAAATTTCATTAATTGTTGTATGTCAGTACCTACTGACTAGATGTGTTAAGCGCCTTTTTTAAATATTGACCATCATACTTGTACCACATTAAGACAACAATAAATATATTTCATTTCATTTCATAAATATCTGTTTTTGTATTCTTGTTAAACAACGTTCATTAAACTAAACAAGCAATACCTTTGAAAATGATATCATATTGACTTCTGCAAATTTATAAGCTGTCAGTATACACGGTTTCGCGGCCCTGAAAGAATAATTATGGAGATTAATTATTTATTATGATAATTCAGTCAATTCATCGTCATCAGCCTATACAGGGTGTAAGGAAAAGTATCATAAACCTTTAAACTACATGTAGAGTATGCATGTATACATAGAGTATGTATACTCTATCCATCAAACTGAACAACTTTGAAATACAACTCCTAACAAAAAGAAGTTTTTAAAGGCTACATTTTATTTTTACTTAATATTATGGTTTTAATTATACATATGCATGTTGATTTTAATTCGGGCATGCATCGTAAGCACGCGCTGGTCCCTTTGATAAAAAACTCATTTTTTAGTCGTAAAGATGTTTTAGACATTAGTTTGAATTAACGCCGAAGGGGCCTTTAAAATTAAATCCTTACTTGAAGTGCTCGGCTTTTTTGACTTCAAAAAATTGGTTCGTTTCAGAGTACCTTCGGAATTAATTATCAACGTAATTTATTTTGCCTTGAGTATTCAAAATATTAATTCGATTAAAGAGCTCAATCAATCAGGGCTTGGCTTGTAGCGTTGGGGGGTTTCGATTTATTTATTAAAAATAGTACCTACCTCAGTTGAATTATCTTTAAAATTTTTACGATACGAGTCTCTGTGAAATACCATCTACAGTTATACACACCGTCCCCGACTTCTGCACTCTGAAAAATAATGTCAGTTTTACATTGAACTCAGCAGTTGAAAATATCAGAATTACTATGGAGATATGCATATGCATCTTGCTGATTTGACTTTGAAAAATCGCACCCACTATTTTTGAAACTCAAATAAGTAGTAGAAAGATTCATATCTCCGTAGTAAAGCCTGACCAGGAATATAAAAAACCTGGTTTGGGGGCGCTGCAATCGACTGTCACTTTTAATGTTAGTGTTCCAAGTACAAAAATTAGTTCCAATGATTTTCCGCAACATGGCGAGGTTTTTTATATTTCTGGTCGGGCTTTAATTTTGTCATTTTCAACTGCTGAGTTCAACGTATGAGCACAGATTGTTCATGATTTTCAAAAATCGCACTCCAGGTAATTTTGACAAAGGATTGCAGAATCTGGATACTGTCTCTCCATATAATATCTGTTGTATATTATAAAGTTTAAGTATATTATAAACATAATCATAATCATCATTCACATCATCATCACCATCGTCGTCGTCTGAAATTAATTGATTTTTTATTTATTTATTAACATAGAACAAAAAAAATTAAAAATACCAATTGATTTTATTGTGCGACCCCGACATACACTGGCCGGCTTTGGATTATTTGTTGGTTTACTATAGATTTATAGTTTAACGCTTCTATCATTTTAAGATAAAGCAAATAATACAAAAACCTTTTTATTTTATTATTCACTAGCTAATTCACAATAACAAATTAATTATGTTAATTTATATTCTGTAACATCAGGAGTGCGATTTCAACCGAGGAAAGGCATACTTTGAACTCGGTAGTTGAAAATGTCAAAATTACTATGGAGATAAATGCATCTTTCTACTGCTGATTTGACTTTAAAAATCGCTCTCCTGGAGTAGCTATAATGCTTGAAAGTCAAATCAGCAGTAGAAAGATGCATAATATCTCCTTAGTGATTATGACATTTTCAACTAAGCTTAAAAATGATAAGAATGATATCTGAAGTATTTAAATAAACGTAATTACAAAATATTTTAAGAAAATGTTATGGTTTAATTTAATTACAAAATATGAATAAAACATAAGTAAATATTATTTCGAGAATCACTATAATCGATAGAGTATTTTTTTTAATCACTCACCTAAGTAACATACAATACATAACCTACTTTTTTGACTTAGTTAATAAAGCAGAGAACAACTATTTACTACTACAATACAAATAATAATCGTATTTTACTTTGTTTACGCAATGCCATACGTTAAACTCGAGTTTACTCGAGCCACACGTACGCTCGCGACGCTTGCCGTGCCGCGTGCGGACTGTTACCGCCTGGCCACGGGACAGGGCGACCGGCGGCGCGTCTTGCGATTTTAGAATACACTGCCTACGCGCCGCTGCGTGCTTGCGTAATAGTAGGGACACAACGCTCAGTGTATTCTAAAATCGCAAGACGCGCCGCCGGTCGCCCTGTCCCGTGGCCAGGCGGTTAGCAAGAAATCGCACCCTAACCGCCCTAAATACATTTACACTGCCCGACACAACCAAAAAATCGCACGCAGGGCGGTCGGGACGTCCCGATCTCCCTACATGTAGGGTGAGAGCGCCAACACGCATTTACACTGCCCTACACTAGATGTTGGCTCCCTGCAAATTGAGTAATGTATTTGCACCTTTACTGGCGACCAGCGCGACTTCGTACGCGCGTATTTGATTGAATGAACTTATTGCGATGAAATAAAGCCTAAAGCAGCGATTACGTTACCCAACTTGCGGAGCCGATTTCGGCATATATTACCTGATATGTTCTCTCTATTTTAAAGTGTAGCGATCAAAGCAAGCAATGTATGCCGAAGTCTGCCCTAAATGTTGGGTAAGGTAATCGCGGCTTTAATTTTACCACAAACTATGCTCTGTGCTTTTGTGTAAACCATATCCAAATAGATTGATTAGTTTTTATGTGATGCGTCCACAAACAAACTGTAAAAAAAACTAAATCTCTCAATGCATTATCCTATTCAATATTATGTTCCAATACCGTAAACGACTCATATATCTTCAATATGTATTAGAGCGTTCACACACGATGACGCATTGACGCAGCGGCAGACGTCAGTCCGTCATTTGTGAAGCAAGGAGTTGTCTGAAGCCGCACGTAGAAGCACACACGGTGACGCATTGACGCACCGGGTGTTGTTCTATGGACTGACATCTGCCGCTCCGTCAGTGCGTCATCGTGTGTGAACGCACCTAAGTAGATAAAGATATAAATAATAACATTTGAAACTTACAGATTCCATTACCATGTCCGCAAAGAAACACAACAAGAAAATTTGAATCAAACTCATTATTAACGTGCTTAAAAACATAGCATTTTGTTGTTTATTATCGAGGACCTGAAAAAATATGAATATATTTAAAAAGTTGTTCATAAACAGCATAGTCAGCGTACGAGGTAAGTACCTATAGTAAAACATGTTGATAACAATAATATGTTAAACTATAATATTTGAAGGAGTTTGTTTAAGGCGTATCAGCCGTGGACCACTCTCCTCTCACTCACACTCCATACTAATCGATGAGAAAGAGCGCGTGGCTCCGGTCAGAATTTTGCTGTTTTCTTTGAAAAATTCGATGATTTTTTATTATTTCGAAAAAGTAAAAAAACCACATCATTCTAAATTGTATTGTGAACAATATAGTAAATTTTCATTTTGTTCCGATTAAAAATGTAAGAGTAAAATGGTTACAACTGGAAAAAAAGGGGTGACTTTAGAGTCCCTTTTCTTCGGTTTTATTCATTAAAATCGATTTCTAGAAAAACCACATCACTTCTCATATCCTGTAGATGGTTCAGTTTAAATTTCAGCTCAAAAAGTGCCATAGTTAATGAATAAAATGGTTCCAAAATTACCCAAAACCGGCAGGTAGCCCCTTAATTAGGATGTATTCTATTCTATTTTTGTTTAATGGCGTTTCCTAGTTAGATTTCGCCAGTGTCCTTAGATTCTTTATTGTACACAAAACAACATAATTATGGAAAATTACAATTAATCATGATGTACAAAGGCGAGCTTAACTCTAAAAGAGTTTTCTTCCAGCAAATCGTTGAGTGAGAGGATAACTAATGTGTTTGGGTAAAACAGTGTGAGCACAAATAAAGATCTACTTAATTATGAGATATTATTTCTTATTTTTATATTCCCATTCAAAAAATAAATAAATATATAATATAATTACAATTACATAGTGTCAAGTGTCAAGTGTTGAAGATATAATTATTTGGTAAGATTGTACGGTAATAGGATATGGCGCAAAGCCCCGTTTTTCAACAAAAACACACACTCGAAACGACCATAAAATGGTGGAGCCACGTGGCCAATTAAATCGCAAGCCGAACGCGTCCACTTGGGACCCCCTTAGCCACACGACTCCCATTAGGATGTATGTTTACTAGAGACGGGAAATGTGAGAGTGATGTGCATAGGCGAGTCACAGCGGAAAAAAAGCGATCGGTGCTTTGCATACTGTAAGTGTAAGGGATATTTTAGCAAGCGGTGCAGTTTCCCATTCCCATAGTCAAGTCTCGCACGTCTCTCACGTAGCTTAATTAGTTATGACTCGGGTACAAAGATTTTGTTTGGTCTTCGCTGCACTCCCACTAGATTCCGCCCTTCCTTAGAACAACAGCTTCTGAAATGAGGCAATTCAAATTCAAGCGCCAAAAAAGAATGTTGCTAACTTCTAAACTTTTACCCGAAATATATGAAAATTTATTTTATATGCCCAGTATTTCCGTTACTTTTTTTTATGCGCTCGTTGGCGTAGTGGAGCTTCGGTATTGGAAACGATCACCGAAGTTAAGCAACGTCAGGCCCGGTCAGTCTTTGGATGGGTGACCGTTTAGTGGTATTTCATCTCGAGCGTTTCCGTGCTTCGGAAGGCACGTTAAGCAGTTGGTCTCGGATAGTTCCGTCAGATGGCGTTGTAACTATTCGTTAAGCCAGGTCAGAGGCCTATTGGCGGCTTGAAAATTCTTTGACAGCAAGTTGACCACTAACTTGCCTCCACCAACACGCACTGGGCCGGCGTGGTGGAGTATGGCCCGCTCCCTCTCACCCTTATTCGTGAGAGGAGGCCTTTGCCCTGCAGTGGGATTCTACAGGCTATAACTTACTTACTTATTGTACCTTTTACCTGTACCTTGATACTGTTTAAATGTAGCTTAGAGAATTTAGTACATAAATGGCGAATGTATCAGTTTAGTTGTGTATAATAATTGTATTATGACGTACCTTTAGGTTAATTAATTTAACAAACGTAATCCCTAATATTCGAAAGGACATGGCCAAAAGTTCATAGACAAAATACCCAGATTCGCCAGCAACGAAATGTATAAAAATGATTTCATTATAGTAACACTACGACGGCCCGACAGCACAGTCTGTAGTGAACCTGCCTGCTGTGCCGGGGGTCGCGGGTTCGAATCCCGTAAGGGACAAATATTTGTATGACGAATATGAATATTTGTACCCGAGTCATGGATGTTTGTATCTATATATGTATTCTACTATATCGTTGTCTAGTTATCATAATACAAGTCCAGGCTAGATTCTGGAACTTTAAATGTGACTAGATAATTTGTGCGACACTGTCCAAGATATTTATTTATTTATTTATTTATTTATTATGTTTTTAAAAAATCTGCCTCCTTGGCCATGTAGTATAGAAGTTATTATACCTACTGTATAGGGTCGGTTGTCTCACATTGAACCGGGTAAATTTCAAGGTCTCGTAGTTTCATCGTTTTTTAATCAATGCCTCTAATTTTTTGTATGTAACTAGGGAATTTATTTAGCTACAATTTGACAGTCATTTATTCTTTACATTCTTTTTGGTTTGAATTATAAAAAGAATTTCAAACAAATTTGATTTGGTTCATTGTGTACATCAGGGTGTACACATTTAACCGGGGTATTTTCCACAATGAACCAACTTTTTTAGCATACCGTTTAGATTACTTTTTAGACAAATTTCGTTATAATATAACTAACTACTAACTAGACCTTTGCATCAGTCAAAAAAATAATTACTTATCATCATTCTGAATTCTAAAACTAAACTTTATACTACAAACAAAGTTACAGTATTTTTAGTTTTATAATTTCGTTCTACAAAAAAATATCTTGTAAAACAATCAAAATAGGAAAACAAAACAAAATAAGACTCATAAGGACTGTTGTCATTAGTCAAATAACGAAACAAAAGAAATGATAAATACTTAAATATATTAGGGCCTTAAGCATATTGGTAGCCGAATTTCCAGCTCTTTTCCTCACTAATACCTTTTTTGCACCATTCTGTAAGAATTCAAAGTATAATTTATTATAATCACAGTACACATGTAACACTAGAGTGCACCACCCAAAAGTGGCTCAGTTTTGATTACTAATCTTAACATTTTAACAGGAAAATTGTATGCTGGTGAAATGCTTTCCTTGCGAAGTATGTTTGGTTAGAACTATATACCAAACCTATTCTGTGGTTTGGTGTAACGCTGATGAGAAATTGTGTGATTAGAGATCGATGTAAATTGAAAGAAGATGTTGTGACAAGAATAGAGAAGGGTAGGTAAGCTTCGTTTGTTTGGTCATGTGGAGAGGATGAAAAAATACTTCGCCTATGGTGATAACAGATTGTACGAAAAAGATAAATGGAGTTAAAGTGAGTGGAAGTGTCGTCAGTGGGCGCTTTCTCTATGGAACCAACATCGAAATAAAAAATCTGCTAATACATTTTGGGTCGAGTAGGATTGCAGTTTTTTATGGAACAGCTGAATTTTATCGCGATTTTGACTATGGTCCCATAGATAAAGTTGATCCATTATATGGTTTGATCATCTCCTTATAAAAACCGTCAGCATACACTGAAAAAAATGTTTTGTTAAATACAACTAAACTTCAGTGACTACCGAACTGTTTTGTAAAACAAAATCAAACATTTGGTTAAAACAGTTAAACAATTGGCTATTTATAACCAAATGTTTGATTATGTTTTACAAAACAGTTCGGTAGTCACTAAAGTTCAGTTACATTTAACAAACATTTTGTTAAAGATTTCTTTGAGTGTATTAACAAAGACCATAATAATTATGTAGTTGTCTAGTCATCATACTACAAGTCTGGACGAGATACCGGTTCTTTACATGTGATTGGGTAGAAGATATGTGTGAAAATGTTTATAAAAAAATATAATATATTGTTACCGTAACGTTAAATCCAGCAACGCAGATAATCACAGAACTTATAACAAAATTGAATAAAGTCGATTTGGAGTATATAAAGTCGAGTAGTTCGACTGATCTACAAACAAAAATATTATTAACAACTGCATTATTATTATCATCATCACAGCCTATATTCGTCCCACTGCAGGGCACAGGGTGCAGGTTTCCTCACGATGTTTACCATCACCGTTTGAGAGCAGTCAGTATTACATGTTATTACGTAAGTTAGACAAACTCATTGGTACATGGCAGCTCGTCCTTCTGGATTCGAACCCGGACCTCAAGATTGAGTTTCCATAGCTCTCCGCAACGCGCCACCGACGGTCTCCTCGTCTCATCATTATTATTATAACAGATGGTTTTTTTTACCATTCCGAAACTTCTATATTCGACTTCTGGTATGCTAACATAATAAAACTTGTTCAATTTGATGGCCTGAACCACCTCTAAAAGTTTTGGAACGGAATAAAAAATCATTCGGTACAGTGATTTATCCTCGATCCTTCCATGATTTGCCTCCACTTCTTTGACTTCATTGCTGTCCTATGCCAGTCACATCCAAGTTTTTCAAATTAGGTATATTAGGATACAAAAGAAGAAAAATTACTTTAAGAGTTCTTGGTGCCACCTAACTATATCACTCATTTTATTATCGGCCTCAACAACATCGTTAAGATCATTTCCTTTCGTCATATTTGGTCCAATATTTTTTTCAATGTCATGTTTTAACAATCGAAATTGAATTCCAATGTATGTACAAATAATGTAGAAGAGACAATCAGCGCCAAAAATTTCAAAACTTGTGACGAACCCTGAAACATAATATTAGGTCAAATTTAATTAGTTGGCGAAACTTAACAAACGCATTTGGTATCTGTTACTAAGTACAATTACGGGGTAATGACCCCCGCTCGATAACATAATTTGCCATACCCTACAAACAGGGTTCATAATGAACTGTTAGCTTTCCACTATAACACCTTTGTAACATTATGATGTGCAATAAATAAATTGAATTGAACTGAATTGAACATGATTCTGAGGTCAATGTTCGCCGCCGGCCGCGTACTGCGTACGATAATAATAATTTTGTAAATCAGAAATACCATTATAAAGATTGATAATGCAATCTGTTATCATTAACAATGTGCCCTGGTTAAGTTTCGCCAACTAATTAAAAATGACCCTATATGAACAACAGTAAGATCTTCTGAAAAGATGATGATTATGTAACTGAGTCTGATTTGCCATCATCGTGGTAAAGAGATTTGTCAACCGTAAGCCTGTTGGACCTGTTCATCTATACGCAGACAGCGTACCATGCTGTGTTCATTACTATAACGGGTTAGGTTCAGAGGGCCTACCATGAGTTTTTACCGTAATTTACTACTGTAGTTACGTCGCCAATTCGTATGACAGAAATTAGTTCTCAACGTAACCACTAGGAGCGCTGTACGAAATGCAATACAAAATTGGTGACGTAACTCCAGTAGTAAAGTACCGAGAAAACTCACGGTAGGCCTACAGGATGCTGATGGAGCTGCCCAGGTTCTGCAGCGCGTCGGGGATGTTCGCGGCGGTAAGTTTGTCTTCTTTTCACGCCATAATACGCAATAGTACTCCAGTAAAGTTACGGGTCGCTTGTATGGCGAATGTAAATAATTTATAATAGTCGGTTTTTTTCTTTCATATTTTAGATTTTAATTCTAGTTAGCATTCAGATTGAAAATCCTCCTAAAATTTTTATTAAATAATTAAGCAAAGTAAAAAAAAAACATGTAAAATTGGAAAAAAAATTGTATATACAATTTTTTTATGCCATTTGTTAAATTCATTTGTATTCTTTTATATTACAAGTAAATCCAACGAAAAATCACCCCGGAACCTTCGTTTTTAAATATGTTGAAATTACGAAAAAAACAATTTTAGTACAAAATTTACACAGTGTATGTAAACTCATAACCTAAAACAAACAATAAAAATGAAAAAAGAAAGAAATCTGACACTAAATAAAAAATTTACATTTTAGTACTAAAAACTAAAAATACGAAATTTAGTTGGATTCGTTTAATATCATTTGTATAAACGATCTAGCAAAAAAAAATTGCTTATTATAAATTATTTCCTTTCGACCCGTATTTTACTGGACTATAGAGTCAGCAGAAGCATCGCGTCTTAAGTAGCCCAAAAAACGTCATTTCAAACCGGCCACGCTGTCATTTCTGGAGGCAGTCGACGAAACTACAACTCTCCGCTATACGGACGAATGGAGGGGCTATTCAAACATTTAAATTTTTCTTTTGTTCCGGACATATCGAGGGTTTAGTAGGTACGTCATTCGGCAAGAATTTCATCATGCATACTATTAACCGAGATACACTACGATAAGAACAGCATTCTTTTTGAAATCTTTATACTATTTACGTATATACAAAGTTGTCGAGCAGTACAGTCAGCAGCAATAAGTTATTTACACTTTCATAGCATATGCTCACGACTATATTCCCCGAGGGGTTAGTCAGAGATATTCTGAAAGGGTCTCTGCCGTTTGTACGACAGTTGTTTAGCAATTTTTAAAAACATGTATACACAACGTTCTAAAAATAAATGAGTCATTTCACAAATCATCATTTATTAGTAGCAATAGGTTTCACAACCATTTATTTAATTTTGTGATCAGTTGTCAAATGGCGACATTTCATTTTCAAGACACTTCGATACGAAACTGTGTTATTTAAACATTCATCTTTTGTTAGAAACTCGTTTCATAATTTATTGTTTGATCAGCAAATTACTAAATATAAAAACGTTTTGCACATATCGATGATCACAATATTTCATTTCACAAAACCGAACCAGAACACCCCTCTTCCACGCAGTCTTGTCTGTACATGCATGTACATGCTTGCTTGCATGTTGCATGCTTGCTTGCTTGTCTGCATGTGGGGGGGGGGGGGGGGGGGGAACTGCGCCCCCCGCTCAGGGGGTGCGGGGGGTGGAAGCCCCTTGCCTGAGAAAAACAAATTGGTGCTTGTCAAATTCTAGGTTAGGTTAGGTTAGAACATGTATAACACTTAGCGGAGCGTCAACATGCTTGCTTGCATGTGCATGCCTGCTTGAATGCTGCACGCTTGCTTGCTTGCTGCATGCTTGTGTGCATGCTTGCTTGCATCTTTGCTTGATTGCATGCTTATTTACTTGTTTGCTTGTTGCTTAGGGGGCAGAAAGGTAACATCAAAACTGTAGGTTAGACTTGGTTAGGTTAGTTAGTATGTCACATGCATGCTACATTTTTGCGTGCATGTATGCTTGGTTTAGCGTGCATGTACTTTTTAACAAAATATACTTCAAAGCATTTGCCAAATAACAACTTTTGATATGTAAACATGTGTGTTTTAACACCTTTGTTAAAACACTAGTTTGTGAAATGAAACGTTGTTAAACGTTGCTTGAGAAATGATATTTTGCTTATTGATTTTGTGTAAAACATTAGTGAACTATTCTGAAACCTCAGAACATCCACGTTTCACCAGTAGTACCGAAACTCTGTCCAGTGTGACGGGGGGTAAAATTTTTAATAACGCGTAATCAATTTTGTAATCAAGTAAATCTAAAGAGCTGACGTTTATATTTGACGCGGTTTATTATTTATTCATACCGGGTCCATTCATTCACAATAGCTAATCTGTGCGTAAACTAAACAGAGTCGGCCTGGACGGGGATAGAACCATCGCCTCCTGCACGACAGGCAAGGTTACTCGCCACTGGGCCACCACGGCACTATATACAGTGTGTCCCAGATGTGGTGGTCCAAAATAGAATAGTATTGGAGATAATTTCCAACACTTTTGGCCCCAAACACATAGGTCCGGAAACGAATGGTTCAAAAGCTGCGCTGAATTTTCAAATTTTTGAGAAAAAGACGACTTGTCTAAAAAATATATCTAATAAATGTATTTATATTTCATTCTTAAATGCTTAATTAAAAAAAAAAACCTACGAAACATAAACGTTTTATTTTAATAGCATTTTCCATAAAGGTGTACCTTTAAAGATACCATTTATCATTTATCATATTCAATAAAATCACCATCATGTATGTAAAAGGCCCAAACCAATACTCAGTGGTGATGGATGACGGGTTCATGTAAATGTAATGAAACAACCATTTCTTATGGTAAGGTGAAAATCAAGCATATCTTTAAACTTAAATCCTATATTTACACAAAAGCTGAGAAAATCTCTATAGCGCGATTTATTTCGGTATAACTACATCTGTCTTATAATAATTTGAACTAAATAACTACTACTTAAACATATACGCTATACGGGGTTGAACATATCGCCCACCAAGGACGTAATTTTACGTTCTTCATAAATTAATACCGCCCACCGTGAGGTAAGCAGGCACGAAAACAAACTATACACTGAGCACAAAATAGTTACTTGCTATTAACAAGGTGTCAATTCGAATTAAGTGGACTGTATTAGAATCTAAAGTTTATAAAACAATACATACATAAGAATTAAAACAAACAACTATAAGTGACAGGAAAAACAAGACAATGTCGGTCTACTTATCAAAGAGACATTACATTTGACAGAACGCTCGCGAACACTTAGTTTATAAGCAACGAACAAAATGTTATTTAGACCAATGACTGACTACAGAACAAAATCTCAAACACCGTTCTCCACATCACCAGCCACCGTCTCAGACCACCTACATGTTGGACTATTCGTAAGTGTGTTCGGTAACCATGATCATCAAGCTCTCTGTCCATCGGGTAAGGTTCATTCTTTATTGTTACTAATTTTCAGGTCAGTTTGGTTTCCACTTCTGCGTCTTCCTCTGTTGGTAAATACTCTTGTCATTTGACTATTTGTTTGCTTTCTTTCTTCTGCAGGTTCACAACGTTTCCTCTGATCGTATAAAAGTTTGCCAATACTCTTTCCGCCACATCAGGATCCTTCTCTCTCTCATTGTGCACCAGTTTCTTTAGGGACTTCACAGACATGTAAAAGGTATGTTTCACTGATTTTTTATCTTTTATTTCAGGTTCCGGATCGTCAGTTGGCAACGGGCGGTGCTATTTGAAAACATAACTGCGCACAGGGTTGCTGTTTTTGAGTCAAACTTTTTGTTTCAACAGAATCTGATTCATTGGTCCAATACTTTGTTAGCAACTCTTTGTTATTCGATCCTGTGGGCATGTTCACATTGGTATGATAGCAATTTGCTGAGTTGGAATGATTATCACTCGCAGAGTGTGTTGGACCTGATAAGACCCATCCTAAAGCTGTATTCTGTGCTATTGGTATTCCTTTCGGACCCTTGATCAAACCGTCTCGTACAATTTGCCCGTACACGTCAGCGCCGAGTAAAATGACAATTTTGTTTGGTGTGCGAAACTCCGGGTCGGCTAGAGTATTGTTGCCAATTCAGGCTAATTCAAATTAGTTACCTTCCTTAGAAGGCTTGTAATTGCTGCTAATGCATGTATTGTGCACTAACTTGGACTTCAAAGATGGGATCATGGCATGATTTAACACTCATCGCAACGAGGGAGTCTGATGACAAAGGACTCGCCTCACTTCCTAATCCTGAAATTTCGCTCGAGTTGGGTGTCCGTTTGAGTCCAAGCAGTTGCACTGCAGATTCTTTTATGACTGATGCTTGCGAGCCTTGGTCGATCAAGGCTCGTAGCACATGAACACGACCGTTTCTTGCTGTTACTTCAACAAGAGCGGTTGGTAATAGAATTTGGTTAAGTTAGATTTCGTCGAAAAATGTGCTATAACCTTTGGAGTATGATGTTCCTCTGATTGCGGCGGCACCTTACCATGTGACGCTGCATCACCGTTCCCTACCTCAGGCTTTGGTTCAGGAGAAGACCTGGGAGGTTCTGAGCATGGCTTGGGGTGAAGTAAAGAATGATGTTTGTTTTTGTATATTGGAATTCTAGTAGAAATGCGACAGGAAATGACGGAGTGATTGTGGCCTAAACAATTTAAGCAAAGACCAATTTCTTGAATAATTTTACGACGAGTGTCAGTATGCAGTCGAGCAAAATATTTACAGTGTGACATTTTGTGACCTTGTTCTTTACAGAATGGACATGGTTTTTTCTGTTGGCTTTTGGAAAGAGCATGTAATACCTTTGGTTTGTTTGGAAAATGTGGTTCCTGGTTCTGTTTCTCGTCTAAAAACTCGAGAGATCTAAATCTAACCTCTAAAAACTGTATCAGCTGATTCAATGAAGGCAAATCCTCGGATGCGTTGATGTTTGTTTCCCATTGGTTGCGGGACTCGGTATCTAACTTTGAGCTAACTATATAAATTACAATCGCATCCCAGGTATCGACATAGACTCCCACATTTTTCAAACCGTTTAAAGTTTCAGTTGTCGTATCCAGTAGCTGTTTGATAGCAGAACATGACTCATTCCCAATATTAGGTTGATCCAAAAAACGTTTCAGTAGACAGTTTGATAAATATCTTTTGTTTTTGTATCTTTTGTTTAGCATAGACCAAGACTCAAGATAGTTTGCTGATGAAATCGGTACATGCCGTAGAAGCTGTTCTGCTTCCCCTGTTAAAAGCTCATTTAAATAGGTAATGCATCTTCTGCACGTTGTCGATGCTTGTGTTTTGATGAACCAAAGATACAAACAAATCTCTGAACGTAGTCCATTCTGAGTAATTCCCAGAAAAGGTGGGAATGGTAATTTCAGGCAACTTAACATTGTTACAATTGGAACTTGTTGATGATACACCATTAGGATTACAATTGCTTGGACTTGGAGTTAAAGATGCTAAATGCGTGTCAAATACATCCTCTGTAAAATAATCGCTTTCGAACATTTCATCTGTTGCTACAAGAGATAACTCCCTATGAGTAGTCCAGAACTGATTCCACTCATTTTCTAGTTGATCGATTCTACATCGGATATACTGAGGTTTAGTCAAACGATCTTTTGGAGCTTTCTTAAAATTTACATAAGCTTTTTCGATAATCTTCCTAGAAGAACTCTGACCTTTAATTAAATCAATTTTGTAAACAACCTATTTGAAACAATTATCAAAAATATTACAAGTCCATTTGACAGTTCAATGCAAACCAAAACAAGACGTAATTTTCCTAAGTCCAAGATCAATCGGTGATTACTTGCTCAGTGATCAATCGTGAAAATTTTACAAGTGTTTGAAAGCGTTACCATGGATACAAAATCGGGCATAGGCCCCGTCTGAACACTTTTTGAGAAACTATTCTAAGTCCTAACTACATACGAACTAGTTCTAAAATTCTCTAAGTCCCAAATGCTTTTCTTCAGAATTTTCCAAAAGTACTCACAATTTCACTGACACTCACTCACGTCAATATTCGTTTGCTCCGAATGTTGGCGACGATCCTTGATGTCACACGTGTTGTTCCACTCGTAGCTTGCTGTTCCTTTCGTACTGCTGCGTCCAACTTCTCGCTCTCTCTTCAGCTGTGTGTGTGTCGTTCACACTTCAGCCTTCCGCTGATGACTCCTCTTCAGGAATCACACCGGCGGTGATGAGCACTTTCAGTGGCAATCCGCCATAGGTTTCCAGTGCTTTGCGTATTAGCAAAAAGTGTCGGTAAGCGCAGTACATGCAAAAATACGCTCTAAATCCGACTCGATAAGGACCATGTAAAAGGCCCAAACCGATACTCAGTGGTGATGGATGACGGGTTCATGTAATGAAACCTTCGATCAACAATATCCAACTAGATAACGCGTCAGCGCCTAAAACATGTCCCGGCAAATAACGCCTCACTATTGGAGTGAGGTCTTATTTTGAATTAGTTCCGTTCGAACAAAGCCAACGTAAGCACGTTTCGCAATGCTGCAGTGTTCCTTCAAAAATTACTAGGAATTATGGTTGTTTTGAGGTCGAAATTATAATGTGTTAGGACTGTTTTCTCAGTTTGTTAACAAAAAATGTTGTATATTTACGAGGACAGAATTTCTCTTTGATTTTGTATGCGAGCCGTTAGCGTCTTTACAAACCCTATACCGTTTCAGTCCGGATCGGTACCATAATCGATTAGGGTTTTTTTGCGCAAAATCGTGAAAAAACCTAGCCCGTTACAGTACGAAATCGGACCAAAATCGCATAGGGTTTCTCATCGACTCCGCTAGGTAAATTACGACTGCAAAAGCTAGTCTATTATGGTCTGATTCGCATTATTAAAATTGCGAGTAGGTATATTGTCACATAGCATTTATGTGTGTAGGTAGGTACTGTTGTATGTATTACATACAAATAAATAGTGTTATACTTATGATATGAATTTATATTAAGTATTGTAATTAAACACAAAACACATCGTTCTAAAACAGAAAAATATAGAACTATTTGAAGATAAGTAACATAAATAAAATTAAATTCGTTATCCCTAAAATATCAACAGAATAATATGAAGAACTACAATAATAATAACTATGGTAACTAAGCCTACATACATAATAATATAATTTTTTGTCTGTTTGTGCACGCATTTCGTATAACACTACTGACACTTACGATACTTTATTATACGTATCTGTACTACGAGAAAAGCCTTTAATAAAATTGACACATTTTTCTTTGCAAGTATCAACGAAAACTATCACCCAAAATGGTATTCAATATTTCTTTTATATTTTTTGGCAAAGTTGAAACCTAAAAACACAGCGTATTACAAGACCACAACAGAAGTGAAGTAAGCCATAGGAACAATATACTTAACCATCAATCACACAATCGCGATAAGATTAACTACCAATCACGATCGCAGACACTTTAGTCAAGGTTTTATCGACGAATAAGAATAAGGTTTTATCCAATCACTATCGCACAATAATCATCAGATGGCGAAGGATACTATATTCGACTACATTTTATTAGACGTTTGACTTTTTAAAAACTAATCTATTTGAGTCAACCGGGTTAGGGTTTATGACTACTAAATGTACCGGAATTAATGCGCACAAACCCTATACTATTAGAGTGCCAATTTTGACTGAAATGGGATAGGGTTTTTCAAGCATTTATCGACACCAAAACCTAGTCTATTATAGTCGGGATGGTGACTGAAACAGTATAGGGATTGTAAAGACGCGACCCGTTATCTAGTTGTATATTGTTGATCGAAGAATGAAACAACCATTTGTTATGGTAAGGTGAAAATCAAGCATAATATTTAAACTTAAATCCTATATTTACACAAATGCTGAGCAAATCTCTATAGCGCGATTTATTTCGGTATAACGACATCTGTTTTATAATAATTTGAACTAAATAACTACTACAAACATATTATACGCTATACGGGGTTGAACATGTATGATAAGCAGGAGACGATTTTAAGATAGACTATCGTTTTATTGAAATCGATATGTCAAGTTGTTTTTCGTATTTATTTTATATTTTTACGAATAGAAGACATCATTTTAATAAACTGATTTCATTTTTTTTGCAATACATCGAGTTTGTCAACACAAAAAATAATTTAAACTCCATGGAGAAAAAAATATGACTAATTTAAAAAAATAAAAATGACCTGCCTTCTCTTTCTAACTCAACTGGAAACAGAAACGGCAATATCAAATGTCAAATTCTGACAATATATTGATTGTTTTTCCTTAATAAACATAAACATAATTTATGGCCAGTTATTTTGAGTTGATTTTTAGTTTACCAAGGAGTTTGCAGGTCCAACGAGTGACGTCACTCGTATAACTGTAAACCATTCATTTGAAAATGTGTGACATAGAAAATATTGTTAGTGAGACAATAATTATCTCATAATGGTTTTCGATTTACGACAAGACATACCGAATTGCCTGACTTCAGAAGCATGGTACGAGTATGTCTTTCAATGGTACCTTTGGAAAATACTATTTTACCGGGCATGTCACTTTTCTATGAAATTGTTTGCGCATTTTAAGACAAAAACTAGCAGGTCCTGCAACTTTGGTTACAATACAGGTTTATCAAGTAGACACACTTAGTGTGCGCTAATTTTGTCAGTGTATTTCTGGATGCAAAGACAAATTAAATTAAATTATTAAGGATTCATTTTCTTTAGCAAAGTGTGTTCGAATTTCAATAGTTAGCTACACAACACCACTACCGTCATCTGTAGTGTTTGGGAAAAAGTAATTATTAAAACCACATCGTGTGCTAGTCAAACAACAACTATCTATTTCCATAAACACATATCTCTATGAAGATGCATATACAAGATGCTTTCCCTAATAAAAAAGGAATGAAAACAATACATAAATTCAGGTCTTAAATTACACTCAGAAGCATAACAAGCATCAAAGGATTGAACAAATTAATTAAGATTTTCTTATCAATTAAAGCAGTAGAAACTCATGCATTATATTCTACTACTTATAACCTTAGGTAATATCTACCATATATTAATGTTTAGGTTTTTGAAAATTATCATGCTTAGTTTTTATTTTTTTAACATCTTTCAATGCTTCTAGTTACACTGTAATTTTAAACAGTATTATTATTTATTGGTTCTCATATTGAACAGGTGGACGAACATACCTTCCAGAGCGGGTTCTATAAAATGATGGTGAGTTAGATTGAGGGATGGTGGAAGCTGTTGGTGTCTCTTCAGTTCTGATGTTTGTTATGGTGAAAGTCGTCAAAATGTATGACCGAACGAGAACCGTTAGTTTGTGTATAGTGTACAGATTCCTTATTTGGTTTCGTGGTGGTTCTTATATCTTGACGATTGCGCCGGTAGCGGCGGCCGTCGGGCGTGTTTACCCAGTAGGAGCGCGGCTGGTTCGCCTCAACCTCAACACGCGCGCGCACCCAGTTTCCTTCCCTACCACCGTTCCGTATCCGAATATGATCACCGTACTTCAAATGTGGTAGCTCCTTAGTGTGTTGGTCGTAATATTGTTTACTTTTAGCTAATTTATTTTCTCTGCTATTCAGAACTAGTGATTTAACGGGGTTGAGGGCTGAAGAAGGCTGTTTCTAATCGGTAGTCTGGTATTTAATCTTCGGCCCATCAACAGTTGAGCAGGGGAATATTTCTCACCAGATATTGCAGTGTTTCTATAATTCAGGAGCGCTAGGTATGGATCCGTACGATCACTAATGGACTTCAGCAAAATGTGTTTGACAGTTTGTACGTTTCTTTCCGCCAGGCCGTTTGACCGTGCATAATATGGAGAACTATAATAGTTACGTGTTCGAATTCCCATTCATTCGAAAACATGTTGAAGTCATCTGATACAAATTGCATCGCATTGTCGGTCACAAATTTCTTCGCAATTCCATGACGTGCGAATATACTTTTAAGATAAGAAATAACTGTGTTGCTTTTTAGGTCCGATATTGGCGCCACTTCGACGTACTTGGAGTAATAGTCAACAACTAGTAGATAGTTCTTGTAGTGTAAATGGAAGATGTCCGCCGCTAACTCCTGCCAGGGCGCGGTGTCTGCGTCGGTGCCGGGACGCGCGTGAGCATGCGACAGCAGCGGCTGGCGAGGCTGTGCGGCGCGACGCTCTGCACACGTGTCACACGCGCTTACCGCCTGCTCGATCTGTGTGGACATGCCTGGCCACCACATGACGCTACGTGCACGACTTTTGCATTTTTCTATGCCAAGGTGACCTTCGTGTATTCGTTGGAGCATATCTCGTCTGAGTTTTTCCGGAAACATGGCGGAAAACCACCATGTAGTGTTTGGGAAATAGTAATTAAAACCATATCGTGTGCTAGTCAAACAACAACTGTCTATTTCCATAAACACATATCTCTATGAAGATGCATATACAACAATCTGACAGAATTATCCGAGACCAACTACTTAATGTGCTTTCCGAAGCACAGAGACGTTAGAGGTGAAATATCATTTAAACAATAACTAACTAATGTAACTAATTTACTTTAGCTTAATTAATAACCGCGTAACTCTCAAAAACTGTATCATTTAAACGGTTACCCATCCAAATACTGACCGGTTCTGACGTTGCTTATCTTCGGTGTTCAATTCGAATACCTACTTATGCTTCACTACGCCAACCAGCGCCAAAGGAAAGATAAATAGGATCTTCATTAAATTTGTCATTTCATCCAGAAATATACCCACAAAATAAGCACACACTAAGTTTGCTTACTTGCTAAACCTCGGTTGCAACACTTGCAACCAAAGTAGCAGGATCTGTTCGTTTTTCCTTAAAAATCGCAAACGAAAAATTTCTTAGAAAAGTTGATTGGCTTGGAAAAATTTGTCTATTCAAACCTACCTAGTTTTTTATTTAGTACTAGTGTTTTCCCGCGACTTCGTCCGCACAAATTATATACCAGATTTTAAGTCAGATCATAAGCTATCAAACAAAAAAAGTTTCATCAAAATCGGTTCAGTAGTTTTTGCGTGATGCGCGAACAAAAAAACAAACTAACAATTTTGTCAGTAGATGGCGCTGCACGTTTTTAAATCGCGCTATCGAATGTTATTTGAATTTATATGAAAAGAACCGCAACTTTTTTATTCCTCATGATTTTACGGTTTTATAATAGTTAAGATTTTTGTAGGGACAAGTCGACTTTTACTCAAAATGTTGAAAATTCGGTGTAGCTTTTGACCCGTTTATTTCCGGACCTGTACAGGGCCAAAATTGTTGGAAATAAACTTCACTCAAGAAGTTTGAAATCCTCTATAGTGGAGCACAGACCGCCTAACAAGCGGTGAAAAATGATAATAATCCCTGGTGGTCGGTAATGATCGTTCTTCTCCGTAGTTGTTTTAGTGACGTTAACTTTGTCCCTTTCTAATTTATGTCTTGGCATGACGTCACTCAACTGTCGTTCATGCCATTGTGACGTCATTGGAATAGAAAGGGACACACGTAAAATTGGAAATATCGACGACGGAGACGAACGTCAAATTTTCTTGTATCAATGCTTGTAAGGAGGAGTGCAATCCTTTATGACTTAAATCCATGACTTCACTACACCTCGTTCATTTTGAACCACCACTTCTGGGGCACCCAATACATATAAGAAATGTCATTTATTGAGGAAAATAGAAACAAAGCACAGACTTTAACGTGCTTTAACAACTAAAATTAAATAACAAATAAAACCAAACGCATGCCCAAACGAATAAAGGTGTAACTTTGAAAAGTCAACATTAGATAGAATAAAGATGTCTTACCATATAATTTAACGAATATGCCCCACAGCTGCGTAGTAAAAATTCAGGACATGACTCGCACGTTAAAACCAATACCGTCACTAAACGAAAAACCCACATTTTTAGATTTTCGCACCACGTCTCCCACCAATCAGAGCTTTGTCCAATGCAAAAACACCTGTAACGAAATTCCATGTAATTCTTGTAGATGTCAGTAGTATCGCACCGACTTTAAACAAAATTCGCCCGCTGACTAATCGCTTTACCGACACCATTTGGGTAGTGACGTGAACGTCAGACATACCAGAGTACTTTATAAGCGCAAGAGTGTCATTTTTTGGATAAGAACGTTATTCCATTAAATAGAACAGCCAATTGAATGTACTTTGATGTGTGGAGTACCGTCATTTTTTGGTTAGTGTCATTTTCACGTTATTTTAATAGCGTAAATTCGGTACAAATAAACGCAATACTGTCCGTTTTTGCATAGAGCCATATTTGCTTTTACTTTAAGCTAAAAATCTGTTGCAGTTTCTGGGAATAGTGTATTTTTGACGATTAAAGTCGTTCTTTTTGTTAGTTTTTGAGCGTAAAACGCATAGGGATTCAAACAAGACTGTCATTTTATGTTTTAAACCTATTTTGCCTTTACTTAAGATAAAAGATCTGTAGATAATTTCAAGAAATATTGTCCTTTTATACAAATTCATACAAAAATTATAACATTTTCTTAGAGTCAGTATTGTTTGTATCTTTTATAAGTAAACCGTGTCATGTTTCGTTTGGTGTCGATATTACCCAAAATTTATATAGACGTAGACTGTGAATGTTAAAAATAAATTAGAACACATTTTAACTTTTTACTATTAAAGTTTTGTATTCTTTTGCTAAAACCAACAGCTCTTTTACCTTGATTTCATAGGTATTAAGCTAACTAAAAACTGAAGTGAATTGTTACTTGCAAAAGAAATCGGGTTGACTTCGGCTTTTAGAGATTCCCAAAACTTAATCAGCCCCGTGGTATAGAATTACGTAGTACTTTTTAGCTCATAAGCCGCAAAACAAAATCTATGCCGGACAAGTGCGTAGCACCCTGAATTGACGGAAGTGCATGAAGAGATGTATGAATGTGAATGAGGCTAAAGAGATGTGTCAGAGTCGTAGCGTGTGGCGGTCCGTGGTCTCTGCCTACCCCCATGGGACAATTGTGTGAGCTTATGTATGTATGTATGTAGAATATGAGGTGTATTAGATTCTCGTAGGACAAAGTACCTAAGCCCCATTTCAGATCATGAAAACAGTATTTGATTTCAATCAAGACAACAACGTCCCCAGCAGTTGTCTTGTCAAAACTTTCTACGGGAGTCAGGAAAATTGTAGTACGAACCACCATACAATTTTACGACGGCCGTCTTTAAGATCTAAATAACATTTGCAAGATTATGCCAGTATCAAACCCAAAGCCCTTCGTCAGTCAAGAGCAAAATACCAAGTCAAAAATCAAACTATTCTTCATCCGAATCCGATTTTGTTTTGGATGAAAATGCTATTAAAAAGCCATCGTTGGTCAAGAGTTAAATACCAAAATCTAAACTAAACGAGTGTTCAAAATGAAGCCCGTCAGACCTTAAGTTCAACTTTGAAAGAGGTGTCGTGAAACAATGTTAGCGCTAAACCAAAATGTAGCCCGATCCAGTCCTCTAGCTCCAGCTCGTCATCAAAATCAGATTAGGTTACAGAACTCGTCTTTAAACTCTTCTTACTATATAAAAGTGGAGTAGGACCCAAAATTACTTTGTGCCTAACACAAAGCTATTTGTGAAATTACTTTAGTGTAGTTTACTTTTACATCTACACAGTTCCTTGTACATTTTCTTTATACCTATGTTTCTGATGAATTAACAGCGTGTTTAAGTGCTATTTATTAGTGTACTTCTTCCTTTGAACACGGTGTATAAGTGTAAGTATCTAGAATAGCCCGCATGGACATAGAAGTAGAAATGATGCGTACATGGAATAGCAAGAAGTATTTATATTTCTGTGTTAGTCCTATTGTAACACTTATTATACCTATTGTATCCCTCTTTTTACGTCGGTGCTTAAGAACGGTCTATTGACAACTGTTTTTTATTATTTACACCAGTTAATTGCTCATACAATGCATGTTTTTTTATGTTTTCTTAAGTTTTACTTGAATAGTGTCAGTCAATGTACCCTATTCTCCACGACATTCTAAGTAAAAAAGTTAGAGGAATAATGACACAAAAGTAGATATTTTTTAATAAATGCATGAAAAGTGTAATATACCCTGTACATCATTGAACTAATAGCAAGATTAGTACCCAAACTATCATTTAAATTGATAAAATCATAATAAACTACTAACAAAAAAATATAATTAAATAATTCGTTTTGCAAAAACTTTGAACGCCATTTCCCAAAAGTTGCATTTTTTGCATAGTGACGGTAATGGTTTTAACGTGCGATGTATTGAAGGCCGTATATTCCAAAAATGGCATAAAAGCAAAAAGGGTGTTATGGCATTTTACACCTTTATTCGTTCGGGCGTGCGCAAAGTAGAAAAGGAAAAATGTAAGTGAACCAGGTAATGGGTTGAATCTGTAGATAAAACACCCTATCAATATATAAAACATCGAGTACCCACATGACCAAGTCTGATGAATGTAATAGAATGGCCACATTATTATGTTATCTGGTTCAGCAAGGCACACGGTGACAAATGGCACTATCATCTTAAATTCTTTAGTAGTGAAATATTTGATGACCATCGTTAAAGCTGGCATCAGAGGAACCATGAACATCATCGAAGTATTGAAAAAAATTGATATATTGAGTAATTTTTCTATCAATTTTATTTCTCTCTTTATTATATTTTCCCTTTCATCAACCTCTTCGCGGTCGTTTTCTTTTTTTTCTAATTCAGTCAACGTTGAGAAAAGTTCATTGACTTGCTTTTCATAAATGATGAAATAGATGGATTTAACATTTCCAAGAAGGCATGTTAGCGTGCCGGGTGTCCAATAAGTAAGTGATGTAAAACTAATCCCTTTCTTTGTTGCTTGAGTGAATAAGATTGCCATACAAGGCAGATATAAATTGAGGGACACAGTGTTAATGAAATAAAGCAGTTTAGTTAGAGCATTTTTTAAAGGTGTCTGTCGTTGGCTGTTCATGAGAGTTCCTGACAAAGTAAATGTATATTTGATTTTTTTAATAGTTTTCATAATCATAAGTTTTTCTTTAACCATTATTTTTGATTGAAATTATTCCTATAATAATTTAATAATGTTATTGATTTTTGTGAATTATAATTTAAAAGGTTATTATAACAGTTTAAGGTAATACTGTTTTATAACTTTATATTTTTTATTATTTAACAATGATATTTGGAACATAAAACAAAACGAAAAATTAAACTGAATGTAAATTTTTTAACTAAATGAGTAAGTACTCGTACAGTTTCACTAAAACAATTTGCAATACTGACATCCACAACTGCGAAGAATAGCTTAGGTACCTACCTACTTCTAATAATTTAATTATTAATTACAATGTAGTTTCATTGTAATTAAATATTACTAGTATAACAGAACTAAGTTATTACCAGTTGGTAGGAAATTAATTAAAATTATAGTACTGTAGGCTGTATGTAGCCCCTGGATTTTTTAACTACCACAACGAGTAGGGGAGAAGGAGGCAGCTTTGAACACATAGATTAATATGTATTGTTTGAAAACGGGAACATTTTGAACAGTAGTAATAACTCGAGTAATTTGCATCGAGTTTTCATAGTATGTAAATCATTTTTTGAGGTGGCAACACTAAATGCCATGTAGGTCACGTGATAAACTGGGCGTTTGACAGGTGTCAAAAAAGTTAGAAGCCATAGTTGTTATATCATTACCTCAACGAAAACAAATAGCAGAAAAGTTTTAAGGGTCGGCACTACCTACGGCCCGTTTGACATATCTGTCAAAAGAAAAAGACCGGTGGCCGACAACACTCAACCCTATCTTATAAGATTAATGAACAAATCAATTTGATAGCTTTTGGTAATACTTTTCTTGCAAAAAACTTGGTCGGCTGCAGCGCGCGGCAGCTTGGCTGGCGTGTTTACTGGTGTGAAGGAAATAGTGAACCCTACCTGGTGACACAACATTTTACCTCGTTGAATTAAAGGACGTAACTAGTCTGTTGGTCTAGAGTCCAATTAGTAAGGACATAAAAGTCTGGTCGGCCGACCCTATCCTGGCAGGGTCGTAGGTCCGACCGAATTTAGGGTACCTACTACTCGGAAGGCAGATTTTACCACATTAAATTAATGTTGAATGTTTGGTTGTGCGTGGCAATCATCCTGCAGCATCTGGATTTGAGAGCCGTAGGTCGAAATTGACATTTACAGCAACAGTACAGTACCGTGATGGACCTATAATGTGACTGATCAAAGATCACCCCTGGTGGTAGGATAGGATGGGTTCTAGCTAATTAGATCACAGTATTACTAAGGCTTAAAAAAACTTAAAATTATTTTAACAGAACAAATTAAAACTTTTAACAGAATAATGAAATTATTATAAGTTTAATATTATTGGTATTAGCAAACTAAGGGTTTGTAATCTTTTATCATCATAATCATCGTCAGATATAATATTTTAAGCACGGAATAAAAGTTAATTTTGCAGTAACTGGAACGATTGCCTTCAAAAACATTTGCGCAAAAGGACATCATCAGTGTGACGACTTTTAGTAGATTTCTTCTTTATTGGTATATTTAGGGCAAAATTGTTTAGTAGATTTTAGTAGAAATTGGGTATTCGAAAATGTTAATGTATTTAAAAATGCAAGGATTCAGGCTAATAAAATCTAAGCTGGCAATACTCTAACTGGCTGAGAAAACGATTGCAGGGTTTGCAAGTTTTCCGGAACTTCTAGTACATCATCATCATAATCATCAGCCTATACAAGGTGTTACAAAAATACAAATAAACATTTAAGGGGGTGGTTAAGACCATCAAACTCAACAACTTTCACTATGGGACCAATATCGAAATCGCGAAAAATATAATTTATGTTCTATACTCTACAAATCGACTCGAGCTAAAAATCTATGGGATATCAGATTTTTTTTTCGCGATTTTGATGTTGGTCCCATAGAGAAAGTTGTTCAGTTTGACGGTCTAAACAACCCCCTTAAGAGTTTTAAAAATTTATTCTTACTTTTGTAACACCCTGTATACGTCCCACTGCAGCATGCCCAAAGCGGATTGGTAGACTTCACATATACATCAGAATTTCTTCGTCTGCATTATGCAGGTTTCCTCGCGATGTTTTCGTTCACCCTTTGAGAGCAGTCGGTAATACGTACATAAGTTAGAAAAACTCATTGGTTCGTGGCATGTTGTCCGTGCGGATTCGAACGCGGACCTCTTGATTGAGAGTCCATACCTCTCCGCAATGCGCCACCGAACTCACTTCTAGTACAGCAAATATTAATCATATCGCCTAATGTTATTTTTTTTTACAAAAGAGGGCTTCTAAACAGAGTTGGAATTTTGGTACCTAGCACTTTTAATATGTCAAAGAGATTACATGTTTATCGACTTCCAATAATGTCGATATACGGGTATATTTTATATCACTGCGGATAACTTCAGCATGTATCGAACTTCAAAATTGCGAAAATAAATCAGCTGTTCCATACATTTGAGTCGAATATGTAGGTACTGCAGTTTTGTATAGGACAGCTGATTTTTTTTTCGCTCTTTTGTAGTTGGCTCCATAGTGAAAGTTGTTCAGTTTGATGAGTAGAATACATGCTGGTGTTATCCGCAGTGATAAAAAATTACCCGTATATGGACACAATCGGAAGTCGATAAACGTGCAATCCCTTTGACATAATTAAAAGTGCTACCAAAATTTCTGACTCTGCTTATGAGACACAGAAAACTGTACTACTGAAAATTGAAGCATCCATGTTACAAAGTGATGAAAACCAATAAAAATTATACAAAAATGCGAAAATAACATGTGTAATGATGAGCGTTTAGATAAAATTGATAATATTTTGTTCAAAAACGTGTTTTATATTAAATTTTAACCATCTGTAACGACATTAATATTATTTGGTAGAATTTAAGTAGAATTTGAAACAGGGCTGGTAGATTATGGTAAATTTCAGCAGTAATTTTCGTCACGCTGAAGGACATTGTGCGACACAAGAACATATAAGTAGGTGTTACTTAGTAGCTAAAGTGGGTACATGAATCCTGAAAGGGCACAGCAATATTAACAAGAAGTAATTTTAAAGAAAAAAATTAGTATAATGTCAATAGTTCTTTTGGTAGTTTTTGGTTCTTTTGGTAGGTTTTGGTAATTTTTGGTAGTTTAGTAATTATTTTTTTGTTGTTTCTGGTTTTTTGGTAGTTTTTGGTTAGTTTGGTAGTTTTTCGTTGTTTCTGGTTATTTTGGTAGATTTTCGTAGTTTTTGGTTATTTTGGTAGATTTTTATACTTTTTGGAAATATTTGATAGAAGAATGAAAATTACCAAAAACTACCATAAAAACAAAAGAGTTCTTGACGGCTTGGCTACGGGGTGGGTTTGTTGACATAAATAAAATATATCTTTTGCAAAAGAGGTACCTACATTCGAATCGTAAGCGGAATTCAGTCAATAAGGGTGTCATGCCGATCCTTGTTTACCGACTTTAAATTACTCACTGTGACAGCTTCGTATATCCTCGATCTGTGCGAAATCGTGAGACGATACCCCGTAGTATTCCGTAGCAAGAGATTAAATTTAACTCGCAAAAATGAGCTACTAGTACCAAATTACCGACTAGCATCGATGCTAAGGACTACAAAATAAAGTCGAATACTGTTCTTGTGTATAGTAAAATACCAGATGACATTAAAGCCGACAAGAAATTTCTGAAGAAGGTTAAAGAATTATTAATCGAACAGTGTCCCTATGACTTTAATTAGTTTCTTCAGTATAAGTAAACAAACAGGCATCAATCTGAGTAGAAAAAAATGTGTTGCAGACCGATTATTTGTACCTCAATAGGTTATTATAATTTTTAACTAATCACATTTAACTGATTTTATAACATTTAACTAATTTAATTGTAGTAAGTGAAAGGTGGTAGTTAAGTTATTGTCTGGCACCTATTGTTTAAATCTGTTTTTTTCTTAATGTTTATAAATTATATTGTAGTGTGACTAATAGGTACTCTGTACTTACCATCTGTAACTTATGTACCTACCTACAATTTAAGGTAAATAAATAAAATGAAATGAGATGAACCAAAAGTAACAAATTAACCATAAACTACCAAAAAGTACGAAAAATTACCAAAATAACAATAATCTACCAAAAAGTACGAAAATCTACCAAAAAAAACAGAAACTACCAAAATAACCAAAAACTACTACCGAAAAGTACGAAAATCTACCAAAATAACTTTTTGGTTACTTTTGTACGAAAATTTACCAAAAACTACCGAAAGACTCAAAACTACCATAAATTACCAAAATAACCAAAAACTACCAAACAGTGCCCGGAAAGTAACTTTTGTGAAATTCCTTTGTGTTGTCTTGTGTCGCGCAATGTCTTTTCGCGCAAAATTCTGTCGTGCAAATGACTTACAAAGTCAATCGTTTGAGTTACCTACTGCGGTACAGAATTCACTCTTATTCCATTCTTATTTAAAACATATCTGACGATGATGATGATGATTTCAGATTATCAATCCTTAGTTTGCTAGTAACAATAGTAATAAACTTACAGTTATTCTGTTATAATAACGAGTAATAGTCGACCAATTTATAAAATGTACTTCTAAGTCCACATACGTGACGGGCAACTACGGAACCCTACACTGCATGTGGCCCGACACCCACTTGCCCGGTTTTTTATAAGTTACTTTGCCTACTTTAGCTAAAAATGGATTTGTTCATTAATCTTCTAAGACAGGGTTGGGTGTAGCCGGTCACCGGTCTATTTGCAATGATTTCGAACGATTGACGGCCCATAGTAATTTGTATGAAGAAAACGTCCAAAAAAATATGTGATTTTTGGTAACAAATTGCAAAAAAACTAGAAGTCGTATCGAAAAACTGATTTGTTTAAAGTGTTCTTTGATGTTTTGCCATTGATTAGAAATATATTTTGTTGTTTTATTTTGTTTCACTAAATCACAGGACTCGGAACGCGGCAGTGCTATTCTGGAGTTTTTCATGAAATTCTCGATTACTTTCTGATGTAACTACACAATTTTACTGAAATTTTTTTTGTTCATCTTGTACTTCATCTTTTAAAGAAGCGATGGTATTAATTTTGTTTCTAAATATAGCTATTTACTATCCTCAAAAGTCGGAACGCCGAAACCTGTTTTGCCCGATTAGGGTAGTGCCGACCCTTAAATTTCGAACAAAGAGATAGAATGTTTCAATTCGCCAAATCAATAAAAGCCCGCCATTTTAAATTTCTGTATGAAAGGTAACATAAATTAACGGTTTTAAAGTATGTTATTATAAGAGTTTCTTACAATAATGATTGCTATAGGTACAATATTTATTCTACTTTTAATTATACCTCGTGTGTTTTATTTTACATCATTTGTTTATGCTAATTATAAGAAAGAATAAAACAAGTACCTAGGGTAAATGGTTGTAAAGTAATATGCTAGTAGGTAAAGATGTAAAAGTTTTAGGGGCAAATTCTGATTATTTAAAGATAAAACATTTAAAATAAAATATTTATTCGTACAGTTTACAATAGATTGAATATAAACTAAATAAACTAATAAACTAATGGATTAACACAAGTCGTTTTTATGGTAAAACTCGGGTTAGCGTACCTAATTAGCGTACCTAACTTACCTATAATACCTATGCCGCCAGCATAACGGGCACTTTGCGGATAGACCATTTTGAATACGTTTTTTATGTTACTTAAGGGTCGGCACTACCTACGGCCCGTTTGACATATCTGTCAAAAGAAAAAGACCGGTGGCCGACAACACTCAACCCTATCTAATAAGATTAATGAACAAATCAATTTGATAGCTTTTGGTAATACTTTTCTTGCAAAAAACTTGGTCGGCTGCAGCGCGCGACAGCTTGGCTGGCATGTTTACTGGTGTGAAGGAAAAAGTGAACACTACCTGGTGACACAACATTTTACCTCGTTGAATTAAAGGACGTAACTAGTCTGTTGGTCTAGAGTCCAATTAGTAAGGACTAAATAAGTGGTAGGATAGGATGGGTTCTAGCTAATTAGATCACAGTATTACTAAGGCTTAAAAAAACTTAAAATTATTTTAACAGAACAAATTAAAACTTTTAACAGAATAATGAAATTATTATAAGTTTAATATTATTGGTATTAGCAAACTAAGGGTTTGTAATCTTTTATCATCATAATCATCGTCAGATATCATATTTTAAGCACGGAATAAAAGTTAATTTTGCAGTAACTGGAACGATTGCCTTCAAAAACATTTGCGCAAAAGGACATCATCAGTGTGACGACTTTTAGTAGATTTCTTCTTTATTGGTATATTTAGGGCAAAATTGTTTAGTAGATTTTAGTAGAAATTGGGTATTCGAAAATGTTAATGTATTTAAAAATGCAAGGATTCAGGCTAATAAAATCTAAGCTGGCAATACAAATGGCTGAGAAAACGATTGCAGGGTTTGCAAGTTTTCCGGAACTTCTAGTACATCATCATCATAATATCAGGTGTTACAAAAATACAAATAAACATTTAAGGGGGTGGTTTGATGGTCTACATCAAACTCAACAACTTTCACTATGGGACCAATATCGAAATCGCGAAAAATATAATTTATGTTCTATACTCTACAAATCGACTCGAGCTAAAAATCTATGGGGTATCAGATTTTTTTTTCGCGATTTTGATGTTGGTCCCATAGAGAAAGTTGTTCAGTTTGACGGTCTAAACAACCCCCTTAAGAGTTTTAAAAATGTATTCTTACTTTTGTAACACCCTGTATACGTCCCACTGCAAGGCACAGGCCTACCTTCTAGGAGGGTGTTTGGGCGTAAGTCCACCACGCATGCCCAAAGCGGATTGGTAGACTTCACACATACATCAGAATTTCTTCGTCTGCATTATGCAGGTTTCCTCGCGATGTTTTCGTTCACCCTTTGAGAGCAGTCGGTAATACGTACATAAGTTAGAAAAACTCATTGGTTCGTGGCATGTTGTCCGTGCGGATTCGAACGCGGACCTCTTGATTGAGAGTCCATACCTCTCCGCAATGCGCCACCGAACTCACTTCTAGTACAGCAAATATTAATCATATCGCCTAATGTTATTTTTTTTTACAAAAGAGGGCATCTAAACAGAGTTGGAATTTTGGTACCTAGCACTTTTAATATGTCAAAGAGATTACATGTTTATCGACTTCCAATAATGTCGATATACGGGTATATTTTATATCACTGCGGATAACTTCAGCATGTACCGAACTTCAAAATAGCGAAAATAAATCAGCTGTTCCATACATTTGAGTCGAATATGTAGGTACTGCAGTTTTGTATAGGACAGCTGATTTTTTACCCGACTGCGACAGAAGGAGGGTTATGTTTTTCGAGCGTATGTATGTATGTATGTATGTATGTATGTATGTATGTTTGTATGTCTATTTCTTTGGCACGCCCTACAGCTTAAACGGCTGGATGGATTTTAACGTATGAGGTATCATTAGATTCGTAAAAATCGTGAGAGTGACATAGGGTACATTATTTTAATATGACGTCTGCTAATTAAAAAAGAGAGGGGGGAGAATAATTTTTTTTTCGTAAAAAAATATAATATGGGTATCAAATGAAAGCTGGTGAAGAGCAGATTCCAAATATATATATATTGTAGTACTTTTATGCTACCATTTTGAAACAAGACTAAAAAGTATGAAATAAACTAAATTATTAAGATAAACAAAAAACCCGACTGCATAAAAAACTGAAAAGATAAAAACAAGCTCCTTAAATCATAATAACTTTGTTAGAGCAAATTAATACAATTTGAATGTTATTACTTATTAGGTAGGTATTGCAGGCGGGGACAAACCATAACCAACCATACGTAATTTTTCTTTGTCCCCGTTTGCGATACCTACCTAATAAGTAATAACATTCAAATTGTATTAATTTGCTCTAACAAAGTTATTATGATTTAAGGAGCTTGTTTTTATCTTTTCAGTTTTTTATGCAGTCGGGTTTTTTGTTTATCTTAATAATTTAGTTTTTTTTCGCTCTTTTGTAGTTGGCTCCATAGTGAAAGTTGTTCAGTTTGATGAGTAGAATACATGCTGGTGTTATCCGCAGTGATAAAAAATTACCCGTATATGGACACAATTGGAAGTCGATAAACGTGCAATCCCTTTGACATAATTAAAAGTGCTACCAAAATTTCTGACTCTGCTTATGAGACACAGAAAACTTACTAAATTTAAACTTGCGTAGGGACGACCAAATTTAATATTTATTTGAAAATTGAAGCATCCATGTTACAAAGTGATGAAAACCAATAAAAATTATACAAAAATGCGAAAATAACATGTGTAATGATGAGCGTTTAGATAAAATTGATAATATTTTGTTCAAAAACGTGTTTTATATTAAATTTTAACCATCTGTAACGACATTAATATTATTTGGTAGAATTTAAGTAGAATTTGAAACAGGGCTGGTAGATTTTGGTAAATTTCAGCAGTAATTTTCGTCACGCTGAAGGACATTGTGCGACACAAGAACATTATAAGTAGGTGTTACTTAGTAGCTAAAGTGGGTACATGAATCCTGAAAGGGCACAGAAATATTAACAAGATGTAATTTTAAAGAAAAAAATTAGTACAATGTCAATAGTTCTTCAGGTTTTTTTGGTAGTTTTTGGTTCTTTTGGTAGGTTTTGGTAGTTTAGTAATTATTTTTTTGTTGTTTCTGGTTTTTTGGTAGTTTTTGGTTAGTTTGGTAGTTTTTCGTTGTTTCTGGTTATTTTGGTAGATTTTCGTAGTTTTTGGTTATTTTGGTAGATTTTTATACTTTTTGGAAATATTTGATAGAAGAATGAAAATTACCAAAAACTACCATAAAAACAAAAGAGTTCTTGACGGCTTGGCTACGGGGTGGGTTTTTTGACATAAATAAAATATATGTTTTGCAAAAGAGGTACCTACATTCGAATCGTAAGCGGAATTCAGTCAGTAAGGGTGTCATGCCGATCCTTGTTTACCGACTTTAAATTACTCACTGTGACAGCTTCGTATATCCTCGATCTGTGCGAAATCGTGAGACGATACCCCGTAGTATTCCGTAGCAAGAGATTAAATTTAACTCGCAAAAATGAGCTACTGGTACCAAATTACCGACTAGCATCGATGCTAAGGACTACAAAATAAAGTCGAATACTGTTCTTGTGTATAGTAAAATACCAGATGACATTAAAGCCGACAAGAAATTTCTGAAGAAGGTTAAAGAATTATTAATCGAACAGTGTCCCTATGACTTTAATTAGTTTCTTCAGTATATAAGTAAACAAACAGGCATCAATCTGAGTAGAAAAAAATGTGTTGCAGACCGATTATTTGTACCTCAATAGGTTATTATAATTTTTAACTAATCACATTTAACTGATTTTATAACATTTAACTAATTTAATTGTAGTAAGTGAAAGGTGGTAGTTAAGTTATTGTCTGGCACCTATTGTTTAAATCTGTTTTTTTCTTAATGTTTATAAATTATATTGTATTGTGACTAATAGGTACTCTGTACTTACCATCTGTAACTTATGTACCTACCTACAATTTAAGGTAAATACATAAAATGAAATGAGATGAACCAAATGTAACAAATTAACCATAAACTACCAAAAAGTACGAAAAATTACCAAAATAACAATAATCTACCAAAAAGTACGAAAATCTACCAAAAAAAACAGAAACTACCAAAATAACCAAAAATTACTACCGAAAAGTACGAAAATCTACCAAAATAACTTTTTGGTTACTTTTGTACGAAAATTTACCAAAAACTACCGAAAGACTCAAAACTACCATAAATAACCAAAAACTACCAAACAGTGCCCGGAAAGTAACTTTTGTGAAATTCCTTTGTGTTGTCTTGTGTCGCGCAATGTCTTTTCGCGCAAAATTCTGTCGTGCAAATGACTTACAAAGTCAATCGTTTGAGTTACCTACTGCGGTACAGAATTCACTCTTATTTAAAACATATCTGACGATGATGATGATGATTTCAGATTATCAATCCTTAGTTTGCTAGTAACAATAGTAATAAACTTACAGTTAGTCTGTTATAATAACGAGTAATAGTCGACCAATTTATAAAATGTACTTCTAAGTCCACATACGTGACGGGCAACTACGGAACCCTACACTGCATGTGGCCCGACACCCACTTGCCCGGTTTTTTATAAGTTACTTTGCCTACTTTAGCTAAAAATGGATTTGTTCATTAATCTTCTAAGACAGGGTTGGGTGTTGCCGGTCACCGGTCTATTTGCAATGATTTCGAACGATTGACGGCCCATAGTAATTTGTATGAAGAAAACGTCCAAAAAAAAATGTGATTTTTGGTAACAAATTGCAAAAAAACTAGAAGTCGTATTGAAAAACTGATTTGTTTAAAGTGTTCTTTGATGTTTTGCCATTGATTAGAAATATATTTCGTTGTTTTATTTTGTTTCACTAAATCACAGGACTCGGAACGCGGCAGTGCTATTCTGGAGTTTTTCATGAAATTCTTGATTACTTTCTGATGTAATTACACAATTTTACTGAAATTTTTTTTGTTCATCTTGTACTTCATCTTTTAAAGAAGCGATGGTATTAATTTTGTTTCTAAATATAGCTATTTACTATCCTCAAAAGTCGGAACGCCGAACCCTGTTTTGCCCGATTAGGGTAGTGCCGACCCTTAAGGCTTGAGCTCCGTTGATTGAATAGTATGGTGAGTACAGATGTTTTTATTTTAAAATATACTTGATTAATCTTAGAGGAAAACTGTAAATTATAGACATTTTATGTGTTTTCGGAAAAAATAACGAACACAAATTCTAAAATAGGGTGAGGCAGATTTGAACTTAACATAAGGGGTAGATTTGATTATATATTTATATAAAAATGAAACGTTACGCGTCGCGCAGTAACTGCACTGAGTCCCGCGGCTAACGTCAGGTCCCATGCAAAATTTTCTGTGCAAGATTGGTCGTGCAAAAATGACCAGCCCTGGTTTGTACGGCCAAAAATGTTCAACGGCTCATTCAAGGCCAGTTGATGCCAAGCTTGTTTAAACTCAATCTCTGTCACCGAAGAAGTCTTCTGTCGAGGGTTACGAAATGAGCAGCGAGAAGAAAAACAAAATACTATACGGAGCGATTTCTCATTCTTCACACTCTGGGATCACCACTATGGGAACGTTGGCGTGGCAATGAAAGGACAGTTGATTCTTTCTCCCGATAACGTTTAATGCACTGGAATAGCTACGATAATAATTAATATAACATAAACTGCTTATTAGTTACCTACATGAATCGACCTCACATATCTGTCGTCTCAAACAGTCTATCGCAACTGCATACATGCGAGAAAATATATGAGACGGAGGAGAACTTTGATGGGCGTCTATATTCGTCTCTTTTCTTGACGGTCTCTTTCATGAAATGTCACCTGACGTAATGAGTCTGCGAAACGGTCTCTGTCAAGATAACTTTTGGAAATTATTTAAAATGTTTATTGGGTGAATAAACCTGAATATAAAACTGAAAACACATTTAAATACAGGGTATTACGTGATATTGCACCATAAAAGCTTAAAATGAAGTACAGGAAATGTGAGATATGCAGTGAAATGTTGGAAAGAAAAGATGGTAAAAAACGTAACATCATAGCAAGATTTTCGCTGGATGAATCTCGGTAAGCATAAATTTATCCTATTTATCAGCCCTGGTTCATATTTAGGAAAAAATGCGATCATTTTAAGTTTGAGAAATGTGTCTTCGTTTTCATAAAGAGCGGAGCGGTAGGTATTTGTAAAGTGAGGGATTTGAAGAAATATCGATATCGATATTTTTGATACATACTACATGCATACGCATACGTATGCTCACGACTATGTTCCCCGAGGGGGTAGTCAGAGATATTCTGAAACCTCAGAACATCCATCATACATAAATCATCTATCATATTTTTGATGATAATATGATAAAATTATACACAGGTATGTTTATTTTCAGATGTAAGAAATGGTTCAAGTTACTGGAAATGAAGACCTAGCGAAAAACTGAACCAATGAGGCGTTTTCCAAGACTAGTAAATCGAAAAGTCAGTAGATGGCAATATAAAAAGTTCAAAAAAACCTGTCAAATTGACAGTAAAAAGGGTTGTTTGTCTATGGTTTGCATCACTCAAATGACGTTTGATAGTGGTGGTGTTGCCAATTGATAATTTTTCACTACCAATAAATACGCAATAGCACCGATATTTTTCGTTTATTGAACATTGACTGCACAAAAAGTTAATCAATCTGAAGTATCAAAACGACTCTCATATTAAAACCATAATAATCTTAATAATAAATCAAAAAATTGCTCCCTAAAATTAGGGAATCGAGTAAAACACGTTTCGATCTGACAGCTAAATTGGCACGATTATAACGCCATCCTTCCAATGTCTTTGAACAGTTTTTTTTTTTAATGAAAACGCCTCATTAAATAGAAGACATGGCTGATGCGGTAGAAAAAATGGGACCAGGAGCGTGACTCTGATGCTGACAAGAACAGTAATATGGATCTGACTCGTGCGGACGAGGACACCGCATTTATAGGAGAAGCCGTATTAGCGATTGAATGAACCCCAAAGTAATGTACCTTACACGCCATAGATAATGATGACTAGATTTTATCATTTGTCTACTCAGCAACATTGCAACATTGGCAATGAGCACATGCTCATTGCTGGCACGAGAGCATGCTAATTTCGAGCAAAATTAATGCTTGTTAGTAGTATGTGTAAACATACTTTGCTATAAATTAGCATGCTTATTAGAACCTTGCTCAAAAATGTTGATTTTCGAGCATACTAGCTACCTGAGGCGCGGGTGTAAGAGGGTGTGCTCTATGCTTTATTAATAAGCACGTGTATACAGTTGAAAAGCATGCTCTTTTAGGAGTATGCAATCTAGTATGCTTATTGCTAGCAAATGTAAATAGTACAGAGCAGCCTCATTTTTAGCATTTTTAACATCTAAAATAGCATGCTAGAAAGCATGCTATTTTAGAGTATGTCTATCTAAAGAGGCCCATTCACAGTAGTCCGTCTTGCAGGAATACAGATATAACTATGAACTGTTTACATTTCATAGCAATAAGCATGCTAGATTGTAACATACTTCTGAATGAGCATGCTTTTCAACTGTAAATACGTGCTTATGAAGCATAGAGCACACTACTTATATTATTCTTAGATCACCCTCTTCCACCCGCGCCTCAGGTAGCATGCTCGAAAATCAACTGCCTACCGATTTTTGAGCAAGGTGATAATTAGCATGCTAATTTCTAGCAAAGTATGTTCACACATGCTACTAATTAGCATTTGCTCGAAATTAGCAGGCTCCGTGCTACTAATGAGCATGTGTATAATATGTAGGTACCTTTACAATGGCATCAGTCTGTGGTTCTTGTGCTGTGTCTGTTTAATTTCTAAATATTAATTGATTGATTGTGTTAAATTACGAATAAAATTGTTTAAAACGAATACCCGCTTCTCATTTGTAAAAAAAGGTATATCAACTTATTCAGCCAACCATATGGCCGATTTTTTTTTCTGAAACTATCGACATTTTAAGATTCATAGCACATCACTACTCTACACTTGTCATTTTGTTTTCAAGGTTGGCAACATTTTGCTCTATGTTGGCTTTGGATGGTAGCCTCGAGTTGACGTTTTGTAGGATTATTTTGCTTCAAGGAGTCCCGTCTCTTAAATGTAATGATTATATTCTCTTTGGTCTCAAAGAGACATAACCGGTAGTTCTCTTATTAGTTTGTGGACATAACCATCGGCTGTCGCCATAGACAACTCCTCACCAAAGAGGTTTTGCTACACCTTCATTGAGACTATCGTATTTTTGACTATAGGCTTTTATACGATATAATACGTCCCTACAATAATATTCGGCAGAGCTGTTATTTAAGGTTCTTCCTTATAATCATATCAGATAGTAGAACCTACTTCTCCTATATCCTATATCCTTTTACCTGCCTGCACGCTGCCCTTACATTTATAATATTTATATTTATATATTTATAAGATTATATAAATTATTACATTAGCATTTATACATTTAGTAAGTACCTACCTTATTATCTTAACTATTACAAAACCGCAAAATCATGAGGAACAAAAAATTAGCAGGTTTACTTCATATAAAATCAAATAACACTCGATAGCGCGATTTAAATGGCGTGCAGCGCCATCTGTTGACAAAATTGTTAGTTTGTTTGTTTGTTCGCACATCACGCAAAAACTACTGAACTGATTTTGATGAAACTTTTTTTGTTTGATAGCTTATGATCTGACTTAAAATCTATTATATAATTTGTGCGGACGAAGTCGCGGGAAAACAATAGTGTAGGTATACAACTGTAGGAACAAACACATGTACGCATTAAGTAGTAATGAAATTAAAAAGAATTACAGCAATATTTAATTGAGTAGGTACACGTGTAAAAAGTAATTAGGTATGAATAAGTTAATGAGGGAAAGGAAGGGAAGATAGAGGGGAAAAGAGGCAGAGGAAGACCCAGACAGAGTTATCTGGCACAAGTGAAGGAAAAGGTTGATTTCGTGTCGTATCAAGAACTCAAGACACTAGTGGAAAAGAAACAAGATTGGCGAATACTACACCGACAAGAGCGTAGCTCTTTTAAATAAGATGATGATGATGAAGTTAATGAATGGATTATCCCAATGAAGACGATGATTTTTTTCAAAAAGTTGCTATATTGCCAATGATTGATTTCCTATAAAAAGACACGGTCAATGGCAATGCTCCAAAAACAATGATGAAATCATTCACTTAGTCGTGTCGTGTCGGTCGTGAATTCGAACCCGACCGCACGCCGCAGCCGCAGACTGCAGCTGCAGACAGTTTTGCCAACTTATGGTATTTTTTTGGAGTTATAATTTTTCAGAATCCTTGTTACAAACATCGGTGATCTTAGTAGTAAATAGTAGTAAAAAGATCACAAAATTATCATACTCGTATTTATCTAGTAATATTTGAACAGCACTGTTTTACCCGAGGGTTTTACCTAATATCAAACGCCAGTATGTATTGTTGGAAATAAACGGAAAATTGGTTGAAAAAAGTGATTTCATTAAATTAAATTTTTTCGTGGAATTTGTATGAATTATTGTGCTAGACCCGACTTTTATTTTCTATCGCATGCCACTCAAAAATATCGTGAATCTAGGATAATTATCGCATGTCTGGCAGCACTCGGGTCGAGCGACAGCGACCGCAGTGTCGCCGGCTACGCAGGGTATTTCATAGAACTACATACAAACCAGTGGTGTCGCCGCGACACGCTCCAGCTGCACGCTTCATGCGGTCGGGTGCCAACTTGTACCTTAGTAAACTAGCACTATATTTTGTTAGCACCTTCAAAGGTCATACCAGAATTAAAACGAGTACATGCGTGTATTAAGTGTGTTTTATTTTAAAACGAACGATACAGTCTTTAGCTACTTTTGCTGCTAAAGGTGTAGGGTCATTCTTAATATTATGCTGACACCTTTTTAACCCGTCCCGTGTCGGGGCTCTGCCAAACAAAAAACGCTCGCGTGTCGCTGTGTTTTATACAATGCAAATTTTTTTTACCACCATTTAGAAAAAATAATTTTTTGATGTTATGCTATGAAATTATGGCAATAAAATATATATCTACGTGAAGTAAATAAAATTTCCTATCATTCTTAATACATCTCACAATTGACATTATTTACATTCTTAAACAATAAAAAAAATATTCCGTGCTATTTGTTAATTACCTACCTTTCGAAAAAAAGTGGAGTCCGCTTTCACGATGTTACCTTTTTACACATTGTTACACTTCACAACGCACAAAACCAATATGATAATCTAAAAGCTGACAATATTACGAGCTATTTATGAACAACACTTTGTTTAAAAACAATTGAATAACTTGGTAAACATTGAAAAAGTCCGACACAAAACACACGCGACTTCCGCCATCTTGGCAACCCGAATTCACTATGGTTCACTAGTTCTTCTTTGTTTGAGATGAAATTTGTTCCGTTTTTCACAGAATTGTATTCAAACGAACCAATGAAAACCAATAAATCTAATGAAAATATAAAAAGTACGGTGAAAAGAAACGCCACGCCATAAATCACTAGCCAATAGGAGCGGTCGTCTCCCGACCACCCGGGTGTCCGGCTGACACGTTAGACCAAAAAATCTCCCGGACACCCGGGTGTCCGGCCGACATTCCACGGGTTAAGGGGATGATCAGACCATCAAACTGAACCACTTTCTCTATTGGACCAACATCGAAATCAAGAAAAAAAAAATCTGCTCTCCTATACATTTGGCTCGAGTAGGTTTGCAGTTTTGTATGAAAGTTGTATGTCTGATCATCCTCTTAAAAGAGTGTCAGCACATTAAGTTGGACCCTATACATATAGGATCATTCTTAATATGCTGATACTTTTTTAAGGGGATGATCAGACCACCAAACTGAATAAATTTCTCTATGGGACCAACATCGAAATCGCGAAAAAAAAAACTCAGTGCGACGGTCTGATCTTCCCCTTAAAAAAAGTCAGCCCTATAAGATATCTATTTCTAATCACATAATTGATACACTTACAAATGAAAAAAATCTTAGATTTAGTATAATTATTATGTGGGTCACCACCCGTCCACCCACTGGACTTTCCCACTGGTGGGTGGACGGGTAATTCAGTAGTCTAGAATCTAGACTACTAAACTCTAGATAGACCCTCCCGCTTCAACCGTATAAAACAAAAGTGGCCAGTTTTCTTATGCTGTAGAGTTTCTGGCCGCATCTTCTCTACAGCGAGAACACGTTCCGACGCAGTGGTAACTTAAGGGTCGGCACTACCTACGGCCCGTTTGACATATCTGTCAAAAGAAAAAGACCGGTGGCCGACAACACTCAACCCTATCTTATAAGATTAATGAACAAATCAATTTGATAGCTTTTGGTAATACTTTTCTTGCAAAAAACTTGGTCGGCTGCAGCGCGCGGCAGCTTGGCTGGCGTGTTTACTGGTGTGAAGGAAAAAGTGAACCCTACCTAGTGACACAACATTTTACCTCGTTGAATTAAAGGACGTAACTAGTCTGTTGGTCTAGAGTCCAATTAGTAAGGACTAAAAAGTCTGGTCGGCCGACCCTATCCTGGCAGGGTCGTAGGTCCGACCGAATTTAGGGTACCTACTACTCGGAAGGCAGATTTTACCACATTAAATTAATGTTGAATGTTTGGTTGTGCGTGGCAATCATCCTGCAGCATCTGGATTTGAGAGCCGTAGGTCGAAATTGACATTTACAGCAACAGTACAGTACCGTGATGGACCTATAATGTGACTGATCAAAGATCACCCCTGGTGGTAGGATAGGATGGGTTCTAGCTAATTAGATCACAGTATTACTAAGGCTTAAAAAAACATAAAATTATTTTAACAGAACAAATTAAAACTTTTCACAGAATAATGAAATTATTATAAGTTTAATATTATTGGTATTAGCAAACTAAGGGTTTGTAATCTTTTATCATCATAATCATCGTCAGATATAATATTTTAAGCACGGAATAAAAGTTAATTTTGCAGTAACTGGAACGATTGCCTTCAAAACATTTGCGCAAAAAGACATCATCAGTGTGACGACTTTTAGTAGATTTCTTCTTTATTGGTATATTTAGGGCAAAATTGTTTAGTAGATTTTAGTAGAAATTGGGTATTCGAAAATGTTAATGTATTTAAAAATGCAAGGATTCAGGCTAATAAAATCTAAGCTGGCAATACTCTAACTGGCTGAGAAAACGATTGCAGGGTTTGCAAGTTTTCCGGAACTTCTAGTACATCATCATCATAATCATCAGCCTATACAAGGTGTTACAAAAATACAAATAAACATTTAAGGGCCACCCCCTTAAAGACCATCAAACTCAACAACTTTCACTATGGGACCAATATCGAAATCGCGAAAAATATAATTTATGTTCTATACTCTACAAATCGACTCGAGCTAAAAATCTATGGGATATCAGATTTTTTTTTCGCGATTTCGATGTTGGTCCCATAGAGAAAGTTGTTCAGTTTGACGGTCTAAACAACCCCCTTAAGAGTTTTAAAAATTTATTCTTACTTTTGTAACACCCTGTATACGTCCCACTGCAGGGCACAGGGCACCTTCTAGGAGGGTGTTTGGGCGTAAGTCCACCACGCATGCCCAAAGCGGATTGGTAGACTTCACATATACATCAGAATTTCTTCGTCTGCATTACCGCCTGGCCACGGGACAGGGCGACCGGCGGCGCGAATTGCGATTTTAGAATACACTGAGCGTTGTGTCCCTACAATTACGCAAGCACGCAGCGGCGCGTAGGCAGTGTATTCAAAAATCGCAAGTCGCGCCGCCGGTCGCCCTGTCCCGTGGCCAGGCGCTTATGCAGGTTTCCTCGCGATGTTTTCGTTCACCCTTTGAGAGCAGTCGGTAATACGTACATAAGTTAGAAAAACTCATTGGTTCGTGGCATGTTGTCCGTGCGGATTCGAACGCGGACCTCTTGATTGAGAGTCCATACCTCTCCGCAATGCGCCACCGAACTCACTTCTAGTACAGCAAATATTAATCATATCGCCTAATGTTATTTTTTTTTACAAAAGAGGGCTTCTAAACAGAGTTGGAATTTTGGTACCTAGCACTTTTAATATGTCAAAGAGATTACATGTTTATCGACTTCCAATAATGTCGATATATACGGGTATATTTTATATCACTGCGGATAACTTCAGCATGTATCGAACTTCAAAATAGCGAAAATAAATCAGCTGATCCATACATTTGAGTCGAATATGTAGGTACTGCAGTTTTGTATAGGACAGCTGATTTTTTTTTCGCTCTTTTGTAGTTGGCTCCATAGTGAAAGTTGTTCAGTTTGATGAGTAGAATACATGCTGGTGTTATCCGCAGTGATAAAAAATTACCCGTATATGGACACAATCGGAAGTCGATAAACGTGCAATCCCTTTGACATAATTAAAAGTGCTACCAAAATTTCTGACTCTGCTTATGAGACACAGAAAACTGTACTAAATTTAAACTTGCGTAGGGACGACCAAATTTAATATTTATTTGAAAATTGAAACATCCATGTTACAAAGTGATGAAAACCAATAAAAATTATACAAAAATGCGAAAATAACATGTGTAATGATGAGCGTTTAGATAAAATTGATAATATTTTGTTCAAAAACGTGTTTTATATTAAATTTTAACCATCTGTAACGACATTAATATTATTTGGTAGAATTTAAGTAGAATTTGAAACAGGGCTGGTAGATTATGGTAAATTTCAGCAGTAATTTTCGTCACGCTGAAGGACATTGTGCGACACAAGAACATATAAGTAGGTGTTACTTAGTAGCTAAAGTGGGTACATGAATCCTGAAAGGGCACAGCAATATTAACAAGAAGTAATTTTAAAGAAAAAAATTAGTATAATGTCAATAGTTCTTTTGGTAGTTTTTGGTTCTTTTGGTAGGTTTTGGTAATTTTTGGTAGTTTAGTAATTATTTTTTTGTTGTTTCTGGTTTTTTGGTAGTTTTTGGTTAGTTTGGTAGTTTTTCGTTGTTTCTGGTTATTTTGGTAGATTTTCGTAGTTTTTGGTTATTTTGGTAGATTTTTATACTTTTTGGAAATATTTGATAGAAGAATGAAAATTACCAAAAACTACCATAAAAACAAAAGAGTTCTTGACGGCTTGGCTACGGGGTGGGTTTGTTGACATAAATAAAATATATGTTTTGCAAAAGAGGTACCTACATTCGAATCGTAAGCGGAATTCAGTCAATAAGGGTGTCATGCCGATCCTTGTTTACCGACTTTAAATTACTCACTGTGACAGCTTCGTATATCCTCGATCTGTGCGAAATCGTGAGACGATACCCCGTAGTATTCCGTAGCAAGAGATTAAATTTAACTCGCAAAAATGAGCTACTGGTACCAAATTACCGACTAGCATCGATGCTAAGGACTACAAAATAAAGTCGAATACTGTTCTTGTGTATAGTAAAATACCAGATGACATTAAAGCCGACAAGAAATTTCTGAAGAAGGTTAAAGAATTATTAATCGAACAGTGTCCCTATGACTTTAATTAGTTTCTTCAGTATAAGTAAACAAACAGGCATCAATCTGAGTAGAAAAAAATGTGTTGCAGACCGATTATTTGTACCTCAATAGGTTATTATAATTTTTAACTAATCACATTTAACTGATTTTATAACATTTAACTAATTTAATTGTAGTAAGTGAAAGGTGGTAGTTAAGTTATTGTCTGGCACCTATTGTTTAAATCTGTTTTTTTCTTAATGTTTATACATTATATTGTAGTGTGACTAATAGGTACTCTGTACTTACCATCTGTAACTTATGTACCTACCTACAATTTAAGGTAAATAAATAAAATGAAATGAGATGAACCAAAAGTAACAAATTAACCATAAACTACCAAAAAGTACGAAAAATTACCAAAATAACAATAATCTACCAAAAAGTACGAAAATCTACCAAAAAAAACAGAAACTACCAAAATAACCAAAAACTACTACCGAAAAGTACGAAAATCTACCAAAATAACTTTTTGGTTACTTTTGTACGAAAATTTACCAAAAACTACCGAACGACTCAAAACTACCATAAATTACCAAAATAACCAAAAACTACCAAACAGTGCCCGGAAAGTAACTTTTGTGAAATTCCTTTGTGTTGTCTTGTGTCGCGCAATGTCTTTTCGCGCAAAATTCTGTCGTGCAAATGACTTACAAAGTCAATCGTTTGAGTTACCTACTGCGGTACAGAATTCACTCTTATTCCATTCTTATTTAAAACATATCTGACGATGATGATGATGATTTCAGATTATCAATCCTTAGTTTGCTAGTAACAATAGTAATAAACTTACAGTTATTCTGTTATAATAACGAGTAATAGTCGACCAATTTATAAAATGTACTTCTAAGTCCAAATACGTGACGGGCAACTACGGAACCCTACACTGCATGTGGCCCGACACCCACTTGCCCGGTTTTTTATAAGTTACTTTGCCTACTTTAGCTAAAAATGGATTTGTTCATTAATCTTCTAAGACAGGGTTGGGTGTTGCCGGTCACCGGTCTATTTGCAATGATTTCGAACGATTGACAGCCCATAGTAATTTGTATGAAGAAAACGTCCAAAAAAATATGTGATTTTTGGTAACAAATTGCAAAAAAACTAGAAGTCGTATCGAAAAACTGATTTGTTTAAAGTGTTCTTTGATGTTTTGCCATTGATTAGAAATATATTTTGTTGTTTTATTTTGTTTCACTAAATCACAGGACTCGGAACGCGGCAGTGCTATTCTGGAGTTTTTCATGAAATTCTCGATTACTTTCTGATGTAACTACACAATTTTACTGAAATTTTTTTTGTTCATCTTGTACTTCATCTTTTAAAGAAGCGATGGTATTAATTTTGTTTCTAAATATAGCTATTTACTATCCTCAAAAGTCGGAACGCCGAACCCTGTTTTGCCCGATTAGGGTAGTGCCGACCCTTAAAAAAGAATATCAGGCTCCTATACAAGGTGTTACAAAAATACAAATAAACCTTTAAGGGGGTGGTGTAGACCTTCAAACTGAACAATTTTCACTATGGGACCAATATCGAAATCGCGAAAAAAAAAATTATGTTCTATACTCTACAAATCAAATGATGTATTTATGTGATATAACCTTAGACATAACATTATTTTTTTCGCGATTTCGATGTTGGTCCCATAGAGAGAGTTGTTCAGTTTGACCGTCTAATCTAAACAAAAGACGCTGTTATCCCGTCGACGCCGTTTTTAGAACACGAACGAAAGTGTTTTAAACGGTGTTTTAAAGTCTGAAATTAAATTATGTCTTATTTAAGGATCGGGCGGATGGGCGACCGTTCTCAATTACATTGGTTCTATACTTCGGCCGTTCAAAGAATGCGTTCCTGACACGTCGCGATTGAACTGACGACGTAACTTTGTAATGGCGTTGCAGTTACGATAAAAATATGTTTGCTGGTTGTTTACCGTTTTAACAATTGATGAGCATTAAAACAACATTATTATATCAATAATCAATGAATTTTATAATTTTGTGCCAAACTGAGTGTCAAATAACGTGGTAAACAATATTTTTCTAAATCTTTACTGCGCTATTACAAGGTTATGTCAGCGCTTTATATTTGTAGTGCTGTGCTAACAACGAACGAACGAACTCAGTGTTATATTGTGCCCATCACTAGTCGTGACTAACTGACAGGTAACAGAAACGCATTCTCTGAACGGACGAAGTATAGTGGGTTTGCAGTTTTGTATGGAACAGCAGATTTTTTTCACGATTTAGATGTTGGTTTACGTTAGTATATAATTTTCTTTGATGTTGGTGCCATAGAGAAAGTTTTTCTGTTTGAGGTCTGATCATCACCTTAAAAAAGTGTCAGCATAATTAAGAAGGACTATATTTCACACCTACCACAGCCACACCACAGAGGGTTGTAGCCACACTGCTACAAAAGGTGGTCAAGCAGCTACGTGTGAATGAGCGTTTTTCTTTTCTTTTTTCAATTTAGTTTCCAAAAAACTCAACAAGATGGTATGTTTATCGCTCCATACAGCCGTTCGCCTGCCTGTCAATCTGGTCAAGACTGTGCCTTCTTTTTTTTTTGGAACGCCAAGGGATCGAGCCCATACAACCATGTCGGGCGTTAATTTTAATTTTCGATTAAATTTATTAGTAAATAATAAAATATGCCATCGAAAGATGCGTTGGCATCTTCTTGATCATCTTTTCCTACTTTATTATATTAAAGAAACACTTTTTGAAATTTTGACGTTTATTCGCACAGACCGTAACGCCATCTATCGAACCCCTAGAAAACCAAAAGAAAAACTCTCATTAGTGTCGCAAATTTAATACAAAATATGCGCCCGTGCGTGGTTTGGTTGTGGTACCCGTGAAATAGCGCTAAATAATTGCTACACATGTCTTATTAGTTTATAATAACTTACAATTATTATTATTAGTGTTGGGCTATTGCAAGCAAGGGTCGTTTTATGTAACACTGAGACCATCGCTGGTCCTTAGTGTTTGCCCCAAGCTCACCCATATTTTACGCATACCTCCGAACTTGTGGTATTTTCTTTTCATTCTCGGGAATGCAGGTTTCCTCACGATATTTTTTTACTAAGGTTATAATTTACTAACACGCTTTCTATAATAATTCATCATTCTCTTGCCCAATTCCCATTATCTGGGGTCGGCGCAATATGTCATCCTCTTCCATTCATCTCTCTTAGCCGTCGATTCAGCACTCACTCTTTTCTTACACATATTATCATCCTTCACACAATAAAATTCATCCATCTTTTTTTCGGCCTTCTTCTCCTACCACAGCCATCCACATTCATACTTAACACTCGTCTCGTAACATATGACACTCGTCTCTCCGCATCACATGCCCGTACCACGATAATCTATAACCCTGTAATTTTTCAGTCAGTGGTGCTACTTTCAAACGTCCTCTAATAAATTACTCATTCCTTATCTTCTCCATTCGGATCATTCGCGAAAGGGCTACCGAGTCGTGAAAGGCCTAATTCGCGAAATGCCTAATTCGCGAAATGCCTAATTCGTGAAATGGCCAATTCGTGAAATGGCCAATTCTGGAAATGCCTAATTCGCGAAATGGCTAACTTTACTTAGAACATTTTTACTCCCATTTTTCATTTATGATGTCCCATAGGATTGGATAGGGCGGGGTACGTGGAAGCAACTTTTGACTAGGTATGACTTTTTCGGGATGGGTTTAGAATCGTGTGGCACGAATTTAGAGGCCGCACCCTCCAAAAAAGGGGGTTTGAGAGGGAAGTCGAAACGTGTTTGCTCAGCTTCGCTCCGCGATTCTATATTGCACCCCTTACTTCTGTCAAAAAGGGGCCGGGCCTCCGCCGCTCCGCTTCGTTCCGCTACGGCCCGGTGCCAATACCAGTACAGAAAGGTTTTTTTGACATAAAAACATGTAAAAAACTAAAAAAAAGAGGGGGTTTCCTCACCACCACCCTCTTTTGGGGGACCCCCGCCCCCTACCCTCCCCCCCTAAATTCATGCCTCACGACTCTAAACCCAACCCAAAAAGCATACCTAGTCAAAAGTTGCTACCACGTACCCCGCCCTACCCAATCCTATGGGACATCATAAAAGAAAAAACGGATCAAAAAATTCTAAGTAAAGTTAGCCATTTCGCGAATTACGAATTTCCAGAATTGGCCATTTCGCGAATTGGCCATTTTACGAATTAGGCATTTCGCGAACACCACACATCTATCTCAACATTCGCATCTCAGCTGCATGCAATCGTTTCACATCCGTCCCTTTTGTGGCCCAACACTCTGAACCGTACATGACAGCAGGTCTTATTATAGTTTTATATATTTTTCCCTTCAATTTCGATTCGGGGGTCGCAAATCGTTCCCGTAACCTGCCGCCACTTCATCCACCCTGTGTTTAATCGGTGCTTCACGTCCCGATCTATTTCTCTATCGCCTTGTATGAGTGACCCGAGGTACCGGAAGCCAACATGGTCCAGAGTTTGCTGCCATTTTGGCAATCTGCTCTAGATCTCGAGTCCATCTTCACCGACAAGAAAAATGTCGTCGGCAAACAGCATGCACCAGGGTGCCTCTTCCTGTACGTCCAAAGCTAAAGCACCCATAATCAGCAGGAAGAGGTAGGGACTTAAAGCCGACCCTTGGTGCAAGCCTACAGCCACATTGAACTTATCGGTGGTACCAGCGGATGATCGGACGCATGTACTAGATCGGGTGCACATTGCATGAATCAACGATGGATTTTCCATTTGAGACCCATCTTTCCTTGAGACACAACTTTCCTTTTGTGGGGTCTCCCACCACAAAACCTCCCGGGGTACCCGATCGTACGCCTTCTCGATTCTCATTCATGTGCAAGTTCTTCTGGGCACGCCTGTACCTATGTTTCACACAGTTGGCGTAGTGAAAAAATAGCGTCAGTTGTTCCCCGATCAGTCATAAAGCCGAACTAGTTTTGCGTTATCTCACTCTCCTCTCGCATTTATTTATCTACCACCTTCTCCCATACCTTCATGCTATGTGACATTAGCTTTATTCCCCTATAATTGTCGCAGTTCTGTATATCACCCTTATTTTTGAAGATGGGTACATGTACACTGTTGCACCATTCGTCAGGGATAACTTCATTATGCAACTACTTATAATTATGAAGAATAAAGCTAACCACTTTTATCCATCCACATTCAAAACCTTCCAAACCTCAACTGGTATTCCATCTGGCCCCACGGCCTTTCCATTCTTCATACTTCGTACTGCCTTTTTTACCTCTTAGATACAAATTTCTCTTACCAACCCCATGTTCACTGGCAAATATTCTAACTCCCCACTCCAAGCATTTTCTTCATTTATTAACATTTCAAAATATCACTTCCAGCGTACCTTTATATCATCATCATTTTTCGTCACCTTTCCTGCATCATCTTTAATACATTTTACGTGGGACAAGTCTTTTGCACTCGTCTCTCTAGCCTTAGCCATCCTTTAGAGCTTCTTCTGTCCCTGAGGACTATCCAGAGACTAGCTACTGCTTTTTTTGCTCTCTTCTTACATTAATTATATGTTGTTTTCCTTGACTCTTTAATACTCGTATCACTATCAGATTTATTTTGTCATTCTTTAAACGCAAACTTCTTCTCTTTCAGAATAATCTGTAATTCTGCATTCCACACCCAATTATCCTTATCTATCATACTTTTGCCTTTCGTTTCTCCTAAAAAATCCTTCGCTACCATTCTCATCTCACTACAACAGTCATCTGTGTTTTTTTTATTTTGTGATGTTTTGTACAAAATTCTTGATTTTTTTGTACATTATCTAGTCTTTTAGTTTGAAATAAAAAATACTAAGTGTTCATAACGAGAAACCTATAAATCATGTCTAAAAAACCAATAACAAGACAACATTTTATATTTAAAGGCCTTTCTAACGCTATAGGAAAATTAAAAATTAGATCAAATAGTACAACCATTACCTACTATTAATCATATTTTAAATTAATTTTAATTTTCTATAAGTATGGGATTAATATTTATTAAGTAAGTACCTACTATAAGTAGGATAAAAGTTCATTTTAATTTATTTTGTTATGTAAGTAAATATAATACATAAATTTTGTTAGAAATAGATTTTAATATACCTACGCACTAGTGCGCAAACCTTTTACGAAATATTTTTAGTTTGAGAATGTTTAATATCACAGCATATGGGGTGCTATTTTGAAATTCCATACATTCTAATTATGTATGTATTACCAAAAATTTGTATTATAGCGTTTATATCATTTTGATTTTCGTATACGAATTAGAACGTAATAACTGCACTAAGGATTTTTATTCATCTATCTTTTCTTTCATGGTAGCATTACAGATATAAATAAAAATACAAGTTAGTAAAGCCTGACCAGAAATATAAAAAACCTGATTTGGGGGCGCTGCAATCGACTATAACCTTTAATGTCAATGTTCCAAGTACAAAAATTAGTTCCAATGGTTTTCCGCAACATGGCGAGGTTTTTTATTTTCCTGGTCGGGCTTTACATTCGTTATTTAGATTAAAAATTACCATACGTTAGCGTCTCTTATGTGGTACAGCTCTAGTGGTAATAAATACCAGAGGTCTATCATTATGATTAGGAGGTTTAATGTTGAGGCGTGCTGTAGACTGTATTTAGGAGAGCGAAGTAAGACCAAGCAGTGCTCAATACCTGTAAAGATAATGTAATATAATATAATAGTTAGATGAACCTTCAGGGCGTTTAAACGCCATACACCTATTTCGTTTTAATCTGGCTACAATTGTTATTTTGTTAAGACGCTGTTATCCCGTCGAGGCCGTTTTTAGAACACGAACGAAAGTGTTTTAAACTTTATTTTAAAGTCTGAAATTAAATTATGTCTTATTTAAGGATCGGGCGGATGGGCGACCGTTCTCAATTACACGATTAGATTAAGTTTACTAGATAGAAAAACAACCCAAAGTTACCCCTTTTTACCCGACTGCGACAGAAGGAGGGTTATGTTTTTCGAGCGTATGTATGTATGTATGTATGTATGTATGTATGTATGTATGTATGTTTGTATGTCTATTTCTTTGGCACGCGCTACAGCCTAAACGGCTTGATGGATTTTAACGTATGAGGTGTCGTTAGATTCGTAAAAATCGTGAGAGTGTCATAGGGTACATTATTTTAATATGGCGTATGCGAATTAAAAAAGAGAGGGGGGAGAATCCAATATTTTTCGTAAAAAAATACAATATGGGTATCAAATGAAAGCTGGTGAAGAGCCGATTCCAAATATATATATATTTTAGTATTTTTATGCAACCATTTTGACACAAGACTAAAAAGTATGAAATAAACTAAATTATTTAGAAAAACAAAAAACCCGACTGCATAAAAAACTATTAACTGAAAAGATAAAAACAAGCTCCTTAAATCAGCTATAATAACTTTGTTTGAGCAAATTAATACAATTTGAATGATATTACTTATTAGGTAGGTAGGTATTGCAGGCGGGGACAAACCAATAACCAACAAATAGGTCATTTTTCTTTGTCCCCGTTTGCGATACCTACCTACCTAATAAGTAATATCATTCAAATTGTATTAATTTGCTCAAACAAAGTTATTATAGCTGATTTAAGGAGCTTGTTTTTATCTTTTCAGTTAATAGTTTTTTAGCAGGCGGGTTTTTTTGTTATGCTTTTTCAATACTATACTGTTCAGTACTTAACTAAATACATTAAATATTTCTAGTGAACTCCGTAGAATTTTTAGCTTAGAAACTCCCATGAGCAAAGATATTGACGAAAAACACGTTTTTTTGCGATCCTGCTTTCAATTGGAGCGGGATGGCTAATTGCAAACTTCTGCTTGCAAGAAAGAGACGCTTGCACTTGAAAAAGAGAGCCTTAACAAGAAAAAGCATAAAATTTTAAAGCCCTGTTATAAAGATCAAGAGGTGTTGTTTTTGAATCTTGAGATTCAAAATCATATCTTCATAATAATTTTTACATTTTCTACTGCTGATTGAATGTCTTTTAAAAATGGCACTTCTGGACGATTATAACAGCGCTTTAAAATTTTATTCCTTTTCTTATAAACAAGACGAAAATTTTCGGCCAAATAAATTATGGCGTAGGTACCTACAAACACCGCACCCTGATGATTCATAAAGTCACTTGGCTATATTAATGATATATATGTTATTTTTATTATAGCACCAATAAAACAATAGTAGAATAATCATTTATTTTGCATTTATGTATTTACTTAAAATAATGTGGATGGATTGCAAAGTGTAAGAATGATTCTACAGTTTACGTTTCGTTGTTACTGCCTCATGCATGGTATGTTACTGATATAGCATAGCGTAGCATATGCTCACGACTATATTCCGATACTATTTACGAGGGGGTAGTCACAGATATTCTGAAACCTCAGAACATCCACGTTTCACCAGTAGTACCGAAACTCTGTCCAGTAGGTGATGTGAGTGGGGGGTGGGGGTGAGCCTGTCGCCACTTTTAATGGACAGTAGGTACAATACATGCCTCGAAATTGAAGCATGCAGGTTTCCTCACGATGTTTTCCTTCACCGGAAAGCCAGTGATGTTACAAATCGTACATAAATTCCGAAAAACTCATTGGTACGAGTCGGCTTGGACGGGGGTCGAACCATCGCGTCCTGCACGGCAGGCAAGGTTACTCGCCCCTGGACCACCACGGCTATAATAACACACACATGTAATTATAGTAATTAATAAGTTATTTTATGTTTCACTTTTTAGAATTAAACGTCGCATTTTGACTTAATAGTACATTACTGCAGCGGTCAGCAAAAGTGGCATTGATGGAGTAACGTTTAAATGTGGGCAGAGGCGGAACCGAGGCACACATACGTAAGTCCATCAATGCCTAGTTGTGGCCAAGGCTTGTATAGCGCTTTTCTCAAACAATGCGCGGAAATTAAAATCAATGAACTTTTCAATACAAACGTACTATGGTGATATTTTCAATACTAACGAATTAAAGTCAATGAAATTTTGCAGGAACGATCTAGAAACAAATCCCTATGCTTGTATGGAGTCCGATTTTCGTTAAAATATACAGTTTTAATTCTAGGATTAATTTAAGATTTGTATGGAAATCTTTAAGGCACTGTAACTTTAGAACTATACATTTTAACGAAAATCTGACTCCATACAAGCATAGAGATTTGTTTCTAGATTGTTTCTGCAAAACTTCATTGACTTTAATTGGTTAGTATTTAAAATATCACCATAGTACGTTTGTATGGAGCGCGCCAACGGTAATATACCCTTAATTATTAATCTGAGGTTAAAGAGTTCATTTGTTTTTTTTAGTAAACAGCTTTCTATGTGCAAGCCAGTTCGAAATTTAAATAAAGCCTTTGGTAAGTTACCTCCTTGGTTGCCATGATTCGGAGTAAAAGATCGTTCCATTTTTAAATTACACGACAGATATGAGTTTACTATGTAATATATTTGGCCGCTAAACCACGACGGATATGGATTTTCATACAACTTTTGCCGGCCGCTGCTCGCATGTATTTGGACAGTATAGCAATTTCGATTTATCTCGAAGAAGGTTGTCAAAATAATGCTCAAATTTCCAAGACATGCTTGAGAAAAAAATATAAACTGAATATCTAAAAACCGTTACTCCAAAATGGATAATTGATTGAACTTTGATACATAACGCGGTTGTTCTGGAGGTTTCAGAATATCTCTGATTACTCTCGGGGAATATAGTCGGGAGCACATGCTTATGCGTAATACATAAATTGTTATTTGCCGAGTTAATAAACATTGTGATATTTTTTGTGATAGTTGCATTTGCAGTAGATGCCGACGATGATGATGATGCGGTATTATCTTACCTTAGTAAACGCTTTCAGATTGAGATCAGCAAAGCCACAAGCTGACACCTTCATCGGTTTCTGGGTTCTGAGTAGGAAATTTTGGAACAGGGTTAGTGTATACCTTACATAAATTTAATTTTGAGCAGCAGGCACATATCCAGACTTTTGTTTCGGGGGGGAACATTAATTTTCGGGGGGGGATTTTCATAGAAAAACTATGAAAAAGACAGTACTGTAATCACTTTTCCATACAAATTTTCGGATTTCGGGGGGGGGGGGGGGGATAAATCCCACCTATCATCCCCCCCCCCCCTGAATACGTGCCTTTTGAGCAACGCATTTATTTTTATTATTATAAAGGGTTCTTCCATCCATCCATCCATTCCATCCATCCATCCATCCATTCCATCTTAAGAAATTTCGAATGATAAACAGAATCTTTCCGAGCTTGTGAGGTGAAAAAAATATTATTCTAAAAGGTCGCTCCTGGCCGTACCTGGACCAAAAGTGCCCATAATGCTGATTGGTTTTGGTGGTTTGTTTTAATAGTTTGATAGTCTGATCAGCCCGTTAAAAAACTGTCAGCATAATATTAAGAAGGACCTTATTATATATTACACGATTAAGTATACACTTAATTTACTTCATGATACTTACCTCATTTGAACGATGTTAATATTTTTGGCAATAGAAGCCTCCGATAAATACCATTTGCAATTATATATAGCATCGTTTACTTCCATACTCTGGAAAGCAAATATTTATTAATTCAACCAAAATATCTATTTATTCAAAGAGAGAAAACAATCTGCATAAAAGAGAATAAAATAACTAGTTTATTGTTTCTTTGGAATACCTAAAGATAGTGGCTAAAAATTTTGACCACATCGATTTTCGAGCTTATAAGAGAAAAGAAAATTATTTCAGCGTTTCCTATTTATTCAAATTAAATAAAATAATATTATTTTTATTTATTTAATTATAATATTTTTTTCCTATTTACCTATGTCTTTGATTTATCTTAAATAGCAGAAAATAAAAATAAAATGCACGCAGTACCAAAATAAGAAAATAAAACAAAACAAAAATAACCATCATCACCAAAATAATAGAAAAGAAAAATACCGGTCAAGTGCGAGTAGTGCTACTCACGCACCGACGGTTCCGTACCAAACCACCATACACAACATATTTACTTACAAAACAACTTTGTTTTTTCACCGACTCGCACTTGGCTGGTTTTTATTATTTGTTGTTAAACTGTAGAGTTTGCTCTATAATCACACCAAGTTTGACGCCTTTACGTACCGTTTTTAAGTTAAAGCGAAAAGATTACGTTAAAAAAAATTTTTTCTTGTATGGAAGACCCCGTAATTTTTACGTAATTTTTTACATTTTTATAATTTTTCAGCAAATATGCCGTAATGACGCGCATTCTGTGTAAATTTCAACTTTCTAGCTATAACTGTTCAAAAGTTACAGCCCTAAATATGTAGGACGGACGGACGGATGGAAAGACTAGAAATAGGGTCTCGTTTTGGGTACGAAATCCTGAAAAAAAAGACAGGCGATGTTAAAAATGAAGAAAACTAAAAATAAAATAACAGGCTATGTCAAAAAATCACACTATCAAGATGTTGTTCTTCCCTTCATCAAAATAAAATTAATGGATAGGCTTAAAGCGCGGTAAGTTGAAGCAAACTACTGGTGCACTTGGTACATACAAACTAGCGCCATTATCTATCAAATCTAGGGCACTTGCATACAAATTTGAAGTAAACCTTTCATTTGTTTTGCCTCATTTTTCTGGTTTAAAATGTTCGCGTAAGGCCTATCCATTCATTTTATTTTGATCTAAGGTGTCCATGATGGCGTCGCACTTCCGTTATTCGCTCTTTGATATTGTCGAAACTCTGTTGAGATAGGTAATGAGAGAAAACTGGAATAAGAATAATAAATACTTACAGACTTGATCAACAGATCGCCAAAAAAGCATAATAGAAATATTTGCATCAAACTCATGGTTAAGAAAGTCGAGAAAGTTACTATAAATACTTTATCATCTATTTTCTGAAAGAAAAACAAAGTTAATAAAATTAAGAAGTATCGTACATCGTACACAGACTTAAAAGAAGAACCAGACGTAATCTCGTCTAATCATGAGTGAAGCACACATTTCTTTAGTGTGCGTGCTGTCACGCGGTACACAAGGTGACGGGTTGTAGGACTTGTAGGACCTGCGCCTAGAGCTAGTGCATCTGTGTGAGTGTAGGTCCCTTGTAGAACAAACGAGAGACCTTGCATGCTTCACATCTTTTTAGTGAAATATTTGGTCCGTATTTCATTCAAGTCCATGACATATCGTATCGAATTTTTGTACCCAAGCCATGGATTTCTGCATCTGACACTGTTCCATACAAAACTGCAAACCTACTAGACTAGAGCTAAATGGGGCAGTTTTTTTTTCGCGATTTTGATGTTGGTCTCATAGAGAATGTTGTTCAGTTTGACGGTCTGATCATACCCTTAAATGAGTGTCAGCATATTAAGAAGGACCCTGTATAATACATATTTATAATATGTATTGTAAATCGTTGTCTAATCATCATAATACAAGTCCGAGCTAGATTCTGATTCTTACTGAAATTTAGGATAATCTATTTACTACAAATATTTTTAATGAAATCGGTGAAATCGCCTCATCATGGAGCTCATATTGTTTGTTAAAATTAGTTCTCAAAGTAACCGCTTGTCAAGAGACCCACTCTACGAAATTCATTACCAAAATTGGAGTTAGTATACATAATACAGTGTCAACTTATGGTAGGCATACTGGTCACCAACGATCTAGCTCTACTGAACTGAGATGATAACAGAAAAGACATGAATGAAGTGTTTTGTTATCAGAAACCAAGACCCACATCGGGTTCCTGAGCTAGCGCAGTAGGTAAGTGTAAAACTGTGAAAATTGATAAAACATATAATTACCGTAACGTTAAAACCGGTCAAGCAAATGAGCATAGAACTGGAGATAAAATTTAATAGAGTCGATTTAGCGTAAATTGCTTCCAGTGGCTCCATCAGGCTGTGAACAAATCAAAATAATTGTGAAAGTTTGGATATTTGTCACGATAAAATATAACGTCCTTCTTTATATGCTGAAACTTTTTTCATAGGATGATCAGGAGTGCGATTTTTGATTCTCATTCGGTGAGCTCAGCAGTTGAAAATGTCAAAATTACTATGGAGATACGTATCTTTCTACTGCTGATTTGACTTTCGAAAAACGCTTTCCTTAAGTATGATTTTTGAAAGGCAAATCAGCAGTAGAAAGATGCGTATCTCTGTAGTAATTTTAACATTTTCAACTGCTGAGCTCACCGAATGAGATTCAAATATCGCACTCCAGACCGTCAAACTAAACAACTTTCTCTATGACACCAACATCGAAATCGCAAAAAAAAATTAGCTCTTACAAAACTACAAACCTACTCGAGCCAAATGTATTGGGACAGTTGATTTTTTTTCGTGATTTCGATTTTGGTCCCATAGAGAAAGTGGTCCAGTTTGATGTTTGCGGATCATCCCAAAAAGTGTCAGCATATTAAGTTGGACCCTGTATGTGACATTATATCTGTGCACTCGTTTTGTCGTTGAAAGCTCTTTTTACCCAACTGCGACAGAAGGAGGGTTATGTTTTTCGAGCGTATGTATGTATGTATGTTTGTATGTCTATTTCTTTGGCACGCCCTACAGCTTAAACGGCTTGATGGATTTTAACGTACGAGGTGTCGTTAGAACCGTTAAAATCGTGAGAGTGTCATAGGGTACATTATTTCAATATGGCGTCTGCGAATTAAAAAAGAGAGGGGGGAGAATCAATTTTTTTTCGTAAAAAATTACAATATGGGTATCAAATGAAAGCTGGTGAAGAGCAGATTCCAAATATATATATATTATAGTACTTTTATGCTACCATTTTGACACAAGACTAAAAAGTATGAAATAAACTAAATTATTAAGAAAAACAAAAAACCCGACTGCATAAAAAACTATTAACTGAAAAGATAAAAACAAGCTCCTTAAATCAGGTATAGTAACTTTGTTTGAGCAAATTATTTGAATGTTATTACTTATTAGGTAGGTATTTCAGGCGGGGACAAACCAATAACTGACAAATAGATCATTTTTCTTTGTCCCCGTTTGCGATGCCTACCTAATAAGTAATAACATTCAAATAATTTGCTCAAACAAAGTTACTATACCTGATTTAAGGAGCTTGTTTTTATCTTTTCAGTTAATAGTTTTTTATGCAGTCGGGTTTTTTGTTTTTCTTAATAATTTCCATAGAAATTTTTGTAACGACCTCGACGCCTGGAAGGAATCTGGCCAAGTATACCTACATTTATTTATTTTGTTCTTTTGAAGTGTTGATAATTTTAATTAAATTTTTGTATCTGTAAAACTAAAATTAAATGGCATATTATTATCGAGGCGACTAACAAATTAATGGGGTATTACCTATTGACATCTAAAAATAAAACTGGGCAGTGGTTAAATATTTTGGCTTTAATTATATTGGCTAAGCATGCATTTGCAGGGTATTATAAAAAGCTAAATAACGGCTGCGACTTCAAGGTAGTATTTTTTGAAATAGGCAATTGAAATTATAGGCGGGGTATTATAAATCATGGGTTGGCGACTAATATTAATTATCTATTCTATTCTATTTTTATTTAATGGCGTTTCCTTGTTAGATTTCGCCAGTGTCAAGTTATTTGAGGGAGTGTCTATCTAATATCGAGGATTGTTTTTGAGTAAGAACAACTGAGAAGGATTTTGGAGCCTCGTGGCAGGCTGAGACGCGAACCGCGCGAACACCACGCGAGAGACAAGTGTTCGAGGCAAACCCTGCAACGTGACCCACTGATATTATCAGTGGGATAACAAATAATATATTAATGCTATTGTAGGCTGCCATCTAAAAAACACTTTCTGGCTCTGATTTACGAGCAGCTGTAAATATTAAAACGGATACTATAAATAAATAATAAGGAATAATTTTTTTTAGTTTTGGAAATCATAATGTTATGAAAATGGCGGTGTGCCGGTCGTGCGGTACATGTTTTGATGTCAAAAAAACCTTTCTGTACTGGCATTGGCACCGGGCCGTAGCGGAGCGAAGCGGAGCGGCGGAGGCCCGGCCCTTTTTTGACAGAAGTAAGGGGTGCAATATAGAATCGCGGAGCGAAGCGGAGCAAACACGTTTCGACTTTTCTTTCAACTCCCCTCTGATATGTACCCAAATAAAGATTATTTTGATTAATTTATGCCTTTTATTAAATTTTTCGCCATTATAAGAAAAAAAAGAAGTCAAGAAATAAAACAATATAAACACAATATTTATATTACATGTCATTTTTTGCTTTATTTGCAGCTCGTAAAATGTGTCATAATACATGGTATTCAAATCTCAATCAAATTAATTATAACCTCAAATAATTTTAATGAAATCTCTAAGTATTTTACAATTTATGAATGCCTATTTTCTACTTTTTAGCTGCTGGCAAATTTCCGCTTAACAATAAATTTGGTAGCCAAAAGAAACTCGATGCCAGTTTAAATTAAACCAAAACTTATAATGGATTTTAACGCTGCCACTTTTTACTTAATACTGTACTCCAACCGTTGCTGCCAACCTATTATATTTACTATCCACTTTAATTATTTTTTAAACCTTAAATCTGATTTAGTAGTCGCCGCGTTAAATACATGCCAAATTAAATTCTCATTAATGACTTTAAAAAATTCTGCTTCATTATTAACAACCAACCTTAACAGTTTTTGATGCCATTTGATTAACTCTGCAAGTTTAGAATTAAACTCATCGGTTTCACAAAATGTTTCATTCGAATCGCTTGTCTCAATAATTTTTTCAATATCATGTCGTAGTAAACGAAACTGTATTCTAATGTAAGTACTAAAAATGTAGAACAGATAGTCGATCCCACAGATTTCAAAGATTACAAGAATTACTGAAAGTAAAAAAAAATCACTCAGGTAATCATTCAATATCTGAATTGTGGGCGAGATGAGGCAAAAGAGGAGAGGTTTTTTCAACTGCTAGATACGAGTACAAAAGAACAAACAGCATAACGGAAAGCAGTCTTTTAATAATACACATACCTCCATACATAAACTCACGACCATAATCTTTAATTTATATGCCTTCATAAATCTATGCCTTAACCTCAGAAGATAAAGCGAGAGTAGATCCTTGACAATTGATTCAGAAATCCTGCCAGAAAATTGGAGTACAGTAACTGAGATAAGGTGAGTAAAACCAAGGTACCTAATTGGTCAGAGGCCGTAAGGCGGTTTAAATAAAAACCAGGGCTTGCCCACACGATAAGAAGAAGAAGGTAATAGGTAGGTAGTAATGGTAACTGTAATAAATATTACACAAAAAAATTCGAGACTACGCATGAAGGATCAAGAGTGGATTAAAAAAAGAGACTGCCCTGGACTGACCGAGATGGTTATCAGGAATTCAGGAGTCCTGATGTACATGATGAGAGAAGACAAGAAATCATTTAGTTACAATATAATCGACGATAATATAGTACAGCTATTAGCCACCTCCACAATCCTAACAATAAAACATAGAAAACTGCAAAAAAAACGTACTTGACCAAATCTGATGAATATAAACAAATGGCCAAATTCTGACATCCAAAGCATTAAAGGGGTAGACAATATAAAGTGGAAAAAGCAACTCTATTTCATTCGTAGTAAAGTACTTCATAGCCATTACAGTCATCGGCATCAGTGGAAACGATATTATAACTGACCAGTTGATGAAAGTATATACTTTTATAATCATATTCAAAAATGTTATTTCACTTTTTATAATATTATCTTTTTCACCAAATCTTTTTCGATTGTTTTGTTTGTTTTCTAGTTCCTCTAAGCAAGATATCAGTTTGTTAATCTCGTTTTCGTGAAATAAAACTGAGGTGGCCTTGAAATTGGCTAGAATAGTACTGGTTATGCACGGGGCAGCGTAAGTTAGTGTATTAAGACTTTCCCCCTTCATAGCTCCTTGAATAAACCAGCAAACTTCTCCAATCAAGTCTGTATTCACCCACAACAAGCTTATTAAATGTACAATTTTGTATTTAATATTTTCAGCGTATCCACGTTTGTAACTTTCAATATTCATTCCGCTCCATTTGAATGTATATTCTATTTTCTTTAGAGATTTACGAATGAGAAGCTCGCTATACATGTTGTATCAGTATCTTGAAATAATTGTTGTTAAGACACGTATAAAATGATACAAATTAACTTAAATAATGACGATAAATCGAGTTGAGGCTCGTTATAAGCACATCGTAATGATAGCTTAGATAATTGGTATTTATTTTAATTTCGTTGTTGCCAGTGTAATACATAATGGATTATGTTATAAACTACCTAGCACTTATTGTGGCAGTTTTTGTTTCAATTATTAATCGACTGCTTATAGGTATAGTTCTAGAAGATTTTTAAATATTATGTATGGCACAACTATTTTAGAAACTTTTCTTCAGCAACTAGACTGAACTGACTGACTGAAGTTACTGTTTAGCGTGCATTTGTAGCAAGACTTACTTTTAGCGTACCAAGGGCGGGTCCCCCCCCCCCCTCCACACGTACTACTGCACAGCTAGCATGCCAACCACGACAAAGCGTAATTAAACGAGAAAAACGTTATGCGCGCTCTTTCTGGCATACGTAAAATAATAAGGATGGAGGCACATCTCGATTTTTATCGTTGTCTCGGGGATGGCATGCGAGGCCTACTGGGATTGCAATGAATTTTGAGGCTGAGTAATGAGCCTGCATTGTTTTAATTTTCTATGTATGTATACAAGTCTCGTATCGGGATGTGTCTCTAACTTAATTTTTTTTTAATTTTAATACCTACGTGGTTCGAGTCGGCATAGCCGAGTCACAATATGAAATCCTGGATCCGCCTTTGCAGCGTATAATGGATTTTAGGATGGAATGACGTATCACGTAGGTAGTAATAAGTGCCTTTCGCCCACTGAAATACTTCAAAAAAACATTATTTTTGCTTTAAAAATTACTACCTTTAAATATAATTGGTCGACGCATAGTAAAAATTCGTTCTGTTTTCCATAAATATTGAAATAACAGACTAAAAATGTTACAGTCGCTGTTTATTATAATTATGTGGCTCCACCATATTTTACGCCATTTACCTACTTACAAACACGTATTTATTTTAAATCAAGATTAAATTTAATTATTGTTACCAATAGTCCGTTAATTCTATTAATTATACAAGCTAATACACAGTAGTACCCCAAATTCTATGAAAGTAAATGTATCATTAACCTTCAAACAACATACTCTACCTATCAAAGTCAAAGTCAATTCAATATAGGAGCTTCTTCCGCACATTGCAGCGATATTATCGAGCGATTTTATCGATCGATATTATCGACAGCGATATCGCGACACCTAACACACTGCAGCAATTCCGCGATTCGCGTCACGCATGCGCCATTCACTGAATGTAGTAGAAAGAGATTGTGCCAGGTTGCGATAATATCGCGGCAGTGTGTGGGATCGAGCGCGTCCCCATACAAAATGTACTGAGAACAATTATCGCAAAATCGCAGCGATAATATCGCTCGATAATATCGCTGCAATGAGCTTAGGCCTTGAAGCACACTTATTATACGTCAAATCTTTATCAAACTGAATAAGTTTTACTATGGGTGCAAACCTTTCAGAACAAAACTAAAATCTGCTATTCCGTACATATGAGTCGAATGGTATTGCAGTTTAGTATGAAATGGAAGATTTTTTTGTTCTGATAGGTTTGCTCCCATAGTAAAAGTTGTTAGTTTAATGGGTAGAGTATGTGGTTTAAAGGCTAATGATACTTTTCCTTTTACCCTGTATTCCTATACAATAAAACTGCAAAAATTTAATAAAGGCTTCCGCACATTGCAGCGATTTTATCGAGCGATAATATCGCTGTGATTTTGCGATAATTGTTTCCAGTACATTTTGTATGGGGACGCGCGCGATCCTACACACTGCCGCGATATTATCGAGCGATAATATCGCTGCGATTTTGCGATAATTGTTCTCAGTACATTTTGTATGGGGACGCGCTCGATCCCACACACTGCCGCGATATTATCGCAACTCCTTCGAATACATTCAGTGGTGGGGCGCATGCGAGACGCGAATCGCGGAATCACTGCAGTGTGTAAGGTGTCGCGATATCGCTGTCGATAATATCGCTCGATAATATCGCTGCAATGTGCTCATGCTCCTTGCTCTACTGTTTCTTATAAGAATCAATAAACTCTAATGGACCAACCGATGTTTGAGTACTAGAAATGTCAGAAATCGCAAAAAACTGTTCCCATACATTTCGTAGGAAATGAGACTCCAACTTACTTTTATACTTAACCAAACTTGTTATTATGGATAGACTGGCCGCTAAAATGAAGACTGGAATGCGATTTTTTACAGTTACACGTTCAAAATCTTGATCGAATGATGCATAATCTGATTAATCTCCATAGTAATTTTGATATTATTTTCTACTGCTGATTTGAACGTGTGACTTTAAAAAATTAACAGAAAGATTAAAAAATAAATACTTCAAATTTCGAACGAACCGACATCCTGTAATTATTTCATTTGCTTTGAATTGATTGAATTTAAATTGATTAAATACAGTTGAATACAGTGCGATTTTTAAAAGTCACACGTTTGTAGCGGAGCTACGAGAGCTGACTAAGCAAAAATCCGAACACATCGATCGAGTCGATGTAAACAGAGATCTATCTAGGTCAGCGCATGCGACCTAGCACGTCACACAGAAGACGGCCAATCACAATATGGATCTGTCCAACGCATCACAGCTCATTACGAATAACAACCAATCATATGGCGAGTCCTGAATCGCACTATCGAAGTTATCAAGAGACTTTGCATATATACAACACCCAACTAAGAACTGTTGGACCGCGGTCCCGGGCATTCCAACTAGCCCGTGGAAGATCTTCCCTTTTCCTCCAAAACTGGTGACCCCGACGTGATTTACTGACTGACTGACTGTTTACATCGACTCGATCGATGTGTTCGGATTGTTGCTTAGTCAGCTCTCGTAGCTCCGCTACAGTACTCCCCCTCCAGACGGAGTGTCGAAACTTGTCTTCAGCTTGCTTGGTACGCATTCAGTCCAGGCATGGCAATTCTTCATGAAGGCTTGTGTACGGCGTGTGACGGTGTGACCCCAATGGTTGCTGTACCGTTGCGCTGGCCGATAACCTCTGCTGCGGAGATGCGGGACCTTTATGCTTTGTAGGCTAGTTCAGGACCTCGTTGCTGCTCCATATTGCTGCCATCTTCAGTGACTGCTACGTACCAGAAGGTTGATTGCTCAATTGTCGGTGGTCACCAGTTTTGGAGGAAAAGGGAAGATCTTCCACGGGCTAGTTGGAATGCCCGGGACCGCGGTCCAACAGTTCTTAGTTGGGTGTTGTATATATGCAAAGTCTCTTGATAACTTCGATAGTGCGATTCAGGACTCGCCATATGATTGGTTGTTATTCGTAATGAGCTGTGATGCGTTGGACAGATCCATATTGTGATTGGCCGTCTTCTGTGTGACGTGCTAGGTCGCATGCGCTGACCTAGATAGATCTCTGTTTACATCGACTCGATCGATGTGTTCGGATTGTTGCTTAGTCAGCTCTCGTAGCTCCGCTACACGTTCAAATCAGCTGTAGAAAATGTCAAAATTACCATGGAGTGTTACTTTCAAAAATCGCATTCCAGTCTTCACTTTAGCGGTTTTGAGCACTTTAGTCTATCCATAATAACAAGTTTGGTTAAGTATAAAAGTAAGTTGGAGTCTCTGGTTGGAGTTTCCTACGAAATGTATGGGAAACCTTTTTTGCGATTTTTGACATTTTTAATACTCTAACCTCAGTTGGTCCCTTAGAGTTTATTGATCCTTATAAGAAACAGGATCGATTGGCATCAAAAAAAGTTTTTGTGTAAATTGTAAATTATCTTGCTGATTGTAGGTACGTTTTTTTTCTCAAAATCTGTGAATGGAGTTCGAATGTACATAATATATCGAGCTAATTTAATCTCATTATCTTATAATATTTCGTAATAATTATAGAGTCTATTGCTGTATCAAAGACGATATTGTTTAGTTTTGTGCAACAGTAATTAATTTATTTATAATAGTAGCAGACAATTAGAAACATTCCATGTGTTCATTGATTTCTTTTTAAAAGCTATTCAAAAAATCAAAAACGTTACACGCGTTACCATTCTCATTAAACATGTAACTTACCTGACCAAATCTGTTGAATATAAACAAATGGCCAATATAATTATAACATAAACATCGATCGGGTAAACTGGTAGTGTAGTGGTAACAGCAACTGAACTTCATTAGTCGATAAGTAGCTAATACCCATCTCTCTCTTTCGAATAGTGACATGTTGCTTGTTTCAACGAGCTTGTCTATAGCTACAGTGTACAGAGTTAAATTGATATCATTAGCATCCTTAACTCTAAGAGTCTACCCATCAAACTGAACAACTTTTACTATGGGAGCAAACCAATCGGAGCAAAATAAAAATCAGCTTTTGCATACATTTGAGTCGAGTAGGCGATGCAGTTTAGTAATATAATGGGACAGCAGATTTTGTTTTTGCTCCGATCGGTTAGCTCCCATAGTAAAAGTTGTTCAGTTTGATGGGTAGACTCTTAGTTTAAAAGGATGCTAATGATAACAATTTCACCCTGTATATGTTAGTGGTAACTGGTACTGGTGACTTACAATCGCCAATTTTATGCAGCTTTACAACAGTGTTAATAACGTTGTATGAAGTAAATTATGTTTTCTTCTTTTTCTCTCGTATATTGTATTAACAATATTTGGAAATTCTAAGTAGGTAGTGTAGTAGGTAGTAGGTAGTACGTGAAGTATAAATTAAAAGTACAGTGAATTTTCTTTTCAACATATACCTTTATTTATAAACCTATTTTCAAATATTCGAAAAGCCGTGTTAACCAGTTTAGTTGTGAAATAATATACTCTGATCCTAATACCTTTTATTTTTTATAAGCTATCTTTTAATATATTTTTATTCTTTCTCATATTTAGCTGAATTATTAATTAATTGAAATAAATATTAAATTTTAAATTACAAAAAAAATCACTACGCAACATAGAAATCCAAATTGTTCCTCCCAGAAGGTTTTTCATTTAATAATATTAATACCATTTTAATTAGACTCAACAATTATGAGTTTAGAGCAATAAAAAAGTCATATAATTAAAAAAAATGAGTTATTCATTAAAAAATAGAAACGTATTTTTCAAACCTTTCTAAATAGAAGAAAATATTTACACGGTGTTTGAAGTGTGTATACCTAATGGTAAAACCTTTAAAATGTGAAAAATAAAATGTATCATCAGTTTTCTTAAGAACGAGACAAATGCAATTTATTTAATTTGGGGTGTCGATGACGTGATTTAAAAATTTTTTTGTGTAAGTATATCTATGTTCAAATAAAAAAATATCAATTCTTAATTAGCCCCGGCTCAAACCGTAAAATGACTGGGCTAGAAGATGTGGAGGTGCACTAAGAAAGGATTTTTGTAAAAATTCTGAATTTTTTGTGTATCTAGCCTTTTCCATAAGAATAGTTTATAATTAACTATTCTTATGCCTTTTCTTCGAAATAAAAAATAACACTTGTTCATAACGCAAAACCTATGAATCATGTCTAAAAACTAATAACAAGACAGAAATGTATATATCATAACATAAGTCAATAATAGGTCTTTCTAAATGTAAAAACATTACATATTTTGTGTACTTTTATAATTATTATATAATTATCAATTGAACTTAAAAACTTACAAAAGTAGGATGAATTTAATTGTATAAGTTAACTGTCTATAAATACACATTATTATATTACTTACATTCCTTTTATTCAAAATAGATTTTAATACCTATACCTACTAGTGTGCGGAAACGTAAGTGGTATCACAGTGTCGGCACTGTTTTTTTTTTAATTAAATATATTCTAATTAGTATTCAAAAATGCATATTTAGTATATCGTTTGTCATTTTGATTTTCGTTTACTTACTAATAAGAACGTAGTGAGATTAAATGCACATCACTCTGGATTTTTAGTCATCCAAATCCACTATGTAAATGTACCATTTTCTTAGGCTTTTAATCACAGATATTTATTATAAATACAAGTTAATATAAAAATTCAAGGATATTTGTTAATGGTCTATTCATCCACGTCCACTGTGTAAATGTAAAAGTTTTTAGGCTTTTCATCACAGATATTATAAATATAAGTTAATATAAAAAATACAAGGATATTTGTTAACTGTCTATTCATCCACGTCCACTATGTAAATGTAAAAGTTTTTAGGCTTTTTTTCATCACAGATATTATAAATACGAGTTTCTGGCCGCATCTTCTCTACAGCGACAACACGTTCCGACGCGGTGGTAGCTTAAAAAAGAATTGACGTTTAATAAGTGTGCTTCAGGCTCCTATATTGAATAAATGATTTTGAATTTTTGTATAAAAATACAGGCATATTTGTTAACTTATGTCAAAAGTACAGTACATTATTCACTGATACCTGCTCCAGTGTTGATAAATAACAGAGATCTAAGTGTGATAATATTAGGAGGTTTAATGTTGTGGTGTGCTGTAGACTGTATTTAGGAGAGCGAAGTAAGACCAAGCCGTGCTCAATACCTGTAAAGATCGAATTAAGTAATGTACTACAATATTATTGATTATAAACATGTTACAGCCATGTTGTGCTATTTCGAATCAAAATAATGATGGCGCGCACGTCCCCTTAAGACGCAACAGATTGAAAATTTCGTTCTCTGGGTTGTGGGCTCGGTGGTGTAATTGGTTAGCACGTTTCCCCGGTTTGGAAGAGCGTGGGTTCAAGTCCCACCCGAGACAACAAAAATTTAATCTTTAATTTGTACTACAATAGTTATATTATAAGGTCTAACAAAATTAGCTGAAACTATTTTAAGGGGATGATCAGACCATCAAACTGTAGAACTTTCTCTATGAGACCAATATCGAAATAGCGAAAAAAAAAATCTGCTGTCCCATACAAAACTGCAAACATAACTCGACTCAAATGTTTGGGACAGCGGATTTTTTTATCGCGATTTCTATATTGGTCCCATAGAGAAAGTTGTCCAGTTTGATAGTCTGATCATCCCCTTAAAATAGTTTCAGCTAATTTTGTTAGACCTTATATGCTATTCGTATATTTTAGTACCAACAAAACATAATAGAATAATCATTTATTTTTGATGCTACAGTTTTTAATAGGATGATTAGAACATAATTACCATAGTCTTTTTATTTTCAGAATACTAGGTATATTTTCGTTAGTCTATAGAATTTCGTGTGTCTTCCCTCTATGATGAATGGATTACGTTTTGTATTTGTATGCCTTATGTAATGTTATTGCATAATTTATAACAGTTCTTATGGAACTATTACGATTATTATTTAATCTAGAATTAATCAGTCATCCCGTGATCATGGCAGTTGTAACACTGCCGAAATATCGGGAACTCAAATATACCAAAACGCGGTAGGAACCCGTCAAAATTTTTAATTCTAGATGAAATTAAATTTTCTCTCCTCTGGACGGAAAGCGTCAATTTCCGTCCCACTGCGCTTAAGGAAGTTGCCTTTTAACCTCCGAGGAGGAGAAAAATTGTATACTAACCTCGGACAGTAAATAAGAAAGCCTCGGATCACACCTTGACCTTTCTTACTTTCCTGCCCTCGGTGTGTAATCTACTATTATAACACATTTGCTCGTAAAGGGTCTCTTATTTGACCAATTTCACTAACGTAGGTAATGTATCTCATTACGACCAAGTCCGGTAATGTAAAGTAAAACGGACGGTTGCGTCTAAAACTAACGGTACTTTTTTAAATCTTAGCAGAGTTTTTATGTCAGAAAAGTGGTCAACATTTTATGAATAAAATTAACTTTGCCGACGATGATGATGATGCGGTATTATCTTACCTTAGTAAACGCTTTCAGATTGAGATCAGCGAAGCCACAAGCTGTCACCTTCATGGGTTTCTGGGCTCTGAGTATATAAACCATAGATTAATATGATATAAACATAATTTTATTATTTAGTAAATTGTATAATTTTCTGCAGGAAATATTGGAAGACGGTTGTTTTTGTTTTATTGAAGCGTTCTTCCATCGTATAGTTGTATGGAAGAAATTTTATGTAGCGATAAGACCGCTACTCGAAGCATTACATTCATCTTATTCAGTTTATATTATTGCATGGATTTATACTAGTCGGGGAAATCTAGCGAGCTTATGTATGGAACAGATTGCATTAATTGCACTTTGGGGGATAATTTGGAATAATGATAGATAAATATCTGAAAAACATAAATTCACAATAATCCCCGATTTATAATTGTGTAATATTGAGTAATTAAACATTAAAGCAAAAAAAATTTCAAACAAAAGACACTCTTCGATCTCGGATTCCATTTCAGAGTATAGTATGTTTATAGCGTGTACCTAAATAAGGAATTTTTATGTTATTAGGAAATCAGTTATAAAGCTCATTTAATTATTAAACACAAAAACACAATTAATACAGAAAACCAGAGAAATAACCATTATAGCCTTACACACAAACAACTAAGTTGTCTTCAATCATAGACATCATTACTCTAGCGATAGACAAGCTCGTTCAAACACATGTCACACAAAATGACACATTGCGGTCTGTCATTGCCATAGTGACGAAGTGAACTCGGGAACATCAATCAGGTGCGGACACCACATTCAAGTGGAACATGTTGCTTCTATGCAATGGCAAGTCTATCGCTAGAGTTTAAGTCTATGTCTTCAATTAAAAATTTGTGTGTATTTTAAGAAAAATTTCTATCGTTTTTTATATTGTACCATAGCAGAGTACTACAGGTTGTACATTATTATAATAATTATGTATTACATTATAATATATATATATATATATATATATATATATATAGTACTATAATAACTTAATTTTCTTCATGATACTTACCTAATTTGAACGATGTTCATTTTTTTTGCAATAGAAGCCTCGGATAAATACCATTTGCAATTATACATAGCAACGTTTACTTCCATACTCTGGAAAGCGACAAGTATTTATTATTATCTTCATAACAAGATGAACGCGGCGAACTTCGTACCGCCTTAGAATCTTTCCGACACACACTTGGCCGTTTTTTAAGCCTATGTTAATCACGGATAATGTAGCATTCTAAGATCGGTACAGTAGTTTCTAAGCATATTCAATACAAACAAACAAAAAATCAAATCTTTCCTCTTTATTTATAATACTAGAATAGAAAAGAGTCCAAAAATTATGTCATAGGATATATAATTAGATAAAGATACTACAAAATGACTTCGTCGAATTAGTTTTCAATTTTTTTTTGTCTTTGATTTATTTAGCAGGTAATGAAATGAAACTGATTAAGAATAAAAAAACAGCTTACAGATGTGATCAATAGATCGCCAAAGAAGCATAACAGAAATATTTGCATCAAACTCATGATTAAGAAACTCAAGAAAGAAACTACAAATACTTTGTCATCTATTTTCTGAAAAAAAAAGAAGTGACATAAATTAAACAGCATCGTACCTTCATCGTATACAGGGTGAAATTGATATCATTAGCATCCTCTTAAGAGGATAGACGAGGACAGTTTTCTCCATACAAACGTATTCCCCTGTTTCCTACCTGGATAATAACACTAGAACAAATATTTTTTTACCATACAATCTATGTCACCTGTGTTTTGTCTGTCCCTATGTTTTGCTTTTTTGCATTAATTAATTACTGTAAGAACTAGGGACCTTCGCAAATGCCCATTTTACCACCCGTTTTCAGACATCCAGTAAACAAATTTGACGAATATAAACAAAAAAAAGCAAAACGTACCGTCATATAGCCATAGTCTTTTTCATATTATTTTTGAAAAAAACTAATAAAATCGCTTTAGTTTTGGAGGAGAAAACAGGGGAATACGAAATGCAGATTTCGTCGATTTTTGGTTACTTAAGATTTCGAGTATTTAAAATCGGTCCGAGCTGCAGTTGTCTCTTTCGCACTCTAGTCGGCAGGGTGTATGGGTGGGGGGGATCTGATGAATACGTATACAGTCGGAAAAGTGACCTATTCTCCAAATTAGCATTTCAGCCCGCCTATCCTCTTAAACTAAGAGTCTACCCATCGAACTGAACAACTTTTACTATGGGAGCAAACCGATCGGAGCAACAACAAAAAACTGCTGTTGCATACATTTGAGTCGAGCATTACAGTTTAGTTTAGAACAGCAGATTTTTTTTTGCTCCAATCGGCATAGAATAACGAATTATTCTTATGCAATCGGTTTGCTCCATAGTAAAAGTTGTTCAGTTTGATGGTTAGACTCTTGGTTTAAAAGGTGCTAATGATATCAATTTCACCCTGTAGAATATAATATTTTGTACGCTTTAAAATATACTTATTATACATGGTCCTTCTTAATATGCAGACAGTTTTTTAAGGGGATGACCAGACCATCAAACCGAATAACTTTTTCGATTGAACCAATATCGAAATCGCAAAAAAATATATACTGTTTACATTTGGCTCGAGTAGTTTGCAGTTTTGTTTGGAACAGCCGATTTTTTCTTTGCGATTTCGATGTTGGTGCCTCAGAGAAAGTAGTTCAGTTTGACTGTCTGATCATCCCCTTAAAAAAGTATCAGCATATTAAGAAGGATTCTGTATACTGATTGTATTAACGATGTCAAATCAATTAGGTAATCATCATAATACAAGTCCGGGCTAGATTCAGATAGTCACACAAATTATCTAGTCACATTTAAAGTTCCAGAATCTAGCCTGGACTTGTATTATGCTAACTAGACAACGATATAGAATACATATATAGATACAAACATCCATGACTCGGGTACAAATATTCATATTCGTCATATATAAATATTTGTCCCTTACGGGATTCGAACCTGCGACCCTCGGTACAGCAGGCAGGTTCACTACCGACTGAGCTACCGGGCCGTCAATACTGGGAATACTGTACCCCAATCAAGAACAAATAAACATTATATGGGGCCAAGACTGTTTATTTCTTTATTCGTTGGCCAAGACCCACTGTTACTGATGGCTCAGGCGATGGCGCAGTAGGTATGTACAAAACAGTGAAAATTGATAACAATTATAATTACCGTAACGTTAAAACCGGTCAAGCAAATTAGCATAGAACTGGAGATAAAATTGAATAGAGTCGATTTAGCGTAAATTGCTTCCAGTGGCTCTATCAGGCTGTGAACATATTAAAATAAACCTAAACTTACTTAATATTATAAATGTGAAATTATTTCTTGCAAGCATAAGTTTACAATTAGCCATCCCGCTCCAATTGAAAGCAGGATCGCAAAAAAACGCGTTTTTCGTCAATATCTTTGCTCATGGGAGTTTCTAAGCTAAAACTTCTCCTGAGTTCACTAGAAATATTTAATGTATTTAGTTAAGTACAAGAATAAAACGTTAAATATCAGCAGTTTAATCATAGTATTGAAAAAACATAACAAAAAGGGGTAACTTTGGGATTTTTTTCTATCGAGTAAACTTAATCTAATCGTGTAATTGAGAACAGTCGCCCATCCGCCCGATCCTTAAATAAGACATAATTTAATTTCAGACTTTAAAACACAGTTTAAAACACTTTCGTTCGTGTTCAAAAAACGGCTTCGACGGGATAAGAGCGTCTTAGCCCCCCTAGATAAGGCGGACCGTTGGAAGAGGGTAGCGCAGGAACGGTCGTTGTAGCGATCCTTGGGGGAGGCCTATGTCCAGCAGTGGACGTCCATCGGCTGAGATGATGATGATGAAGACTCTTGGCTTTAAAAATTCTGCGTCATTATTAACAACCAACCTTAACAGTTGTTGATGCCATTTGATTAACTCTGCAAGTTTAAAATTAAACTCATCGGTTTCACAAAATTTTCTATTTAAATAGCTTGTCTCAATAACTCTTTCAATATCGTGTCGTAGTAAACGAAACTGTATTCTAATGTAAGTACTACAGATGTAGAAGAGATAGTCGATCCCACTGGTTTCAAAGACTACAAGGATTACTGAAATAGAAAAAATAACTTTAGGTAATCATTCAATATCTGAATTGTGGCCGAGATGAGGCAAAAGAGGAGAGGTGTTTCCAACTTCTAGATGAGAATAAAAGAACTAATAGTATAATGGGAAGGAGTATCAATTATACACATACATAAATAAACGCACGACCGTAATCTTATAATTATACCTTCAATAGTCTTGCTCCAACCTCTGGGAAAAAAGCAAGAGTAGATCCTTGACAAACTGATTTAGAAACTTGAAAAAAAGTTGTATACAGTAACTGATAAGTGATAAGTTAAGAATAATCCAAGCCAAGGTAATTAGTAATATTAACTGTAATAAAATTTCGAGGCTCAAGATATTTCTCCTTAAAATATGAGCGTGAATTAAGAAGAAAAGACTGCGCTGGATTGACCGAGATGATTACCAGGAGTTCTGATTTACATGATGAGTGCAGGAAATGATGTCGTGAAAACGTAATCAACGACATAATAGAGCACTATAAGAAAACGTACTTGACCAACTCTGACGAATATAAACAAATGGCCAAATTCGGACATCGAAAGCATTAAAAGGATACACAATTTGAAGTGGAAGAAGCAGCTCTATTTCATTTGTAGTAAAGTACTTCATAACCATTACAGTCATCGGCATCAGTGGAAACGATATTATAACTGACCAGTTGATGAAATTACATACTTTTATAATCATATGCAAAAATGTTATATCATTTTTTATAATTTTATCTTTTTCACTAAATCTTTTCCGATTGTTTTCTTTCTTTTCTAGTTCCTTTAAGCAAGATATCAGATTGTTAACCTCGTTTTCATGAAACAAAATTGAGGTGGCCTTGAAATTTGCTAGAACAGTACCGGTTATGCACGGGGCAGAGGAAGTGAGAGTTATAAGACTTTTCCCCTTCATAGCTCCTTGAATAAACCAGCAAACTGATCCGATCAAGTCTGTATTCACCCACAACAAGCTTATTATATGATAAATTTTGTATTTAATATTTTCAGCGTATCCACGTTTGTTACTTTCAATATTCATTCCGCTCCATTTGAATGTATATTCTATTTTCTTAAGAGATTTACGAATGAGAAGCTCGCTATACATGTTGTATCAGTATCTTGAAATGATTGTTGTGAGAAAACGTATAAAATGATACAAATTAACTTAAATAATGACGATAAATCGAGTTGAGGCTCGATATAAGTACATCGTAATTATAGCTTAGATAATTGGTATTTATTTTAATTTCATCGTAGAAGCGTTATACATGACGAATTATGTTTTAAACTAGCACTTTATTTTGGCAGTTTCTGTTACAATTATTACTTCTCTTCCTATAGTTCTAGCAGATTTCTTACAGAAACCAATTGCTTTATTAGTGTGGAGTTGTAGCAAGACTCATTTTCAGCGTACCTACTAATGGTTTTCATGATGAAATAACGTATCAAGTAGTTAAGTGCCTTTCGCCAAGCTTTCGCCCACTGAAATACTGACAAAACATTATCCCTTGTGTTCTCCATCACACATTCCTACCATTGTAACTCCTGTAAACCAGGATCATAAGCAGCGGCGACCAATCACAATACCAGACAATGAAGTCCAGCGAGCTCTAGCCCTGTTGGATGGAACCCGCAATTAATTTAATCAAAGAAGATAGGAGGAGTAGGAAAAGTAAATATGAGACTTCCTTCCATTACAAACGGGAGACAGCAATAAGAAAATCATAAGCCAACTCTAGAAATTATTTATGGGATACCATACCATGTGTTTCTTCATTTCAGCCTATAGATGTCCACTGCTGGACATAGACCTCCCCCAAGGATCGCATAACGACCCTTATCCAACGGATTCCCGCCACCTTCGCTTAGTCTATTCTATTCTATTTTTTTTTAAATGGCTGCCGTCTTGGGTATTTGATGATTTTGCCAATGTCTAGTTTATGTAGCAAAAGTGCTTGACGTTGTACGGTAATTTATGTATTTGGTGACTTCAAGAATTGTTTTTCGAAAATAACACTATCTTGAGCCACCACTAGAGCCCCTTGTAAACCTGGGAGGGGGCAACCAACGATCGACGCGCGACGTGACAACCCAATAGCAGATCCACAACGTGGCTCCCTTCGCTTAGTCGTCGATCCACCGTTCGCACAAATTATATATATATATATATTTTTAATATATTTACTAGCCTGGTTACTAGACCTTTTGGCTAAATCTTATTTTATTTTTTATTTTCTTCTGTTTTCACATTAAAACGTTGGTATTCGACGTTTTGATGGTTCTTTGGAGTTTTTGGAGGCAATCGAAAGACGCAGGAAAAGCAGTGAAGTCCACAGGAAAGAGGTGAACCGACCGCTTTGCCGCGCTAAAATCACGGACCACTTTTCCTGTTTACGACCCATGCACCATCATATTTCACTGAACTATATATTGTTCACTTGCACGACACTTTGTTACGCAAAACAACACCAATTTTACGAACCAAAACTCACTATAAACAATAAAAATTCGATGAAATATGAGGACTCCAAACGTCAGCTACCAAAGCCCGCCAAAAACTCCGCTCAAAATATAAATTATTAAATATTGCCAGCAAAAAAATACACAAACCAACGTCCACAATACTATTCGGGGTAGCCTGAACTTTGCTACAGCTTTGATAGTGTAAGAAAGTTCAAAAAGATCTTCGAAACAATATCCCAAACTGCAAGAACAGTAAACTTGCGAAAGGTTACCAAATCAACTGCGCGGAGTACATCGTCCCGCGCATCCAAACCCACTTGTTGCTGTTTCTGTGACTGTACCCGGCCGCGGCTTTGTTTTGCCACGATCTTTTGTTACTACTTGTCTTATTCAGAGGTTTGCTCGACGACTGTTCGGGAGAGATTCTGCCTTTAACACCAAAACTTGAGCAGAATTCTCTTTACTTTGATACGCAAGCTTACGGTTGTAGCAATATCTTTTAGCTTATTTAGGACTTTAGTCAATATACTTTTTAATAAGAATGCTGACATGACCTCAATCCTTTGTTTCTTCTCACTAAAGAAGTTTAGTGACTGTAAATCACACGGCCATCAATGTACATGGAACTTTTAACGGACATTTATCAAATGTGTTTTTTTTGTACGAATTCATATTGAATCTGCATCTGTTTATAAATAGAACTACAGTAGATTACGCACCGAGGACAGGAAAGTCAGAAAGGTGTCAGATAATTGCTGACCGAAGCGAAGCCGAGGTCAACAAACATGTGATTTGAGGCTTTCTTATTTACTCTCCGAGGTTAGTATACTATATTTCTCCTCGACAGAGATGGAAAGCGGCAACTTCGTTTAGCGCAGCGGGACGACAACTTACGCTTTCCGTCCGGAGGGGAGAAAAGGATATTTTCATCATAACATAATTTTATTGCGTTCGATACGGTACGATACACAAAACTTACGAAAGAAATTGTTATCTCATGATTCACACATGGTTCCTCAGAATCTATAGTAACATATAATTGGGATTAATTCTACGAAACGGTAGACGCATAGAACGATTATTAGGAATTTGAAGACTGACTTTTTGTTACGGAAAGAGCTTTTGTTGATCGAAGGGAAAGAGCGATAAATTGTTTTGACAACGAGGTCCTCATATTTCTACTAGTAGTACAAGCGCGCATTTTTTCTCGTGGTTCTATTTAACAGCCCCTCTAGCATGCCACCCCCGAGAAAACGAGACAAATCGAGACGTGCCTCTGTGTCGCTTTGTCGTGCGTGGCATGCTAGCTCGACTGGTCGTCACAAAAAAATGATCAAATTGAATTGCCCCTGGACCTAGTAAGCATATGCTCACGACCATATTCCCCGAGGGGGTAGTCAGAGATATTCTGAAACCTCAGAACATCCACGTTTCACCAGTAGTACCGAAACTCTGTCCAGTGTGATAGGGGCTGAGCCAGTAGCCATAATGGACAGTGGGTACAATACATGCCTCGAAATTGAAGCATGCAGGTGTCCTCACGATGTTTTCCTTCACCGAAAACCCAAGTGGTGTTACAACCACGTCCACCTGGACGTAGTATCTACGTACTAAACGACGTGTTGTACCAGGGATTTTTTTTCCTTTCTTTAAACAACAATTCAGTTCAACATCGAAACACGGAAACGTAAATTCTCGTTATAAAACCATACACAAACTTTTTCTCTTTTGGCGTTTCACCAGTTGTAGATAAATCCATATCAAGTTTTTTTCTGTCGGTCTCCGAATGCGGTGTGGTCGTGTCCGGTGCAATGATTAATGTGAGCCGTTGCATTCTGCATTCGTTTGCTTTATGCACTTTTTTCTTTCTTTTTTGCGGATTCAACAGGTTGCGTTTTGAGAATTGGTTCGCGGATTGTTTGGCTGCTTTGTGGGAAGGATTTTGCCGATGAAATTGTTAGTTAGGTAATATTTTTGTGTTGTGTTTGAATAGTAGGTATGAGGGTCGGAAAATTTGAGATAAGATTTATGAAGTTTACAAATGTGATGTTTCAGATGAAATTGCCAACTCTAAGTTCCGATTGGTTTTCAAAGCCTTTCCAGCTTAGTGTTATATTACTTAATGTATACAGGGTGTAACAAAACACCCTAGTAATTTTTAAAGGGGTGTTTTCATGAGCTTCATGGGTGGTTTAGATTAGACCATCATACGGAAGAACTTTCACTAGGCATGGGGCCAACATTAGTCAACATCGAAAAATAATAAAAAACAAATAAAATTGTTGACTACTTTGTGAAATTTATCCAGTTTGATGGTCCACCCCTTTTAATATTATTAGGGTGTTTTGTTACATCCTGTAGATATCTATCTATGTAAATTATGTATTAACATAAATATTGTAATAATAAGGTTAAATTTAAGCATTTTTAAGAATTTTCGGCATGTTTTAAAAACGACTACCTTCATAAAATAATTGGTCGACGCTTATAAAACATTCGCTCTTTTTTCCATAAATATTGAAATAACCGACTCAAAAGTTAAAAAGTCGCTGTTTATAATAATTATGTAGCTCCACCATATTTTACGCCATTTACTTACAAACACGTATTTATTTTAAATCAAGATTAAATTTAATTATATGTTACCGATAGTCCGTTAATTCTAGTAATTATTCAAGCTATTACACAGTAGTACAAATTCAATGAACAAGCAGTGCCGACACTGGCTAGGTATATTAATTTTCAATAACTGCCAAAATTAATAATGCTCCCCGACCAAACAATTATTTTGAAAATATTTGGCAGTCGTCAATGTTTGAAGAGGTAGCTCTGCATCGAAAGATTGACAAAGGCCTAAAAATTATGTTAAATACCATCTACATTGAGTCTTCTTCTTTCGAGTCAGCATGAGCTATGGATGGACGATCAGAGGAAGACATGACGATTCCAAACGAAAAGTAGAATCATGAAAATAAAAAATAAAAAAAATAAAAAATAAAGGACATGCGGCTATAAATGCCAAATATTGTATACTTCAAAAAGAAAAATTATAAAGCGGCAATACCAAGGCAATAAAAAAAAAGATCTGACAATTTCACTTGAAATTACCGCTGACCGGTGTTTCCACAATTCAGATATTTGAATGTGTTTTTTTACCAAAATAAGCATCATAAAAATTATTTAAGGATCCATACATGATAAATGTAATATTACCTACATTATAAAATAATATACAGCTGTATACAACCGTTGGCATTTTTTATTTAGTATACAGAACTTTTTTAACAAAAGCAGTATTTGTAGAAAGGAATAAAGTATAAGTACAATGGTTTCGACACTTGGGGAGCTTTTCTTGCACCCCAATTGATGATATGACATTATAGCTGTCATAGAAAGATAGAGTATTCGAAATTATAAAGGTCAATACTGTTCAAATAGTGTATTGATGAAGTACTTACTTTATAAAGACAAAGAATACGTTTTTTTTTCATTCCCATTTTGCTTTTTGGGGTTGAGCTGGCTAGTGAAGGGGTTAAAGTTACAGGTTATGTATAGTGAACTTCGTGGATAGCATTGTTAATTTAAATATTCAGCAACGGTCATTCAAACCTGAAGAATTTAATACGTTCGTAAAATTAACAATTCTGTGGGCCTACCATGAGTTTTCACTGTAAGTTACTACTGTAGGTAGTTGCGGCGCCAATTTTGTATGACAAAATTAGTTCCCATCGTAACCACTAGGGGCGATGTACGAAATTCAATACAGAAATTATAGTATAGGTTTATATCATTGGATAGACCAGATCACCAAGGTTCTCGAGGAGTTGGAGGTGCCCAACTGGACTGAGATGGCCCAGAAAAGAGATGAATGGCGTGTTTTGTTGTCGGGTGCCAAGACCTACTTTGGGTCCCTGAGCCGGCATAGTAAGTACAGTAGTTTTACTGTAGTATACTACAGTGTAAACTCATGGTAGGCCTACTGAGTGTTTTGTTACTCTATACCTACTTTTGCGAGAAAGCAAAATGGAATTTCTAATAAATTTCGGAATAAGGGATCTTCACTTGTTCTCATATCACAGCTGGGTATCGGTATTTACTCACACATTTTAATTATTCTGTGTGATTAAGTGTGTATGTGTGTGTTGTATCGTATGGGTGAGTCGACCCCTGCTGCGTTCGCTGCAACCCTGTCGCTAGGGTTGCATATTGTGTAAGTTGTTAAAATAATGCTCATCACTTGTTTTATTTCAGCTATATTCGTTGTAATCTTGAATGTAACAAAAATAATATTTTTGGCAAGAGAATAAAGGAATGAAATAACAAGATACTTAATTGGACAAATAGCCACAAGGTTAGTGTTACAGACGCTACCCCAGCGTCGAGTTATTAACCCAAAATAGGAATCCTAGTATGTCCACGATTTTATATAAGTTCAAATAAAATAAAATAAAAAAAATTAATATCTTGGACATTGTCACACAAATTATCTAGTCACATTTAAAGTTCCAGAATCTAGCCTGGACTTGTAATCAAACCCAGGACATCTGGAACAGGATTGCGCTAATTTAAAACATCCAAGTTCAATCCTAGTCCTATTTCAAACGGTTTTAACGGCTGTCAAGAGCACTACTGCGATTATCGCAATACCAAATGTGCCAAAAGTTATGGTTCGTACGTAGTCCAATTACGGTTCAATCACCGAATATTTACTGAGATTGCAGCATTGGTTTGGCAATTCTTAGCAGGTTCGGCATGGTATTTAACCGGGTTCGGGTCGTCATGTTTATTAAATTAATAAAATAATAACACCCTGACAAACCCGTTTGGGGTCTATAGGTACTTCTGAAGATTACACTTCAGAAGTATTTTGTTTTGAAAACACCAGTGTTTTGTCAAAATAAATGTTGAATTCTTATTTATTTTGTCAATCGCTTTCTGATGAATAAAAACTGTATTAAAATTATTGGCACCCCTACATAAATCAAGCGCGATCACACCCCTCACGTGTCGCATAGCCCCCGTCGCGTTTGGCAAGTGGTTTACACACACAAGCACATTTTCAGTGGCACACACACACAAACGCACGTTAGTCTATTAGAAATTTGACAGCTCATAAATTAAAAAGAACCTGTTCAAAAGGGGGCTAGTTTTTGTCACTTAAAACTGATATTTTATTTTTAAGTCCCAAAAAATTTGTGTCAGAAGAAATTTAGAACGTATAAAATCTGTTTAAATGAAGATGTTTTGGATAGTTTTTCGGTTATTATTAAGTACTTCTAAGATCTTCATAATATTTTTTTAGGTGACGGATTTCATAGCTATCGCACTATCGTCTCAGAGGGGGAGATATATTCAGAAAATCCTCCTTTCTTGGATTTCATACACCGCTCAAAAACACCCTGAATCTTAGATCGAGATTCAGAGACGATTTTTTAGTCTTAGTTCGAGCTAAGTAGGGTCGAAATGTATGGATTTTGACATACGGGAGTTCGCACTATGACTACAATCGTCTCTGAATCTCGGCCTCAGAGTGAGAGGTTAATCACGGAAGAGAGGAGGGACGACCTAGCTACCTTTCTACCTTTGATGACTAGTGGGTGGTGCTGGTTCTAGTGCGTTGCTTCACGGGCTGGTATAAGATAAGAACAAAGAGGGAGGCCATTGTTCAGCAGTACGTTCGAATAGACGTGGATTGGATTGGATGAAAAACCGAAATATGTAGATGGTGATTAGTTTGTATTCTTATAAGGCATAGCCATTGATTATATCGATACAAGATCGAAAGTGTGTTTAAAATGAATGTACTGGTCAATTTTTAAGTAGAACCTATGATAATTTTCCGATCATCATAATAACTATCCATGGATATATCGGTCCAGTGGTGAGTAACATTGCCTGATGTGCAGGAGGCAATCGATGGTTCGATCCTCGTTCAGGCCGACTCCTACCAATGAGTTTTTCGTAATTTATGTACGATTTGTAACACATCTGGCTTGTCGGTGAAGGATAACTTTGAGGTTGTCCATTACATGTGGCGACGTACTCCCCGTCATATTGGACAGAGTTTCGTACTTCTAGCAAGTGAAACGCGGATTTGGATGGTTTCAAAATATATCTGGCTACACCCCCACGGGGAATATATTCGTGAGCATTTGCATGCCAAGAAATGTCAAAGAATTCGATACTGATCGAATCGAGCATACAATACCTCTGCACGCCTGTTGTGTAAGCTTCCGATCTATTATCATCAAATTCATCATCATCATCAGCCTATATACGTCCCACTGAAGGGCACAGCCTTACCCTCTAGGAGGGTGTTTGGGCGTTAAGTCACCACGCGTGCCCATTGGGCACTTGGGCATATGGATTGGTAGACTTCACATACGCATGACAATTTCTTCTTCTGCATATGCAGGTTTCCTCACGATGTTTTCCTTCACCGTTTCAGAGCAGTTGGTAATACGTACATAAGTTAGAAAATTGGTACCTACGTGGTATGTTGTCCGTGCGGATTCGAACGCGGACCTCATGATTGAGAGTCCATACCTCTCCACAACGCGCCACCGAGATCTATTTATATCGAATACAAAATATTTATGACTGTTCTGGCCAATTTTTTAAGTCTTCTTCTTTCGTATCAGCATGAGCCTTATCGGATGACAATAAAAATTTTTTTTTTTTTTTTTATAACAGGCGTCAAAGAAAATAAACCACTCAGATCCACAGAACGTTTCGTCAATAAATACATCCCGTACAGCTTGGCAAAAAAGTCGTGATAAAAAATGAAGGCGCTGCCTCCACGCAAGAACGTCAAAATCAAGCATAAACTGGCAACACCACCATACTAAAATTTTAGTTTCACCTGTCACCACGATCATGACTTTTTTGCCAAGCTATACATCTGCTACAAGCTTCGTCAATTGTGTTTCTCCGATTTAGATTTTTTTTTCTCCGATCATCATATTCAGTGTCTGAAATTGACTAACTAAATACCAAGAAGCAAAGAACTGTAAAAACACCACGCCGATTTGATACCGCTATAATTAGGTAGGTAGTTACTCAATAGCACCTTTGATAATTTTTCACAAATTAACGATATTCTAAGAACGGTATAATCTAAGGCTTTAGTCACCTTTAGTGTAGGCAATTCTTCAAACTTGTAAATGCAACCATAATAATGTTATATGAATGATGAATGCAACAATCAATAGTAAAGCCACGTAAAACGATCTATAGAGATGTCCCACCCAACGAAGATTGACAGTTTTGTTTGTTCCACTTTGTAGAACGCCAGAGAGGTCGTAGATGGCGTTAAATTCCCGTAAACTAGTAGTTTCAATGAATTGTTACTGCATTCTTGTGTTTGGGGACACGCTGAGTTCGTGATTTATTTTTATTTCGTCGTGTGAAACGGAAATTCTTTTTGAATTGTTAGAGAAATGACAGACAAATACACTCTCTACAAGGTGTTACAAAAATACAAATAAACCTTTAAGGGGGTGGTTTCCATCAAACTGAACAACTTTCACTATGGGACCAATATCGAAATCGCGAAAAAAAAATGATGTTCCATACTCTACAAATCGACTAGAGCTAAAATATGTATGGGATATAAAATTATTTTTTTCGCGTTTTCGATGTTGGTCCCATATACAAAGTTGTTCAGTTTGACGGTCTAAACAACCCCCTTAAGAGTTTTAAATATTTATTGTTACTTATGAAACACCCTGTATACACAAATATTTTTACATCCTTATATATTCTCAAGATCGTAATAATATGCCGTAATCCCTTTAGAGGTGATTAGAAACATTGCTACAACTTTGTTTAGTTTCATTTTTAGGATTTTGCATAAAGTAAGAATCCCTTACGTTTCTTTTCAAGATTAAAGTACGGGTGAGCCCTGTTTCAACTGTACAACATCTTGGACAATATACATAGAAATATTAATTTACTAGTGCCATACTGCGAGTGCGAGTGAGACAGGAAAACATTATCGCCTATTTATTTTCTGTCAGATTTCCTACCAGAGGCGGTGAGGTAAAAATTGGTGGGAGGGCAGAGAGTGTCCATACTGTATGTAGTAATAGATACTGTGACTGTACCACAGATTACCCCCAAAAGTTACCGCATGATGAAAATTTCGCACAGGCCCGAAGTCACCATTTTTGGCGGTAGGTGCGGGTAGCGGGGCACGAAACAATGCAACATGATTGGCTATTTCAAGGTCGCACTATTCCGATCTCGCTCTATCCCGTTGCTTATATCAGTGCAAAATCATTGATGTGTGGTGCACATCGGCGACCCTGTATCTATTGGGGGTGATCTGTGGACTGTACACTTAAAATTTTTATACAGGGTGAAAATAATCAAATATAAAACTAAACGCTTAAAAAAAAGTTAGGAAGCTGTGACAAACTTTCTGATGACCCGAAAGGGATTGTGGTTGTGACTTCACGTGTGTTTGTATAAAATAAAATGTAAATGCGACACAGTGACTTGTTAAATGAATATTCATACATTTCGTATTACTGGTACCAAAACGTAGGCTTAATTTTCATTAAATTGTTTTTGTCACTATGCATACCATTAACGCACCTACTTGTACTTCTGTACTGTTATATTTTCTATTTAGATAGATAGATAAATCATTTATTTGCATAAGTAACACACACATAATAATACAGTACAACAACAACAAGTATTTACAACAAATAGGATCCTTCTTAATATGCTGACACTTTTTAAGGGGATGATCAGACCACCATGCTGAACAACTTTCTCTATGGAGTCTATGGGATCATGGTCGAAATCGCGAAAAATTTAATCTGCTGTCCGAAACATTTTAGTCGAGTAGAATTTCAGTTTTGTATAGAACTGCGTTTTTTTTTTCGTAATTTCGACCATGGTCCCATAGAGAAAGTTGTTCAGTATCATGGTTTGATCAGACCATACCCTACCCTTAAAAAACTATCAGCATATTTTGCCACAACTTTAAATTTCAACTATCGAAATAATGAATTTATTGTTTCAGTCTAATTATTTTGTTATAAATCAGTTGGGGTGTATGAGGTAGAATTGCGCTTATTCATTAACACGTTGTATACAGGCTGTTAACTTAAATCCGTCTACTTTAGGGGCCGCTTCCCATCCCTTAAATTTTCCATCAAACCGAACAACTTTAACAATGGGATCTACACTGAAATCGATAAAAGGACGTTCCATAAAAAAATCCAATAGCTACCAACACAAATGTATAGAACAGCAGATTTTTTTTTTACGATTTCAATTCTGGTCCTGCAGATCTATAGATCGATAACTCGTTTAGAGTGAAAGTTGTTTAGTTTGTTGGTCTGAAGATGTAACTCATTTAAGTTTACACTCACCCCTTATAGCGCGGAACTAAACATTTGCTTTGTGAATTTTTTAGGTTATGTAAACTAAGTACTCTACTGAATCAAGCAGAATAAGGGTTGAACTACACCACACAGCACAGCATCGCATTTTTCCGTCGTCCATCCTTTTCTGTCACTCAGGCAGGAACGTCTATCTTATATGCTCTAGCCAGCGACCACACAGCCTGTGTGGTCGCTGGCTCTAGCAAATGACGTTCCGACTGAAAAGGATGGAGCGACGGAAAAATGCGATGCGGTGCTGTGTGATGTAGTTCAACCCTTAGGGAAGATGATCTCAACTTGACGTTTCTTTTTATCTGTTAATGTAAGGCTAGCCCGGATAAAATTACGCTCAGTTGCAGAAAAGCTCATTAGAGTTAATCCTCCATCAAATCTCTTGCTAGATTACTACGTCAACAAGACAAAAAGTTTATTCCAATCATCGTTGGAATAAACGCCTAGTTAGCAGCCTCAACAATGCACTGTCATATCTCGGCTTGTATTGAATCAATATTATTTAAATTTTGGATATAGGAGGTAGTAAATGAGTACTAAATCTTGACATATAAATCACATTGATATACACACTGTTTCTCAGTGCGACTGCTACCTTTCATTGACGTCTATCTAGCAGCCCCAGTATCACTCAGTTCCGGAAACGCTCATTAGAGTTAATCCTCCATCTAATCTCTTGCTCTCTTACTACGTCAACAAGACTAAAAGTGACAGCAAGAGATTTAATGGAGGATTAACTCTAATGAGCGTTTCTGCAACAATTTACTACAATTTTTATCATTTTCTTCGTAGAGTACTTTCCTCTACGAATGTTATTTGAAACTTTATAAAAACATAAAACATAGTTTATGCATTGATTCACTTTCTTTGTCCATTCTTTTTTGTTGAACATTATGAAAAGACGTAACTTGAGCTCCACGAAATACCTTTTTTTTATAAATGCTTAAAAAAAGAGTTCGTGTATCGTGCGATACAGATTTCTCGTCGAAAAAAAACTGTAAAAAAAAAGTTGAAGAAAAAAAAAAGAGACATGCCGTCGGCCCAGCCCCGCCTGCCGCATGTCAAGCGAGCAGACGGTTGGAATACAAGGTATAAGTTTCCCAAGACTACGGATTTATCTCCACATCAGTAAATCTTATAGCTCTAGTACAAAAGAAAACTTGCTTTTCTAGTTTGATATTTGTTATATGTACTTAGACCTAAGTACATATTATCGATGGTCTAGAAGACAAATATGCTAAGTGCAAAATTTTGATATTTTACTTTTTAATGTCAAATGTATGTAATGCCGCGTTTTCGCTATTGGCTGCATACCATAGTGAAAGTTGTTCAATTTGATGGTTTCAAGCATCTTTTCTTTTCAAATTTTACACCCTATAACAAGGTCCAACTTAATATGCCGACAGTTTTTAAGAAGATGATCAGACAGTCAAACTGAACAGCTTTCTTTATGGGACCAACATCGAAATCGCCAAAAAAGTGTCAGCATATTAAGAGGACCCTAGTATCACCTCAGCCATCAAACTGCAACACAACACCTCTAGGACCAATGGCAGGGACTGAAAAACAGCACTACCTTACAGGCACGTATCCACGGGGGGATAGGTGGGATTCATCCCCCCCCCCAAAATCCGAAAATTTGTATGGACAGCACTTCCTTTTTCTATGAAAATCCCCCCCCCCCCCCGAAAATGAATGTCCCCCCCCCCCCCCCCCGAAACAAAAGTCTGGATACGTGCTTGGTACCTTACTTAGTTAACAATACAATGTCAAACGTATTTAAACACTTTAAAACTTTCGAAAAAACTGATTCGTAAATGATGAAATATTCCATCTTTTTGATCATATTTTTCTATCTATCTATCTATAACGTCACGCCTCTTTCCCAATGGGGTAGGCAGAGACCAGAGCGCGCCATCTACTACGATCCTTACCTTCATCCTCAAAAACTTTCCATATTTTTCTTCTTATTTTAAAGAAACAAATTTAGAATTTCTGTCCTTTACTCACGAAGAACGTGGCGCCATCAAGTGATCCCCTACAAAACCACAAGAAAAACGCTTGTTGGCAACAAATAATTTTTCATCTGATTTAATTTTCATTCAAAGAAACTCAAAAAAATATAAATGACCACGATTATGGCTTAATTATTTTGGGTCTGTTTAGTTCGGTTGATTGTAACTGCAATAAGAATTTACTACGCTACCATTTCAATCGTCATTGGTGATTTCCGCCAGCCCTTCTATAAATAAAGAATGTGGTTGAGATTATTCTATCTTCGGACTCTGATCTCGTTTGTACCAAACAAAACACGATATCGTCGCATTCCGCCGCACACGGGTACCCGGCTGGCGTGTCCCCTTACAAACCCACCGTTACCTTTCTCTACAGCAAATATATCCCTTACATTCATAGAAATAGAGCATAATGAAAACGCATACCTTAACTTTGCCTCATAGAGTTGCCCCGCAAGTGAATATTACTGTTTTAATTATTCGAAAAGCGACCTAATTTATACTGCTATAAAGTCTGCGATGATATTAGTTTTAGCGTTGCCAGTGGACATTATATAATAATTTTCTGTTTTGATTTACAATTTCAAGCTCTCTTCCAACATAATAAAACAGTAAACAACAGCAGCTGATAACTTTGCAGATACATCTGACTGAGAAGTGAATGAATCTTTGTTGAAGCGATTTTTATTCTTAAGGCAATGTACATAAAAGCTAAACGTAGTTTTAACAACCCTTAGAAAGCTATCGACCTGACTTTTTGTTTTGGTACCTTTTGCATTGTCTGTTTTAAAATGGTATGACCATATGACGATATAGATAATGTAAGGAGTAATACTGGCATTATACTGTATGCACCTCATCAATAAGATGAATAAGATATTACTAGCAAATGACGTAGTAAGTTACTTCGTTCTGCTAGCTTAGGTTTAGGAGATTTTTCTAAAGTTCAAAAAACTATGGTTCATATACAGTACAACGTAAATGAAATATACTAACAAATAGGTAAACAAATTAATTAAAACCTTGTGTCAAATCGATTTTTATTTCAAATGCAACTTTTCAAGTGTCTTTCATTATACCTTACCTAGATATTTGCCCCTAGCTTAGTGTAATACTACCTACTCTTTCTTATACTGTGTTGTATGTATGTGTAGCGCTCGTTGGCGTAGTGGAGCTTCGGTATTGGAAACGATCACCGAAGTTAAGCAACGTCAGGTCCGGTCAGTCTTTGGATGGGTGATTTGATGGGTGTCGAGATGAAATACCACTAAACGGTATTTCATCTCGAGCGTTTCCGTGCTTCGGAAGGCACGTTAAGCAGTTGGTCTCGGATAGTTCCGTCAAATGGCGTTGTAACTATTCGTTAAGCCAGGTCAGAGGCCCATTGGCGGCTTGAAAATTCTCTGACAGCAAGGTGACCACTAACTTGCCTCCACCAACACGCACTGGGCCCGCGTGGTGGAGTATGGCCCACTCCCTCTCACCCTTATTCGTGAGAGGAGGCCTTTGCCCTGCAGTGGGATTCTACAGGCTATAACTTAACTTAACTTAACTATTGTATGTTATAGCAGTACCTATATAGGGTCCAACTTAATATGCTGACACTTTTTTAAGGGGATGTTCAGACCATCAAACTGATCAGCTCATCCATACAAAACTGCAAACCTACTCGAGCCAAATGTATGGGACAGCTGATTTTTTTTTCGCGATTTCGATGTTGGTCCCATAGATTAAGTTGTTCAGTTTGATGGTCTGAACATCCCCTTAAAAAAGTGTCAGCATATTAAGAAGGACCCTATATATCTGATGATGATTCGATGCCGAACCTATAGGCAGGGCCTACCAACTGTGTTATACAGGGTGTCCCGTAAATCAATGTCAAGCCGGAATCGGGTGATAGGCGAAATCATAATAGTTACCAGAAAAATAAAAAAATAAATGTAAGTCATAATTTTTTTTTAGTTATAGCCATTTTTTTTCGATTAAATGTACATCATTTGAATGCCAAGCAACAGGTTAGATAAAAGCACTATTCAGGATTCGATATAAAAAATTAAATCGAGAAAAAAAGTTAAGATTTGTAGCAAAAGGAGCTACAAAACCATTACAGGATGTACATTTAAAAAAAGCCTATAATTAAAAAAATTCATGACTTCGATTTAATTTTTGTTTTTCTGGTAACTATTATGATTTGGCCTATCACCCGATTCCTGCTTGATGTTGATTTACGGGACACCCTATACAGGGTCCAACTTAATATGCTGAGACTTTTTTAAGGAGATGATCAGACCGTCAAACTAAACAACTTTCTCTATGGGACCAACATCGGAATCGCGAAAAAAAATCAACTGTCCCATAAATTTGGCGCGAGTAGGTTTGCAGTTTTGTATGGAGCGGCAGATTTTTTTTTCGTGATTTCGATGTTGGTGCCATAGAGAAAGTTGTTCAGTTTGATGGTCTGATCATCCTCTTAAAAAAGTGTCAGCATATTAAGAAGGACCCTATATAATACTTAATTAATATCTTTAATTGCACTACATATTATGTGATTTGCATAAATAAATCAATGATAAGTATAGTTGCTTCGATCAAGCTAAAACTAAATCTATTGGTAAACCTACACATAGCTAATTGGAGTATACAAGCTGATATAAAGCTGATATTTGAAAGCCTTTCATCTCGCTCTCATGCGAGTAAAATGTGAACACTATATAGCTGGCTATTTACTTATACATAGTCCTCAAAAGCGCAAAGTAAGACCACGATCGACTCAGGATCTGAAAAGAAAACGTGATGTTTTTACTAATACACGTGATTACAGAAATGACTCAAGCTCTTTCATAGAATCGTCAGTTAGTAGAAGGAAAATAAAGATAACTATTAGTGGTATTAGTCAGACAAAACGCGAATGTTGAGATGGATGTGTGGTGTAACTAGAATGGACAGGATAAGGAATAAGTATATTAGAGGAAGTTTGAAAGTAGCACCTATAACGGAAAAAATGCAGGGCAATAGATTATCGTGGTATGGGCATGTGATGCGAGGAGACGAATTTCAGGTTACGAGAAGAGTGTTAAGTATGAATGTGGATGGCTGTGCGTAGGAGAGGAAGGCCAAAGAAAAGATGGATGGATTGTGTGAAGGATGATATGTGTAAGAAAGGAGTGAGTGCCGAAACGACGGCCAAGCGAGATGAATGGAAGAGGATGACATATTGCGCCGACCCCAAATAATGGGAAATGGGCAAGAGAAAGAAGAGTCAGACAAAACGCGGTTCACTACGTAATTCCAAAAAACCATCGTCTAATGAAGAATCTTCGATCATTTATTTAACTTAGTGTTCCATTGAGCAAAAGACATTTGCAGCAAAAGACACCAATGGTTCATTTCACTCAATATAGGGTCCTTCTTAATATGCTGACACTTTTTCAAGGGGATGATCGACCATCAAACTGAACAACTTTCTATATGGGACCAACATCAAAATCGCGAAAAAAAAATCAGCTGTCCCATACATTTGGCTCGAGTAGGTTTGCAGTTTTGTATGGGACTGCAGACTTTTTGTTTAGTTCAGAAAGTTGTTCAGTTTGACGGTCTGATCATCCTCTTAAAAAAGTGTCAGCTTATTAAGTTGGACCCTATATAAAAAGAGCTCGGTGGTGCGTCGCGGAGAGGTATGGACTCTCAATCATGAGGTCCGGGTTCGAATCCGCACGGACAACATGCCACGTACCAATCAGTTTCTCTAACGTATGTACGTATTACCGACTTCTCTCAAACGGTGAAGGAAAACATCGTGAGGAAACCTGCATATGCAGAAGAAGAAATTCTGATGCGTATGTGAAGTCTACCAATCCGGATTGGGCACGCGTGGTGGACTAACGCCCAAACACCCTCCTAGAGGGTAGGCCTGTGCCTTGCAGTGGGACGTATTAGGCTGATGATGATGACTTAATATCATAAGGTAGCTTTCGCCCGCGGACGAGGTCCGCGTGAATTATCCCTTTAGGGGTAGACTTTGTTGTATGTTTTAATGTTTCTAGTGCTACATATTAGCCTATATTTGGTGAGACAAGAATGAAATTCCTCAATTCAACTTTAACATTATCGTCACAGAATTCATTGTCACTTAATTCAACGGAAACAGCAAATAGGGCAAATTGGCCAACAGGGGTCGAGTCCCCGAGGGCCTCTGACTTGACACGCGAACACGCGAGGTCAGCGTGCTCGTTGAAAATAGTTGTTATAGCTGTCGTGATAATAAACAATTTTGCTTAATGCCATGCAGGTGTCACAAGTAGCAAAAAGTCTTCAAAATTGTTTTAGGTAAATTGAATATTTCCTGTGGTGATAAAGATAAAACTGATGTTGCATATTCAAAAATTAACTAGATTTTATGATATCTTCCATCATCATCATCATCACTATACAGGATGTAAGAAAAAGTATCATTAATAGTTATACCACATACTCTACCCATCAAACTGAACAACTTTGACTATGATCAAACCTCTCAGAATGAAATAAAATCTGCTGTCCCATACTAAACTATACTTTACTATGGGAGCAAACCTGTCAGAACAAAAAAAAGCAGCTGTTCCATACGAAACTGCAACTGCTGCACGACTCAAATGTATGAGACATCTTATTTTTTTTGTTCTTACAGGTTTGCTCCCATAGTAAAAGTTGTTCAGTTTGATGGGTAGAGTACGTGGTTTAAAGGTTAATTATACTTTTCCTTACACCTTGTATACATCCCACTGCAGGGCACAGGCCTACCAGAGAGGGTGTACGGGCGTTAGTCCACCACGCGTGCCCAATGCGGATTGGTAGACTTCACATACGCATCGGAATTTCTTCTTCAGTGTATGCAGGTTTCCTCGCGATGTTTTCCTTCACCGTTTGACTGCAGTCGGTATTACGTACATTAGTTAGAAAAACTCATTGGTACATGGCATGTGGTTCGAGCGGATTCGAACCCGGACCTCAAGATTGAGTTTCCATAGCTCTCCGCACTTTAGCAAATTTTTATAAATAAAGGAGTTAAGGAAAAGCTTTGGGGGAGACCTTTGCCCAACAATGGGACGAAATAGGTTAATAAAAAAAAGGAGTCGAATTCAGTGACGCCTGAATTTCGCAGAAATTCCTCTGTCACTCTAACTTAACAACTGTCAAAGCCCAAGCATTTTTCGGACCAAAAAAAAACTTGAAGTGGACATCAGACCTTAAAAATATAGAAACCTTACCTAACCTATGTATTTTCAAAGCAAGTTGCAGTTTTTTCACAGTGTATACAGGGTGTTACATAAGTAAGAATAAATTTTTAAAACTCTTAAGGGGGTTGTTTAGACCGTCAAACTGAACAACTTTCTCTATGGACCAACATTGAAATCGGGAAAAAAAAATTCTAATATCCCACACATATTTTTGCTCGAGTCGATTTGTAGAGTATAGAACATAATTTTTTTTTTCGCGATTTCGGTGTTGGTCCCATAGTGAAAGTTTTTGAGTTTGATGGTCTAAACCACCACCTTAAATGTTTATTTGTATTTTTGTAACACCTTGTATAATACACTGTGTGTGTACAGATTAAAAAAAGAATAAGCATCCGCAGACAGATGGTTTGGTGTAAATAGTTTTGGATTATCAACGTTCTTTAATAAAATTCTGAGTGTAAAATATGTTAGAGACAATGACATATAAATACAACGTGTTAATGAATAAGCGCAAAACCTCATACACCCCCATCTGATTTATATTAAAATAATTAGATTGAAATAATAATTTCATTATTTTGATACTTAAAATTCAAAGTTATTCGCATTTTAAATGTTGAGGCAAAAATGATTTGATATCATTTCAGCAATGAATGAAAGCGCTAACGTGCTCATGGGTACATTTTAAAACTTTTTTTTTGGTAGTGGTGAGTATGCCAATTGCCAAACCACCGCACGGTTAGAGATCGAGTTCAGAAAATTTTAAATTTTGCAAACCAATTACTTCACATTTTGAAAAAATCTCCTATGTTGAAACCATGACAGTTAGATTCTGCTCTCGATTGCAAACAAACTACTTCTAGTTTTGCGTTAATTCATTAACACGTTGTACATAAGTAGCTTACGATGAGAATAAGAACACATGGATAGTCGATAGATCGAGAAACGTGTATGCATTGTTTACAAAACATTTGTGACACGCAATTGTGAAAAGACCATGTTTATTATGAATTCCGCAAAAGGAATTCTTCATTATTATAATTATGACAAAGAAAACGTTGAAACAATATCGATTATTATAGATATTATTACGTTTATATATTTTATTACATTTATTGTAGGTACTTATTCTATATATTTTTCATGAAAATAATCACCTAATTTTATTTTTATTTTTGAGGCGAAGCGGCGATGGGAAACGCTGCTTTCAATTTGATAAAAATAAGCCAGGTGAAAGCATATAGGTAATTGAGCAATACCCTTTGCGAAGGATATGGAACGCAGATAGCTCCAACACACACTACATTATAGTATATTTGAAGGCATCCAGGATTAGAATCAGCGCGAATCATCAATCTAAACGTCGACGGGCTTTATACAAGGTGTTACAAAAATACAAATAAACCTTTAAGGGGGTGGTATAGACCATCAAACTGAACAACTTTCACTATGGGACCAACATCGAAATCGCGAAAAAAAATGTGATGTTCCATACTCTACAAATCGACTAGAGCTAAAATATGTATGGGACATGAAATATTTTTTTTTGCGATTTCGATGTTGGTCCCATAGAGAAAGTTGTTCAGTTTGACGGTCTAAACAACTCCCTTAAGAGTTTCAAATATTTATTGTTACTTATGAAACGCCCTGTATAATACATTAAAATTGTATGCCTTTTCTTATAAACAAGATAAAAATGTTCGGCTAGATAAAATATGGCTTTCAAACGCCCTGCAGATTTACCCAGCAGCATTTTAGCCATTCTTCTTATAATAGCTAATCTAATTGTGAAGGATTCTACTCTTAAATATACGTAACACTTACAGTGGTGAATGCAGATAAGTTGAGAACCGCGAAATTGGCTGCAGTCAGCTTACACGGCTTCTGTGACCTGGATAAACAAGATGTTTGAACATAACAAGAATCTAAAACCAATTTGAAGTCAAATTAGTTACATAGTTAGTATAAAATGTACGACATTAGGAAAACGAAATGATGCTACGTTCCGTGAAAAAGTCGTGCGAAAAGTGTTTATACTGTGCTTTTTTTAGGCGCCACAGAATTCGCACCGCAAAATTGTCATCTTATACAGGGTCCTTCTTAATATGCTGACACTTTTTTAAGGGATTGATCAGACCATTAAACTGAACAACTTTCTCTATGGGACCAACTTCGAAATCGCGAAAAAAAAATCGGCTGTCCCATACATTTGGCTCGAGTAGGTTTGCAATTTTGTATGGAGCGTTAGATTTTTTTTTCGCGATTTCGATGTTGGTCCCATAGAGAAAGATGTTCAGTTTGATGGTCTGATCATCCTCTTAAAAAAGTGTCAGCATATTAAGTTGGACCCTATATAATAAGGTCAAATTTTATTAGTTGGCAAAACTTAACAAACGCATTTGGTATCTGTTACTAAGTACAATTACGTGGTAATGACCCGCCGCTCGATCATATTATGATTCTGAGGTCAATGTTCGCCCGCCGGCCCTGGAGTGCGTACGATACGTACGATAATAATAATTTTGTAAATCATCAATACCCATTATAAACATTGATAATGCAATTTGTTATCATTAAGCCCCGGTTCAGTTTCGCCAACTAATTTAAAATGACCCTATATAAACCTGCCTTAAAAGATGCACAAAATGAATATAACATAATTATACTATCAGATAAGTCTGTGAAATAGATAAGCTTGTGAACTTATGAACTGTTCTAGCAATTATTAAGTGGCACAGTTCACACTGTAGGGCGTTTCCAATCTTAATTGTTCGTAATAAAGTCGAATATAAGTAAAAGTGTTAAGACCTATTTATTGTGAACAATTACGCAATAACTTTCGGTTGGTGCAATTGCGTGTTTGGTGGTCTTGTGAGGATTCTTAATTTAACAAAGTGTAAAAGCATTTATATTCGTTTTCATATCTCATTCTCTCTCTTAGACTTTCCCTAACCACATATCTTTCTCTCTCCTTTGTTTCAAATTATTCATCCACGGAAATTATCAATGTGTTTTTAACACTGAATTTCAAAACACGCTATCATTATGTTAGCTCAGCTATGCCTTAAGAGAATTTTATTCCGAGAGCGAAAATGCGCGCTGCATACAAACGTACTATGGTGATATTTTCAATACTAACCAATTAAAGTCAATGAAATTTTGCAGAAACAATCTGGAAACAAATCTCTATGCTTGTATGGAGTCAGATTTTTCTTAAAATATACAGTTTCAATGCTAGGATTAATTTAAGTTTTGTATGAAAATCTTTGAGGCTCTGCAACTTTAAAACTATACATTTAAACGAAAATCTGACTCTATACAAGCATAGAAATTTGTTTCTGGATTGTTTCTGCACAATTTCATTGACTTTAATTGGTTAGTATTGAAAATATCACCAAAGTACGTTTGTATGGAGCGCGCTCCGAATTATATCCTCTTAAGTAGGTTTGTCCCGCTGACGAACTGGAAAAATAAACAGGGTTCCGCGAATCAGTGACATATTCTGTCAATAGGTGCCTCCAAATTAACCACAAGAGCATGATCATGAGCTTAGAAAAAGTATATGTCTAGAAACTCTAGAATGAGCCTGACAGTTATACCGTATAAAACAAAAGGGGCCAAGTTTCATAGCTTGGTGTGCGTGGGGCGCCATACAAAATTATGTATGTGTGCGTGTATATGGATAGGGTTTAGGGGCCAGTACTGGTTCCAATTTTTTTAGACGCTTTCGTATCTACGACTGTCAATCTTGACATATAACTATATCAAAGATCATGAGCATTCTTTGAAAGATTCTATATTGCCGAGCATACCGATACTCAACAAGGGCTGATTTGTAGCATCTGTCGGAACAATCTTCGCTACAGGAGCAATATAGTACATTACCTTAATCCATAATAAACAGGGTCCCAGTTAATAATGTGCTGACAGTTTTTTAAGAGGATGTTCAAACCATCACTGAACAACTTTCTCTAAGGGACCAACATCGAAATCGCGAAAAAAATATCTGCTATTCCATACATTTTGGTAAAGGATTGCAGTTTTGTATGGAAAAGCTGATTTTTTTTCGCGGTTTCGACCTTCGACCCATAGAGAAAATTGTTTAGTATGATGGTCTGATCATCCCCTTAAACAATTTCAGCGTACCTATTTTTGCATAACGTAGGTATACTAACTAGTTCTATTGAAATAATAAATAAATATCTTGGACATTGTCACACAAATTATCTAGTCACATTTATCTAGCCAGCACGGCTAGCATGCCACCCACGACAAAGCGTTTAAACGAGAAAAACGACATGCGCGCTCTTTTTGGCGTACGTAAAATAACAAAGATGGAGGCACGTCTCGATTTTTGTCGTTTTCTCGGCGGTGGCATGTTAGAGGGGCTGGACTTAGAATTATGATAACTAGACAACGATATAGAATACATAATATTATATAGATACAAACATCCATGACTCGGGTACAAATATTCATATTCGTCATACAAATATTTGTCCCTTACGGGATTCGAACCGAAATGAATGTTGTTTGATTATCTTTTTATATTGGCAATACAAACCTGGCCAAAACAAAAAACAAGCTCCTCCTGGTCGATGCGTCAGTGTCATACCATCGGCACTTGTAGACCGCTTCACTCAATTTGATGCTCTGTGAAATATTATCAACGATGAAAGATTATTTCTAGTTCTCGCCAGTTGGTGACGACCAAGGAAGTGACGACTTGACTGGGAATAAACCGGTCATTGTCGTTTCGTGTTTTTTTTTTTCATCTTATCCTTAAGGAGTATTTAGATTGTCGATGTCCATGCCAGCCAGGCAACTGCCTTGTCGGTGAATTAATGTGGTATCAAACACTCGCAGTATTTACGTAGGTACTTAACTGGATTATGTTATGTCATTGCGTTTTATAATTCGCTTATTATGAAGATATCACGCTTTGAAATTATTCATACAAAATTTCAAACCCGTAACATCTTCGTAATTATATTACAAATTGTAAATATTATTTGATATGCGCAAACTAGATTTTCTAAGCTATTTTTCCATATATAAAACATTACTTTTATTAACACCGTCTACGAGTGTTATACGACAACGTTTTTTATGAAATTGACAGCTCTCCAACCACCTTAACCTTAACCCTTAAAGTGATAAAATGAAAGAACTTACGGATGCCTGAAGCATGTCTCCGAAGAAGCAAAGCAGAGATATTTGCGATAAACTCATGAACAGGAATGTAAGGAAGGCGAACACAGCTCCGGCGTCATCCAGAATCTATTGTCACAGTAAAAAGTAGAGGTTTAGGCACGGCAGAAACGTACAAGTTTAATATACAAATGGAATACAACATAGCTCAACAATAAATAAATATTTATGATGCCACTACTAATAAAAATGCATATTGTGAACTGGTGTCAATTATGCATTCTGTTATTTGGAATATTATTTTTAAAATGTATCATATTCGTAGCTACTATTCCACCGAGAAATTTGATAGAAATCATATTTAAAGCCGCTGCATGCCGTTTTGTTTTTCACGATTTTTATATTGTTCCTACAGAGTAAGTTGTTTAGTTCGATGATCTGATAATCCTCTTAAAATCCGTCATCTTATTTTCGCGATTTCGACATCATTAGTATAAAAATATTATGTTTATTAACTTATGGTTCCCATCTCTGTGTCTCTGGTCTATTTTCTGTACCTATCACCACATCAGTCGTTATCTTTTTGAAGAGCAACAAGCTAATGAAGACAAGTGTATGATCCTATCTCCTTCTTCCAAGTATTTTCACTTCCTGCCCTTCCTGGTACGACACGACTCCGAATTCATCCCTTATCATCATCATCATCTTATTTAAGAGCTACGCTCTTGTCGGTGGAGTGTTTTCCAATCCAGTCTCTTTTCCGCTAGTGCCTCGAGTTCTTGATACGACACGACATTAACCTTTTCCTTCACTTGTGCTAGATAACTCTCTTTAGGTCTTCCTTTGCTTCTCTTCCCTTTTTTTTACCCTTCAAATATGGTTTTAAAGAAATTCTCGTGTCGTAAGTCGTAAGTGTCCATTTTTCCTATTCAGTTTATTTTATCATTATTTATCACACGAACTAAATTACTATACATGGTGTAATAAAACACCCTAGTAATACTTAACCCGTCCCATGTCTGAGGGTCCGACGTCGGACCCAAAAATTTTTCATACGTAGAGTGTTTGTGGGTCCTACGTCGGACCCGTAAGCATAGTGCCGCTATTGGTTGGGCGGTTGTGCAGGCGCGTTTCGTTCTACCTCACGTTTTATATTTTTTATAGACTTGGGATACTAGTGGGGTGTCACTTTATTTTTTGGAGTGTGGGTTGGCAAAAACGAAACGCAATAAAAAATAAAGCGCAGTTTCGGTCCGCGCCGGCATGGCCGCGAGTTTATGTTTTGTTATTGTGTTATTGTGTCGTAGTTCTATTTTAGAAACAAAGTATTGTTACTGTAAAGTGATAAAATAAAAGCTTATTATATTATCGTGTAGTTAGTGTGATCTGTGAAGTGCAAACAGTGAAAAAAATTAATGTGATTGTGAATTTCGTTCGAGGTTATGACAAAAAACTCGAAATCAAAATTGATAATTATATTTGAATATCAGGTACGTAATTTAGCTCTCATATAACATCACATCACTGTGGCAAATATTGTGAGCTTTCCATTGAAATTTTTTTATACCATAGGGTCACACATAACCTCCACAAATAATTATTTTCTAAAGGTAGTCGAAAATAAAACAAATGACGTAATATTCCCAGACATTTGGGGCACTTTTTTTGCGCGGGAGGTCGACACGGGATGGGTTAAGGGAGTGCTTAAGCCTATGAAACTGAACAGCTTTCACTAAGGAGACAACATGGAAATCGCGAAAAAAAACCTGCTGTCCCATACATTTTTAGTCAAGTCACAGCAGATTTTTTTTTCTCGATTTCGAAGTTGGCTCCATATTGAAAGTTGTTCAGCTTCATGGGCTGAAGCAACCCCTTAATATTACTAGGGTGTTTTGTTACACCCTGTATAAATCATAAAAATTTAGTCAATTTTACCGTAACATTGAATCCACTGAGGCATATCAGCACAGAACTAGTGACGATGTTGAAAAGCGTCGATTTTGAATATATGATCTCCATAGAGTTCACTAGTCTGTAAAGAGAAACAAGTCTTACAACATTGGGACAAGGTCGATTTCTAAAGAGCGCGTCCAGTTGAGAAATCTGGGCTCAAATAACTTCATGGTTCAATAGACCAATAGGTCGCTACTGCCAAGGCTATTAACACTTGGCCATGAATTCATTATTTGACTAGCTTTTTCCCCCGACTTAGTCTGCGTGGAATTGATGATGCTACCGTTGTTGAGTAAATTCTGACATAAAAATGTGTGAAAACTTCGTAAAAACAGATCTTCGCATGCTGGTCGATCAAAACTCAAATACCTACTCAAGTCAAAGTTTCATATCAGCATATAAATGCTCACGACTATATTCCTCGAGGGGGTAGTCAGAGATATTCTGAAACCTCTGAACATCCACGTTTTACCAGTTGTACCGAAACTCTGTCCAGTGTGACGGGGGGTGAGCCCGTCGCCGCTTGGACAGTGGGTACAATACATGCCTTGCAGGTTTCCTCACGACGTTTTCCTTCACCGAAAAGCCAGTGGTGTTACAAATCGTACATAAATTCCGAAAAACGCATTGGTACGAGTCGGTCTGGACGGGGATCGAACCATCGCCTCCTGCACGGCAGGCAAGGTTACTCGCCACTGAACCACCACAGCTTTCATATCATACATACCTATTATTAGCAGTGGAGGTCCATCGGCGGAGATGATGATGATAATGATGATATTATTATTCTTTTTGGGGTGGTCAGAAAATTTGCTACAACCACAAACTAACTTTTTAATAAGTTACCCACAGCAAGGTTCATTTTATATAATATTAAGTATCGCATTCAAATAAGTAAATGATCTTAAAAATGGACAATCAACTTACAGATAAGTGCATGAATATGACTTTTTCTATAAAGTATACTTACTCAATCAGATCCTGATGTCTCCTCACCAACTTCACCAGCCTCCGCCTAGTTTCGTTCGAGGAGTTGGAGACCATGTGTTCATATCGGTGACAGAGTATTTTGAAATGCATCTGAATGTATGTGCAAAACGCATAGAGAAACGTATCGGCACCGAATATGTTCAAGCATACTATAAACGCTGAAAATACGGTATACTCTTACAAAAAGACAAAAGATAAACGAAGAACGAGGCCCAATACTCCTCCAAAAAGGGAATATTTTCTCCCGGATTTGATTCAAACTTACTTGACCAAACTTGATGAATATACACCAACGGCCATCTGGCCTTTGTGAAAGGATCGAAAAAATATTTGATCAAAAAAGGTAGCTTTAGGTCTGTTTCTCCTTCTACGTAATAATCATAGGCCATAGCCATGATGGGAGTTAAAGAAAAGACTACAACAACCAGTGCATAACAGACACTTATCAATTTGAACACTATTCCTATGAACTTTATAGCATCTTTTACAATTTTTCTTTCAAGTTTTGCAAATTTAGTTTCATAAATATCTTCTGTAACATCTTTTTCATAAAAATCGTCGTTTAGTTTAGTTGTATCTTCATCTTCAAAAACGGGATGTAATTCTCTAAGTTTATTTACGACTTTCATAAATAAATCTCTGTTGAAATGTAAAGGAACAGACTTGGCTGTAGCTAAAAGGCAAATAGTAGTGCATGGAGCTATCATTGTTAATTCTCCGAAACTCTTCCCAGATTGTATGCCTTCGATTAACCAAAAGAATTCCCCAAAAACATCTGTATAAAGCCATAGGAGATTGAAATAGAATATCAAGTTATATTTCTTAGTAAATTCCCATTTACTTTTGTAGATGCTAATACCAGATGCCCAAAGACATATTTTTGTGGGCTTTAACGAATTGTCAAAAGCTTCCTTTCCTTTCATTTTCTTTCATAAATGGACTTTTAGCAAATTTTTTAGATTAGGAAATACAACGTTCATGGAATACAAAAGAACAATAATGATGTTTCAAAAGAAAGTAAAGTATAGAAGCCATTTTTATTGAGTGCTAATTAAAAATGACTAAACTCTAATTACAGGGATTAACAAATACTTAAAAGGAATGATAAAGTAATGATATCATGTTTATCTTAAATATTCCTTTTGCTGTCAAAAATAAGTTTCTATCTGTTTCATGTCAATTGTTTGACTTGTAATTAAAAGCTTTCAAGTACTTAAGTATAACTTACTAAGGTAAAAAATGGTTAAGAATTAAAAATGGTTGACCTTTACCTCGGTGGCGCGTTGCGGAGAGCTATGGAAACTCAATCTTGTGGTCCGGGTACGAATCCGTACGGATCACATGCCATGTACCAATGAGTTTTTCTAACTTATGTACGTAAATACCGACTGCTCTCAAACGGTGAAGGAAAACATCGTGAGGAAACCTGCATACGCCGAAGAAGAAGTTTTCATGCGTATGTGAAGTCTACCAATCCGCATTGGGCACGCGTGGTGGACCTCCAAGAGGGTAGGCCTGTGCCCTGCAGTGGGACGTATACAGGGTGTGAGGAAAAGTATCATTAACCTTTAAACCACAGACTCTACCCATCAAACTGAACAACTTTTACGAAGGGAGCAAAACGATCAGAAAAATATCTGCTGTCCCATACGATTGTGTCGAGTAGGTATGGAAGTCTTTGCCCTGCAGTGGGGTCCTATACATGCTATAACTTACTTACACTGGCCGAAGAACAGTTGATTTTTTCCCGATTTCTAGTGAAAGTTGTTCAGTTTGATGGTCTGAAGCACGACCTTAAACACAGTTAAATCTACACCCTGTACCTACTTCTCTAAATAGGTATACAAAAAAAATCAAAAACAGAATTTCAAATTTGATAATAGTTTTTTTTAAGTTTAGTAAACTTCACGTTGTTTAATTGTATATGAAGCATAATGACGCGAGACGGTTCCCCTTAAAAGAAAATGACATATTATTAAAATAATAAACGGAATGACAAATTAAGTACCTGCTCATTATCTTTATTATTCTGTTTGCCGTCAAAAAGAAATGTGTTATTAAAAAATGTCTCTCATTCTCACATAAAATATGTCTCTTGCCTTCGTCGTACCTACAGCGTTGGCCGGTGGTGGGTTGCAGAGAGGTATGAATACCACTCAACCATGAAGAGATGTATGGATAGATACCACTTAGAGCAGTGGTTCTTAACCTTTTAGTGATGGGGGACCATTTGTCGAAATTTTTGTCTTACCACGGACCACCAACTGTTTGGAGGTAATATAATGTGGGTGAGGCCGCGGATTTCGGCACAAATGACGCAGTAGTGACGCAACAGTTTGCGCGACAGTGACGCAAAAATAGCGCAACAATTTGCGCCACGGTAACGCAATATAGTAGCGCAAAATTATAAGGGTTGTTGTATACTGGACTGCATTTCTCTAAGGTAACATCCTTCAGATCGTCGAAGTTTTCATATTAAGTTTCACACAATGCATACCGAATTGACAGCTCGCCGATGTTACAACCGATGTTTGCGCTTAGAGAATTGCACTCCTGAGCCTGTTAAACAAAAATATTTTTTTTTAAATAGGTAGTTAGGTATATTGAAGATATTTTTTTCTAAAGGGTAGATAAATTGAACAAAATATAAAAAATAATAAAACACTAAATGCATGGAACTTTAATCCGAAATCTGGAACTAGTGTACCACTACCCTTTTTTTGGTAACGCAGTAATTGCGCCACTGGTCCCGCAACAGTAACGCAACGTAACGCAACTGTAGGAGTAACGCAACGATAAACACTCGTTACTCAACAATAATGCTATATTTTCTAACAAGATAGGCACTACAAAACTTCCCACCCTTTCAAGAATAATGCGCAGTAAAAATATTTGCTGAAATCTCAATTTTACCTTGCAAAAAGTTCAAAAACTTGATCAAAAAAACCGTGACCATTTGACTTCACCACAAGTATGACACGATATCTCATTCATTATGGCACCTATTATGCTAACTTTCATAGAAATAGATTGCGTTTGGTATTGCCATTCAAAAGAATATAAATCTACATAACGTGACTAACAAACTGTGGTGAATATTGGTAACGCAATAGAAGTAACGCAATAAAATGATTTTGTAAAAAAATATTAAAATATTAAATTTACTTATTAAATAGCCTTTATTTTACTTATAGCATTACTTAAAGTTCGATGATTTATATGCTTATTCCATAGGAATTAATAATTGAACAGTAACTAACACAGGTTTTTTAAAAATGGTCTTCGAAGTGCACTCGGTAAAAATGACACGGCGGTTTTACTTAAAATTTCTCAATTTTTTAACCGACTTCAACAAAAGGAGGAGGTTCTCAATTCGACCCGTATGTTTTTTTTTTGTATGTTTGTTACGCGATTACTCCGCCAATTGTGAATTGATTTTAATGATTCTAATTTTGTTTGGTAGGTCATACTTCCGAGGTGGTCCCACGAATGAGATTTCACTGCAATATAATGAGATGACTGCGTTACGATCGAAAACCAAGAACTAGCTCGAGATTTCACTACAACATAATGACTGCAATACGATCTGAAATCAGGAGCGAGCATGAGATTTTTTTGCAATATTGTGAAGTCGTTGCAATAATTTTTTCAAACTCTTGATTGTGGCACCTCTTTAACCTGCCGCTCGGGGCGTGGGCCCAGTTTTCAACAAACGCACTGATTTATCTTCAAATGCTAATATGTTGCTCGTGCCTTCAGACTTCATATTTCCGGACCATTGCAGCTGAAGGTTCAATTTATTTAGAGTTCCGAAAAAAAGCATTAACTTAATTACTTGGTGATTTTTTTTGTGAAATTGTATTTGAAATTTGAGCTGACTGAACTGATCAACGAACTCTTTTTAAGAATAATTTTACTTCCATTCTAAGTTTATACAACCTCAATAGCATGTTTCCTTTGGAAAGCCATTGGATGGATTCTTTTTTAAACAAAGCTGCAAGACCACAGCGAGAACGAGCATAGCGCTTCATTGCACCTCATCGATTCATTGTAATTTATTTTATTTAATGATGACTTCGCGGACCACTTCGGTTGGTCTTAGGGACCACCAGTGGTCTGCGGACCACCGGTTAAGAACCATTGACTTAGAGCGATGATAGCCCATAAGGAAGAGAGCTTGCGCCTCAATCATGAGGCGGATGTTCGATTCCTGGCCTGTACCACTAAGTTCCTCGGAAATTATGTACGGTTGTATTTATCATTTACTAGCTCGGCGGTGAAAGAAAACATCGTTAGGAAACCTGCATTCCCGAGAATGAAAAGAAAATACCATAAGATCGGAGGTATGCGTAAAATATGGGTGAGTTTGGGGCGAACACAAAGGACCAGCGATGGTCCAACGACCCTTGCTTGCAATAGCCCAACACAAATAATAATAAAAAAAATGGATACCACTTAATCATGATATTAATTAGGGTCCGGGATCAAATCCGCACATACGACATATTATGGTACTGCAACTTTTTAAGTAGGTATACAGGCATGTAGGCAGGCATCCAGTATTTGTATTGAAAGAAACAGAAAGAAAGAACATTTTTTATTTGGATCTCAGACACATACCTACAATCTTGCCATATTGGTTGCCTAACTATACTTACCTATAACTTAATTATGTATGGTAGAGATTTCACTATCAGTGTCGAAACTCTGTCTGTAATACGCAGTGAGCCAGTCGCCACTTTTGATGGATTAAAATTTCATTACACAGTAATTTTACGTCCGAACTCACTCTACTATTAAAATAGCATATCAGAGAGAAGGATTTCATAAAATACGCGAGCTAACAAGCCTTTGATCCCACCGCTTGCAATCCCCAAAAAATCTAGCACATTATATTTGCCGGTTATATTTGCTAGCTGTCCTTGTCAAGTTAAAAAAAGCGGCACTTGACAAAGGGCCGGGCTTTATCGTCCGAAAGGGACCTCGTGAATATGTATGTGTTGTTGACACTTGTTCATTTTGGACAGTTTGACTATTGTCTGGTTTTTGAAAATTTTCAGAGTAAGTGGTATAGGTACCATCCTGCCTCACCTACGTTTCCACTCAAGGTGGTGAGAAAAGTTGTTACAACTACCAAAACGTGCAGCTGTAGCATTTAGAGCGATGATAGCCCAAACGGAAGAGAGCTTGCGCCTCAATCATGAGGCGGCGGTTCGATTCCTGGCCTGTACCACTAAGATCCTCGGAAATTATGTACGGTTGTATTTATCATTTACTAGCTTGGAGGTGAAGGAAAACATCGTAAGGAAACCTGCATTCCCGAGAATGAAAAGAAAATACCACAAGTTCGGAGGTATGCGTAAAATATGGGTTGGCTTAGAGCGAACACAAAGGACCAGCGATGTTCCAAGTTGCTTGCAATAGCCCAACACAAATAATAATAAAAAAATGTTTCACACCTATCTTATAAATTAAATTAGAAATTGAAAATGCATTTATCGTCATTAATTATTTATTTTGGATTTCAAGATGGAATAATTGTATAGGTGGCTAGCCTTATGCCCGTAGCGTATTAGAAATAAAAATATTTGACAATATAAAATTAGCTCAATCTCCACATTCTAGAAAGATACCCGCATTTTCTTTTACTCTACCACACCTTGACTTGTGATGACTTTGATCTTGCAATATATTTGTTTTATTTCGCCAATAGAAAATCGAAAAAAGATACTTTACCACCTTAATTAATCGCCACATACGAAATTAGGTGTTTATAGCATCAAAACCAAAAATCCAAATACCTTTTGCATTGTGTGGTTACTTGAGATCTATATTTTTATATTTTTAATTATGGTATAATTAAAACAACACATAAATTAATATCTAAAATAATTACTTTGTTAAAGTACAAAAACAAGCAGTATAATTGATTGATAAATCCTGCAAAGGAATGGCAGTCTTATATTTTTCGAGTACACTAGACATTTCTCAAAACACCCAATTGTGTTACCTACCTGCGACGTTCTTCCTTTACCGTTAGGGTAACTGACAGTTTCCTTTCCACACGCCGCCGCCGCTCTAAGCTCTGACCATCTACCTGGTGGCTATTCATGAAGCGAGGATTATAAATATTATACATTCTATAACTTAGTTTGTTGTTCCAAGAATAGCTGGGTCTGGATGAAAGGTTAGGAAGCTTTACCGACTAACGACTAAATGAGTTACTGATTTCCAAATACAAACGGCTTATTTTGTAAGACAAGGTATAAAGTATACAAAATATAGGTTATAGATTTTGCCCGCAACTTCTTCGGAACCTGGCTGGCTCCCTTTATCGTAGCAAAACATATTCTAGTTTTTACGTATGATCATAAGCTTTTAAACACAAACAGTTTCATCAAAATCGTTCCAGTAGCACAAACAAAGAAACAGACGGACAAAAACAATTCACAAATTAGTAGTTTGGAGTCAGGGACACCTTATGCATAAGCATAAGCATATGCTCACGATTATATTCCTTGAGGGGGTATAGTCAGAGATATTCTGAAACCTCAGAACTTCCACGTTTCACCAGTAGTACCGAAAACTCTGTGGATAATGGACAGTGGGTACAATACATGCCTCGAAATTGAAGCATGCAGGTTTCCTCACGATGTTTTCCTTAACCGAAAAGCCAGTGGTGTTATAAATCGTACATAAATTCCGAAAAACTCATTGGTACGAATCGGCCTGGACGGGGATCGAACCATCGCCAGGGACACCTTCAATCAATCAAATCAAACCAAATCAACCCACCTCCGGGCATAGGACTCCCTTTTATTACGCCATTCCTCACTTATTGGATCTATGCTAATCTGATCCAATGCGAACCCATCATGCGAACACGTCACAATTTCATCAGACCAACGTGCTGGTGGACTACCTTAACAAAACAATTTCATAATAACCTTTATTTTTGTAAATTATCGTCAATGTACAGACAGATGCACTTCTGTTCCACTTTTATACAGGGTGGTCCAGACCTTATGGATATAATTTTTTTTTAGAAAGCTCGATTTGGTACCTATTAGGACTCGCCAGGAAAAAAATGTATTCTCACCCGATTACGAGAAATGATTTTTTATTTACTATTTTGAGATTTCACTACCTTGAGGCACATTTTCATTTTTCTGTAATAATTTCGAAATCGCTATGAATTAGTAGGTACTACCTCTATAACGGTATCATAAGCAAAGACTCGTCAGAACAATAACATGTAATTAACAAATGATGTTTACTGAATGTTGTTGTCCAAACAAGCTATAAATAGTACCTACTATAGTAGCTATGACAGATAACACATACAATATTATGTCATATTCTGCTGCGTCTACATTTGTAACAATTTCATGTCACGTTATCCCTGAGGACTCCTGAGGAGGAAGAAAGGATACGGATAAAAATACTTAAGGGGCTACCTGCCGGTTTTGGGTAACTTTGTAACCATTTTATTCGTTAACTATGGCACTTTTTGAGCTGAAAAATAAACTGAACCATCTACAGGATATGAGGAGTGATGTGGTTTTTCTAGAAATCGGTATTAATGAATAAAACCGAAGAAAACGGACTCTAAAGTCACCCCTTTTTTTCCAGTTGTAACCATGAAAATTTACAATATTGTTCACAATACAATTTAGAATGATGTGGTTTTCTTACTTTTTAGAAATTAATAAAAAATCATCAAATTTTTCAAAGAAAACAGCTAAATTCTGACCGGAGCCACGCGCTCGTTCGCATCGATTGGTATGGAGAGTCGTGGTCCAAGGCAGATACGCCTTATGTGAGAGTAGATCCATTTGTGTACGTTTTCGATCGAGAACCAACCAAGTTTGGTGAAAATTACACTAATTGAGAGGGACTTATGAAACCATGTTTTCTAAAGAAGGGTATTATTATCGTTGGCGCGCTATATACAAACGAAGTCCGGTTACATTTTCAATACTAACCAACTAAAGTCAATAGAATTTTGCAGAAACAATCTAGAAACGAATCTCTATGCTTGTATGTTGTCAGATTTTCGTTAAAAGTAGAAGTTTTAAAGTTACAGTGACTCAAAGATTTCCATACAAATCTTAAATTAAGCATTGAAACTGTGGATTTTAACGAACATCATACAAGCATAGAGATTTTTGTCTAGATTGTTTCTGAAAATTGTCATTAGTATTGTTAATTTTCATTAGTAGGTTAGTATTGAAAATATAACCAGACTTCCTTTGTATGGAGCGCACCAACTAACCGACGACATGATACGAGACGTACTCCTAACTAACTAACAAATCTAAAAGGTAGAAAATCTGTGTGAAATCCACCATCGTCAATGCAGACCGCGTTGGTTTGTCCGTAAGTATATCTGAACAGGCCTATTGTCACTTCACTGCTATATCCATGCAAAAAATGCATGAGCATAGGCTTAAAAACAGTAAACTGCAATCCAAAATGTAATCTATTACCTCCGAATAAAGGTCAAATTAATAGATAATTGAATCGAATTCGCATACAATAGCGAAGGTTTACCCGGTTTATTCTCAGGCTTGCAGTGGGAACATTTCGCATAATAGAAGGGTCTTGAATTTCTTTACCCATTATTAATTCTAAGTTTGAAAGAGTGTAGATATAGGCAGTGAATGATCGATGCTTCATCAGTTCCTCAATTTGACTACTTTATGTGGACTAGTTACGTGTGTTATTCTACTAACAAACATTTCTGCCACTTTTGCGGGGGCGAGGTAACATGAAATCCGCCACTTTTCATTTAGTTCCCCATAACTTTAGATTCTAATTTTGAATGTTAAAAATCATGAAAGGTAGTCTCGTGTGAACCCCAAACGTTCGAAAATATTGTTTCGCAATTATAGGCTGTCTCGTTTAGTGATAAGGTATAAAATTGAATGTAAACGCACATGATCAATTTTATTGTTCTTATACCGTGGTAGAGGGGAAATGCTACCGCAAGGCTAGTCCTTCTAATAAATAGTCAAAAGTTCCTCATCTTCATTGGTCTGCCTACAGCGTATTTCTTCATTGGTGTCTATCCTACAATTTCTTAGGTATTTCACACGCTGAAACTAAAGTGACTGAACCAGCTGTAGATTTTGCAAGGAGGAGATGCAAACTTCTTTGTATCTTTCTTGTAGACGTGGTCCATTGATGTACAAACCAAGTATCTATCACGGTTTTACCAATACACCGATTTTGATGTAATTTGTGATAGAGATAGCTTGAACCCTGAGAAATAACATAATGCATTGCAATTCTACGCAGACGAAGTTGCGCGTAATACCTAGCTATATTTATTTATTTATTTATTTTATTTATTGATATATGACAATACAATGATGTAGATTAACAAATAATCGACGCACTATAAACCGCATATACATAGTTTCACTATATCAGAGCCCAAACCATATGACCAAACTCTGTTCAGTGTGACAGGTAAAATATTAAATGATATGAATTAAGGCTTTTTTAAATTCGCTTCACGTTTAGTGTCACCTGGGTAATATTTTAATCTATTTAGCGATTGTACTTAATAATGTCTCAATAGTACAATTTTCTTCATCACACGCCTTGTGAGTACCGGTAGAGTCTGACCATTTCTCTGATCTAAGCGGTTCCCATCATATTCTGGATAGAATTGCATGCATGCGGCATGCAGAATATATTCAAAAAGCATTCAGGCATGCCGCATGCCTGAATCGGTTTCAAGCATGCAGCATGATTTTGTTAATAAGAAGTTGTTGTAGGCTTAATCGACTATGAGCGTAACATATTATTATTATCTATGTACTGTTACGGGGCTTCGCTCAGATGGTGGCGGCGTAATGATAATTTGGATTATATTTTATTTATCGAGAAACATGACAATCCCCTCGCCCCCGGATCTAAGACATAATACAAACGTTTTCAATCTTTGTTTCTTTTGATATGCGTTCCAAACTTAAACTAAAGCGGCCAGTACGGAACCCCGCGATATATAACCTCTTACAGTACTTATATACTTCTTTTAGTCCTAAAGTTTGAATTTTTTTAACGATAGCTAAACAGGCAATCTTGCCTCATACATTAGGGAATGTTGTGAAACATGCAACAAGCCAGAACTATGAGATTATCATCACAAACTAGGCGAAACTAGTCTGCTTTGCCACGGACTTGTGGGCAGGAAGAACACCCAACTTTTCTTTTACATCAACCATAACAATCCCAACTTTATTACCTTCGTCTTAAAGTGAAACGTGACTGCAAAATGTAGTTGGGTCTGCCACTTGCAGTGTGCACGAAACGTTTTACCGTTGCTCCCAGAATTGTACTTAATGCCCATGGAAAAAGAGTCCATTGTGATTCGTAGAATGAGAGTGATTCAATTTAGAAACAATAAAAATGCAACTGTATTACAATGAGTTAGGATTCGCTTTCGTATTTCGTGTTTATTATGATGACAATAGATCTGTTTAGGACGAAGAATAAAGGCTCTTGGCAATGATGATATAAGATTGATATTGACTTTAGAATTGAATGTTGTGTCAAGGTGACTCAACCTTGACGCTTCCATTCTGAGTTTGACATTGAAAAGGAGAAAAAATTGTTCTAAAGAGAAATCTGTTACATCATGAATTCGTAACTGAGATAATTTTACCTACCGTCTTTTGATTATGGCAATTCCTCACCAATCGCGTTGACAACGAGTTTTTGGCGGGCTTTGGTAGCTGACGTTTGGAGTCCTTATATTTCATCGAATTTTTATTGTTTATAGTGAGTTTTGGTTCCTAAAATTGGTGTTGTTTTGCGTAACAAAGTGTCGTGCAAGTGAACAATATATAGTTCAGTGAAATATGATGGTGCATGGGTCGTAAACAGGAAAAGTGTTCCGTGATTTTAGCGCGGCAAAGCGGTCGGTTCACCTCTTTCCTGTGGACTTCTCTGCTTTTCCTGCGTCTTTCGATTGCCTCCAAAAACTCCAAAGAACCATCAAAACGTCGAATACCAACGTTTTAATGTGAAAACAGAAGAAAATTAAAAATAAATTAAGATTTAGCCAAAAGGTCTAGTAACCAGGCTAGTACCTAAATATATTAAAAAAAAAAAAAAAAAACGCGTTGACAACCATTTAAAGCGCGACATCCCTCCCAGCTCGACAGCGGGGCTCCAGTGGTGGCTCAAGATAGTGTTCTTTTATAAGAACAACCCTTGAAGTCACCAAAATATCAAATATAACCGTACAACGTCAAGCACTTTTGCTATAAAAACTCGACATTGGCAAAATCATCATTAACCAAAGATGGCAGCCATTTTTTTAAAAATAGAATAGAATAGAAAGCGCGACATGATGTCGCCCATGATGCGATGTCGATGTACACACGGCGACACATCAAGCTATATAAAACCAATATAAGCTGGTCGCGTGACGTTACATATTACTCGTCCTAAGCGCAACCAGCTTATTTTGGTTTTGTATAGCTTGATGTGTCGCCGTGTGTACCTACGTAAGCAAAAATATTGAGCGACGACATTTTTGCCTATGCATAATTTTGTTTTCTCCGATTTTCTTCGTTCGTTTTCTTTGTTTATATACTAGGTGACAGGACGGTAAACTTACCAAATACGAATAAATTTATTAATCTAACAAATTATACCTACAGGGTGTTTCATAAGTAACAATAAATATTTAAAACTCCTAAGGGGGTTGTTTAGACCGTCAAACTGAACAACTTTCTCTATGGGACCAACATCGAAATAGCGAAAAAAAAATTGGATATGCCATAGGTAACATATTTTAGCTCTAGTCGATTTGTAGAGTATGGAACATCTTTTTTTTTTCGCAATTTCGATATTGGTCCCATAGTGAAAGTTGTTCAGTTTGATGGTCTAAACCACCTCCTTACAGGTTTATTTGTATTTTGTAACACCTTGTATTACGTAGGAACTAAGTAGGTATTGCCACTCAACAGCCTGCATACTTGATTTGTGTGAATATTGTGACAATTCGGAAAAGAACATTGTCAAGGTTTTATATAAGAAGAGTCTATAGTGCCCAGTGGCGGATACAGGGGGGGGGGGGGGGGGGCCATGGCCCCCTCTAGGAACCTCTGAATTTTGAGGCCGAGTAAAGAAATGAGCTCTCTTAATTTTTTGTATCTTAATATGTGGCCCGAATCGGCCGATGGGCCCCCCCCCCCCCCCCCAACATGAAATCCTGGATCCGCCCCTGATAGTGCCTACCTACCTACCTACCTATTTAAACTCAATAGTCCTTGTTGATTTAAGTAAACTTACCTCATTCTTATAGTAGGTACCTACATTCTTAAATTATTTCTTTGTTATAAATATAGGACATTAGGTCGGTATACACCATAGACATATTACTCTAGCGATAGACAAGCTCGTTCAAACAAACAACATGTCACACAAAACAACACAAAATGACACATTGCGGTCTGTCATTGCCATAGTGACGATGTGAACTCGGGAACATCAATCAGGTGCGGACACCTCATTCAAGAGGAACATGTTACTTCTATGCAAGGGCAAGTCTATCGCTAGAGTTTAAGTCTATGTTATACACACTGATAAGTACTAAAACAAATGAAACCATTCTAGATGAAAAACAGCGTCGTAAAACTAAAGTTATTGCTAAGAAATAATGTGTCGTCCGCCGTCCGTCGGCAAATTCAAAAACAAAGTAGGTAATTTAATAGCAAAACATTAACAAAGAACAATTAACGAACAAAGTAAAACGTTACATTTTCACAAAAACTTTTTTTTATAACGGTTCGGAGTTTTATGATGGAGTACCTAACTCTAACAGTGATTTTAAATGATTTTATTTTCCCTTTCAAAATCACCGACAAACAAGACGAGGCAATTTTAAAACTATAACATTTATTATGCTAAAGGTATGTGATAATTATGACAACAAAACCTTTTTGTGAAGCAAAACAAAACCTTGAAAATATGCCGTCATAATTATTTGAAATTTTATTATGAGTTGCATTTGAGTACCAGAATACATCAAAGAACAAAAAGGGTGAACTAGACAATCCAAATAGGCATAATAAAGTCTTTGTTTCCCAAACAGCTTTACGGGCGTAGTAAACGAAAGTAAAGTTGTAAAATTGGTCTCAGACAGACGTGTAGAAAGTTCCGACTTCTCTGCGAATGAAAATATTTCTGAATCAGTGAACCAGTACCACCAGTAGCTAGCTTATAAGTTTTCTAGCGAATACATCAAAGCTGTTGACGATTTATGTGATAAGGTATTTCATTGTCTTTCTTCTTTTATCCCATCAGATTTGGTGATACACCCTGTTTAATACAGGGTCCTTTTTAATATGCTGACACTTTTCTATAGGGATGTTCAGACCATCAAACTGAACAACTTTCCCTATGGGACCAACATCGAAATAGCGAAAAAACAAAATACTGTCCCATACATTTGGCTCGAGTAGGTTTGCAGTTTTGTATGGGACAGATGATACTTTTTTTCTCGATTTCGATGTTGGTGCCATAGAGAAAATTGTTCAGTTTAACGGTCTGATCATCCCCTTAAAAAAGTGTCAGCATATTAAGAAGGACCCTGTATACGGGTGTTAACTTAAATGCTTTATACAGGGTGTAAGGAAAAGTATCATTAAACTTTAAACCATCAAACTGAACAACTTTTACTAAGAAAGCAAACATGTCAGCGTAAAAAAACTGCTATTCCCCCCTACTTATATTACTAGTAATATTATATTATAACTGAGGCGTATGAAACAGCAGACTTTTTTTTGTTCTGACAGGTTTGCTCCCATAGTAAAAGTTGTTTAGGTTGATGGGTAGAATAAAATATGAAGTTAATGATACTTTTCCTTACACCCTGTACACCTACATTATGAGATGCTTCAAACTGAACAACTCTTACTACGAAACCAACTTTGAAATCGAAAAAAAAAACTGCTCTTTAAAGTGAAAGATGTTCAGTGTGATGATATGAATCACCCTGTTTGATATGTAACGTATTTAATTTTACAGCCTGTATAACGCATTTCATTTTAGGTTGTAAAAACAGGGTGTATTTTTGAGGGGTGGAAAATACGCAGAAAAAAGGACTTTCCATACTAAATGCAATCGGAACACTAATTTCCCGAGTCCCGACTCGCGCTTGGCCGATTTTTAACCCAGTCACAATCAAAATTCTAACCTCACGACTAGACTTGTGTTATGGAAACTAAGTACTTAGATGACGATATAGAATAAACATTAATGTACTAACTATAATATAAACTGTAACTATACTCCATTCCAAATAGCAACGAACATTTAAGGCTATTTTTAATAACAGAAACAGAGTTTGAAACACTTAACTCTTTCTTATTCTTAGAACAGCTTTAGTAACGTCCAAGATATGTCGGATAGTACATATTTCTGATAAATAAATTATATTTGCTTAAAAGAATTGGTCAGAAAGCTACATAGGAATGGGAAAATCTCGTCGTCCTTATTTTGAATGAAGTACCTATAGATACTTTTGAAGAGGTGAAAAATATAAGCATATCACACAAAGGGATTTTTGTAACACAGCGTCAAATTGTTGTTTTGCGGCCACAGAAAAACGTATTACAGTTTTGTAACGTTACTTCAAATAAACATGATAGTAAACTTTGCTTTAGTAATATCGGAGCCGAGATATCCTGTATATAAAATGTAAGCATATTTCAAACTGTGAGTGAAGTGTTTGCAAGTATCGAATAGAGGTTTATATCTGTTTTCCTCAATGGAACCAAAGATTTAAAATACATGACAAGGAAAACCTCATCCTGCATTATAGCCCCGGGACTTTTAAATTACCAAACAGATTACCGATTGCCTTTTAGAAATGTTTGTAAGGTACGATTTGGCTAAAATAAAAACCTAAGTCTAACAGATCAAAATTGACTTTTTCATCTGGTCTTCTTACTATTACGTATGGGTATTATAGGTACTATAGAAAAAAAACGGTAACCTAAAAATTTAAAAATTTCACACTATTTTTAATTTTATTTTTTGTTACGGCGGGTTGTGATCTGTAAGACTCAGGTTTTTATATTAGTCATTCATTTCGTACCATTTAACAATTTCAAAACGGCATTCGGTAGTCTTTTTGGCAGTTAAAAAGTCTCGGGGCTACAGTAACTATCTATTATTTGGTACCTACTTACCTATACGTTTAATACTTACTTAGGTAAGTAAAGAAGAGAGAAGGAGGAGGAGGAGGAGAGTAAGGAGGAGGGCGGAGGAGGTTCTTTAGAGAAGTATTTTATTTGATGATTGAGTACAATGACGAGACGTAGTTTTGTACTTATTTGTCTTCTACTTCTTTTCGTGTCAATTGTTCTAATACTGTTTCTATATTCTTCTACTTGTACGTATAAAATAAAATGTTGACATTCTTAATAATTTCTGTGTTTATACCTAGTTATCAAATAGCCATAACATAAGTCAAGTTTAGATTTCTTTAACTTTGCTTCGGACTATGTAATCTATGTAAAACCTGCGCTTACGGACAATGTTGAAAATACTTATTTTATTCTTTCGATTTTATCTATGGATATATTTTGTTAAAGCCTGATAGTACTGTAGCCGGGGGACTTTTTAATTACCAAAAAGATTACCGATTGCCGTTTAAAAATAGTTGTAAGGTACTAAATTACTAATATAATAAAAACCAAAGTCTTACAGATCACAACCCGGCCTAGAAAAAATTAAAAAAATATATTCAGAAATTTTTAAATTTTGATGTTACCGTTTTTTTTTTCTATACTGTCATGTTCTTTACCTTAGTTCAATACTGATACGTAATAGTTAGACTGTCTAAAGTTGCCATACAAAGCTATAAGAACAGATGAAAAAGTCAACTTTGATTGGTCTTATAGCTCTGTATGGCAACTTTAGATTGTTTACTATCTCGTACCTACGTTTGGGTATTGAACTAAGGTGAAGAACATGACAGTATAGAAAAAAACGATAACCTACAAATTTTTACATTTTTTTTTTCTATGGCGGGTTGTGATCTGTAAGACTTAGGTTTTTATATTAGTTATTTAGTACCTTACAACAATTTCTAAACGGCAATCGGTAATCTTTTTGGTAATTAAAAAGTCCCCCGGCTAATTACTATGATCAGAAATATAAAAAACCTGGCTTGGGTGCGCTGCAATCGACTATAACCTATAATTTCAGTGATCCAAATACAAAAATTAGTTCTTCTTTTTCCGCAACATGGCGAGGTTTTTTATATTTCTGGTCGGGATTTACGAGTAGGTACAATATTATTATAGTATCAACACTATAATAGGTATTGCCTTATAGTTATATGAAATGTTAGTTTCCTTATCTCCATGATTATCTCTAAGAGTTTCCGCCATGTTTGATAATGTTTAACTATATTATCTTCAGTAACTTTTATAGTTGAGATTGGCTTCATTCATACCAATTTATATAACCTGTACGAATAAAGGCGAGCTACTGCTTTCATTATGCTGAATTCGTTTTCCCTGACAGAAGGTTGATCATCAAAAATATTTATGATCAGCTTTATAGCAAATTTTAAACCACCGCTACACTGGCGTCTGACTTGGCTTAACGAATACCAAATTACCAACACAGCATTAGCTAATTATGGTGATAATGATGAGATGGCATCATGAATTCGTAACAACAAACACATTTGATTTCTTGACCATGTAATTAATTTGCATATTGCATTGACTTACACTCTAGCGATAGACAGGCCCTTTCATAGAAGCAACATGTTCCACTTGAATGCGCGCACCTGATTGATGTTCCCGAGTTCACTTCGTCACTATGGCAATGACAGACCGCAATGTGTCATTTGGTGTTGTTTTGTGTGACATGTTGTTTGTTTGAACGAGCTTGTCTATCGCTAGAGTATATGTCAGTGGCATATTGTCTATCCGTTATTACATTGAGTAACTAGATCAAGAGTTCGATTTTTGAAACTCATACGTTGAACTCAGCATTTGAAAATGTCAAAATTACGGTGGAGATCATCTTTCTACTGCTAATTTGAACTTTCAAAAATCCCACTCCTGGATTCTAGTTTTTGAAAGTCAAATCAGCAGTCTCTATTATATTTGTTTTCTATTATAGAACATCTTTGTTGCTAATTAAGATTTTTCTGTGTTAACTTTTTATTTTAGCTACCTATATTTTGTTGTCTCGTTTTATTTTATTAAATACTTCATCTTCAGCCGCGACTTCATCTAAATCACTTTTACTATGGAACCTTCAACATTCATACCTACATCAGAGTTTACATCATTCTTACCTACTCATTCTACTATGAGTAAGCAGTTTCAGTATAGTATACTAATTCCCTTCTTACTTCAAGGCTTTGATTGATTATTTTCAACCATTGTGTTCAGTGTTTGTTTTTAAGGGTATATTATTCGGAGCGCGCTCCATACAAACGTACTATGGTGATATTTTCAATACTAACCAATTAAAGTCAATGAAATTTTGCAGAAACAAATTTCTATGCTTGTATGGAGTCAGATTTTCGTTAAAATGTATAGTTTTCAAGTTACCTCAAAGATTTCCATAGAAATCTTAAATTAATCCTAGCATTGAAACTGTATATTTTAACGAAAATCTGACTCTATTTCTATAGAGTCTCTATAATCTATTTCTATAGAGTTTCTATGCTTCTGCATAGAAATTTGTTACTAGATTGTTTCTGCAAAATTTCATTGTCTTTAATTGGTCAGTATTGAAAATATCACCATAGTACGTTTGTATGCAGCGCGCATTTTCGCTCTCTGAATAATATTCTCTTAAATATGAATTCATTGAAAATTGATTATTTTGTTTTGTGTAATAATGTTCTAATTAAAGTCTCTTTGAAATCCCAAAGATAGGTAGTTACAACGAATATAAAGATTTTCTCTCATTTACCTTTAAAAAATCAAATTCTTTTTTGCTTAATCATAACATTATTCAAGCATGCAAATCCAAACAGGGTGTGAAAAGGGCAGAAATAAAATGTCATAAATAATTTTGTAACTTAAACGATGACTTTTAATACATTTCCTCCTATGCTACTATCGTTTTGTACAAAACAACGTATTGATGAAGTATACAACGTATCTGGTTTTTAATACGACCTCAGTATAATCACAATAATATAAAACAATAAAGAAAACTTATTAATTAATATCAATAATTACGTATAAACGAGATCGTGGCCATTTTGGGAGATAAAAATTTATTATTTGTTGATAAATAGAATTGAAAGTGTTGATGTCTTTTCCAAAATAATGAATACCAAATGAACTTTTATTGGAAACCAAAATATGTTTGTTTTTTAGGAAGTACACAAACATCATGAAAAAAGTCTAAAGAATTAATCTAAACGACCAAAAGGTGTACTTAGCTCAATTTCATAATTTTCTAGGACATTGTCATCATAATGCAATGCGTCAAAACATTGCATTGATTCTATGGAAAATGTTCCTATACAGGAACAAAACAATCAGTGGTTTACTCCTTCGATCAAAGTAAAATGAACTTTAATCTCGTCAATAAAAATTGATGTATTCCATGAAGTTGCTATAACGACATTCTTAGTTACATATTTGAAAATTTGTGTATATGTATTGACATAGCTGCTCCAAAATACTGACTGAACATATCATTTTGAAAAAGTTTATTTAATTTTAACTTGTTCAAATGTATTCGAATTGAGGATCCTTTCTTAAACTTCTATTTTTCTAAAAATCATTTAATATGACGTGTACACACGGCGACACATCAAGCTACACAAAATAAACATAAGCTGGTTCCGCGACACTATACATTATTCTACCTACGCGAGGCCAGCTTATTTTGGTTTTCTATAGCTTCATAAGTTGCCGTGTGTACGTACAGTAAGTAATCCATACAAAATAAATTCTTGAAAAGGTCTAGTGTAAAAACGAGTAAGTGGTATATTCAGTGTTTTATTTTGGAGCAGCCGATATGTATAAATGGGTTGTTAATATTTTAATAGTATCACATTAGAAATAAGCACACCGAATTGACATTTCAATATGTTTTCTCTTTAGATAATTAATTGGATAATCATATTAATACAAAACGATATTTTTTAATTTGTCATTATTCAGTTAAAATATTACTAAAGTAAATGTTAGGCACCGACAGTAAAAAAAACAAACCCTTACAACATGTTACGCTATTAGGTATACCATTGACTGTCGCACCTGTCTTTGCAGCTTGCCTAAAACCATGGATAGGTACTTCAGATTTCTCTACCAATAGACTATGTTCCTCAACTTTGATGCTAACTGTACTAACAGTATAATATTATTAACTCCTCATTCTATTTATCAACAATTGCGTCATCCTAGCGACGTTTTGGTACTACCTACTTAGTTATATAAATGTTAAGTCTCTTTTAAATTAAACTTGTTTGTTATTCACCTCTTTTAGTATCAACAGATAAAACGGTTTTCCGTTCTTGTTTTTTTGCATGACACATTAATTTCCATTCAGATAGGTGAAATTCATGAATTTTATCAAAACAAGTTTGGTTACTAACTATAACAATTAATAACAAATCAAAACTGATACATCTCCCAAATAAAAGCTTATGCCACAAAAGTAATTGGAAAAACCTAATAACAAATTGGATAGTTTCCCAACTTTACATTTTTGAGGTCGAACTAAAAACAAAAATTTGAAGAATGGCTAAATGTCTAACTAATGGAGCAATCGTGTTTTATAAACCAGACCTTTTCGCAACTGTCTAACTTGAAAGGTACTGTGGACTCAAACTTGAATATTACATCATCATAATAAAAAATGTACCTACATTTAAAAATAAAAACATTAAAACCGAAAAGGTCCGGTTCATCATTGCGACTAGGCATTGGGGCAACTTTCTTCACAAACTCAACCAAAAACGGACAAATATAAAAAGTGTAGAATCAAATTTAATGCAACAAACTGTAAATGCAACATTAACATAAAAACTGGCCAAAACAGAACATTACAAAAAAGAAAGAAACCCCGTTCCCTAACAATAATTCGATAATATCTTAAAATTGGTTAATTCATTTATTCATTGTCCATAGTATACAACCTTGGCGGCTCCTTCACTTCAACATGGCCGTCGCACTCACACAGACACACGTACAGACACAGGCTAGTGTGTGTGTGGTCACCGCACATGCCACAGACCGAGGTTAAGTACACTAAGCCGAGGCAACTTCACGATATAGTCCAAGCCTTGTGGACTTATACACGTACATCCATACAAGTCTATTGCCTTCAGATTGAGAAGTCCGTCACCTAACGCTCGCAGTCCTCTGTTCGTGATGCGAGTACACTGGCCTATATTTAGAGTCTCGAGTTGCGATAGCCTCGCCACCCTCTCCAGTCCCTCGTCTGTCAGTCTGCAGGCGCTAAGTGATAACGAGCGGAGCCCCGATAGGCCCAAAGTTGCGTGCGACAATGCCTCATCGCCCACTTTATCGCAAAAAGACACATCTAAAGCTCTTAGTCTACCGCTTTCGGCTAAATGCGCTACACCTGCGTCCGATATTCCGTCACAGGCTCTCAAATTTACATCTTCTAAATGTGGAAGTCGAGCCAAATGCTTTAATCCGGCATCCGTGACGGCGACACAGAAAGACAGATTTATGGATTTGAGATTAGGAAGACCCGTGGCTGTGTGTCTCAACGCCTCGTCCGTCAATCTTTGGCAGTCTTGTAGTCCCAAATGCTCCAATTCGGGTGTCCCTCTCGCCTCCCCTCCCCCGCACAAATGAGCTATGCCAGCGTCGTTAACGTGCCAGCATGATCTCAGGTTCAAAACACGTAGTTTCCTCAATCCCCAGGCGATGAGTAATAACCCTGTATCGGTAACATTGCTGCAACCACCCAGTTCCAACTCTTCCAAGTTTTTGAGAGATTGCGCTATTCTGCCAAGCGATGAATCTGTGACTTGCTTGCAGAGAGATAAATCTAGTCTTCTTAAAGCTGGCAATTCTGCAGCGAATGCACTGGCTAAAGCTGCGTCGGTTACACTATAACATCCGCTAAGTGAGAGGGACTCTAATCCTGGTAGAGCGGTGACGGCATCTCTCAAACCTCTCCTAAGAGATAACACTTGTAATTTACGCACTCCGCGTCTAGCTAAAGACTGAAAAAGTACCGGAGCTGGCCTTCTAAGATGTAGCGCAGCTTCAACACCACGCCACACAGATCGGCGATCAGCTGCGTCCCTCCAAGCGCGGCAAACTTGAGCGGCCCGTCCTCTGTCTCGAACGGGTAATCTTTCGAATATTAACGCCAACAACTCCGGGTAAAGCCTCGATATGTGTGTTCCCTGAGGCTCAGGCGGGGGCTCGGGCACGTGAACGTGAGTCGCAGGTAAATGCGGCCGATGTAGTCTGTAGGGCGCGCTGCGTTGTTTTCTCCTCGTCGTGCTCGGCAGTTCGGTGAAGCCGAGGCGTTCGTCGTGCCAAGATAACATTTCCTCTGTCCACGCACTCATGGCAACGACGCTGCACTATAACATGACACTGGGCATCGGACCGGTTTTCGGTGAAACTCGTGAAGTGGTAAGAGCGGGCGGCGTGCGTCCGTCCCGTGCGGCGTGCGATCGCGTACTAGCTCCGGGAGGGGAGCGACTCCCCTCTCCACCTCCCCGCGGGCGCCGCGAGCGGCTATTGGTCGCGCTCGTCGGCACGTGACGCGCGTCGTATCGATTCGGAGGCTCTGCGGCGGCATTTTTAAGTTGGCGGACCGAGAGCCCGCCTTCGTCCCGCGTCGCCCCCGGTGCCCGCGTCATTGACTACATTAATGCAGAACTGCAATTTGGTAGCTATTTCTATAGGTACATTTTGAGGAAAAAATTTTATTTTGTAAAGAGTAACGAATGTTTGCAAAGGTAGTGTACGTACCTTCCTTCGTACCAACAATAGACTTAACTACACCATTCCTACCTATTTACTGACCTAACCTATGCTCTTGAAAAATCTGACATTTCTACAGAAGGTGCTAGAGAGCAATGTCTTACTAAATAGTTAGAATAAATAGTATATACCTTTAAGTTGTTAGGTGTTTTGGTTTTCGTAAGAAAGTCCAGAATGATTTTATTTTTGGTAAGTATCTTGATTTTCCTATATCTAATCGAATTAACCAAATCTCTCCAGCTCCAGCTTTACATTAGGTATAAAAAAAACACTTTACTCCTCATTGAGTATAACTACTGCCACCATCTCAATATTTCAGTACCAAGGAAGGTACCTACACCAACTCCACAAATCTCAATATGTAACCGCATTATTAGCATCTTATTATCATCTGTTTAAAATAATTTAAATACTTACATACCACGGCATGGGACAAAATACTTAATACTTCCTCTCAAATCCACCATACGGTCACTTAAAGCAAATGGTAGAGAAAAGTTATGGGTCAACTTGTAATTAGAACGTGCGCACAAATATTTCTCCAAAGACTCGATACGAGATAAAGCAGTGTAAATTGGATCCGACATGCAGGGTGGTATCACGCATTAGGTAGCATCTGAGAGACAACAAACAAATAGGCATTATTTAAGATTAACTTTCTCACATAGCCTTTGATCATAGTGATAAGGCGGCAAAGCAACTCGGCGCGCCGTATATTTTCGTTCGCGCTGCACTTGCCGACGACTTGTGACCAGTTTTAGAAGAACCCTGTCGGCTCTAGCAACACTCCTTAATCCCTTTACTCAAAGTACTTATTAAACAATGCTGTATAGATACAGAGGTCATTTTAAAATGGTCCTTTGATAACACCAGCCAACTATTACAAGGGCAACCGGTCGCGGGCTCAGAAGTGTTCCAAATATGAAATTCGAATTCAAACGTGTTCCAGAATGAGAATGAAGTAGAAGTAGGCCGTTTAGGAAATTAAAGTTCGATGTTTTTAATATTTAGTAGAATTAAAAATAAATTGGTGATTAATGTTAGGTAGGTACCTATGATGTTTTAAAACTGAGATTTTGCAGACCAGCTAATCATTATTATTCTGTGGCGATCCTATGTCCAACAGTGGACGTCTATTGGATGTGACGATGGGTTGTTATTCAGCAGTAGATAGTATACACTCAAAATGTTCATAAATTATGTAGGTTCGCTTAGGATTAACAATAAAATTGTTTTATAAAAATTCTTGAATTGGAATAAATTAACATCCCCGATTTATGGTAAATTAATTAATTATGTTATTACAATATGTGCGGTCTTCGTGGATTCAGTCTAAAGTCGGAGTAGAAAAAAAAACCTGCTTTGGTTTTTTTTTGGGTGCTACAGTCAGTCTTACCGACAAGTCAGTACTTACCTACCTACTTATATATATACTTACATAAATTAGTTTCAATGGTTTTCCTCAAAATGATGAGGAGGTTTATTTTGCTGGTCAGACTTCAATTCATTTATTTATAGTTATTCACGGTTATTAACGGATCACAGATTTTTCGTAGGTGTCTGCTGTCAAGACAGTATTATAGTAATAAGCTACCCAGTTGTCCAGTACCTATACAAGGTGTTTCATAAGTAACAATAAATTTTTTAAACTCTTAAGGGGGTTGTTTAGACCGTCAAACTGAACAACTTACTCTATGGGACCAACATCGAAATCGCAAACAAAATAATTTTATATCCCATACATATTTGAGCTCTAGTCGATTTGTAGAGTATAGAACATACATATTTTTTTTCGCGATTTCAATATTGGTCCCATAGTGAAAGTTGTTCAGTTTGATGGTCTACACCACCCCCTTAAAGGTTTATTTGTATTTTTGTAACACCTTGTATAGCTACCTCCTTAATTCCATATATGAGGCATGGACCTGAAAAAAAGACGGACGTAATGTGACACTAAAAAGATGTGAAGCATGCAAGCTCCTACATTTTCGTTTGTTCTACAAGGGACCTACACTCACACAGATGCACTAGCTCTAGGCGCAGGTCCGACACCCGTCACCATTATGTACCGCGTGACAGCACGCACACAAAAGAAATGGGTGTCACTCGTGATTAGACGAGATTACGTCCGTCTTTTTTTCAGGTCTGTGATATGAGGATGAAAAGAAAAGATAGGTTCCTATTTTTGCTTTATATAAGCAAGTATAATTTATTAATCTGAAAGATATTATATATCCGACATAATTATCTTGGACGTTACTAAAGCTGTTCTAAGAACAATGAGAGTAAGGTCCTGTTTCACAACTTCCGAATAAGTTCTTGTTAGCTTATCCGACAGCTCATTTGACATATTTTGTATGAATAATATGTCAAATGAGCTGTCGGATAAACTTGATCTGGATTCTGGATACTAAATTTGTGCCTTGTGGTTTTTCAGATTTCCGCTAAAAGAAGTAGGTATCAGGTACCTAAATAATACAGTTTCATTTCAATTCTATTAGGATTAAGTAATTTAAGATTTGAAACTATACATTTTAACGAAAATCTGACAAACCATCAACCATTGAACCTAACTAAGAATCTTATAATTTAATCATTAGGTAAGTAAGTATAAACTCACGTCATCTTTGACTGTAATACCATCTTGGACTGTAATACCATAGGTACCATACCTAAGCTTTGCTACACCTACCAATATATGGAAAAAGCGTTCTTTTTATACAAAAAACTATTATAATCTTATTCTACCTATTAGAGGTAAGGAAACTACTTAGTAGAATACCACTACGTTACGTATATTGCAACATGCAAACTTAATGATAAATGTTTAAAGAAAATTATTCTAAAACGAAGTTAGACGAACAGTCGAACAGCGAGTGGCGTAGTTTTTTCTTCTTCTAGGTAAAGGTTTTTTTTTCTATACTTCGTCTTTGACAGCCGGAGGCCGTGGCCGGTTTTTGTGCCGCTTTTTTGCCGCCTCCTCGCCTACCTGAGAACCTGTGTGCTGTCATATGGTTCGCCGCGGTGGGTACGGAACTCTAAAATAAATACAAACAGAACTTGTATGCCCTGAGATCATGTTAAGGACATCATCCTGTTTCGAAGGAAGAGAACTATTAGTTTGAACAAAGAACTTTTGTTATTGTGTGAGATCAAGATTACGTTAGGTAGTTACTACTTACCTACTTGTTAATTTGTAATAAAGGCTAGGTTATCCCACTGCAAGCGTCTCTTTCTTGCAAGCATAAGTTTACAATTAGCCATCCCGCTCCAATTGAAAGCAGGATCGCAAAAAAACGTGTTTTTCGTCAATATCTTTGCTCATGGGAGTTTCTAAGCAAAAACTTCTCCTGAGTTCACTAGAAATATTTATTGTATTTAGTTAAGTACAAGAATAAAAAGTTAAATATCAGCAGTTTAATCATAGTATTGAAAAAACATAACAAAAAGGGGTAACTTTGGGATTTTTTTCTATCGAGTAAACTTAATCTAATCGTGTTTTTGAGAACAGTCGCCCATCCGCCCGATCCTTAAATAAGACATAATTTAATTTCAGACTTTAAAACACAGTTTAAAACACTTTCGTTTGTGTTCAAAAAACGGCCCCTCGGCTGTATAACAGCGTCTTAAGTATCTAGTTTATGCTATAAATTTAGCTATGTTCAGAGCAGCTATGAGAAACAATAATTGGCAAGGAAGAAGTAGAAAAATTAACTAGGTAGGCTTTTAATTTGTATCTATCTATTTTCTGCTAAAAAAAATTGTATGGTTCCGATCCGAGCAGTTTTAATCGGTACTAGAGATACATTTATATACCTTTTCTAGGAATCAATGAGAGTTTGTTGAACCTACCTAAGTGTTTCAAAATACTTAGGTATTGTTTCTATGATTTAAATTGCCTTCAAATTTCGTTGCTATTGGTTTTTTTTTTACTGTTTATTTTTTGGTGTAAAATAAAGAATATTTGATTTGATTTGATTTGAATGGAGGAGTTAGATACCTACTCAAATTCTAGAAATAATGTAAGTATTATTGTATTGAGGTCTTCGATCAAATTAAAATTACTTTGATCGAAGATTGAGGTAGGTAACTACTGAAAAATATCGAAAAATAATTATTCAGTCCTATAAATAATTATTTTCGTTTCTCTGCAATCAGTCATATAATTAATAACAAAATTAATTATTTTCGTTTCTCTACAAAACACAACAATTTAACTGCTTACGCCATCTATCGGAGGAACATTGGAAGTGGCACTACTAGCGCCAGCCAGCGTCAAATAGCTAAGAGTACTTTTATTCCGCCATCTAGTGGTGAGTAGCGCTACTACAAGCCGTACTCTTCAACAGTAATGCTGTGTCACTTTAATTGTTTCATCTTAATATTCATAGATGTCGTTGTAATTTAAATGCACTTTTTGTGCAACCTTTTTAACCATCATTCTAAAATTCTAGTAGTTAGTTTCTTTTAGTTGGCAAATTCTACAAAGCAAGATACTTAAACAAAATTTTCGAATGCACAATCTCATAACGGGATAGGTATTTTTAGGCTTTTATTTTATCATTCATCATTGCTTGATGAATAGATAAAGAATGTGTGTAAGTAATTGTATTTACTTTGCTTTACAACACAACAAATGCATGATGCAATGCACTTCGGCTCGAGTCACTGAAGTGCACTTAAAATGTAGCAGTACCAGTGTATAATAACAATCTATAAGGAATGACAATGCATATTATAGGTACTACATATGAATAAGTAAGAAATACTTACCTACAAAATGTACATCATCTTTTTTTTTTTAAATCGAGCGAGTGCGCCCAAGGGCGGATAAGGGCGGATACGATACGAAGCAAAGGAGACTTCATTTTGTTTGAGCCCATATGCATAGGTATCTCCATAGTAATTTTGACATTTCCAACTGCTGAGCTCAGCGAATGAGTTTCAAAAATCGCACTCCAGATTTGATGTGTGTTTGGCCCATCGTTAAAATTGTTGGATGGCCTGAAACACCCCTTGCGTATTAACAAATATCCCCCTTCTGTATTTGATAACTCATTTTAAGTTTACAACCCTTCATAATGTAAAATAAAAAAACCTAAATTGTCTGTTTTTATGTGCAAAGAAAAAAAGAAAGAATATTTTAAGCCACCAAGAATTAAGATGCTTTTTGTTTATGCCATGCAATGTTGTACATAAGTTAAGTGTATTGTGTAGGTATCTTCTAACGCCACGAGCGTCTCTATCATGAATGCAATACAAACAAGTTTGACCCTAGAATGCAAACAACGTAGACTCGAAACGATTAGAAGTTACAAGTAGACGGCAAACACTTCGCGAGCACTCGTCTCTAGAGGGCAGTGTTTGTTGGAGACAAGATAAGTGAGCCGTCAGCTTTGTCTACTCTTTTATACTAAAGATGTCTACACACCGAAGTTAACCAACCCGCGCCGACATGTGTCGCCGGGAAGCCATCGCGGTTGCATGCCGCCGACAAGGCCATCCACACCGAACTCAGCGACATTTTTGGTTGGTCGGCGACTTTTGGTGTGTAGACACCTATATTTTGCGTTAGCGTATATTATGTTCTATGCCTTTATTCTCGGTGTTACTAGCGACTTCGTTAGCGTTGACATTTAAAAAAATATTTTCTATCCACATGTTCTAGGGCCTAGAGTGTATATTAAACGTTCTTTTGAATGCCTAATTCATCTGGCCGAATATTTTCATCTTGTTTACAAGAAAAGGCATACAATTTTAAAGTGCTGTTATAAAGCTCCTGGGCGTATACCTACAGGATGTAAGGAAAAGTTTAATTATCCTTTAAACCACATAATCTACCCATCAAACTGAACAACTTTTACATGGGAGCAAACCGATCAGAACAAGAATAAAATCAGCTGTCCCATACAATTTGAGTGCAGGTATTGCAGTTTAGTAGGACATTGCTAGCTTCAGGCACGTATCCAGGGGGGGGATAGGTGGGATTTATGCGAAATCCGAAATCCCCCGAAATCCGAATGTTAGTATGGAATTGCTTTATACAGGGTCCAACTTAATATGCTGACACTTTTTTAAGGGGATTATCAGACCATCAAGCTGAACAAATTTCGCTGGGACCTACATCGAAATCGCGAAAAAAATATCTGCTGTCCCATACATTTCGCTCAAGTAGGTTTGCAGTTTTGTATGAAAAGGCAAATTTTTTTTTGTGATTTCGGTGTTGGTGCCATAGAGAAAGTTGTTCAGTTTGATGGTCTGATCATCCCCGTAAAAAAGTGTCAGCATATTAAGAATGACTCTGAATGACCATTCAGCGTTCATTAATGCAAAAAAGCAAAACATAGGGACATTAGCAGAGGTAACATGTATGGTAAAAAACTTTTGCTCTAGTGTCATTATCCAGGGAAGAAACAGGGGAATACGTTTGTATGGAAAAAACTGTACTCGCCTATCCTCTTAACATTGAATAGTTAACGGCTTACTCACAGCCAGTCACTAGTCATTACCTTAAATAGAAAGCTAAATCAAAACAAGCTAACGAAGCTGTATAATGGTCGTATAGCACGCGATACGTATGCTAATCCAGCGACAAACCACTTGTCAATCCGTCTGTCCTTGACGTGGTGGAGTTATTGCGGCTCTAAGTGGAAACTATTGGAGTTCACATTGGATGGATGGGGAGGGTCAGTTTCTGATTACCTCGCAAGAGACTATGGTCGTGAATGTATGATTCAATTCAATTGAATTCTATTAGATGAATGAATGAATGAATCAAACAAAGGTGGATGGAGAGCTGTCAATTTCATACAAAACTTTGTCGTAGAACACTCGTAGACAGTATTAATAAAAGTAATGTTTTATATATGGAAAAATAGCTTAGAAAATCTAGATTTGCGCGTATCAAATAACATTTACAATTTATTCTATAATTACGAAGATATAAGGCTTTGAAATTTTGTATGAATAATTTCAAAACATAAGTATACTTATTATAAATTGTAAATATTATTTGATACGCGCAATCTAGCTAAGCGCGTTCTAAGCTATTTTTCCGTATATAAAACATTACTTTTATTAATACCGTCTACGAGGGTTCTACGACAAAGTTTTGTATGGACGGAACCTTAAACAATTCAATCAATTATACAGGGTGTAACAAAACACCCTAGTAATACTTAAGGGGTTGCTTCAGCCCATGAAACTGAACAACTATGAAGCCAACTGCTAAATCGCGAAAAAAAAATCAGCTGTCCCATCTTACCTGCCTATCAACTCACTAAAAAAGTTGTTAAGTTTGATGGTCTGAAGCACCCCCTGAAGTATTACTAGGGTATTTTGTTACGCCCTGTATGTATGTACTTCTGAACCTTCTTCTTCATTTTTCACACTTTCTTTTTCTACAGGGTCCTTATTAATATGCTGACTCTTTTTAAGGGGATGATCAGACCACCAAACTGAACAACTTTCTCTATGAGACCAACATCGAAATAGCGCAAAAAAATCAGTTGTCCCATACATTTGGCTCGAGTAGGTTTGCAGTTTTGTATGGAACAGCAGATTTTTTTCGCGATGTCGACATCGATGTTGGTGCCGTAAACAAAATTGAAGACTGCGTGGAATAGAGAGAGTGTTCAATGTCAGTTGTGCGGAATCCACATTGTGTAGAATCTCGAATAGGCGGAAAAGCGTTTGGCAAGAACTCAGATCAATCCTGGGTATGTGATATTGATGTGGGTATGTGGTTACCTAAGGTATTGATAAACACAACTAGGTACAAATAATTTAAGGCCTCCGCACATTGCAGCGATATTATCGAGCGATTTTATCGAGCGATATTATCGACAGCGATATCGCGACACCTTACACACTGCAGCGATTCCGCGATTCGCGTCACGCATGCGCCCCACCACTGAATGTAGTAGAAAGAGTTGCGATAATATCGCGGCAGTGTGTGGGATCGAGCGCGTCCCCATACAAAATGTACTGGAGAACAATTATCGCAAAATCGCAGCGGGGTCATATTCATCTAAAGTGTACATATAACGAAACGGAAACGAAATGGAACGTAACGAAAATAACGAAATGGAACATAAGGCCTCAGACACAATGGATGAACTAGACTATTAAAAGAACAGTTTTGACAGACAGGATGACATAGCAAAATATGCTCTCGAATATAATCCCAGACATAAAAAACTGACAAACCGTAGAAAATTACGAATATGTATCTTTTTAACACTTTTTTTTCATATTTTTTTCTTTTTACTAATATTATTGTTGTCATATATGGCAAAAAGGAATGTAAAAACAGTTAAAATGATTATTTGGATTTAATTTTATGGTCTTAGTAAAAATGTGAGAATTCAAATTAAAATGTTGTAAGAGGAAAGAATTAAATTGTTAAAAAAACACTGAGAGCTCGCATTTGTAATCATTTTTTATTTATTTTCACTTTTTGGTTTCTGCAAGGGCAGAAATAAAATATTACTTAAGTAGGATAATGAAAAAAAACATTTTTGTTTATTTGTTTAATAAAATGTTGTTTTCGGTAACATAATTCAACCTTTTGAATGGTTAGCTGAGAGATCTTAATGTGATCACAGCCTTTTCCATTACGTTACGTAACGAAACGCAACGAAACCGAAATTGAAAAACGAAGTACCTAAATATTTGCTAGCTTTTTGAATAAACTTTGGAAAACACTCTTACGGGAAACCTTACTATGTCATTTATGTGTGCACTACAAAATCAAAGAAACAGAATACATAATTTAGATGTTTTCTAACCTTTATCACAGAAATTTTGTAACGAAACGGAAAATAAAAACTCACAAAAATTTTCAACTGTTCATTTAAACAGATGACGGGTCAAAATTGCCTAAATTTTATGGTTCATTCTATAACGGAACATTGTTGCCAGCATAAAAATACTAATCAGTTTGTTTTTAAAGGATCTTAAAGCGTAATTCGGCGTAACGAAACAAAATGTTACGAAATGGAATAAAAATCTGGGACAATATTTCAAAATGAATTAGTTAAGTATTGTTGGATTATAATGGCCTAAGTTACTAAAAACCAATAGGGCTATGTAATAATATAGCCATAAAATCTAAAATGAATGATACACTATACCGACGAGCGGCTAAAAAAACATTTAAATGCGGTGCGTCGGCAATGGGACATGACAAATTAGTATGGAGAGCTAAATTACCATTTTATAAAAAAAATCAAAAACATATTAAACTTCTTTTATTTCATAGTATTAAGATTTTTAAACATGAAAGAATATCCACTAGTACATAATTTTAGCTATATGAGATCTATATTACATATTTTAAATACTTTTAAATGACAATAAAGGGCTGGGACAAAAATTAAATCAAAATGTACACTTTAGATGAATATGACCCAGCGATATTATCGCTCGATAAAATCGCTGCAATGAGCGGAGGCCTTTACCTACACATACAACCATTTGTAGGTGCATACATTAGTCAACTTTAAAGCAACGTAACAGATTTATTAGTTAAGAAAGTTTGTACCTCGCCATTGTAACTAATGTGCGGATAATGATTTAAAACACTTGATTCATAAACACTTGGGTACAGTCAGCATCAAACACATGTTGAATTACCTACACAACTTTAGTGATCATGCAGGGTGTACAAATCTGCACCTATTCGTTCTGGAGTCACTTTCGAATATGAATTAGGATTTGTGTCGTTAAAAAAAATAGAACTCCAGGGCCCTGTGGTGGTTGCAGAGTTGTCAAATTCATACAAAACTTTGTCGTAGAACACTCGTAGACGGTATTAATAAATAAAAGTAATGTTAATAGCTTAGATAATCTAGATTGCACGTATCAAATAACATTTATCATTTATAATATAATTACGAAGATATGAAGCTTTGAAATTATTCATACAAAATGTCAAAGCCTTTTATATCTTCGTAATTATATTATAAATTGTAAATGTTATTTGATACGTGCAATCTAGATTGTCTAAGGTATTTTTCCACATATGAAACATTACTTTTATTAATACCGTCTACGAGTGTTCTACGACAAAGTTTTGTATGAATTTGACAACTCTGCAACCACCTTAATGAACATGACAATTTTAATTTACATTGACAATTCAGGTTACATTGCTGAGAACATAAAACTTCTGTTATTCATAATAATTAATTAATTAATGTCTTCATGTTCACCAGAAAACATAGTAGGTACCTACATACAATTGCCAGCAAACGACTTTGCAAAAATGTTGACAGCGCAGAGCAACATTTGTAGGCGAAAACGCTACAGCACACACTCCTCACCCCTTCCCATTGGACAAGATAATTGGTCTTCTTCTTTTCGTCTCAGCATGAGCTAGGTAGGAGTCGCGTTGTGGATCTGCTATTGGGTAGTCACGTCGCTCGTCGATTGTTGGTTGCCCCTCCCAGGTCTACAACGGGGCTCCAGTGGTGGCTCAAGATAGTGTTCTTTTCGAAGAAAGACCCTTGAAGTCACCAAAATACCTATAATAACCGTACAACGTCAAACACTTTTGCTACATATAGGTACTCGACACTGGCAAAATCATCTACACCAAGATGGACGCCATAACCTTAAAAATAGAAATAGAGCAAGGTAATCGTATAACAATCACTCATGCTGGACCTAATGACATTAGTGTTGTTTACTGATGTCTTTTCTACCTAGTTGTTTACCCACCTAGGTAAAATTTTATTTTTTTGAGATTTTAGAACACTGATATCGGTATATTTGTAGATGAGTGTACTACATAAATACTTGTTATTTTCAATTAGTGACGTAACATTTAAGACGTTAGTTGTGGAAATGAGCAAGTGTTACATTAAAGTTAATTACTTAGAATATAATGTAATTTTATACCTAGTACATTTTAAATTTTCCTATAGCTAAGTAAGCGTAACACTTGTAGTAATATTTGATACCTATTAACGACCCGCAAAAGACACTCCAGGAAGAGACCTTATCCCAACCATCATAAGCCATAATGTTTCTTCCAAGTTCCAAAGCTTCTTTTCTAATCATCTCCCAACCTTCAAAACAAAAATTCAACCAACGAAAGGACCAACAAAGTTAAGTCCAATAACTTAACTTTCGTCTCTCTCTATACCAGTTTGATTTCGAGTCTCGTGAAGATCGCACGCTCGTGCTTTAAATCCAACTTAAATCTAACTTAGTCGTAACTTAATTCGAAATTTCACAAATATACTCTAGTTTGAGCGTTTTTTGAACTATTCGTGAGTAAACAGGATTAAATAAGTCAGTGTCAGTTTATTTTAAGTGATGTTTAAGTTATGTTTTGTGCGAAGTTAAGTTAGCGAGTGCAAACTTTTTGTTTTGTGTTTTTTTCTTGTTGTTATGATAGTAATGGAATGCTTGGATTTACTCGTACACGCTGGCCGAAAATAATTTTCAATGCACGTGCAAGTTTTTATTTTTTCTTAATTCTTCCAATCAAAATATGTATTCTGATCTGATAAGATTTTAATGACGAAGACGGAAACTAGAGTACCTAGGTTTATTAGGGATTAAAACATTTGTTTTGATAGAACGATTTTACCACCTATACATAGTCCTGGAGTAACTATTTCTTGTAATTATAACATTTTAATTAGTAATTGAAAGAATAACTTCAAATTTTCAACAGGATTCGTCAAAACTAAATAAATTAACAAGATCCCAATCAGCAACATGCCTCGTCAAAATCTAAATAAATATTAATAATTTTATTTAGTAATAATTATTTACAAATAAGCAACTATCAAAATAGGCCTATACAACTAGCAATATAAGGCCTGGAGTGCGATTTTTGAATCTCATTTGCTGAGCTTAGCAGTTGAAAATGTCAAAATTACTATGGAGATACCTATGTGTATTTCTACTGCTGATTTGAATTTCAAAAATCATACTTCAGGAGTGCGATTTTTGAAAATCAAATCAGTAGTTGAAAGATGCGTATCTCCATAGTAATTTTGACATTTTCAACTGCTGAGCTCACCGAATGAGATTCAAAAATCGCACTCCAGGTACCTAATATAATATGCCTGACAAAAAATCAAGTAAATCATAGGGACAATAAATTCAAATAATAAAATACTGAACAGGCAAAAGGTAGAGGTCCCTAATTAAGTAGTGGTGTTATTGGACTAAAAGCTATAATCTGTTATTATAACTAGCTCGAACTAGCTATCACCATTTAAGGGGATATAATTCGGAGCGCGCTCCATACAAACGTACTATGGTGATTTTTCAATACTAACCAATTAAAGTCAATTAAATTTTGCAGAAATAATCTAGAAACAAATCTCTATGCTTGTATGGAGTCAGATTTTCGTTAAAATTTACAGTTTCAATGCTAGGATTAAATTAAAATTTGTATGGAAATTTTTGAGGCACTGTAACTTTAAAACAATACATTTTAACGAAAATCAGACTCCATACAAGCATAGAAATTTGTTTCTAGATTAATTCTGTAAAATTTTATTAACTTTAATTGGTTAGTTTTGAAAATATCTCCATAATTCGTTTGTATGGAGAGCGCCAACGGTAATATACCCTTAACACGTCATTCCATCCTGAAACCTTCAGTAGGTATGTTAAAGGGTAACTCTTTAGCAATATGTGGCCTTGCTAAACATAGTTGTAGCTAAGTTTCTGTCCAACTCGAAAGGGATTATGTAGTAGCGCTATTGTGTAAGTTTCAGATTATACCGATCCGTACTTATAACAGAACGGTACTGGGTAATTTTTAAGTAATATTGTGTTTCTCCGATCATCATAATAATATCCATGGTCTGAAATTTATTAACTACTTATATATTAAGAAGCAACTTGGTCAAAAACATAACCCTCCTTCTGTCGCAGTCGGGTTTAAACCACAATGCCGATTTGATACCAATCGAATCCGTTTCGACGCCAACACAATAAGACCCCTGTAGGTACTCGTAATGACTTAGATTCAAAAGAGTTGTTGCAATCCGGGCCAATACTTTGTACGGGTATTTAGATAAATCTAGATAATCACATCACGTTAAAAATAATCATTACATTACACTACACATACATTACACGAACATTTAGTTTGGCGGTACAAGAAAGACGGAACACAAATAATTTACATTTTTCATACGCATTAGGTATACATCTATGTTATATATATATATAAAAAAAAAAAAAACGTACAACTTACTTACTTACATACATACATACTACATACATAGTCTGATAAACACCTTACCCTTCCTTTGCGTCACGCAGTCGGGTAGAAATTGGAAATATATTAGTTTATTTGTGTAGGTACCTGCAAAATATAGCCTGAAACTGTATGAAATTAAAAGGTGAAAACGTCACCTAATAATTTATAATCCATTAATAAATAGTCAACATTAAATATTGATCATAAATTTTAGTCAATATATAATAGTATTTACTAAATCGTTATTAGATGTCCTAAGATAAGCTGTACAAAGTTATGGCCCATTAGGCTCTATACTTTAGAAAAATCACATTTAGAACATGCTAAGTTTTGTGAGTGGGAACCATGAAAATGAAGAAAAGGAACACATCACTCCCGCTAAAGTTCCAAAAGTACTTTTTGCTACACCCTGTAAGTAAGCAGATAACTCAGATAAGTTTATAATTAACATCCTTTATAAATGAGGGGGCGTTCTTGTTCCAGTCTTCAATTAACCTGGTACATTTATTTTTTATTCTTTTTAGTTATTTCTTTGATGTAGAGCTTTGTTTTGAGCGTTTTATTTTACTTTTACTGTTAAAATTACTGTTCGAAGTGATAGAGCTTTATTTAGTTTGTTTTAAAACAAACTTTAGTTTGATACTTTTGTCTGCCGAATTTCATTGAAATAGCTTCATTAGTTTAAAAGAGAAGATTGTAATAAAAAGATGGACTTTAAAGTTATTCTGGCTGTAAGGTATAATAGGTGCTAAACGTATTTGTAAATTACACCTTCTATCCAATACCTACCACATTTATCGCATTAAATTTTCATTTCATTTCAAAAGGTTTAGTTCTATGCAAATCTTAAATTAATCGGGTTGAAACTATACATTACATTTTAACGGAAATCTGAAACCGCACCGACACTAAATTAGTTTCTAGATCGTGCTTAAAAAAACATGGTTAGGTTAGGTTAGGTTAGGCCATTGGTAGGTAGGTATTCAAAATAGAATCAAACTTCTCTTGGAGCGCGCTCGCAGGAATATCCTGTTAAGATCAATCTCGTGTCTTTCCGTCTCTAAAAATTTTAAAAATTATTCGAAATGATATCACATATATATTTTGTTGACTGCATTACCGGCGTCGGAAAGATTTCCTACATAAAAATGATGCGGCTGGAAACTCTACAAAACAAAATATGTGTACCTACATACAAAGTACAACTACAAAGTCACTGTCCGTCACATCCAATCCACTTTTCTCTGCAACTACAAAAGCTAGACTTATAATTCGAAAAATTGGTAAGGGTTGCTAATCTAAACCCTTTAACATAAACCCCGGGTCAAATTAAATCAAAATACATTGTTACGTTCCGTTTATTTCATGGATTAAACGAATGTGGGTTTGTGTTCAAAAGTCTTTCCTTCTAGTCAAAATAGAATACCGACCCTAGACAGGGCCAAGCTATTATGTCAACTTCGTCCAAAACATCGAATTAAACCCGCAATTATACCGAGAAAGCAGGTACAAAGAGTCAAAGATTAGTATGAAATTATTCCCAAAAACGAATATTCCATTCGATTAAAGTCCTTCGATATCACTCTTAATCTTTTAGAATAAAGATGAGAATACCTTGATTCATGGTTTTTGGATAAACTACATTGGAGTCACCCGTCATGCCTCCCCTTATAATTTCAATCTCGGACACAATGGAATAGTATAAAGCGTTACTAATTTCTGTTGGGAACAAGAAACGTCTACCTTTGGATTTCATATTATACCCTTCGATACGTTAACGATCCGATCACGACTAAGAATTGAATGAATGAATGAAAAAAAAAACTGGAAACATAGCAAGGTTCCTGTCTTAAAATTCGTCATGAAACAGAAAAGGATTCAACTAACTAGGTAAATAAAACATATTGTTAGCTCCAATAATAATACATAGTACCTATCTTATTCACCGAAATTATTGTCTTTGCACAAAAGGGATACCGTCGTTTACTTGCTTAACAAATAAGTTATAACCTGTGCTCATGATATAAACATAGAAACACTGACATATACTCTAACGATAGACAGGCCCTGTCATAGAAGCAACATGTTCCACTTGAATGAGGTGGGCGCACCGCATTGATGTTCCCGAGTTCACTTCGTCACTATGGCAATGACAGATCGCAATTTGTCATTTTGTGTTGTTTTGTGAGACATGTTGTTTGTTTGAACGAGCTTGTCTATCGCTAGAGTATATGTCAGTGCATAGAAAACAAAAAATAAAATGTGAAACAATGTTACACTTAGTTAAATGTGTTGTTATGTTGATTTGCACAACGATTTTAACGGTTTTCTAAGCAAAAAGTTTTCCAATTCAAAATAGACTATTCTTGAATTCGAATTGCCCCCGATTGTAATAAAACCACCGTACCAAATAAAATTATACTGATTTCATAACTATTAGTTCTAAAAAATCTGTAGTTGTAAATGGTATTCCCATAATAATAGTGGGAATATTTTTTAATAATAAAATAATAATAGAAGTCGCTCTATTTTATACTTATTTTGTTATTATTTCCATCTTCTATTGTATTCACGCTCTAGCTCTTCCCTTCTTAATTGTTACTCTTAAAATACGTACATATTTTCTAATAAAGTAGTGGATTTTAATATCAATTTTAAAATCAATAATTAGATTGATTATCCTGAGGAGATAGACAAACAACATGGATAATCCTTGGACTTGGTCGACCTACTTAGGTATGTAGAAAAGAGGGTAAATTGAAGATAGATAGATAGAGTTAGAAACCCTTTGCGCAAGAGTGGAACACCGAACAGTGACATAAAATTATTAAAATCCAGTACTTTATTAGAAAATATGTACACACGACGACAGATCAACCTACCCATAGTTGAACTCAATGTTCATGGACATAAGGTAAGACATAAGGCGCAAACTTAAAAGAAGAACTAGACGGAATGTCATCTAATCATGAGTGAAGCACCCATTTCTTTTGTGTGCGTGCTGTCACGCGGTACATAAGGTGACGGGTTGTCGGACCTGCGCCTAGAGCAAGTGCATCTGTGTGAGTGTAGGTCCCTTGTAGAACAAACGAGATTGTATTACCTTGCATGCTTCACATCTTTTTAGTGCAATACTCGGTCCGTATTTCTTTCAGGTCCGTGTGGGTAGGTTGATCTGTCGCCGTGCTTATGTATTGTAAGTGTAACAATTATAAAGGGAAGAGGTAAAGGGAGATAGAGTCTACCTCCTCAGGGTCTTTCATTACTATAATCAATAATCAATCTAATCATAATGGTATCGATTCGGTATTGCCACGACTTAACTTAACTAAATGTATTCCTGTCATTTTCTAACATTCGACTAAGAAAAGAGACGGAAAACCAACAACTGACTTTAGTGCTGTCAAAGTGACGCTACACGCCCAAAAACGACTTAAATAAGATGGCGTGCATTATGATGCCATCTTATTTTGGGCGTGTAGCGTCACTTTGACAGCACTAAAGTCAGTTGTTGGTTTTCTGTCTCTTTTCTTAGTCGAATGTTAGAAAATGACAGGAATAAATTTAGTTAAGTTAAGTAGTGGCAATACCGAATCGATACCAATGTAGCCCAAACTAGAAATCGAACCCTGATCCTTCCAAGTCGCAATCAGGTCCTCAGATCTCGAGTATTGTAGGTACGTACTAAGTATTATTACCTATACGGTATTTCATCAATGAATCTAAATAATTATTTAAACGTTAATCAAAGATAACCCAAACCCAACATAAACTAAATTCAAAATATTCAAATTTGCTTTCCGGGTCTTTATTAGAATATATGAAACAATTGGAGAGGTAAGATAATCCGATAATTTAATGTATTTAATTAAACCTTCATATCTTAGTTTGTGTCAATATCTAAATTGTATTTTGTACAGCTATTTGTAAAGTACTGAGGGATCTAGAAGTCTGTTCAATTGTAATTGAATACATTTTCAATTGTAACCAAAGAAAGTCCAGACAGACTTTATCTTTAAGTCCTAAACTATTTGTTTCATTTCCGATTAAATTCTATTGAATAGGGGTCATGGTCCGGTGAGTTTATACGAGTCGGTATGTATGGAAGTAATTGTACCAAATTGTGTTCCATTATCATTATCATGTTTCCAAGCATATGCTCACGACTATATTCCCTGAGGAGGTAGTCAGAGATATTCTGAAACGTCGGAACATCCACGTTTCACCAGTAGTACCGAAACTTTGTCTAGTGTGACGGGTGGTGAGCCAGTCGCCACTTGTAATGGACAGTGGGTACAAAACATTCCTCGAAATTAAAGCATGCAGGTTTCCTCACGATTTATGTTTTCAAATAGGTAGATTATTACATTTCAATCTAAATTTACAAATTAAAGCAAATTCTTAGTGCGATGGGGGTAAAAGACTAGATGGATGACTGAATCTGTACAATTACAGTAGGTAGCTTTGAAATGAAAATGAACCTTATTACATTAGGTACAAGTATGTTATGTTATTTATAATAGCGGTCAGTCGTTCGTGTTGGTAGTTTCCAGAGTATCAAGATATTGTTATTGTGTTATGATTGCTATAGTTATATTAAAAAACATTTATGGAAAAGCCATTAAAATGAGATTGAATTCCACACAACTGACGTAAATTATAATACCTACTTATATATCTTGGACAGTGTCACACAAATTATCTGGTCAAATTTAAAGTACATACTTAGGTACCTTTATCTAGTCCTGATTTTTATAACGAATGGCCAGACAACGATTAACAATAGGTACATTACAGGTATATTACATAAATAAAAACATCAGTGACGGACTGCTAAGTCAGAGGTTTTGGGTTCAAATCCATATTCTGTCTTTTTTTATAATTAATGGACTCTTGCTTGTGCATTAGCACTAGCACTGCATTTCCGCCAGTGTCAAGTAGTTTGTGGGAGTATCTATCCTAATCGCAGGGTTTGTTTTTGTTCAAGAACAAGAAGAGATTGAGGATTGCTGAGCCACGTGGCAGGCAAAAACGCGACGCGCGAAAACCACGCGAGAGCGTCTTCGGTCGTATTATATTAATGTCGTTGTTATGTCGCCTGGTATCCACAATTATTAAATTCGGTAGAAACATTTTTAACAACCAGGTGTTTTCTTTTTAGTAGTTTGAATAAATAATAAAATGATGCCTCAAATTTTCTAATCATCTTCAAAAACAAAGTGACAATGTTGTGACTTTTATAGAACTGAACTAAAGTGCAAATAAAATGTGAATCGGCCATTTTGTGCGGGCTCGCTCCGTCAACAAGATGGCGTCGAGGACAGTGTTCCGGTTCCTGATCCTGCTGACGGCGCTGGTGTGGATCCTCGCTGAAGACACCAGGAGGAAGCGGGAGCCGTGGACTAATGGTAGCTGGTTGTAAGTATCGTCCAACACTTATTTTATTTCTGCTTGGTACCGTTACTAATATGGTTCCAGGATATGATGGGACACTATCACCACCCCTGGGTAAGTAAGTAAGTTATAGCCTATAGAATCCCACTGCAGGGCAAAGGCCTCCTCTCACGAATAAGGGTGAGAGGGAGTGGGTCATACTCCACCACGCGGGCCCAGTGCGTGTTGGTGGAGGCAAGGTAGTGGTCAACTTGCTGTCTGAGAATTTTCAAGCCGCCGCAATAGGCGCCTGACCTGGCTTAACGAATAGTTACAACGCCATCTGATGGAACTATCCGAGACTAACTGCTTAACGTGCCTTCTGAAGCACGGAAACGCTCGAGATGAAATACCACTAAACGGTCACCCATCCAAAGGCTGACCGGACCTGACGTTGCTTAACTTCGGTGATCGTTTCCAATACCGAAGCTCCACTACGCCAACGAACGCTGCACCCCTGGGTATTGTATACAAATCGGCTTTTTTAGAGGATGATCAGACCATCAAAATGAACAACTTTCTCTATAGGACAAACGTGAAAAATATATTGAAAACCTACTCGACCCGACTTTCCATGATTTCTATTATAGTCCCATAGAGAAAGATGTTCAGTTTGATGGTCTGATCAGCCCCTTAAAAACAGTGCTGACGGTATTAAGTTGGACCCTGTAAAACCAGACTTTACTATACAGGGTGTCCATCATAATAGTTACCAGAAAAATAAAATATAAAATCGAAGTCATGATTTTTTTTAATTAATGGCTTTTTTTAATGTACATCCTGTGATGGTTTCTCAATTTTATTTTTCTTATTTAATCCTGAATAGTGCTAGTGTTGCTTGGAATTCACAGGGTGTAAATTTTATCAGAAAAAAAAGGCTGCTAATGTGGTAACTATTATGATTTGGCCTATCACCCGATTCCGGCTTGACGTTGATTTACGGGACACCTTGTATAACAACAATCTATTAAAGTGTCCTAAAAAATTAAACTCGAAAATTACAGTACCTCACCTTCTCCAGATTATTCTGCAGGAGAAAATTTTGGAAGACGAATGATTGGTAAAAGAAGGACGTCCTGGCTTAAAAACCTATGTGAATGGTTCGATATAAACACCACCTCACTGTTCAGGGCTGCAGTCTCCAGGGTCCGAATAGCCCTAATGATAGCCAACCTCCGATAGGAGATGGCACCACAAGATAAAGAAGTAAAGTGAGCTAAATACATACATTTGTCACGAATTCTACTAGATAATTCTCTCCGTGTATGTTATTTTATTTTTAATTCATTTATTTAAAAGCCGTTGTGTTCCAGTGGCGAGTAACCTTGCCTGCTGTGCAGGAGGCGATGGTTCGATCCCCGTCCAAACCGACTCGTGCCAATGAGTTTTTCGGAATTTATGTACGATTTGTAACACCACTGGCTTTTCGGTGAAGGAAAACATCGTGAGGAAACCTGCATGCTTCAATTTCGAGGCATGTATTGTACCAACTGTCCATTATAAGTGGCGACGGGCTCACCCCCCGTCACAATGGACGGTCACAATTTCGGTACTACTGGTGAAACGTATGCAATGCTTCATTTATTTTGAGTAAGTTTTTGTATCGGTACCTACATCTTAAGACAGTCCGTCTTAAATAACATATTATATTCACAACAACATCAATATCCATTATGTAGTCAAGTAACAGGCAAACAGACAAACGTTAAGCGTAACCGTAGACATATTTTAGCAGTTTATATCATTTCGCAAAGTTAGGTCTTATATCGATCGTCATAAAGTCTAGGTCCTGTCAGTTTTATAGCGAGTCTAGACTCCAGACGGGCTCAGGTGGGTTATAGACTGATAATAAACTCTTTCATATTACACAATGATAATGGAACTTTATTATTATGACACACTCGCAGTAGAAACATAATGCCCAGACTGCTTTATTGCTGAAGTAAAAGCAAAACAAAATATTTTGAACTCATGAATAAACTCCTTGGACACTGTCATTTCATACCATCATCATCATCTGCCTTGATACATCTGCAAAGCACAGTCTATCCGCAAGGATGATGTATGGGTGTTACAGTTAGTCCACCACACCACGCGTGCCCAATGCAGATTGGTCGACATCGGAATTTATTCTAAAGCGCATACAGCGACACTTCAAGCTATACAAAACCAACATAAAGCTGGCCGCGCGTATGTCGAGTAACGTATAACGTCGCAGCGGCCAGCTTATGTTTGTTTTGTATAGCTTGATGTGTTGCCGTGTGTACGTAATTTATGGGCATTATTAATCCCTTGAATACAAAATTTTTGTATGTTTCAGTTTTTTTTAAATACCCATCTACAGGTTTATCTTAGTGAGATAATTATAATAAACCCGAAATTAAACATCTTTTAAAAAACACAATGCTTTTAATAACAAATTTAATGCTAACACATGCTATAGTTCCAGGCAGTAATGTCCGTCATTAGCGACGAGGTCTCATCCACGCCATACAACCAGAACTGGTAGGAGAGCGTCGATATGTCACGCAGCACGAACGATAAAGTTATTGATTCCTGAAAAAAAAGTCTAGTGAGGTCATCATCAACATCATTTTTTATCGTCCCAGTTCTGAGACTCAGACCTGCTCATGCTGAGGTGTGTATGAGCTGTATTCAACTAGACGTGGTTGGTGGACTTCTAGATAGATTTCTTCAAATTTCTTCTTGAGCCTATGACTATCGTATACCTAGGTAATGAATGACTTTATCCTTTACCAAGTGAGATAGTCGTTGGAAAAAGCAAAACACTTTTTGAGCAAAATGTGAAATGTGAGCAAAGGTCTTTCCCCGCTACCCAATCCGCCGCGTAGCCCCAGCAACGTCCTATGCCGAGGTCCGTACCCCGTCCGTCCGCCTGGGTGCCCCTAGGTCGGTTGCTTAAGTTCATTCATTTGGATCGGTAGACCCTTCGTGGTTCCTCCAATAGTCCGCAGTAAAAAGCTGTAGCTGCTCCCAGAGCAACGCTGTATTAGTCATTTAAAAAAAAGCGTTTAAAAGAAAATAACGTCTTTTTCTTAATTTTATCATAAGCCTCTCCCAAGTCGCGCCACAAAACTCTATCCCCGGCCTTCCCCTTCCATGCTTATGTTCAGCAGTGGACAATGATAGGCTGATGATGATGAAGAATCGTGTCATATCGCTACTAGGCAAAGATTCCCCTGTTTTCTTCCAACCATTGATTGCTGTTCTTAGGTAAGCTGGCCACTTATGGCGAAAGTTGTAGCTCGCAGAACTCATTCCCGATGTGGAATAAAGCTTCTGGAGTCGAGACCTTAAAGTGAGACTTGAACAAAAGGCTCTGTTAGATAGCCCTCAAATAGGTGGATCTGGTAAAGATTGTGGAGAGAGAACGTGCTGCCCAAAATTGGTTGATGTGGAGATATTTAGGGTAGTCATACAATATATTATGTCCAAAGGTGAACGTCATTTTGCTAAATGACAATGATTTATTGTTAAATTATATACTTACAGTCAGAATACCTCCAGAGGAAATATATCCCTGGCTCTGGTTCCCATTTATGTGCAGTACCACCATCAGTCCCGTTATTATGTGTTTCTCGCTTTCACCGCTGTTCTGAAAATAACAGTAGACATGAGAACATTTAAGTGCTAAGGGAGAGCTTAGGTAATCTAGTCATAATAGTTTATTGCTTCATGTGGTTACATGAAAAAAGAGCGCCCATGAACCCTGTCAGGGCCGAGGAACTTTGTCACTGCAAACTAAATATACCTAATTATAACTTACCTTCACCTATTCGTAACTTTCGCCGTAGAGACAGCAGGGCCATGGGGATTCGAAGCCAAAACCTTCTTTAGGGACCTCTGACGTCTCTTAAGAGAAAAAGGTTGCGACCCCCGCTCTGGTTCATATTTGGTGCAACAAAGTGTCCTTAGTTGTGCAGCGAGGAAATGCCGCCAGCATAATGGGCACTTTTGGTTCGGGTATGGCCAGAAGCGACATTTTAGATTTTTGTTTTTTGTTTATTTTTATTCGTTTTTGAAATATAAACGTTTATATACTAAATAAAGATATAAAATACCATATTAACTTATTTAACAAGATATAAAATTAAGGGGATACAGAACAGGCTAAATTACAACATTATTAAGGTACCTACATACTTACTTCTTCCGTTGGATAGGACAGCTTGAGGTTCACATCTTGCCGTGGGAACACCCAGGACTTCGTGCCGAACACCAGGAGATCAGTTTCTGCAAAGAGTTAAAGAACATTTTAATGAAGCAAAGTTTGGTCTAGGCTCGTAAGCACGCAGAAACCTATTCTCTGCCAGACAATGCACCCAGAAAAAAATCGGCTTCAAACACGTGGTTACACCGTTTTCTTACTCCTATTATGAAGTACCAGAGCGAACTATAATTACATAGTACTGATGGATACTCTTTCTTATTCTGAGACCAGTGGCGTAGCGTGCTACACCATGATACGGCTATATCACGTCTTTTATCTCGTTCGATCGCGCGCAAATAGAAAGAGAGCGAAGGTGTTATAGTGAGCTGTATCACGGTGGCATGCTACCCATGCAGGTCGTTGCAATACTATTAAAAACGAGGAGCGAGCGAAGTAAGCTCGAGAATTTACTGGAATATAATTTGATAGATTGCAATATGATTTAGAACTACTATGATTCATCATCAGCCTATCATCGTCCACTGCTGGACATAGGCCTCTCCCAAGGCGCGCCACAAAACTCTGTCCTCGGCCTTCCTCATCCAGTCGCTCCCCGCTACTTTTTTTAGGTCGTCTGTCCAGCGGGCAGCAGGGCGTCCCACACTACGCCTACCAGTTCGCGGTCTCCACTCTAGAACTCTGACACCCCATCGGTTGTCAGTTCTACTACAATGTAGTACTATGATTAATGTATGTATATAACTAGTATGATCTAGCGAGCTCGAAAATTCGCAATATTGTTGACTCTATTTCTGACTTTCTTTGACAATTATTTTCTTTTTTATTATTTTCTTTGTGGAAAGGTTTTACGAATTTCGGTTATAGACGTTCGGGGTAGCCCGGGGCCCCGTATCATTGATATGGCTGATACGGCGGCGGTACAGTGCGACATAAAAGAGTAGAAAATAAATGAGGGCGCTGCCTCCACGCAAGAACGTCAAAATCACGCATAAGCTGGCAAGACCGACCTACAATTTGTACTAAAATAGTATTTAGTTCCTGTTGTCACCGTTTTCTACTCTTTTTTGTCGCACTGTACTGTAGCTAGGTACGACCCTGACTTGACACATTCGATGTAAACTGCGAATGAAATACAACGACTAAAAGGATACCTCAATTCTTCTCGTGGGTGTCGTAGGAGGTGACTAAGGCCGAGATATAGAGACGATTTTTTCCGTCTTAGCTCGAGCTAAATAGGGTCGAAATGTATGGATTTTGACATACGGGAGTTCGAACTATGACTTACAAATCGTCTCTGAATCTCAGTCTTAGAGATAAATGACAGCGAAAGGCGAGCCACCTCTCACCACTTGACACGTCATTCCATCCTGAAACTTAAATTGCTAAATGCAACTACATTCTTAAACGGAAAGTTGGTTGTTGTAGTAAATGTTTCTGACCCCCGAAAGGGATTACGGTCGTAAGTTTATGTATGTATGTAAAAGGATACCTAATTTGCGTAACGTTAATAGGTTTGAAACGTCTATCTCCATAAAAACCACCTGTCTTGCTACTGTCGTTCGAGTATGTGATTTCTATCGTACTGTAAACTGTTATAACGAATTACGGAGCCGGTTTTTAAAAAAAAACATTATTATTAAGAAGAAAAGTACTTTGATTATTGAATAATGAGGTCCTTAGGCAGCCGTCACGGATGGTAGTTGGGAAAAGACCTAGAAGACGATACTGATGCGGGAGCGTCTCAGCTCCGCAGGGTAGAGAGAGCTGAGTCGACAGAACAGAGGGTATAACAGTACGTTGAGTTCTTTAGCGTACGTAAAAAAAAAACGTTTATATAGATCATGATTTAAAAAAAATTCACTTCATTGAAACACAAAAATACAGAATAGGTACCAAAACAATAAACAGATTCATCACAAAGAAAATTTACAACAGATTATGTCATTTTAGGATCAAGATCAAGATCAAGATCAAGATCAAAAACTTATTGTGAAAAAAAACCCGACTGCTTAAAAAACTATTAACTGAAAAGATAAAAACAAGCTCCTTAAATCAGCTATAATAACTTTGTTTGAGCAAATTAATACAATTTGAATGTTATTACTTATTAGGTAGGTAGGTATCGCAAACGGGGACAAAGAAAAATGACCTATTTGTTGGTTATTGCAATACCTACCTACCTAATAAGTAATAACATTCAAATTGTATTAATTTGCTCAAACAAAGTTATTATAGCTGATTTAAGGAGCTTGTTTTTATCTTTTCAGTTAATAGTTTTTTATGCAGTCGGGTTTTTTGTTTTTCTAAATAATTTAGTTTATTTCATACTTTTTAGTCTTGTGTCAAAATGGTTGCATAAAAATACTATAATATATATATATTTGGAATCTGCTCTTCACCAGCTTTCATTTGATACCCATATTGTATTTTTTTACGAAAAAAATTGGATTCTCCCCCCTCTCTTTTTTAATTCGCATACGCCATATTAAAATAATGTACCCTATGACACTCTCACGATTTTTACGAATCTAACGACACCTCATACGTTAAAATCCATCAAGCCGTTTAGGCTGTAGCGCGTGCCAAATAAATAGACATACAAACATACATACATACATAGATACATACATACATACGCTCGAAAAACATAACCCTCCTTCTGTCGCAGTCGGGTAATAAACGTTTTGTTTTTTTTATCATTATTATTGTACATCATCTATTGCTTCCAATTTTCCAATCAATCAATAAATCAATATTTATTGCATAAAGTTAATAAAGTTTACCTAATCTACCACCTACATCGACATTTATCATAGCTATTTTATTTTAGCGAAATGTTACCTCACAACTAGCTTACCTCTAATTATCAGTTTATTTGTTTACCTACCCATTAAATATTAATAACTTTACTATCATTGATAGCATTCAAAATCTGAGATTTTACTGATTTCTGTTCCGCTGTCAAGACATAATTATGAAAATTATACCTAATCATTCATTAGTAACACTTCAGTATCTTAACTAAGTAAGTATTTTTTTTTAAATATTATGACGTCTGGTTTATAATTTTTTAAATTATTAAACTAGCTTTTACACTTTGCTTGTCCTACAATAATTTTGTTCTTCTGGGGCAGTCGTGACTAGGGCTAGGACAACTATTTATAATTTCCCCTTGTTGCGATTTCCCCAAGTAATCTTTTAGGTAGGTAACTGGTACCTACTGTGTGTTTAGGTGCAAATAAGGTGCACCCCTTTTCTAATTTTTGGGGTTATTCTACCTACTTATAATTTCCCCTTGTTGCAATTGCCCCAAGTTATCTCTTGTAGAAAATATTTAGGTAGTCAAGTAGACTCGTCTCCATGTTGATTTTATATTATAATAATGAACATTGTGATAAACCATTTTATCTTTGATTAATTAGTAGATTATACCTAAATATTTTTATGTAGATTTTTGTGACGTCTATCAAAACATACAGTCATACATACTAGGTACTATCTTATACTTACGTTATACTATTAATTTAAAGTTTAGTAACGTAAAGGTGTACGTACGCAACATTTATCAGAAACGAACGAGCCGAAGGAGGCGAACGAATTGAATTTTAGAATTGGTTGTATGAAATTCTACACCGCGCACACTTATCCGCTGCGAATTGGGCAAATCGTCACGTTTCGTTCGCCTTGCCTCCTTCGGCTCCTTCGCCGCGGATAGATATGCGGTCACCCTTATTGGGATTTCAATAGAATTCAAGATACACTCGAAAGGCTAATTAATATACAGGGTCCTTCTTAATATGCTGACACTTTTTTAAGGGGATGTTCAGACCATCAAACTGAACAACTTTCTCTATGGGACCAACATCGAAATCTCGAAAAAAAAATCTGCTGTCCCATACATTTGGCTCGAGAAGGTTTGCAGTTTTGTATGGAAGAGCTAATTTTTTTTTCGCGATTTCGATGTTGGTCCCATAGAGAAAGTTGTTCAGTTTGACGGTCTGATCATCCTCTTAAAAAAGTGTCAGCATATTAAGTTGGACCCTATATATAACTTATGATTACATTTAACGATTAAGGAAAATTCACACTTCGTAACATACTTGTACGTAATGTATGAACCAAGCAAACAAGAAAGAAAATTGGATATTACTATGTTATTCCCAGTTTCATCTAATCACAAAAATAATACTGACCATTAAAATTGTGCGACGCGCAAAAATATCTTTTGACCGATTTGGAAAGAGTAGAGTTCAAAAAACCGCTTCCATAACGTTCGGCCACTTGTTCTGAAGAGTTGTGATCGACTGGCCCCTGTTCAAATGATTCATCTTCCAAATTTGAACCTTTCAACTCATGCACACAAACACTGGCACCAAATAAATAAAAAAACAAAACGACGTATAATTTTCCATTCATGCTAAATCAATGTTTTTTTTAAATTGTTTATTGTTTTTACATCGTGAATGTTTGGATATCGAACAAGGACTAAGTACATATTTTTAGAGATAGTGTAAGTTTGCTAGCACGTTGATTAATTAGTAGATTAATTAGTTTTTAGATAATGAGTCTGACATTTTCTTTGATAACATTTTCACTATCGTCTTAAAAACAAATGACAAGATTGTTTTCAATGCAATTCAATTGAAATATTTTGTATTCTATACAGGGTCCTTCTCAAACGCTAACCACTTTTTAGGGGATGATTAGATCATTATACTGAACATCTATCTATACAAGATGTAAGGAAAAGTATCATAAACCTTTAAACCACATACTCTACATATCAGACAGAACAACTTTTATTATGGGAGCAAACCTGTCAAAACAAAAAAAATATAAGCTGTCCCATACTTTTGACTCGAGTAGGAATTGCAGTTTAGTTTCCTTACACCCTGTATAGATCCAACATCTGAATATAATAGTAGAAACATAACAAAATAATTCAATCAACCAACATGTACCAGGAAATCATATCCACAAAGAGCCCAAGTTAATAATTAATAGAGTCCATCAACAACCGGTTTTAACCCAAAAAGGGCTAAAAACCATTTGATCTCGGAGACCCCTCATTAGGGCTACTTAAACACTTATTATAGGCCATTATATTCACGCCTCTACTTTGTTATGGCGATGTGAAATCTATGGAGTTGATTTTGAGGATTTATGTTGAGCTGTTTTTACTCGACTAGCTTTGGGTGCAAATAGATCAAACCAAAAGGGGAAAGCTGCTCATTCCATTCTATAAAAAAATGTGAAAAAGTGTAAAAAAGTGTCCAAAATTGATAAATAAATAAATAAATAAATATAAGCGATAATTAAAATAAATGCACTCTACTGGAATTGAATTTATATGTTTAATGAACTAAACGTCTTTATAAAACTGTCATTACATTGAAAACGTCTTCGATTCTTTTTAAATGTATGTAATTTATGCTACTTTACAAACTTATGCAAGTGCTACTGAACCCTATACAAATTCTATTCATTTTCTACGTACTGGTTTCTTGAAAATCATCCAAGACTAAATTGAACGACTGATATTGAAATAGACAGATAACTTAATAATTTTTATCATCCGTTCTGATAAAATAAAGATTATCTAAACAAATCAGCATCAAATTCGTAGTAGGTAGGTATATTGACAAAACATTTTTAAAATTTTTACCTATGTAGTACTTATATGTATTGGTATATCTATGCTATTCGTTACCTACCAAGTAGGGGAGACTGGGGAGGGTTGATCCCCCCTTTTCATTTTGGTCTCTAACTTTTTTACTATTCACAGTATAAGGATTCTTTTTAGGTTATTTTGTTTAGAATTTATCTACTTACTAAATGTATGAAAGAGGGTAAGCCTTGGTTATATTTGGAGTTATAATTTAATTTAATGTCGTTTGGTAACTCTGTACCATGTGTCCCCTATATAGGGGAGACTTGTTTCCCACCAGTTGGGAGACTTGATCCCTAGGGATCAACACAACTATAAAGTGTTACTGAAAACTATATAGGGTCCTTCTTAATATGCTGACACTTTTTTAAGGGGATGATCAGACCATCAAACTGAACAACTTTCTCTATGGGACCCTCACTGAAAACGCGAAAAAAAAATCTGCTCTTCCATACAAAACTGCAAACCTACTCGAGCCACATGTATGGGACAGCTGATTTTTTTTATCGCGATTTCGATGTTGGTCTCATAGAGAAAGTTGTTCAGTTTGATGGTCTCATCATGCCCTTAAAAAAGTGTCAGCATATTAAGTTGGACCCTGTATACGGTACAAAAACCTTAAATACAAAAACAAACTTGACTTATCAGTCTCACAATTTTAATCAGACTCAGAAAAGTTAATTCTAAAGACTAAACGTGTAAAACAAGACTAATTTGTAAAAACTGTCAAAAATATTTATTTTTCTATTATAAGTTTGTCTTAAACTGTTTTTCTTTTTTTACGCCTTCTTTCGATTTATATTTCCTCGGCATAATTTCCTAAAAACAAAATCAAGTATTAAAAGTTATTAAAATTGTCAGCTAATTTGAACATGATCCCCGGGATCACACCACCCCCAAAGAAAAGGATCAAGTCTACCCATACATATCGAAGTTAAAAAACATGTTTCTTTGCGAACCAATTTATCACTTATTTCATGGTAAGTAACGTTAATCTGCAGAACAATAAACGTCTTAAAAGATAAAAACATTTTCAGGACGCAGTTTAATAACATCGTATTAAATAAATCTAGTCAAAACTTACCGTAAATTTAATATTTTAACACAACAAATTTTTAGCGGCCACCATTTTTAAACCTTTGATATCTGCCGAACTAAATCATGGCAGAAAGTTAACATTGCCATAAACGAATAAGTTTTGCTTACGTAAAAAACTGTAACACGCTTGGTAGATTCTTGAATCAAGTTTACCAAGTGTCCCCTAGGGAACAAGTGTACCCACCTTCCCCTACCTATGTAAAGTTTATTTCGAATCGAATTTTGTTGAATCGAAAGCCATTTCGAGATAATTTGTCCCAATAACAAATATTTTCTATTAAGATTATAAAATAAAAGGATTACAGATATTTTTAATGAAATAAGTATTGTTGTTTTTCTCTTGTCGACGTAAAAACTTCATACTAATATTTTAAAATGTCTGAATTTGATATTTGCTGTTTCTGTTTCCAGCATAGAGTTAAAAAGAAAAGACTTATATTTTTTAATTTTCTTTTATTGTATGCAAAGGTTTTCTACGTTGAGAATGATTTTCTCGAGAAAATCTTTCTTCAAATCGTGCAATATCGTGCAAAAAAGCAATCGTATAATCAAAATATTTTGTACAAGTGCGTAACTAGGTAGATTTATCTCGCACGATACTGCACGATTGCTATTGACTGCAAAGCGAGTATCGCATCCTCCTATTTTTATTGAATCTAAGGGTTTTATCAACTCTTTATAGGTCACCAATCCAATGCAACAAATCAAGCGTACTACTATCTTCGGACCTTATTTCAAGTCATAAGTTTTACGCTCCTTTTTCTTTTCCATTATATTTTTATTCTACCGTAGCGTAGTTGGTACCTACTAAAGAGATTTATTAATAGCCCAAACTGAGAAATAAAACATTTTTAAATAGGGACACGTTTAAAACATAAATTATTTACCTACTTATATTTCTGTATTGCCTACCTTATAGCTAATAAAGCCTACATTTATCCATAAATGAATACAATAAAGGTAAAACTAAATTAATGTTCCTGGTACAGAATGTGCTCAAAATAAACAATTTCCATGATAATTATGCTTTAATTGCCTGAAGAAACTTTAAAATATAATTCTTCTTGCGTAAGTATTTGTAACATTGCTAATATTTCGTGACAGGCAATTTCACTTTCAAGATTTTCCTTCCATACAAAACAAATTACTCCGTCATTATTAAAATTATAAAAGCTTTGTGATGGCAAGAATCTCTTTATGAAATAACTAATTTAGGTACTAGGTATACAATTTTATTATAAGTTAAGTAGGTACTGTGGGGACTTACCATAGGTGTCAACACCCACAAGTTATAGCAAAGAAGCTAACAGATGGCGCTACCGTCGCTCTCAGAAATATGCTCCATACTAAGACAACGTTCACCGTAAATACGTAACTCGTAACCTACTACAAATAAGGTTCACAATCGAATGCGAGACATAAATCGCGCTAGAGAAATAATCACAGAGATTCGATATATGGGTAGATCAACTATTTTTTGTCCTCACAGTACTGTTTAAAAAAACGTTTTTATTCCTTTTTTCTTGACATTCAATAATTTTGAAAGATGGATATTGTATCTAATGATATGATTCTTCTACACACATGCACATTGCACCATTTGTGTTGAACCACTAGAAGTTTTTAGCGGTTGTCCGATAGACCAAAAAGCGTGGGGACAACGAAATAAAGCGTCCATCGGACAACCGCCAAAATTCAAGTAAAATTCAAGTAATTTTGCAAAACCGTGTATGCATTTAATAAATGCAATCCTTAGTTATTCAACAAACATTAATTTTTGGGGCAAGCAAAACCTGAGCTTGAGCCTGAGCATGAACATTGAAAAAATTTTATGCAGATGACTGGGACTAGGTATGGACAAAAAATAGTTGATCTACCCATATATACAACGTACAACTGAGAACTGTTGGACCACGGCCGGTCCCCAGGCTTCACACTAAGTCTGGTGGAAGATCTTCCCTTTTCAATGGAGGAACATTCCCAAGTACCACCTCCATATTGGTGACCCTCGACAAAGAACATCGCAACCTGAACACCGCAGAGCAGCACCAACGCAGAGCAGCAACCAGTTCAACCAACCCTCCACACCCCTCGACCAGGTCAAACAAGCAGCAGTCACACGCCATCAACCCGAAGCCGCACCAGGTCCATCGCAGCTGTCTTCACACCGCTTCCTGGGCCTGCAGCTTCCTCAACGACAGTCAGCGTCTGCATAGAAGGATCTCCCGCAGCCCACATGTCTGAGCTCACCTCCACGTGGCAGTTCTGCTCGCCTTCTCCACGCCTGTCACTCACCCGCATCACATCAGGATTATTCTCCCTGACAGATGCACACACTCGCAGCACATCGCTCGTCAGACTCACTTGACTGGAGCCCTGCACCTACATGGATACAGACTGCACACTTCGAACAAACTCAACGACCTCCGGTCTGAGGGGGGAGTACTGTGGGGACTTACCATAGGTGTCAACACCCACAAGTTATAGCAAAGAAGCTAACAGATGGCGCTACCGTCGCTCTCAGAAATATGCTCCATACTAAGACAACGTTCACCGTAAATACGTAACTCGTAACCTACTACAAATAAGGTTCACAATCGAATGCGAGACATAAATCGCGCAAGAGAAATAATCACAGAGATTCGATATATATACAACGTACAACTGAGAACTGTTGGACCACGGCCGGTCCCCAGGCTTCACACTAAGTCTGGTGGAAGATCTTCCCTTTTCAATGGAGGAACATTCCCAAGTACCACCTCCATAGTACCTACTTACTAGGTAACTAATACTTACCTAATTTTGTGAATTCCAGTAGCAGGAAATAATAGTAGATTACACACCGAGGGAAGGAAAGTAAGAAAGGGCTCAGATTTCATGTATGTAATGTCACGTGATCGTGAACTGGAGTGCGATTTTTGAATCTCATTCGGTGACCTCAGCAGTTGAAAATGTCAAAATTACTCTGGAGATAGGTACGCATTTTTCTACTGCTGATTTGACTTTCAAAAATCGCGCTTCTGAAGAATGATTTTTGAAAGTCAAATCAGCAGTAGAAAGATGCATATCACCAGAATAATTTTGACATTTGCTACTGCTGAGTTCGACGTCTGACATTCAAAAATCGCACCACTGAGGCTTTCTTATTTACTCTTACCTACCTACTATTTTTCTCCTCGACAGAGGTGGAAAGCGGCAACTTCGTTTAGCGCAGTGGAACGAAAATTGTCGCTTTCCGTCCGGAGGGGAGAAAACAAAATTTTCTCAACATTTACAACAATCATCCAGAGAAATACCTAACGAGGAATTTTTTATTGTCACATAGGTACATAGGTTTTTAATAAGTTTATATTTTAATTCCATAAATCTCTAAAGTAAAATCAAAACCATCCCAAAGGGCGCTTCGTAAATGAATATTAGCGAACGTGTGCCCAACACCACCATAGTCAATTTCAGCTGTAGCACCATTATTTACATTGTCTATTATAAATATTGCTGTTATAATATTATCACTTTCTTCATTATAAGCTGGAAAAGCTACGTCGGAAGTTCTTAGGAGAAAACTGGGTATTTTATTGTGCACACTTTTATGAATTAACTTGTCTCCTTCGACACGCGTTCCTTGGAAAACACTTTCTGAATTTATGTTTTTTAATGTTAGTAAAATGAGGCAAAGGTTTAGGGTCATTCTGACACAACTCATTGTGAATTAAAAAACAAATTATTATTTTAATCCACGTTTGTTTTCAATTTCGAAACAGAACTCTAGTGAAACGTGTTACTTATTTTTGGTATCGATGCTGATTGATGTTTATCAGCTCCATGCTTTGGACTGATAACGGCTGATAAAACTTAACAATAGGTAGGAAACGTGATCGAAAACGTGATGGTTATAGAAAATGTCTATCGAAATACATTGAGTAATTATGTACTACTAGAATGAACTGTCCCATTCAATTGTGGCGATGTCGCCACACTTAATAAATCGCTACGTTATCTCTTTCACCCGCCCGCAGTCGTCCTATTCTCAGGCTGATCCGCATTTTTGTAGGTATGGAAGGTCAACAAATTTTTGTCATTTTTCGACTCATGCTTAGAAAAAGTATACGTCTATAGAATGAGCCTCACACTTGTTCCGTATAAAACAAAAGGGGGTAACTATCTTAGGTTGGTGTGTGTGAGGCGCCATACTAATTATGTATATGTGCGTGTATATGTATAGGGTTTTGGAACCAGTACTGGTTCCTATTTTTTTCGACGCTTTCGTAGCTTTGACTGTCTATCTTGATAATCTAAGGACTCATGTTCCTCAGGGAAAGTTATTTAGATTCATGGTCTGCTGTATACATCCTTAAAGTTATGTTAGTCCATAATTAAAAACGAGTGCTGTATTTTACGGATAGAAGACATTATTATTATGTAGAAACTACAAACAATTTTTTTTTGTATATTTATCAAGCTTAAAATATTTGGATCTGTGATCTCTAAATGCAAAATGGTGATCGCAGCATACCTAAGTACATAAAAAAAATCACCGATTTCTCTTTCTACATTTAAGTACTTAGAAATCGTTGACTAAATCCTAGAATGAAAGTCTGATTAACAACTTTGAAATACTCACCTTGATTTTTTATCGACTTTAGTGTAAAGAAGGATGGTGAATCTGGGACCAGTATTTTTTACGAAACTACGAACCGTACTATATAGTCGCAGGTTAAGTATACCTAATTATTTAAATTACCTACTTGCACAGACAGAGAGTACCTAGGTACTATAATTACTACTTACTAGAGTAAATTAGACAAGTCAATCAAAAACCAGTATCAAAACGCAGCTGACAGCAATTGTTATGGAATATAAGTAATGAATTACTTACCTAAGTATTTTTTGGTAGTTTCGTAACGACTTTGGTTTTGTTGAACTGATAAATAAATAATAATGAATAAATATCTTTGACATTGTCACACAAAATCATTTTAAGTACCAGAAACTAGCATGGACTTGTGTTACGATGACTAGACAAATACTATAAAGAATACATAATATTATATAGTTAGATACAAACATCCATGACTCGGGTACAAAATAATATACCTACCTAGTGTCTCTCATTTAGTTTTCTTCAATTATCATAATAATTTAACTGTTATATTGAATTTTTCATTGTAATAATACCTACTAATAATGTAGGTACCTAAGTATATAAAAGAATAAACGGACTATCTAATAAGAAAGGTTATACCTATCAGGTTCACCCACTTGAAGTAAAAGGAAGATGATTATAAGGAGAAAGACCTTTCCCCCAACATCTGCAGATTTACTTATTTTTTAGTTTCATTTTAACCTACACATATTGCTAAAGTGCCTTTATGTACAGTCCCTTTAAGACTGAGACCGAAATAACAGGCGCATCTGCCATTCTTCTTTTTCATCAGTTTGTCTAATTCTACAATATCAGGTTTTCCCGTCACATGTCATGTTTTGTTTAATCTTTATTCAGTCAATCTATGTCTATCAACTTTCTTATCACAAAGTTTAGGTACTTTGTGATAAGAAAGTTGATAGACACAACGTTAAACAAATCTTAAAGCAAATATCTGTTCATATTTTAGTCAGTTCGAAATAGGGTAGGTACTTAGTAGATATGACTCAAAAGTTATCTCATTGTTCTCAAAACGGACTTCACACATTATCTAAAATGTATATTATTATTTATTACAACATGACAAAAGTACATAATGTTGATAAGTAGGATAAAACCTAACATAGAACAGATTATAACTACATAATTATGTAACACTTTAAGATGTGTCATCAAAAAGGAAGTTCCATAAGGCAAGGCTGTATTTGGCTCTTCCCTCTTGCCTTTTCCTACTTATAGACTTTAATTTAGATCAAATCGTAGAAAGAGAAGGAACTAGAAGGAAGCACGTGTCTTGTCATATTCACTCAGTAAGAGATGCACATAGCAAATTCGCTCTAGTTAAAAAAGGAGATCGCTACTTATTGCTGTCCTTATCGACGTAGGTAACCACTTTTTTGTTCTACGACGGCTGTCTGACTCCGGAGTCAGACATCTAGTTTCATACAAATTATATAGGATTTTATGACTATCGCTGTCTCATACGCGGTTACACTGATGTTACGTCTATCAGCGTAAGCGAAAAATACTTCGCCTATGGATCAAATACTCATAGTTGCGTAGCGTAGGTAGGTAGACAAGGTGGACTGACGACCTGCATGGGTAGCATAGCATGCCACCGTGATACAGCGCTATCACGCCTTCGCTCTCTTTCTATTTGCGCGCGAACGAACGAGATAAAAGACGTGATACAGCCGTATCACGTGTAGCATACTACGGCTTCTGGTGAAGGTAGATGGCACCCTTTGGATGAGGGCAGCGCAGGACCGGCCGTTGTGGCGATCCTTGGGAGAGGCTTATGTCCAGCAGTGGATGTTTATCGGCTGAGATCATGATGACCCATAGTTAACCTATGTTTTTGTGATTCTTCTAGCAGTCAACGTATAAAATACGTCGAAACAAGAGCAGTTTCTATACAAACTTTTCATTTGCAAATCACAGAAACGGTGTCATCATTTTGTCGTATTCTATACATTGATGTTACGTTAATAAACCGAAGTTTTAACTTTGCATAACACAACACAAACTTTAACAAAACACAAATGAAATAGAACACTTTAAATGATTACAAAATTTTTATTACAAACTTAATTTAAAACAATCACTTTCATAATCACGCAAAAATTTCTATCAGGAACTTGTACCCGGATCCTCTTTCGCTCTTCAGTTTGATGTTCACGAAATTGAATCCGAGTCCTCCTCGAGTTATCGAAGGTTCTGCCAAGCCATCCTCCAAATCCTTTATAGCAATTCCTTTTATCTTCTGATCTCCTACTGGATACTCGAATATAACCTCTTGCTCTCTTTTGAAAAGAGGTATAGCCGATGTGTCGACTTGCTTCTCATATACTTTCTTCACTATACCATTGTGATCATATATTTGACCTACGATAACACTTTTACTGTATACTACAGACAAACCGCATAGTAAAAGCAAAATTTTGATATACATTTTGTATTTTAAATATTTATAAACGTTTGTATGCGTAAGAGCGTAGGAACTGATTGAAGTAAGGTCTTGTGAGTGAGAAAGACGGAAATTGTGTGAGAGAGAGGATGGAGTAAGGTCAGATGTCTTGATTTGTAAGCAATGTAGTTTACCGGACTAATAGTTGGTTTATATGGGATACAATGTGGTTTTCCTTGTCTTTTTTTGGATCGGTCAGACCATTATATACACATTACAGACCATATAGGTATTATTCCTCAGTATTATGATATACCTACGGATAAAAGAAAATCCGATCAAAATTTTTAATTCCTTCGCGAATCAAATACCTCGATTTAGTGGGACTTGTAAATATTCCGCTCTGGAATCTGTTGTTTGTTCCATATGAAATGTTTTACATAAAAATATATCTAGTTATAAAACGTAAGAGTATCAATTATTAGCCTGTGTAGCGTAACTACTTAATCCTTGAGAATTTGTTGTTTTTGTTTTTGAGGCTTTTCAAATACAATTCTGTTGGAATGGATAATGTTATTGTACAGTACAGGGTGTAACAAAACACCCTAGTAATACTTAAGAGGGTGCTTCAGCCAATAAAACTGAAAAACTTTCAATATGGAGCCAAGATCGAAATCGCGAGAAAAATATCTGCTGTCCCCATACATTTTAGTCGAGTCGGTACAGCAGTTTTGTATGGGACAGCAGATTTTTTTTTTCGCTATTTCGATTTGAACTTTCAATATGGAGCCAAGATCGAAATCGCGAGAAAAATATCTGCTGTCCCCATACATTTTAGTCGAGTCGGTACAGCAGTTTTGTATGGGACAGCAGATTTTTTTTTTCGCTATTTCGATCTTGGCTCCATATTGAAAGTTTTTCAGTTTCATTGGCTGAAGCACCCTACATAAGTTGGCTCCATTGTAAAAGTTGTTCAGTTTGATGGTCTGAAGCACCCCCTTAAGTATTACTAGGGTGTTTTGTTACAACCTGTATACTATATGCCATAGCAATTTCATATTATAACTTAATGGGATCTAGGGGCCGAAGAGTTGTCGAGTGGCGACCGCGTATCGAAAAACGCAGTGTGGGCCTCCCACAAGGTGGACCGACGACCTGGTGAAGGCGGCGGGAACCCGCCGTTGCGTGAGGCCAGCGCAGGACCGGTCGTTGTGGCGATCCTTGGGGGAGGCCTATGTCCAGCAGTGGAAGTCTATCGGCTGAGATAATGATGAAACTTTCCACTATAATAATGTTTACCTATCTCCATGTAAACCTATCATTATACATGTTTATTCCACATAATATGACGTAGGAACAACAACGAAATAGCTGAACAATTATGAGCTTTATCACGTCGAGATAAGGTCACTAGTGTAAGGATTTTATCAAAGAGTATCAACAAGGCTGCCAAGAGGTCGAACGAGCAGGTCTTGGGTCTAGATACTTAGCATCAATTTCGTAAATTAACATTCAAGTATAGTCTTTGTGGCTTTGTAATAAGGGTTTTGTGAAGCAAAGTTTTGGTTCAATTAATTAGTGAAATGGTTTGGTTGGAGTGTTCAAATGTTTGAATGATACTAGACGTTTTAAAATAGAGTATACCTACCTAGCATATAGATTTCATGAATAGATATACAGGGTCCAACTTAATATGCTGACACTTTTTTAAGAGGATGCTATGATGCTATGATATGTGTAAACTTAAAAAAGTTCATTTTTTCAGACCATCAAACTGAACAACTTTTACTATGCGATCAATAGTGAAAACGCTGTTGTTCATGTTCTGTACAAAACGTCAACGGCTACTCGTCCCAAATCTAAGGGACATCAGATTTTTTTTGGTGTTTTGTTTGATGGTCTTTTAAGTTCACACCCTGTATATTTTTAGAGCGCAGTTGTAGCAAGGCTCTACTTCATTGTAACTGTTGGAAGGTTCAGGATGAAATGACGTGTCAAATGGAAAAAAACAATGCATATAATATCAAACCAGGATAAACAACGGAAAGTATTTACAGCTCTATATAATAAAAGTCCGGGGAATCACTCAGGGTATAATTATAGAATCATCTAGAAAAGTTACGTTCGATCTGAGTCAACCTTTGACGACTTATATGTGGACTAGTTACGCGTGTAATTATACTAACAAACATTTCTGCCACTTTTTGCGGTAACATGAAATCCGCAACTTTGGATTTTATTCCCCATAACTTTAGATTCTAATTTTGAATGTTAAAAATCATGAAAAGAAGTCTCGTGTGAACCCCAAACGTTATAAGTTCGAAATTATTGTTTTGCAATTACAGGCTGTCTCGTTTAGTGATAAGGTATAAAATTGAATGTTAATAATGAACATAGTCAATTGTTCTTAAAATGTGGCAGAGGGGAAATGCTACCGCAAGGCTAGTCCTTCTAATAAGTAGTCAAAGGAGTCAACAATATTAATATGAAAATTGAAAAATCACCGTATGTCAGACCAACAACGTATTCTTGCAGGCAAATAAAAACACTCACAATAAAAAAAGTTAACTTTATTGATAAAAAAATCTTTCACAAACAAATTCACCTCACTTTCCGTGAAGAGATAAAAAATTATTCGTTTCAATAGAGTACACGTCGACCCAGAAGTTGTATCCTCTGAATGCACTGGGACTATCCAATTCTATTGTCACAAACTTCTCTCCAATACCACCACCCTTGATGAACGCTTCCCCCCACTTATCGTCTCTCAAGTCCATTATCTTTATATGATTTATCACTTCATTTTCCGTCGAGCAATTCACCGTGAAAGATTCCGACCTCACCCAAATAGCTGGATTTTCTTGATGCACTTTACTATAGATCAACTTCGAAGATACATCAGTAGCTTTACCATGAGTTTACAGTGAGTGAACTCGCTAGCGAGGGTGAAACTGATTTCTATGGCAAATTGAACAGCGCCTCCAAGCGGTCACTGGAAAAACTAAAATCGGTAGTATGAGTCAGTCTGGTTAAAAACGTATCGAAATCATATCGCTAGCGATTGACGTTTTGCGGCAGTTACTATATAAATTCGGTACCATGAGTCATAAATTTGACATACGTTCTCGAGAAATACCGTTACGATAGTGGTGAAGTCATTCACTAGCAAAATCAAGCGTGAATGCATAGTGAAAGGTTGTCGATTGTCAATAAGTTTATTAATTTAGAGTATTATTTGTCAAAATAATTACTTAACAAATAACTACTCTAAACTGCATTCATCTACTATTCCAAACAACCACTTGAAACGAAATATTTCTCCATAAAAACTGGCTTATAATCGTTCAAAGTCAACACTTACAAAGGTTCTAAAGTTTGAAATAAATGATGATAAGTGACTGTTTTTTTCTTTTTTCAAATTTGTTGTTCAGATCTAGAAAAAGCCTATAAAATTATCTTCATGGTTTTTGTAGTAAGTTGGAGTAGCACTTTTAATTTAGGCTTTATGGTTTGAGATATCTTACATATTGTGATGAAATGTGTGAAACAGCAAATTTGATTTTGCTATTTCAAAGTCCCTTAGCAAGAGTTGTTCATTTGATGTAAAGTAATGTAAAATGTAAAGTTATGTTGAAAACGCATTTAAGTTTAGGGTCAAGGAGGGAACACTAGCTCGGCGGGAACAGTGGCTCAAATGTGTTTTACGAGAAAGAAAAAGAGCTTTATGTCTGCCCTCTACATTAATCGAAAGCGTTAACTTCCTTTTTGTTAAGATTTTATTTTTGTACATGCCTTTCGATTTCCATATACTCCACTAGTAACTGGAATTGTGATGCACTGGTTAAAATTTTATTTTAATTGTGTTTAAACTCTTTAAAACCGACTTTATGTGGATAAATCTTCGTAGGTAACAAACACAATCACATCACATCACAGCCATTCACAGCACAATACAAAGTCACATTGACAAAAGTATAACCAATAGGTATAAATTAAAAAATCACTATGCGACGAACTCTATGAAGCTGCCCTATGACGCTTTCAATTGGCAGGGTTATTTCAAAGTTTTAAGTGTTTCTGCGATATTAGGCTGGGATACAATAAATATCTATCTTACTCTGTCTTTTGAGTATAGTTAGAAAGAAGCAGCTTCATTAGTTGTGAAGTTAGTCACGTATCAACATGACGACTCGATAACTTACTAGACTAAACATAAACAATCGAGCTAACACTAGTGAGTATAGAAAATGTTTATGTAACTCATGGTGCGAGTTTAGTCGAATACCATTCGATGCTCGTTTATACGCTATCGACTCGGGTATTGTAATGTAACTTTTCGATAGCAACTCATGGTAGATGTACTGGATATCCAAGTAACAAATCATGAGATTCTGTCATTACCACTATTAATAGCAAAACAGTTATCGGAAAAGTTAATGCTGATAAAGCTGCCATTGTGATTTGAGAAACGTCTGTACGTATTGATGGTTTAAATAACAATGTTTTGATGGAAAACCATGAATTAAAACATGAAGGTAAACATGTACAAAACATATTCGCAGAAGTATGTGATCAGGTTTCTATTAATGGAAACATGAATATTAATAAACATAAGACGTAAGATGTTATATAGGTTCATGCCGTTAACATCTTTAAGGGCATGTAATAGAGCCTCTTGTAGCAAACACTATATTTATCGAATCTCGTGCCACTATTAACGATCAGTAGACGTGGCAAAATGACGTAATTTCCTCATAAAATTAGACGTACAACTATAATATATCACACTTTACTGACAATGATCTCATAGAATTGCTAATTTGTTTACTGATTCGACACTTATAAGCAAGAATTCTATCTGTCGTTACTTCACTTGTATTTGAACTACTTGAACATAAACATAACAATGTATTCGAAGACTGTAATTTTCGTGACCCTTTTATATTTGGTTTCATTAGTGAAATCGAACGATTTACGTCTTGGAAATGTAACGCCACAATCAAGAAAAATTTATAGTGAAGTCAAGGAAGCTGATCCTGCACTGTGGAAAAGAACTGATGAGATAATAGCAGCTGCTGATGGAAATGAAGTTATCTCAGCTATCATGGTAACTGATCTGAGGGAAGAAAAGGATGGAGAAGCTTCTATTGAGAGTGGAAGCATTGGTGCGAAGAGTGTAACTATAGGGTTGAAGAGTCCCACAATTTTTAGAGGATACCAGTTCAAAGTGGAAATTTATGCTGAAGATCCGACTCAGAGATATTTCAGCAAAGGTGGGGCTTTACAGCAGACCCAGCAGTATATGGACAATAGTCAGTATCCTACGAAGTCATAAGTGATTGTGAATTGTGATAATGATTAATAAATTAGTGTTTCTTTTTTATTTAAATGTAGTTTTATTTAAAACGCACAATCAAAACTGCTCATTTAAAGAAAAGTGAGTTTTTAGCAGTGGACTTTGAAAGACTATGAATCTGACTAGAAAATTGTTTTTGCAATCTATGTTTAGCTCTCCTTTTTTAATTTACACTTACTCATTTACAGTAAGTAAAATTATCTGCGTGAATTTTGGAATTTTCTTTTGAAACCTAGACTTTATTGCAATGATTGCTATGTTTCTAAAAAAATACGATTTATTTGTTTTAATCGGGCCTATTTGCCACCTGTCACAGTGTGTGTGTAATATTTTAGAGTCAAGTCAAAGTCAAAAAAAGTCAAAGTCAAAAATTTTTATTCAAAATAATATCACATAGATAACTTTTTGACGTCATTTTTGATTCTACCACCGCTTCGGAAGGTGTTCCGTTGTAGAGAAGATGCGGCCAGAAACTCTACAACACACTTCTTTTAAACAAAACAAAATATACAAAGTACAAATATTGAATTACATAGTGTGAGTAAATAATTAGCTTCAGTTTACTATATTCAAATTATTCAAGCAATACATTTTGACCTACATTTGTGTACGTGGACTACGTGGGAAGATAGTCTCAATTCTTTTAACTTATTATTTCCTCTTAATCACTTCTAAACTATAAATAAAAGTTCCACTAGTAGCAAGAAATAAAGATAATAATAGTTAGAAGTTACAGAACATAACACGATGTCAATGAGTAGGTAATTACTGTTCAATACCATTTCAATTGTGTACAAATACAAAGTAAGCGCTATTAGCACAGAGGATTATATTGTACAGAGTTACAGCTTCAAACAAGCTCGCAAAAGCGGCGCATCACTACATGCGCAGTATGATTGTGTGCGCGTTCACCTACGGGGCTCACGAACGAGGCCGAGGGGACACTTTGGCTATGCTTCGGGTGGTTACGGCGTAACGAGGGTGTGAATTTAATGTGTGAGATATTGTCCATTCTTCCTTTCGGAAAGAGATTGGAGCCACTGCACACTGACCTCTGTTAATATCAAGATGTCTATGGATTATTTTCTGTTTGATCGTCACTGTCATTGTAGAACGTCATGTGAATTGAATGTGTGAGATACCTATCGTTCATTTTACTCGAGCACGTTTAAAAGTAGTTTAATAATATTAAACGAAATGGTTAATTATTGCACTGTGTGCTTTAATAATACGAGGAGGAACACAAACATCTCCTTCATCATATACCTTCCCCAAAGATCGTGACAGGTAAGTACATACAATTTTTGAGTCACCCGCGTAAAGCGACGGATCGGGCGGCAACGGTTTTTTAATTTAAACTCATTTTATTCAACTAAATAACAAATAATAAATAACACAACAAACAACAACAAAAAAGAAAAACAATATACCTACTACATATTGTAAAACATTATCCTTCATACTTCAATCAAATTTATTTCCTTTTAGACAGCCCTACAAGAATAGGCTAATGTAATCGAAGCTCCTATGAAGCTGTTACTCTGTACAATCCTCTGTGCTATTAGTATGAATATAGGTAGAGACTTCTTCCGACTTCATACATAATGGATAAAAAGATACGATTTGTCATTATTAACTTCTTTTTGTCTCTGCCTAGATTTTCTTTTTCAAATGTCTGGCAGGCATTCAAATGTGCGTAGTCAGTAGCAGGATGGCCCAGTTCTATACAAGGTGTTACAAAACTACAAATAAACCTTTAAGGGGGTGGTGTAGACCATCAAACTGAACAACTTTCACTATGGGACCAATATCGAAATCGGGAAAAAAAAAATTTATGTTCTATACTCTACAAATCGACTTGAGCTAAAATATGTATGGGATATGAAATTATTTTTTTCGCGATTTCGATGTTGGTCCCATAGAGAAAGTTGTTCAGTTTGACGGTCTTAACAACCCCCTTAAGAGTTTCAAAAATTTATTGTTACTTATGAAACACCTTGTATAACCCTATATAATATGCACCGAAACAATATTGGTCAGTGTTTGCACCAGACGTGCATGTGTGTCGTGTTTGCACCCCGATTCAAGCATCTAATGCTGTGTTCTCTCCCACACGGTACTGGTAGAGAATTACTAGAGTCAAACCACTTCTCTGATCGTAGGTAGTGGTTTCCCAATCTATCAGATTCAGAAAAATGAGGACGGTAGAGTGCACCTGTTTCTGCGCTTAAGGCTAGGTTATCCCAGTGCAAGCGTCTCTTTCTTGCAAGCATAAGTTTACAATTAGCCATCCCACTCCAATTGAAAGCAGGATCGCAAAAAAACGTGTTTTTCGTCAATATCTTTGCTCATGGGAGTTTCTAAGCTAAAAATTCCTCTGAGTTCACTAGAAATATTTAATGTAGGGTCGGTAGTTGTACATTGAACCAGGCAGACACAATGAACCATCAACATTTCTCCAAAATGCGACGTTGCCGCTTCGTGCTTATATTACCAAAAGGCACGCGTTTGGACTCGCCCGCCGCCCACCAGTTTGCGCGGCGATCGCGCGAGAGGTTGTTGTGTAATGACGGTTTACGTGAAAATCTATCAAAAAAGTTGGTATTTTCTGCAGATTTCTTCGATTTTTCATTATTTATTTGCTATTCATAATACTTCCTTACTTATCACATAGGATTCTGCATATATTTGACTATCTAATTAGGCATCGTTGACCTTACAATGTCGTGTTTAGTACCGTAAAATTTTTATTTTCGTTTAAAATCTCGTGGTGTCTCTCAATGAACCACTTCGATGTGGTCCACATTGAACCTGGTTCATTGTGTACCATTGAGTAACAAATAACAACCTTTAACGCTATGTCCTTTATTCCATCATATTACCAGGGGATCCCATTATAGTACATTAGCGCCACTTCAGTAAAAACAAATTCCTATCTGAATACAGAAGTAATTAAAAAAATTTTTTTTAAAGTAATGCCCAAGTTTCTATATAACTAATACATATAAAATATTAATAGAAGAGTAATTATTAAGAATGTATCTAATGTTGATTTAATTTCACTATTTTGTAATTTTTTAAGAAAATTATGTTTAAAAATGTGGTGTGATTAAAAATGTTGATATTGTTTTACAATTTTGAATTTTTTTGAAGAGATACCTATTATAGGTAATTAATACTCTTCTTCTTCCTGCCCTTATCCCATTATTTGGGGTCGGCTGGTAATATATAATTGGTAATATTATAGATAATTAATACTGTGCTGTGATTATTATTAGAAGAGTAAATATTTAGAATATAATAATCTAATTATGAGTTAATTTTAAAATTTATTTATTTTTTAAGAGGTACTGTAAAACTGTGCTTCAATAATTTTTTATTATTTTTGTAAGCGTAATAATTAAACTTAAAATAACAATATTTGTTTAATTAATAAATATCATGCAAACACTGTGAAATCTAACAATAAAGGAACATATCATGAGGTGGTTCATTGTGGAAAATACCCTGGGTCAATGAGTACACCTAGGCATGCACATTGAACCAAATATGTTTTTTTGTTTAAACTTTAATTAAGTCTAAACTATTAAAAAATCTATAAAAACGTTAATGCAAGCTTAAACCCAGATAAATTCCTTAACTATTAATGAAATACATAACCGCAAAGGACGAAAAAGTAAAAAGTTACAGCCCTCCAAAATTTACCTGGTTCATTGATGAACAGTTCACCCTATTTAGTTAAGTACAAGAATAAAAAGTTAAATATCAGCAGTTTAATCATAGTATTGAAAAAACATAACAAAAAGGGGTAACTTTGGGATGTTTTTCTATCTAGTAAACTTAATCTAATCGTGTAATTGAGAACAGTCACCCATCCGCCCGATCCTTAAATAAGACATAATTTAATTTCAGACTTTAAAACACAGTTTAAAACTCTTTCGTTCGTGTTCAAAAAACGGCCTCGACGGGATAACAGCGTCTTAAATATTATCGTGAGTATCTACCTAATTTCATTTCTAATTAATAATTCTCTATACCTGCTTATTCGAATTTTACATTTAAAACCATACCTTTTTCTTCTGTTATGTTGATGGCACGTCATTGAGTTTGACTTGTCACTGTGGTTAAGAGATTTATCAACCGTTAGAGGCTCGCTGAGTACTCAAGAGCCAACCATGTTTAGCCATACGTCCTACTGCAGGGCACAGGCCTACCCTAATTGCGTATTGGTAGACTTCACATTCACATCAGAATTTCTTCTTCATCTTATGCAGGTTTCCTCACAATTCCTTCCTTCCTTCGCTGTTCGAGAGCTGTCGGCAGCACTTCCATAATAACTTCTAATAGGGTACTTAAAAAGACAAAAACAGTGTAATACTGTGGCTCATTCTGTCATCCGATAATACAATAACCATGTCTACAAAAATATGCAGCGTCTAACACTAAGTTGCAGAAACGCTTATTAATGTTAATCCTCCATTAAATTTCTTGCTAGCTTTTCCTACTTCAACAAGACGAAAAGTGACAGCAAGAGATTTAATGGAGGATTAACTTCAATGAGCGTTTCTGCAACAGAGTATAAATAAAAATAGCGTTGTATGTTTGTGTTGAAGGCAACGTGACATTGGTGACGTCGTATGTATGACATGTCTACATCGTGATCGATGTAACGTCTTTGTGTCTGTTTGTTCTTCATGTAAGCCTGGATGGGTTCATGCCGCATGAAACCAGTAAATTTATTTTCAATTCAATTTCTGAAAACAATGGAATTTTCATATCTACTTTATGTATGAAACCGCGTTAGACTTTGGAAATTCATCCCCCGGGCTCGCTGGACTTCATTGACTAATAGTCACAGCATAAGAAAGAGTATCTATTACTACATACAGTGTGGACACTCCCTTCCTCCCACCAATTTCTTACCTCACCCCCTCTGTTGCCTATCTGGTTACCCGGCAGTGAACCGGTTTGTGCCGGTTTACCTGCATAAATAAATAAATAAATAAATATCTTGGACATGGTCACACAAATTATCTAGTCACATTTAAAGTTCCAGAATCTAGCCTGGACTTGTATTATGATAACTAGACAACGATATAGAATACATATATAGATACAAACATCCATGACTCGGGTACAAATATTCATATTCACCATACAAATATTTGTCCCTTACGGGATTCGAACCCGCGACCCTCGGCACAGCAGGCAGGTTCACTACAGACTGTGCTGTCGGGCCGTCAAGAAATGAAACTAATAAGTACGATTTTCGCATGTAGGTGACGTCATGACGTCATCTTGTCACAAACAGTTTTTTGTATGCAGTGTCCAGTCTTTAGAGCCTTAAAAGTTTAAACAACGTAGGAGCTGTATGAATTTCCTGTACCTAATAATTTAGTTCTAATTTTGTTATAATCAACATAGTTCTATACAAGGTGTTACAAAAATACAAATAAACATTTAAGGGGGTGGTTTAGACCATCAAACTCAATAACTTTCACTATGGTACCAATATCGAAATCGCGATAAAAAAAAATTATGTTCTATACTCTACAAATCGACTCGAGCTAAAATATGTATGGGATATCCGTTTTTTTTTTCGCGATTTCGATGTTGGTTCTATAGAGAAAGTTGTTCAGTTTGACGGTCTAAACAACCCCCTTAAGAGTTTTAAAAATGTATTCTTACTTATGTAACACCCTGTATATTGGTTCTCTCTCGAATAAAACCCTTACTTTCTATATAAAACAATGGTCTTCAATTAACACTTCAGTGCAAAACGAACGAACGACTACCAAAATGCGTGTCCTAACATTTACAACGCTACTGTGCCTATTCGCTGCAATTTCTTGCCAAAGTCACGACTTATCCATCGGCCAAGCTACGTACGGTGATGTTGTGATATACAAATCAAATGAATGGAAATATGGATTCCCATTCATGGTGAGGTCAACGATTATCGAGTATCCGGAACCAGGGCAGCATAACTTTGCATTTATCAGAGCGATTTTCATCAAGGACCATGATACTGACGGGACCGGAGGGTACCCAACTGTATCGGCAGGAGGTGTTGGACAGCGGTTCGTGAAAATGAAGTTGAAGAGCCAGAGAGGCGACGGCTTCAACTTCACTGTGTCCATCTATGGCAGATATTGAGTGTGATCTTGCTAGTTATGTACCCCTGGTACCTTTTTGTTATATTTTTAAAACCAAACGAGATTATTACAAAATTGTTACAACTTCACGCTGAAAATATATTCAGTCGGTAAGTGTAGCAAAGATTCTGACCACCCTGATTACGGTCATTAGTTTGTTTCTGTGTTATTTATGAAAATAATATTTGTATTTTTGTTTTGAGGCTAATATCCTATTTATTTTGTTAATAAATTTGTTGTACTTTTTGTTTTGTTTCATTTTATCTAACAAAGTTGTGGTGGACTGTGGCTTTAACGGTAACGTAGTCTTCTGAGCATGAGGTAGAGGTTCAATCCCAGCCCAATATGAGGAAACCTTCATGATTCAATTTGGCTTCAATTTTGAGGCGTAGATTGAGATTCCAAGGTCCATTTAAAGTGACAACGGGCTCACTACTTATCACAATAGTTGAAGTTGGGCACTGTTGCTGCAGCATGACTATCAGCTAGTGAAATGTGAATATTTTGATTATGTTATAATTCAAGTCGTAATTTTATGCTTATGGTTATTTTATATTTATCTACAGGGTCCTTCTTAATATGCTGACACTTTTCTAAGGGGATGATCAGATCATCACACTGAACAACTTTCTCTATGTACATCGAAATCGCGAAAAAAAAAAATACTATTCCATACAAAGCTGCAAACCTAGTTGAGCCAAATGTATGGGACAGCTGATTTTTTTTCGCCATTTCGATGTTGGTACCATTAAGAAAGTTGTTCAGTTTGCCGGTATGATCATCCCCTTGAAAAGTGTCAGCATAATAAGAAGGACCATGTATAATGTCACACCACTTTTCCTGATGGGTAGGCTGAGACCAAGGCGTCCCATTTGTTACGATCCTTACAAAATCTCTGACCTCTATTTACTTTATCGGACCTAAATCCTCACATCCTGATTACCTGACCTGACTAACTTCACATGCCTCTTCACTGAAGAAGTCTAGTGTTCTATCTAACCAGGGGGAAAAAACTCCATCACACTATGAGCTCCTTGGTTGCATCAACTCTCGACACATCAATATGATCGTCAAAACGTTATAAATTTACACCAAGGCTGGTCAAGGCAAACGCCAGTTTCTACGTAACTGTATCATAACTAGAGTAGGTAAGTAGGTAGGTATAGCATAAATCACGATACATTAATTTACATTACAATGTTTAATTTCTAATGAATCAGTTTCTGAGAATTCCAGATAAGTAACAAATGAATGAGTAAACATCGTCACTAGGTACTCGTAATTTTTTAGATAAAAGACAAGATCAAAGTGTACGTTTCTTATCTAGTAAAAGAGTAAAACTTTTCTTCGATACGTCGAAGCCAAAGAATCTGACACGAGTAGGTAACTATAAAGCATACCTAATTGTGGGGAACCCGTTAGATGAGGGTAGAGTACGGTAATTAAGACGATTATACCTATCTAAAACATGAAACTAATATGCACTAACAATTATCACTTGGGCACTTTTGCGGATTTGAAAATCCTACTGGTCCTACTAGGGGAACTAAGCGGTAGGACCAACAGTCCGTAAGGACATCTTTGATCTAAACTCGATTGAATTTCGGATAATATATGCTTCTAATTCAATCCTATCCACCCCAAACTATTTGCTGAACAAACCCTTCATTATAAGATACGAAACATTAAAACTTGCTGGTTCAGACCATTAAACTGAAAAACTTTCATTATAGAGCAAACATAGAAATCGCAAGAAAAAGGAAAGCTGTTCCATATAGGTAAGAGGCATTTGATGGTCTGCACCCCTGTAACGTACTTAATTTTAAACCCTGTACCTATATCTTTCTAGAAAACGACTTAGGTACACCTAGACTCTAGACTCTATCTCTTACACTCAAAAATCCTTTTATTTAAGCAAATGTTTACGCCGTGACATCACTGGGTTAGACAGAGACTAAGATCAGTATCTCCACACGCTACGATTCTGACATACTTATCTCGCCTAATCTAACATTCCTACATCCTTTAATGCACTTTCGACTTGATTTCTTCAGTATCTATTTGATTTAAAAATGAATTTGTCCAAAATCTTATCAATAGCCAATCAAAAATGCAAATTAAACTTCCTCTCTTTTTGTTCCAGTAACATGGGCATTCTGGAATTCGAGAAATGGTCGAACCAGCCAAACCTTTTCTCAGAAAAGTCGCGCCTGTGCGCTCGTCTCCGGGGTCTGACACCGGGCCAGCGTCGCATATGCCGCCGGCATAAAGACCACATGCCGGCGCTGGGTGCCGGCGTGAAGCAAGGCATAGATGAGTGCCAGTTTCAGTTCAGAGGGAGGAGGTGGAATTGCACCACCGCTGGAGATGAGACCGTGTTTGGACCGCTGACTTTGATTGGTGAGTTTTTTATGAATACAAATAAGTATACACAGCGTCACATCAATTTACGCTACACAAACATAATCTGGCCACGCGACGTTATACTAAACGCGCGGCCAACTTACTTTGATTTTGCGTAGTTTGATATGTCGCCGTGTGTACACAGGAATATGCGTATGTTTTTAATTATTTATAATTGAATGTTAACCACTATGTTTTCCAAGGGTACAGACAGAGATATTATAAATACGTGCCAAAACTCTGTTCCGTGTAACATATCAGCAGGCCTGTTGCCATTCACGGCCGGTTTCATACCTCTTCGCATCGCTGCCAATCTCTTCTTGTAAACTTTTCCCATTTCTATTAAATGGCAGCTAAGTGTCCAAGGTTTGCCTGTTCCCTGCGGTGGGGCATTTGTAGGCAATGATGTATAACGCAATCCACATCCCCTACCCAATAATTTATCTACGAGAGTTTATAACATTTTACCCTGACATCAACTTCAACAAAGAAAAATAACAATTTCCAACAAAATATCTAGGAGGTTTTGCAGAAATCTATTTCCTAGATAAAGTAAAGAATAGTTGAAGCTTTAAACGTCACTATAAATCAGGGGAGCGGTTCGCATGGCAGCCCCGGAGACGCTAACAGAGATTTAAAGCTTTGTAACACCAGGATTTCAGCACTAGGTGAGTCGGGGAATTTGTGAAATATGTGTAGATCTTTTCTATTTTTACCGCTTTAAAAGTTGAGTTCGGGAATTCCTGTCTTGTTCTTTTCCTGAAACGTGTGTGGAAACTAATAACGTTTGTTCTTCTTACCTCAAGACTTTTGAAGTCTTAGGTAGTTATAATATATTTATGTCTCCCCTCCGGACGGAAAGCTTCAATTTTGCGCGCTGCGCTCAAACAAAGTTGCACTTTCCACCTCCGTCTAGGAAAAAAATAGTATACTAACCTCGGGCAGTAAATAAGAAAGCCTCAGATCACATGTTTGTTGACCTCGGCTTCGCCTCGGTCTTTACTTTCCTCCCCTGGGTGTGTAATCTACTATAATCATGTGACACGACAACACGAGGGTGTTAAGTTACATAGAATGTATCAATGTATGGGTAGTGAAATAAGGTAACGTTTTAGGGAATTGTTTCGTAAAATAAGGGTTCGTTATAATGGAGTTTACGTTGTATTTACCTTATAGGTAAGTAGGTATTTTACAAACTTTCTAAAAATGTTTCATACCTAACTCAACTTGAACAAATAAGGTAAATTCTCAATCATCATCATAACAGCCTATATGCGTCCCACTGCAGGGCATGGGCGTACCCTCAGCAATATGGGCTTTAGACCACCACGCGTGCCCAATGCGGATTGATCTAGACTTCATATACGCATCGGAATTCTTCAGCGTCTTCAGGTTTCTTCACGATAAACCCAATTTTTTCTAGGAATTCGGGAATTCCTCTTATGTTTTGATGATCAACAGTGAGTGCTATAAATATGAAATTGGGAACATTTAATAATAGGTGATGACCACATGCTGTCCTGAAAATGACGAAAATGAAGTTCACAGGAACTACCCAGACCGAGGTTATGAGCGCTCAAAAATACGCAGAATCTCTCCTAGAAAAGGTACGGTAGTGCACCGGAACAAGGTCCTATAAGCATGGGGATGATCTCATTCGATTCAGCTAGGATTCAGCGCACAAAATTACATAGAGAATGACACTCGCCTAGTTATTATAAAGCGCATTTTCCAATACTGCGATAGTTATACTGCATTCCAAATAAGGACGAAAAGATATTCTGATTCCTGTATAGCTTTCTGGCCAATTCTGATAAGCAAATATGATTTATTTATGAGAAAAATATACTTTCCGACATATCTTGGACGTTACTAAAGCTGTTCAAAGAATAAGTGAGAGGAAGTGTTTCAAATCTCTGTTTCTGTAATTCAAAATGGCATAAAATTTCGTTGCTATTTGGAATGGAGTATAAATATTAGTTAGGTACGTAAATGGTACGTATTACAGAGCAGACTGAAATAAAAACGTATTATTTACGCATAAAATGGGCTTTATTTTGCGTGGATAACAGAAACATTTTACGTAAACGACGCAACATTCTCTAGTTCGTTAGGGACGTCGACTTTATGATATTTTTATTACCTTTTATATGTCAACGTTTCAGACGTTTTCTTAGCAAATTTATTATCCTTTTGTTTGTGTTTAGTGAAGGCCTTGAGATAATATCTTTTGACACAAGTAATAGTTTATTTACGACAGGCAAAACAAATATGTATTTTGATTAGGTGAATAAGAGTTTCCATTTGGTTCTCTTCCAATTTTTTCTAGTTATCTGGAAGAAATCGCTTTTAATAATGGAGGACCGCCCGCGCCTCCATTTTTTATAAGTTTTATCCTGGAAAGAAATCGAATTTCACGAAGCATTATTATTTTAAACTAGTAAGTATTACAATCGTTTTCTATGAAATATAACCAACTTTTCAAAGGTTTCAAACTTTTCGTTTTAATAAAGAAACGCCAATGCGTACCTAGCTGGGCATCTTATTTACGTTCTCAAATATCCTTGATAGGTATTTTGGCAACTGCAGAAATGACCAAACTTAGGCAACATTAAGAAAAATATCGTAATACGTTGCCTTTGTAGCTTTTCTGTGAAGGAAAACATCGTAAAAAAACTTAGAATGCATGAAGGAAAGGAAAGGTGATGTGCCTTTAAAAGTGACGTAGGACTTGTGAGATTAGGCACTGCTAGGATATTGGTATGTTTAAAATATCTCTGACTTACCGCGAGCATTATACTTATAAATTCATCATCATCATCCTTTTGTCCCCCAGCCTCAAGAGAAACCGCTTTCACCCACGCCATCACATCGGCCGGAGCATCGTTGTACATCGCCCGAGCATGCCGCGACGGCAGTCTCTCCAGCTGTGGCTGTAGTCGATCACACAGGCCCAAGAACCTTCACTCCGACTGGGTGTGGGCTGGCTGTGGCGTCGACCTGGAGTACGGCTACAGGTGATGTGTTCCTGGTACTTTATTTAGAACATGTCGCGCCGGCAGATTGTCCAGCTGTGGCTGTAGTCGATCACACAGGTTCAAGAACCTTCACTTCGACTGGCTGCGGCGTCGACCTTGAATATGGCTACAGGTGATGAGTTCCTAGTACTTTATTTAGAATATGCAGCGACGGCAGCCATTCCAGATGTGATTGTAGTCGATCTCACAGGTCCAAGAACCTTCACTCCGACTGTGGGCTCGCTGCGGCGTCAACCTGGAGTACGGCTACAGGTCATGTGTCCCTGACACTTTATTTTAAATATGCTGCGAGGGCAGGTTTCTGGCTGTGGGTGTAGTTGATCATACTGGCCCAAGAGCCTTCACTTCGACTGGGTGTGGGCTGGCTGCGGCGTTGACCTGGAGTACGGCTACAGGTGATGTGTTCCTGGTACTTTATTTTGCACATGTCGCGACGGCAGCATTCTAGCAGTGGCTGTAGTCGATCACACAGGCCCAAGAAAGAACCTCCACTCCGACTGGGTGTGGGCTGGCAGCGGTGTCGACCTGTAAAAAATAAATTATACACCTACACCGGTTGATTTTTTTACCGTTTCTAAACTCTCCGCTGTCTCATGCATTTAAGTCTAGTTGGCATTGCAGTTTAGTATGGAACAGATTATTTTTTTTTTGCGATTTCAGGCTTGGTCCCATAATAAAAGTTGTTCAGTTTGATGGTCTGAACTTTCAGGGGTAAGTTTCGGAACGGTAAAATAAATCTTCCGGTATAGTCCGGCTGAAAAGCTAATTCTCAGCTGGCGCGTGCCACACATTTACTCAATGCTTTTGTCTTACTGCACGCATATTGAAAAGTTTGAAAGGAAAAACGCATTTGTGTGTATCTGTGAGCTTTAGTTAACCAACCTGTACCTACTTTTGGATTAGGTTGTGTTTGGAAACCCTATAGGTGATATTTTCCTAGTACTTAGTATAGAAAAGCGAATAGATATGTTGCAATATCACATCTAGATAATGGTTGTACGTTCCACATAAGCTGTTCGGTGTGTGGGCGGGATACGACCTGGGTCGGGCTGGAGCACGGCTGGTAGTTGATGCTGTCTTGGTACATAGTCTACATTAGCAGCACTCTACGTCACGTGGGAATTCCCAGTTGTAGCAGGAATAGATTGGTATTATTTTGCTGATAGCATAGGCGTATGTTACTTAACTAGTATGTTCATGAGTAGCTAGGGTAGTTCCTATGTGTTCCATAATGACGTCATCGAACAAAATGAGTTTGTTTTTGTCGCTCGCTAGTTAGTGTCGCATAATAGCTGTAGTTGTTGTTCTTTGGCTGGCAAGGATGTTTTTACTCTAAAATGTCTCTATTTTTTAATGTTACAATGTATAAAACTGACGTTGAATAAACCGTTCGAATAAATATTTCATTTCATTTCGAATTTCGTTACTTTAAGGACGCGGTGATCACAAAAGGAGAAATATATTCAAACCGTTCAAACCGAAATATTTTAATATGGTATAATTTAGTAATCTCATCAACAGCTCATAGCTCGTAGGATATCAAATAGCAAAATTTACAAACCAATTATCCTTGAGATTAGGTACAGTGAAAATTGGAGAAAAGTCGCGAAAGTTATAAGTATCGTAGTAACTAAACTGACATACGACTAATTTACTCTAGTGTGACTACAGATTCATGCCGTAGCTGCACTGTGTGGACCACTTTCTGTATTCGCTGCAAGAATCATGCAGCTGCAAATATGCAAGCAGTTGCATTCTGCCTTCGTGTGAGTGTAACCTGCAACCTGGAAATTCATGTGATCCTGGTACATGTTCTAGAAGAACAGCTTGTTGTGCCCCGTTGAGGCATACAATCAAAGTGGTTGGTTGCTTGCATCTTGCATTCAATTTCACGAATGGTCGTTTGGTAGGAATTAATATTTACTTTACCTATTAAAACGTAGGATAAAGTTAAAAGGGACAAAAGTTATAGCCTTTATGATCTCGTTGCAGGCCTCCACAAATAATGGTAGGAGCGATTGAGCCATACTCCACCACATGGGCCCGGGATTAAAAACGAACTACCTAATTAAATAGAAAATAATTATTGACAATGATTAAAAACGGAGGATAAACGGATTTAAAACTTGCCTGCCGTGCAGGAGGCGATGGTTCGATCCCTGTCCAGGCCGACTCGTACCAAGGAGTTTTTCGGAATTTATGTACGATTTGTAACACCACTGGCTTTTCGGTGAAGGAAAACATCGTGAGGAAACCTGCATGCTTCAATTTCGAGGCATGTATTGTACCCACTGTCCATTACAAGTGGCGACGGGCTCACTCCCAGTCATACTGGACAGAGTTTCGGTACTACTGGTGAAACGTGGATGTTCTGAGGTTTCAGAATATAGTCGTGAGCATATGCATAAATGCTTATGCTTATTAAAAACGGAAAATTAATGACAAAGTAAAAATTAAAAACTATAAATGTACTTATTCGTCGTCTCGCTTATTTCGCGGGACCGCAAGTCATAATTTTATAATTTAGCTAACTGACGATTGAACGATTAAACGATTGGCAGAAGTAAAAAAAGATGTCCAAATACTTTACGCTCGTTTTAAACAGCGCAGCCTCCAGTTTATAATTAGTAACATTAAATAATCTGTGGCATAATGCACAATACTCAAAATGACAACACACGCAAAACGTCCAACGTACAATGTTTGACCATTGTGGTTGTTGTACATTTTGCGATATGGTTTTCCATTTTGCATATTGTGTGATGCCTTCGATGGTTTTTGAAGTGAAAACTTCTTTAGCACCGTTGTGATTTGAAACCCAAGTGATACTAAATAAAGAAGGTTTCACTTCTACCGCGTGTGAAGCTGAAGTGAACTGCACAAATGTTTTTTTATTGTAATGAAATAATATATAAATCAATTTCAGCCTTTCCTCATTAGAAAATCTTTAAAAAAAATACCCAGCTTTTTTTTCAAAGGTTTTTTTGATAACATGATAACAAGACTAACTTAGTTCTGATGGCTTCAACATCAAATAAATACGCAGAATTTACATAATAGATTTTCGAAGACCTGGTCTCTTGACATCTCCTGTACAGACCGATGCTGCAAGTAGCATCATAGCCTATATCTAACCAAGTCCTTCGAGCCTGGTACTTTGTGCGAAACAACAACCTGTCACTACGGGTGACTGACGAGATGCTACGATCGCACACATTCTTATTACACGATAATACCTACTTGCCTTATTGATTGTCCTTGTGGGCTGGTAACCTCCTGTAATTTATTTGATCCTGGTACTTTTGTTCAATCAGCAGCATGTCGTGAAGCGAGACGTGCGCAGTTAAAGAAGACTGCGATTTTCTAATACCTAGACATTATTGTAAAAACTCGATATCTCGCGTTATTTCAGGTACCAAACGTGAAACGTAAATAATAACGAAGTTATTTATCATTATTAAATTTCTTTCTTTCTTCTTTAAAGTCAAAGTCAAAGTCAAAATTTTTATTCAAAATAATATCACATAGATAACTTTCTGACGTCATTTTTGATTCTACCACCGCTTCGGAAGGTGTTCCGTTGTAGAGAAGATGCGGCCAGAAACTCTACACTACTCTACTACTCTACTTCTTCTTTATGTCTTCTTTCTTTTTCTTTGTTCGTACGTTCGTAACCATTACAAATAAGTAATCATATTATAAGTGTACTTACATAAAGCTTTCAGGGATAGATTCTTCGTTGGTACATCTCAGTCTCGAAGGGGCATCTATGGGTTGGACCTGTATCCGACGCAAGCCTTCCAACTCCTTTCAGTCTGTGAAATACCTGCTGAGATACGTAATTTTAACTAACTTTTAAACATGTTTGATGGACATAATTTTTTGCATCCTGTAAATATAGTATCGATTATGCAGAACGATAGATGTGATTTTACCTTAAGGACTGAAGAGAGGATGATATAGTTTCCTACTGCACTGTTTAGATCAAAATCTTTGGGGCGTAGAGCGAGCGTAAGCGAAAAATTCTTGGTCAATGTTTTGAGGTCTTGTCTGTGTGAGAAGTTATGTAGTCAATTTTACGTCCTAAGTCTAATATATGTAATAGTTACTCCTAAGCTATGGTCCCCTCGTACTCTAGTACTACATACTACTACAACTAGAATATCTCTTGAAGTACTTACCCTAGAATATCTATAAAAATAAACCCGTACACTTATGCGGTCCTGTCCCGAGATTATTATTTTATTTAAATACGTCCCCACGCTCGGGCCAAACGAGCTTTTCCTGAACTCTTTCAGTCTATGCTTGCCTGGTACTTTTCCCCCACTTTATCGAAAATTTTCCCCGCGATTATTAAGGGTTTACCTCAAAAACAGAATATCGACAAAAGAATAAACAAGTACCTAAAATACGTACCCCAATAAACCGTTTTCTGAAACGATTTGGTAAGATGAGAAATAATAAAATAACTTGCGAAATTGTAAATAACCTATCCGGCATAATTTATAAAAATTGTTTACTTTGTACAGGGGCGACACTCTTTCCAACTGTCCAAACAATACATTGAAAATACCTACCTTCCATTTTGCAGCCTCACCTGAAAACGACTGAAATCTTCAGGTAAAACTCACCTGTTTCACCTCGTACCTGAGTACTAGGATTGCAACACTCAGCTGAAGGTAGAAATTTACCTGAAACCTCACGCACACATACAAAATTACCTTCATAGATAGAACTTTATTGGAATGAAATTTGCATCTGTAGGCCTGTCACAAAAAGGGTGGTTTGTTTGGGGCGGTTTTCCTCTTTTCGGGCGGAAAGAGACGGAAAACAATATATTTCTCATCTGGCTTTTCTATTGGTCTTTACTATGTGTGCATAGAATTTGTGTCATTCCATTATTCAAAAGGTGTTCGACGCATTGGTGTGCGTGTACCTGAAAATTCGATTTTACGTGGAAAAGGTGCTACGAATTTTCTCCTGCAATTTCCTTTTACCCTAGTATTCAGGTGATAGGTAAGACAGGTGAAAAGTTTACCTGCGCTCTTCAGGCATGAAAAGGTTCACCTGAAAATCCGCCATGTCTTCTCATTCTTACAATCTTACCAATAAACGTATTTACATTATGTTTTAGATTAAATAAAAAGTAATTTATAAATTAAAGAAATTCACGAAACTATATATTGATAAATGTTAACACATTAATAATTAAACATGCATCGCAATAAATACTAAATAAATTAATATTAACTCTCTAATTTACTATTCTAAAAATCTAAATCATTATAATATTTGTCTTTTGATTTAATTAAAAAGATTAGGCTAAGCATATTTTGAAAAGTAGACTTAAAGGTCTGGTTTATTATTTATTCATAATTGAATGGATTATGAATTCAACATTAGCATTAAGTAATCTTTAATCCATACTTATCCATAAAATATACATTTATATATTTTTAATATCCTCTTGAATCTCGTATAGGGTGTGGTACCGGGAAGAACCAAAAATCACAATACTAACCAGAGGTTGTCAAGTAAAAGTGTATCTCATTAATCAGCTGTCAGAAAAGCTTCACGGGTGTCAAACCATGGCTAAAGACAGGTCGAGTACCAGGGGACCAGGCGGCGCCAAGAGTTGCCACACCGTTCGTTAGGGGTTGCTCGGTTCACTAAAGGAAAAATTCCTTATCGCAGCGGAAAACTTTGGTCAGAAAATAAAATGAAAAATTCGCTTCAAAATTGATGTCAATAAGTTATTACTACTAATAAATACAATTTAAAATGCTAAGGTGCTATGCTAATGATTAAAAATAATAGGAAAACTAAAAAATTTACACGAAAAAATAGTAAAAGAAAAAGTCACGGTCGCAAATTGATAACCACATGCAAAATATACGCACAATTTTCAATGTCAATAAGCAAAATGTTCAATACGCAAAATGTTTAACACGTAAAATATTCAACAAGCAAAATGTCCAACACACAAAATGTTCAACATGCAAATTGGTCATACGCAAAATGTTCAATAGGTACGCAAAATGTTCACACAAATCACAATTGATCAAATACGTAAAATATTCAAATGTACAAAACGCAATTTATGGTAAAATGACCCGTGACTGTCAAATATTTCTAATGTAATAATTTAATAGGTATATGCATTTTAGTTTCCTACCTATTTTGAAAATCTTCTGCGGTATTTTCGTTCTTACCTAATTTATTGGCAACATTAATTAAATACTATTTACATTAAACTCCTCGAAAATAAAATTTTGTAACGACCATTTTAAATAATTAAAAAAATTTACTATGTAAAAGCTACATAGATATTTCGTTGTGCCAACTTAACAACCGCGTAGCACGGCAGCGTCTACGTAGTCGTAGACTCGTAGAGCAAAACGTAGAGCCCGTAGTACCGTAGTCGACCTCCTACGTCAACCTGCTACCCTGGAACTTTTTCACGTACTGAAAGGGTTACGACAGCCTGAAACCTGAAAGCGGATGAAGGGGTTAATCTGCCGTAGACTGAAAATTAAAAAAGCATTTTTTTTATTTTTACCTTACAGACTGTTAAGCGAAAAGAAACAATTTCAAAATTGGTCTAATTTCAACAAAAAACGACTTACAGTAGTCGGCTGAAAAAAAAAGAAAACCTAACACCGGACTTACTAGGAGATTATGTTTCAGAGGACACGAAAAACCTTCCACAAATAAATGCAAGCCAAAACAAAACAAATGAAAAGTCATTGATTGTCATTATTTATTTTCTTTTACGGCGAATTTTCACAAAAACATGGAATTTTCTGCATATTTCCAGTTGGTTCTACCAGGATATCAAAACGTAGAAGAGAAGCTCTGGATTCAACCGAAGGAGAGATTGTATGGACTTTTTTCAATGCTAAAACGTCACACTTTCGAGGCAGCCGCACCAGGAGATCAGAAACCGCAGCAAGGACCTTGTCACATTATAAGTGCAGTTACTTGAAGGTTTTAGGGGTGGAAAAGAAGAAAGCCGCACATTTCTAAGACGGGGCTTTGGAAAAATCCATGCCTTAGTTACTAGGAGCTAATAAATGCGCGAAGCTTTTAAAAAGCTCATCAAAACAAAACAAAAAAACCTAATACGGGGAATTTTCGTGTGTGTGAAATGTACACACGAAAAATGGGCGGAGCTTAAAAAGTACACATGCGAGCTATCTTTTTATAGGTGGAGCTTTTTAAGATTTTTTATTCGGAATACTTTAAAAAAGCTTTTCCGATTTGTCTGTTTGAATTTTCTATACTAGGGCAGCATGATTTTTAGCAGTTAGAGAATGATCGGTATGTAGCCAAGAATGGGGTTGAGAATGTTTTGTGAGGAGAAAATGTTCCTTTTAACTACATAAAGGAGATTTTCCCGCATTCGAGCATTTTTCTTACCAGGCGCGCATGGGTGGGCGGAGATTGGGAAAAATTCCTGAGATGCTTGGATTGTGAGCTTGGATCGGAATGTGTTCAGTCCTTGAAATATTTTAATATCGAGGTTTGAAACAATATTGGATGTCTGAAAAATAACGTAGAATAAAAATACAAAAAATTTAAACAAATTGTAATTTCATGTCATTTCTGAGAGCAAATATTTAAAAGAAGAATGTCACAATGCAAACTACGTCATTTGTTTTTCCATTGTTAAAATTAAAGACAAAATGCATCAACATCAACAACATTCTGACAAATTAATAATTCAAGATCCTATTATTCCATCTTTTCTTCGCAAAAAAACCATGTACCGCTTTCGTTTTCCCAGCCGGGTAAAACGGATATGCCGGGTCCGGATAACCCGGGTTTAACACGTTAAGAATGCTTAAATCCGTTACCGTCTACTAGTGAAACAGAAAACTTTGAGGATGGTTAATCCGCATTTTCACCCGGTTATTCCAAGCCACTTTATTCATGTTAATCTAGCACAAGCAATTTTAAACTTTATAACTTATTTTTAGAATCCATTTTCGCTTGAGAGCTGAACTTGCTACGGATCAATATTCGTAGACCCCTCGTAGCGGTGGGCGTAGCTTAGGGAAAATTTATCGTTCTTTCTCTTTCTCTTGATGGTCTCTTTCAGATTTTAGGGGAAGTTTTCAGTGTACCAGGAGCGCAGGTATGTTAAAAAGATTGTTACTAAACAATGTATGCTACGAGCATGTCGCGACGAACATGTACGGTACCCGGCGGTAAATATTGCACATCGGCAATCATCGCATTTCCGAATACAAACGAATGCTAATTTCCACATCCGTCAATTATTAGATTTATCGTTTATTAGAATTTTAATTCAGACCTAAGAGAAAAAGTAAGAAAGATATCCGATATACTATTTCACGCGGGAATCAAAACTGAACACTTACTTACTTTCCTGCCGTCGCTGTGTAATCTACTACTTAGGTATAATAATAGAACAGCGACTTATAATTATGACAGTGAACTCCTTCCTGTTTGAACTTTTTCTCTGTTAAAAGTTTGAAATGTTTCTTTTTACTTTTGTTATAGTAAATTACACACCGAGGACAGGAAAGTAAGAAAGGTCTCTCTCAACATGTGATCTGAGGCTTTTTTATTTACTGTCCGAGGTTAGTATACTATTTTTCTCCTTGACGGAGGTGGAAAGCGACGACTTCGTTTAGCGTAGTGGGACGACAATTGACGCTTTCCGTCCGGAGGTGAGAAAACACCTTTTATGTTCTTCGTTTGATTGATAATTTTCCGAAGCACCACATCACGGTAACTAATTGACATACAAACATGTTTGAACAATGAAGGTTGTAGGAAATTTAACGCTCTACAAAAAAGTATTGGTTCTGCCATGCTTTTGCAGTAGAATGTAAAGGAAAAAGTTATTAGGGAAAAACCAAAGCAGGTCGTAAATTTTGCAGTTTCTCCTCCCCTCCTCTTTTCGCACACACCTATACCTACTGCATTCCAAATAAGGACGAAAAGATTTTCAGATTCCGGTATAGCTTTCTGGCCATTTGCAAATATGATTTATTGTTGAGAAAGATATCGTATCCAAAGTATCTTGGATGTTACTAAAGCTGTTTTAAGAATAAGTGACACTAGTGTTTCAAATCTCTGTTTCTGTAATTCAAAATTGCCTTAAATTTTCAGTGCTATTTGGAATGGAGTATAGTGGTCAAAAACATGAGAAATTGTTAAATTAACCATCCCTGAACAACATCCCAAAGTTTCATTAACCTCCGACCTTTTTCTATTATGATGCTACCTGTCGACCATGCTATGAGAGAAATAATTATTTAAAGATAAAAATAAACTAAAAGGCAAAATGAGCACGTCTTCTACTCGGCGTATGTTAAATAATTATTTATTTGCTCTATATTTTGACATTATTACCTATACTCCGACTTTATTATATTTTGATGACATTACTATATTATACCTACATACTTTGACATAATGACAAAAATATAAAATGTTGACATTGTTATACTTCGTCATTATTACACTTCGGCTTTACTAGACTTCGACATTTGTCATTTTTATACCTTGTCATTATTCATTTTAGATATTAGTCGCCACACATTTACCGACGGCGACCGACGGCGGGCCTAAAACGTAGTGATTCCATTCTCTTTGGGCGGGCCCATACAAAAAGGGAAGCCGTCCGCCATCAACGTCGACGACGTCCGTCGGACGGTTTCCCTCCCATACTAAATTTCATTTTTGTATGGGCCCGCCGTCAGCACAAAATGTATTTTTTCTTTCCGGATGGTTGGTACAAAACGGAGTGCTTCAAATACTGTCGGGTCTGCGAAATGATTTGTCTACAAGGTATGAAACCTGTAATAAGAACTTTCTTTGTACCAGGTTCACAGAAGGCTTCGTGGATATCAGAGAGCGGGAGCGCAAGGTGAAGAGGGGGAGCCGGGAGCAGGGCAGGCAGCTCATGAATAGACATAACAACGAAGCTGGGAGAAGGGTAAGTAGTACCTACCTTTTATTGAAGTCAAACATTTTTGGAGGGCTTTAAAATTTGAATCCGCAGACTTTTCATGTAACGGAAGTTCGAAATTTAAATTTGACAGCTGCGGATGTATAAAAATCGATCAAAAACGGAATTTGACAGCTGCGGATGTTCTGTATAAAAATCAATGAGTCTTTACTTATACGAAAACGGATAGTTAACGTTTTCCGTTTCAATTTCCGCTTCCTTCTTCTTCTTATCGAGTGCTTCTTATCGGCTGCATAGCCGATGTCAGAGTTTATTCAAACCGCCTTACGGCCTCTGACGTGGTTTTTAATGTAACGACTACTACTACCAGTGATAGTAGCCGGGACCAACAGCTTACCGTGCCATCCGAAGCACGGAATCATCTTTCTTTTCAGACAATCAGGTGACTCAGCCTGCAATGTCCTAACCGACTGGGGAAAAACGCACAAAGTGACATTTCACTAGGTGCCCACCGTGGGAATCGAACCCAGGACCTCCGTGTCAAGAGCCCAATGCTCTAACCATTAGACCACGGAAGCAATTTCCGCTTCCTGAAATGTAAACTATTACCACATAGTTGAAATTACCCTATATTTGCAATTACGCAAAGATTGAGTCACAAACAAAACCAACCTCAACATCTAAAATATTAGTAGGTACGTAAGAGAAGGGGAAAACAACTTTTATTGAAAACATTATAACTAGCTATACTTACATAATATTAACATAGGTAAAAAAAACAACGAATAAAGTAAATAAAAACCCTATAAACAATACACCTTGGGGCGCCGTAACCAGGACGCTGGCAGCATTCCCTCTCTGGATCGCTAGGCTTATCAGCTGCCGGAGGAAGCTGCCAGCTCTCCTGTCCCTGTACTATCTACCAGGCGTGCGGACAGCTCTTTCAGACCACACGGACCTAGGGTTTCTACCCCACAAGGCATAGATAATGTCTCCCTCCCTGATGTGAGCATATAAACCATAGAGGTATTATACCAGGAATGGAGGAACATACAGCTGAGAGAGCGAGATGTACCTAGCAGCACCACTGTATAATAGAAAGAGATACGTGACGCGAGGCAATATAACCGTTTTCTAGTCACTAATCAATTTTTACGATTCGGTTTCCGTGAATAATTGGGAATCTAAAGTGAAATCGTAGATAATTTTGTGAAATATACTGACACTACTTCATGAATATATCCACGATTTCACGATAGACTCAGAATTATAGACAGTATTCGAATTTTGCCAGCGAATAGTCTCCTGAAAACATCCAAAAACGGTTTCATTTGACAACTCATGTCACTGCCAGGCACGTATCCAGGGGGGGAGGGGGATTGGTGGGATTTATCCCCCCCCGAAATCCAAAATAACTTTATGATATAAACGAACATTATGGTATGTTTTAGTATACTTTATCAACAATTATTGTTCATTATTGAATGTAAAGGTCAAAGAGATTTAAACTTATTACTATAGAGAGGACATCGCGAACCAAATCGTAATCCAGTAGAGGTAGATTATTTATTACCAATGCTTGTAGGGTTAGCATACCACGCACGACAAAGCGACATAATCAGAAAACCGACATAATCATACGCACTCACTTTGCCAAGTCAGAGACGAATCTCGCTTTTTCTCGTCTTGTCGGGGTTTTCCGCTCTGGTAAACAGTCGATTAAGTTACCGTTTTAGAAGCCACTTAATTTTGTTAACAATTTGCGGTATCCTAAGCACCGATACCAAAGAAAATATACGTTACCCTGATATCCTTGTTATACAGGGTGTTAGGGTTAATTTTGGAGTTTCCATACTAAATGCAATCAGCTAATCGAATGTTTGAATCAAAAGTCCTAATTTTAATTTACGAATTCCCAATTAAAGTATAGGTTTCGTAGGGAAAGTTGTTCAGTCTCATGGATAATGCAACGGTTTACCCTAACAGCCTGTAGGTATACAACGAAATATCATAAAATCATAGATTTATAAGGGCTAGCTGTTCTGCTACACGTGACAAAATAGTTGGCTAATACCACAGGTTAATCGGCTCTAATCCGACACTCAAGATATTGATTGTGAGGCCATGAGAAGGGCGAGGCTCATGGATGACGTCAGCGGAGCCGGAACGACAAATTATCGTACGCTACGGTGATTCAGCAAGTTGACCACTACCTTGCCTCCTCCAACACGCACTGGGCCCGCGTGGTGGAGTATGGCCCACTCCCTCTCACCCTTATTCGTGAGAGGAGGCCTTTGCCCTGCAGTGGGATTCCATAGGCTATAACTTACTTACTTGACAGCGAATTAACAGATTGCACAAAAAGAAAAAGAAAGTCTATAACGACTTTAATTTTCACGTGGAGCTTATGTGATATTGGTAGCTCGTGATTGATACTTTCATCATTTGTACTCCATGCATTTAATCATACATACCCAGCAGATACCATATTATCAATACACCATAATATACAGGGTGTAAGGAAAATTATAATTAACCTTTAACCTTATGAACGCCAGAGTCATCCAGTCGTGACAACCAATAAAATGCCTGAAACGCCAGAGTCATCTATTTATCTACTAAATAGTTTGTTCCGTGGCGTACAGAGCTCAGTAACTTGAAGGTGACGTAGCGTTCAAAAGGTTAAACCACATAATCTACCCATCAAACTGAACAACTTTTACTATGGGAGCAAACCTGTCAGAACGAAAAAAATCTGCTGTTCCTGGAACAACAGATTTTGTTCTGATAGGGTTCCATACATTTGTGTCAAGTAGGCATTACAGTTTAGTATGGAACAGCAGATTTTTTTGCGCTGACAGGTTTGCTTCCATAGTAAAAGTTGTTCAGTTTGTTGGGTAGGTTATGTGGTGTAAAGGTTAATTATACTTTTCCTTACACCTAGTTATAACTTAATTGTATTCATAAATCACTTTCATGGTCTCTTTGATTATCTGGAAGATCTGATAATAATAAGGACCTATTATTTTTCTCGTTTAACCTTTCCCGTATGTCTTATTTGTTTTTGGTATGATCACTTCAACAAACAACTAAAATACGTTATCAACGCTCCTAAAATGCCAGTTCCAAATGTGCACTCATATACGAATATCTTTACCACACCACCCCGCTGATAGTAAACAAATAAATTACTTCGGTCAAAGTCTGATAGAAGATTGTGCATTTAAGTAGTTTTTATTAGTCTCATCGAAGTGTACTAACAAAAGATAATTTGAAGAAGGTTATATTGATCAGATCTGTGCAAGTTCCCCCCTTTATAAGCAGAATCAGTGTGAATAATTGTTCTTGTGAAATACGCTGTCTTCGTGGACCCAAATCGTCGAACTCCTACTAAAAGAAACAAAGTTGTAACTTATTATTAAAGCCTTATAAGCCGACCATCATATAGTAGTAACAAGCTATGAATTACTCTAGAGACAAATTATTAAGGAATAGTTATAGCTTTTGCCATAATCTCTCCATTCTTTATAGAATAACTGCTGTGACCGCCACACAAGTTGATGGTAGTTAGCACGGACTTGAAAGAAATACGGACCGAATATTGCACTAAAAAGATGTGAAGCATGCAAGGTAATACAATCTCGTTTGTTCTACAAGGGACCTACACTCACACAGATGCACTAGCAGTGCAGGTGCTACAACCCGTCACCTTATGTACCGCGTGACAGCACGCACACAAAAGACATGGGTGCTTCACTCATGATTAGACGAGATTACGTCTGGTTCTTCTTTTAAGTCTGTGGTAGTAAAGCACACAAATGATACCCATTCGTACATAAACGATATCCATTTAGTCACTTTGACACTCGGGAGTTATACCGGTATTTCTAACTACCCCGAAACGAATTATGGTCGTTTAATATTTATGAATGTATTTTAGTATAATTACTTCATTCAGTGGATAGGTGCTTACATAATTTTTTTAGGAAATGTGTAAGGGTTGAACTACACATAGCCGCACGCGATCGCACTTTTCCGTCGCTCCATCCTTTTCTGTCACTCAGGAACGTTATTTGCTAGAGCATATAAGATAGACGGAACGCGATCGCGAGGATGGAGCGACGGAAAAGTGCGATCGCGTGCGGCTATGTGTAGTTCAACCCTTTCTCTGATAGATTTCATAAACCATGGATTTCTTGTAAAGTTGTAGAGAATTTCATGAGCTTTCCTTTTGTATCAGAAGATTTTTCCTACGACACTCGCCGTTTTCGAGATATAAGACGAAAAACCCAAAAGTTGGACCTTCTTGGTCTCCCTCATAGATGTTAGGAGCCATTGCATTCTTTCAATCAACGGGTTGTATTGTTGTATTACACAAGCCAAAAAATATACATACAGGGTCCTACTTAATATGCTGACACTTTTTTGAGAGGATGCTCAAACCATCAAACTGAACAACTTTCTCCATGGGGCCAACATCAAAATCGCGAAAAAAAAACAGCTGTCCCATACATTTGGCTCGAGTATATAGGTTTGCAGTTTTGTAGGGGCAGTTTGTAGTTTTTTTCGCGATGTCGATGTTGGTGCCTTAGAGAAAGTTGTTAAAAAAGTGTCAGCATATTAAGAAGGACCCTATACAGGGTGTTTCAAAAGTAAGAATAAATTTTTAAAACTCTTTAGACCTTCAAACTGAACAACTTTCTTTATGGGACCAACATCGAAATCGCAAAAAAAGTTTGATGTTTGAAGTTTGTTGTTCAGTTTGATGGTCTACACCACCCCCTTAAAGGTTTATTTGTATTTTTGTAACACCTTGTCATAAATATTTACAAAACTACTATGGAGGTTTTACGGTTATACCACTGCATCTGATCACACATCTGATCGTATCGGCCTCCCGTTCCATCAGACATAGGAGCGTAAGTATGCACTCAGAAAGAAAGAAAGAAAATATTTGTATTTGCATACAAAACCAAACAGATTGATAATTATAATTACCTGTACGGTAAAACTAAACTAAATACGGAATTTAAAAATTACATAATTAAGACCAATGTGTGCCGCAGCAGCAAACAGGGTTACGACTCAGCATCATGCTGGGCTCAACGAGCTCAGCGCTGATTTTCTGTCGCACCCAAATACCGGAAGATCCATTTCTAAAACTCGCACCCCCATAATTATGATCGAATGGTGCATATGGAGACATTGTAATAACCACGCACTTCAAAATATGTTGTGGACCTGGAGTGCGATTTTTGAATCTCATTCGATGAATTCAGCAGTTGAAAATGTCAAAATTTCTATGGAGATATGCATCTTTCTACTGCTAATTTGACTTCCAAAAAGCATAATTCAGGAGTGCGATTTTTTAAAGTCAAATAAGCAGTAGAAATATGCATGAAAAAGCTTTTGTATGAGATTTAAAAACCGTTCAAGCTCACCCCAGGAGTGCGATTTTTGAATGTCATCGGTGAGTTTGAACGGTTTTTAAATCTCATACAAAAGCGTTGTCAAGCATCTTTCTACTGCTCATTTGACTTTAAAAAAATCGCACTCCTGAATTATGATTTTTGGAAGTCAAATCAGCAGTAGAAAGATGCATATCTCCATAGAAATTTTGACATTTTCAACTGCTGAATTCATCGAATGAGATTCAAAAATCGCACTCCTGACTGCCTTTCTGTAAAGATTGGCAGTCGCCGCAGTCGAAATTTACTAGGAATCTTAATCATAATTTACCAACTCGTTTACGGTCGTGAGTTATTGTTCTGTTTATGTACATACGGCGACACATCATGTTACGCACCCTATATCTACCCATAACTACACTACGTACAAAACACAAAATAGTACGGTAGAGAGCTGCATAGACGCGGCTGCCGGCGCGGGCGCAGCGTGCCGTGAGACGAAACAACAACAACATACTGCACCAACTTGCACGATTCGCAGCGTTCAACTTCTAATAGTTCAAAGTCCAAACAGGGTAACCTGACCTGTCGCCGTGTGTACTAAGTTTAGTGATAATTTAAAGGTAATTGTGTAATTGCAGGCAGTAATAAAGAAGTCGCGAGTGACGTGCAAGTGTCATGGCGTATCAGGCTCTTGTAGCCTCATCACCTGCTGGCAACAGCTGGCGTCCTTCAGGGAAATCGGTGAGAAATACTTTTTATTTTCAACCTGTGGGTAGATAAGTATTATGTTACATTATGTATGTAAGGTAAGGTAGAGATCGCTCACTTCTTTGCTGTCCTGGTAGTTTCTTAGCTAATAAAGGAGAATGTAGCCTAATTTCTAGATTTATTTGGTGACATATCTTCAGTAAGCTGGCATCCTAGTATAGGTTGCGAAAAAGCTGACGACGAACTCTTTACAACAAATGTGGCAAAGAAGGAATGGAATGAAAAAAAAAACGAGTGTGCTTTAGACAACACGACTGAAGTAAAACTTCCTTTCGCCTCGCCCGATCACACTTTTTGTAACGCTCTCACCAGCTTACTCCCAAGTCAAGGCGTGCGTAATAGTAAGTACATTATGATACAAGTTCGGTGAGTTGATAATTACAGCCGAGGCGTTATTGCTAGACCGAGCCGTAGACCCTTTACGAGCAAATGTGTTATAAAGAAGTATTACTTCATTAATTTCATTAGAATAATTTTATATGTCACTTGAACAATATGTTGATATGCACTTTATAACGCTTTATATAATTATATCCGTTTTCTTAATGTGCCGAGTGACTAGAATTTTGTATTACTTAACCAAAAAATTTAGACAGCAATTTTAATCTAATTTTCTCTATTGTGTGGTCCCAATCTTATCCCGAAGTCATTAAAGGGATCATAATGGGAATGGACATCCTGTACTATAGAAAATTGTTCATCATTATGTCATTTAAGGTGTCCCTTGTGATATAATGGGTAATTATTACATGGTTGTGTATTAAATTGACTTCCTTTTGAAGTAACCCAGGAACTTTTTTCCCAGGAAATAAACCATAGACTTAAACTCTAGCGATAGACTTGCCCTTCCATAGAAGCAACATGTTCCACTTGAATGAGGTGTACGCACCTGATTGATGTTCCCGAGATCACTTCGTCACTATGGCAATGACAGACCGCAATGTGTCATTTTGTGTTGTTTTGTGTGACATGTTGTTTGTTTGAACGAGCTTGTCTATCGCTAGAGTAATATGTCTATGAAATAAACATATAAAATCGACCTTAATTTGACCTCTGCTGTACTAGGCTGTCATGAATTGCCTGTACGATTTCTTATATTTTTAGGAAATGGACTGAATAGAGGTCGTTGGGCCCACAGCGAACAAAAACAATACTGTAATAAATCCTACTAGAGTTCCTACCACAAACAAAGTCCTTCGAATCAAGGTATTCTCTTTCTTATTACGTACAAATAGAAGGTCGATCAGAGGACTTGTGGAATGAAATTTACCTTCCACACAAAGTCTAACGTCCCGTAACAGACAATTAACCAGATTGAGTACTAAACGATCTTGCATTGTGGTCTAAACTGTCCTGTCCTAAGTTAATGAGAGGGCATTAGTTCCCTGTCATTTCATGTAGCCCTGGTACCTTCTAATTGATTTCATGTTATTAGCCTGGTGATCGTTTTAATTGCATGTTAGTTAGTTCAGTTGTCATGGTTTGTTGGCTTTTACTATTTGGGTAAATCAAAATGACGAAATGTAAATACGAGTATGTGTAGAGTATGGTGTTGTTCTGACCATCTCGAATGGTGTTCTTTTCGTGAATTCATGCATTTTGAAATGTTTAGTTAACTTAAAATGTTTACTAAGATACAGTGTGTCGTAAAAAAATTCGTCAAAAGAAGGAACCTACGAACGAATAAGAAATATGATAGAACATTAATAGAGAAAGATAGTTAATTAAACGAATGTATAAATAATTAAACTCTTATTAAAGACCACCCAAAACCGAAAAAGCTATTATCACCGAAATAAATTAAGTACCCTAACCTCATAAAAATTAAAAACTGAAATAAAAAGTGATATTTGAAAAATTCCGATGCTAAAGACTTCATACCGTTAGTAACTCGTAAACTTAGCTTTAGACCTTATACGCTGTTTATAGGGTCGTAAATAAGTTTATTTATTTCTGAAAGCGACTTAATAAGTCGGGTTTTATGTTGAAACCGAGAAACAACGACCTAAATAACCTACTTACTTGGCATTAAAAAGTTAATTAGAACTTCGGCTTGGAAACTATGAATAGCACCGTTAAAATTATAAATGAATTATTTATTGAATAACTACATCCAAGTATAGATAATGCTAGGTACTTGTTAAGAATTTGTATTAAATACAACCTACAAAAAAGGCGTATCTTTTCGTGCTTAATACCGACTGCTCTCAAACGGTGAAGGAAAACATCATGGAAAAACTGGCATACCAACGCTAGAAAAAATTCTGATGTGTATGTGAAGTCTACCAGCATTAGGCACTTGGGTCTAACACCTGTACCTACATCATCCTTAAACCTGTGTCCTGCAGTGTGACATATCCACACGGACGACATGCCATGTAGGTACCAATGAGTTCTTGTAACTTAAGGACCTATTGGTAATACCATGGTGTCCCATCCCATACAAATGAAATTTTTGTTCAAAAAATGGCAATATATGGCGTTATGGTATCGATTTGTAATTAATGTTTACGTAAAAATGTAAATTGTTACTAAAAATACATGATCTGACTACAAAAAAATGTCATGAGCCTCGGAAAATCAAGCAATTTACTTTGCCCGAAGACTGCCCGCGTTACGGCAGTCGCGTTCCATTGTTTGACGTTGGGCATCTGTACTAATCTGTGGTAATACTGACTGCCCTCAAACGGTGAAAGACAACATCGTGTGGAAATCTGCATTGCTAGAAGAAATTCTGATGCGTAGGTATGTGAAGTCTCGTTGATGACGTGAATGAGAGCCTCGGTGGGGCGTTGCGGAGAGCTATGGAATCTCAATCTTGAGGTCCGGGTTCAAATCCATACGGACCACATCCCATGTACAGATGAGTTTTTACTTACGTATGTAATACCGACTGCTCTCAATCGGTGAAGGACAACATCTTGAGGAAATCTGCATACGCTAGAAGAAATTCTGATGCGTATGTGAAGTCTATCAATCCGCAATGGGCATGCGTGGTGGTCTAATGCCCATACACCCTCCTTGACGATATGCCTGCGCCCTGCAGTGGGACGTAAATAGGCTATGATGATGATGATAAAAGGTGTTACCAAGTTAACGCAAAGTCTGATTGATAAACCATTGTACGATTCATTATCACAGCCTATATGTACTATACAGGGTCCTTCTTAATATGCTGACCCTTTTTTAACTTTCTCTATGGGAACATAGAAATAATAAAAAAATTCTGCTGCCCCATATGACGGCCCGACAGCACAGTGACGGCCCGACAGCACAGTCTGTAGGGTCGCGGGTTCGAATCCCGTAAGGGACAAATATTTGTATGATGAATAATATAAATATTTGTACCCAAGTCATGGATATTTGTATCTATATATGTATTCTATATCGTTGTTTAGTTATCATAATACAAGTCCAGGCTAGATTCTGGAACTTTTAATGTGACTAGATAATTTTGTGTGACAATGTCCAAGATATTTATTTATTTATTTATACATTTGGCTCGAGTAGGTTTGCAGTTTTGTATGGAAGAGCATATTAAGAAGGACCCTATACGTCCCACTGCAGGGCACACGCCTACCCTCAGGGAGAGTGTATGGGCGTTAGTCCACCACGCGTGCCCAATGCGGATTGGTAGACTTCACATACGCATCGGAATTTCTTCTTTAGCGTATGCAGATTTCGTCACGATATCTGATTATTTTTGCTATTTAAAGTAGGTTGACGTATGAATACAAGGCAAGTGTGAATGGAATGGTTGAAAGGGGTCGCCCTAGGCGCACGTACGCTGACCAAATCGGATGCGTACTGAAGAAGGGCAAAATAAAATGTACCCAGAACAGACGAGTTTGTATGGTTGAGGAGGCGAGATATGCGTGTCAGAATCGTAGCATGTGGCGATCTGTTGTCTCTGCCTACCCCAGTAGTGGGACATAGGCGTGAGCATATGTATGTATGTAGGTACCTATATCGAATTCGATCCGAGAGCTATACTATTGATATCTAGGTATGTCGTAAACAAAACTATATCTTGCAGGCCTACAACAAACGAATAAATCTTCTCAAAACATCAATTAAGTTACAAATTACACGTTACATTGACACAATAAGCATTAATTAACAACAATAGTACAGCGCCATCTTGCGGGTGGGCGCGTAAATCAAACGCCTTCGCAATGCCGAAACTAAAAGGTAGGGTTACCACGCGTGCCTTCTAGTTCTTTGTGAAAAATTTTGCTGGCGTTATCTTCACTGAACAATCAATAGACGAGCATTTACCGCGACTTCGTCCGCATAGGTTCCCGTCATCGTAGCGAGATAAAAGTTATACAATACCTACCTACCAGATTTTAAGTCAGTAGTAATCTTTTAAACATCGAAATCAGACGAGTGATTTTTTCGTGATGCGCGAACAAACAAACAGACAAACCTAAAAAAAAGCATTGGTACCAGGAAAACAACAACTTAAAGCGACAGACAAGATAACGAAATGTGAAGAAGTTAACTACCTACCTGTATTTAACTATTATGTTTGATAATTATGTCTCTTACACTGTGTGTTCATACAGGTGACATGACAGTAGCCAACATCATTATATACTTTTTGTTGCTACCCAACCTAAGCTTATCTATCATCTCTTAAATTTATATAATTTTAAGTTTCCTACTTAAATTGTACACCTATCTACTCGAAATAACTAATCAAATAAAAGAAATTTTAAAATGCATACCGTTGTCCCTTGCTATCCTTGTGGGTTCCTAAATATTACCGAATTAAAAATAAGTTTTAAAAACTTTGTTGTGGTAGCCCTAGCCCCACTCGTACCATAGTTTGGTTATTTATTATCAAGATATGCTAATGAGTTGTAAAAGTATAATTAAATGAAATTTATTTGAATTAAATAGCTTTATTAATGCTGGATATTTTATGTGTCATAAATTGGTGTTTAGATTTCATTGCTTTATGAAGTTTTCTCTAAACTTAAAACAACCGGTTCCGATCGTTTTACCATCTTCTTCAAATTTATTAACTTTCAAGTGGCACAGTGCCCAAACTCCAACCAGACGTGACCAGACCATAGTTATAACTTGACGTGGGTATATTACCGTTGGCGCGCTCCATACAAACGTACTATGGTGATATTTTCAATACTAACCAATTAAAGTCAATGAAATTTTGCAGAAACAATCTAGAAACAAATCTCTATGCTTGTATGGAGTCAGATTTTCGTTAAAATGTATTGTTTTCAAGTTACAGTGCCTCAAAGATTTCCATACAAATCTTAAATTAATCCTAGAATTCAAACTGTATATTTTAACGAAAATCGGACTCTATACAAGCATAGATATTTGTTTCTAGATCGTTCCTGCAAAATTTCATTGACTTTAATTGGTTAGTATTGAAAATATCACCATAGTACGTTTGTATGCAGCGCGCATTTTCGCTCTCGGAATAAAATTCTCTTACCACAGACTATTACTAGTAATACTGTGCTTTTACTTAACTTTTACTAGACTGTTAGGTATCCTAATGTGGCGTCTATTACCTAGTATTGACACACATCCTACTCTTTCTTAATCAGGGGTAAATAATTTTATATCAATGCGGATAACTACAGCATATTGTATTCTACACTTCGAAAACGCGAAAAAAAAATTTGCAGTCCCGTACAAAACGGCAGTAGGCACCTACATATTTTATTCGACTCAAATGCATGGGACAGCCGTATTTTTTTCACAATTTCGATGATGGCTCCATAGTGAAAGTTGTTCAGTTTGATGTGTAGAATACGTCATGCTGATGTTATCCGCAGTGATATAAAATGTACCCTGTAGGTACTGCGATATTGATGATTTGGCCAATTTCTAGTTTTTTTAAATAGAAATTAAGTGCTTGACGTTGTACAGCATATTTCGTGACGAGAATAATTCAAGGGATGTTTTTTGGAAAAATCACAATCTTGAGCCACCATACACTTGGAGTTTCGTTTCAGGTCGGGGAGAGGCAACCGACACTCATCATCATCATCATCATCAGCCTATCATCGTCCACTGCTGAACATAGGCCCCCCCAAGGCGCGCCACAAAACTCTGTCCTCGGCCTTCCTCATCCAGTCGCTCCCCGATACTTTTTTTAGGTCGTCTGAAGGTCAATAACACCTACAAAACGCGACTACCCAAGTTATTATATTCTTGTTAAGCCTTATTAATAACATCCTTCAGGTGACTACCTCCGCGACAAGTATGAGGGCGCCACTGAGGTGAAAGTATCACGACGTGGCAAGCTTCGCCTCTCAGACCCACACTACAGCCTGCCCACGGCTCTAGACTTGGTGTATTTGGAAGACTCTCCCAACTACTGCGTGAAGAACGACACTTTGGTAAGTTGAGATAGTAATTAACACTGACTATACCTAATTACTCAGTTGCAGAAACGCTCATTGAAGTTAATCCTCCATTAAATCGATTGCTAACTTTTACTACGTCAACAAGGCAAAAAGTAACAGGAGAGGATTAACTTTAATCAACATTTCTGCAACTGAGTGTCAGCGAAGTAAGTCTGTGGTAATTAATTACAATCTGAAAGCCCTGGTATGCAGAAGAAGAGCGGAGATGCTTAGTGTGAGGGTGTGCAGAACAAGCTGAACATGCATACTATGGTATAGGTAGCTATTCTTATTTATTCTCTTTTTATTGCAGGGATCCCTCGGCACGTCTGGCCGTGAATGCAACAGAACGTCGGCCGGGATGGACGGCTGCTCGCTAATGTGCTGCGGACGAGGCTACAACACCAAGAGGATGGTTGTGAAGGAGCGCTGCGATTGCAAGTTCCACTGGTGCTGTAGAGTGGAGTGCAATACTTGTGTCAAAACTGTAGAGGTGTACACTTGCAAGTAGGATGTACAGTCAAGAGCAAGTGGAGCTTGACATCACCAGAATAAGCTGAGCTCTGATTTGTATAACGCTTCATACAGTACACGGCCGGTCCAAAGTGCAAAGTGTAAAGCTTGATGTGCTCTTGACTGTACCAGGAGATCAGCAGCAGGGACGTGTGCTTCTCTAAAGTGTTGAAGATGTGTCTAGGTATGGTTGTAAAGAAGTGCTACGATTGCAAGTTCCACTGGTGCTGCAAGGTGGAGTGCAGTGCTTGTGTTAAAAATGTAGAGGTCGACACTTGCGTGTAGAATGTACAAGGACATCAGCGGCGAGGAAGGGTGCTCTCTAAGTGTTGCAGATGAGGCTGCAGGAAGATGGTTGTGAAGGAACACTGTAGTTGCAAGTTCCACTGGTGCTGCAGTGTGGAGTGCAACACTTGTGTCAAGACTTTAGAGGTGTACACTTGCAAGTAGAATGTACCAGGAGATCAATGAAAAGGACGGGTGCTCTCTTACGTGTTGCAGATGAGGCTGCAGGAAGATGGTTGTGAAGGAACACTGTAATTGCAAGTTCCACTGGTGCTGCAGAGTAGTGCAACACTTGTGTCAAAACTGTAGAGGTGTACACTTGCAAGTAGAATGTACCAGGACATCATGGCGAGGAAGGGTGCTCACTAACGTGTTGCAGATGAGGCTGCAGGAAGATGGTTGTGAAGGAACGTTGTGATTGCATGTTCCACTGGCGCTGCAGAGTGACACTTGTGTCAGGACTCAGGTGTACACTTGCATGTAGAATGTACCAGGACGTCAGTGGCAAAGACGGGTGCTCTTTAGATGGAGCTAAGCAAGATGGTGGTGGCAAAGATTTTGCATTATGTCATAATAAGGCAGATGAGGCGCTGAAGCGTGCAAGTAGTTACCTTATACTGCACTGAATTGAAAAATGCATCATCATCAGCCTATACCTATAGGTACCACTGCAGAGTACAGGCCTACCCTCAGAGAGGGTGTACGTTAGTCCACTACGCGTGCTCAATGCAGATTGGTACACTTCACATACGCATCAGAATTTCTTCTTCAGCGTATGCAGGTTTCCTCACTAAATTGAAAACTTAGGTACATAATTAAGTATATTATATGTATATCATGATTATGTTTGATAGACATCAAATCTAACCGAAGAATTTTATTGGAGAAGTACCTAGTAAAAACCTTCCTACCTAATAGGTAGGATTCTATTAGATATTATAATAAATAAATATTAATCTTTTACTTAGTAGTTTAGACTTTAGGTACTAAAGTATTAGATGATATAGGTAAATACTCACTAGTTTTGTAAATAATAAGTGTTGTAGACTAGACTTAAGAGAATTTTATTCCGAGAGCGAAAATGCGCGCTGCATACAAACGTACTATGGTGATATTTCCAATACTAACCAATTAAAGACAATGAAATTTTGCAGGAACGATCTAGAAACAAATCTCTATGCTTGTATGGAGTCCGATTTTCGTTAAAATGTACAGTTTTAATTCTAGGATTAATTTAAGATTTGTATGGAAATCTTTGAGGCACTGTTACTTTAAAACTATACATTTTAACGAAAAACTGATTCCATACAAGCATAGAAATTTGTTCCTAGATTGTTTATGCAAAATTTCATTGACTTGAATTGGTTAGTATTGAAAATATCACCATAGTACGTTTGTATGGAGCGCGCCAACGGTAATATACCCTTAAAGCAGCTTAGGGCAGCTGAACTAGGTAAACAAGTACTAACTAAGTACCTAGATTCTCTTTCTTATTATTTTTACCGTGGTAACCTACTAAGTACTTAGATGCTATTGGTAAGTAACATACTCGTAATTTAAGTATGTTTATTGTGAGTAGGTTTGCATTTTATTATTTGTAAATATTGATGTAATTTTGAGGCTATTTATTGTTAATTGCTTACGCATAGGTAGGTGACTTAAGTATCTAACTAGGTAAGTAGTTAGATACTGTAGTGTTTTAAATGTGGTGTAGAAAACGTTGATCCAATTAGACCCTATTTAATCCGCATTGGAATATTTATAGTTAGCTACCCAACTAGCAAAATACTCTTACAAACAAAAGCTTATAAGATCTATAGTCTTATATAAGGGTTATATGTGTTCTGATTAAGAGTGAAACCCTTATAATGGCATGTTATAAGTCTATTTAGGCTATAAGAGATTTCATACTTGTAACACATTCTTACAGACGTATATAAGAAAACGTAATAAGACATTTATAAGAGTAGTGGTATTATAAGCGCATTTTATAAGCATTATTGCCCTTGATTCTTTATTAACACTTATACAAGCATTTTGCAAGAGCACTCGATCTTAGAAGTTACTTTACTAAGTATTTATTAAGAATGAATGACTTACTAGGGCATTTCATAAACCTGTTGTAAAACCAGTACTTATAAGTGTGATTCATCTTACCTAAGACATATTAAAGACTAGTAGCACGTTCAAAGAGTCTTAAAAGTGACTGATCTCTATTGACGGTTATTCTAATTATTTCTGCTTGTGTGATTGATGATGATGATGTGATTTCATACTTGTAACACATTTTAACAGACGTATATAAGAAAACGTAATAAGACATTTATAAGAGTAGTGGTATTATAAGCGCATTTTATAAGCCTTATTGCCCTTGATTCTTTATTAACACTTATACAAGCATTTTGCAAGAGCACTCGATCTAAGAAGATACTTTACTAAGTATTTATTAAGAGTGAATGACTTATTAGGGCATTTCATAAACCTGTTGTAAGACCAGTACTTATAAGTGTGATTCATCTTACCTAAGACATATTAAAGACTAGTAGCACGTTCAAAGAGTCTTAAAAGTGCTTTTTCTGCTTGTGTCAGTTGTTTGGCCAAGATGGCGGAAAGTAGATGTCCTATTTAGTTTGCTTAAATAACTGTTTTTTATTAAGGATGGATTTACTCAAATGGAAGCGGTTTAAGAGAAGTGGAGCGTTCCGAAGAAATATACGTATCTGCAATATGGCCGTGTAGCCAAATGATTTGGTTTATTTTGACTTCACAAGTGCGATAAAAGCCTTAAATAAGAGTACTGCTCTTATTTAGTTCTGATAAATCACTTATAAATCATAATTGGTGGTAATGGCCACATTTTGATGTATTTCACAAATAAATAAAATAATTTTTAATATTTAAGACACGTTTTTGAAAAGGCCCTTCGATAATATTATTATTTAAATTTAAAAATAATCGAGAAAATCTACTTCGCAACCGCAGTCGCATATATACTCTAATAAACAATTATGCAAATATAGACACACTACGTTTCATAGGAAAGTGAAATAAATTATAAAATATTACTTACGTTTTTGATGCGTCTTAATAATTATAATCCAAAAAACATTTCAGAACACACGCGACTAGACCTCTTCGGCGAATTGTGATTACACTCTTACTAGGGGATCACAAAGAGGACTACAAGCGATATTACACTTAGAGCAGCACTAGTAAGAGGACCGTAAGGGCAATTGCCCTTAAAGCATGTCATTGTAAGTCACTTGTAAGTTTGTTTGTAATTATAAAAGCATCCTTAAGAGTTTTGTAAGATTGAAAATACACTTCACAAGACCATTATAAGGCAACACAAAGGGTGAATAGACTTATAAAGTGCGCCCAATTCCACACTTATAGCAGGCTGTAAGTGTTATATAAGACTAAAAAAAATATGCTCTTGGGATATTTATAGGAGTAAATTTTGCCAGTTGGGTACCTATAGGTACCTAGGTACCTGCCTAATCGATTTTAGACAATGATAGATTAGGTAGGTATACTACCTATTATAAGTAGCACTAAGTAGGTATAACATTGTTTGTATTTCAATGTTGTAAGTACCTACCTTAAAACTACATTGCTGACTTGTATCGATATAATCCTTGTATTGTAGGTAGTTACGAGTACCTAACTCTTGTCATAATAGTTAGGCACCTACATCTCATGCCAAATGCCAATGATTGTAAATATTCTGGTATTTACCTATTTCAAATTAAATAAATTATATACTTAAAATGTAAAGTTCTGTTTTTAATTATCTACCTACCTCCCACACAGCACCGAATATCTACCTACAGACATCTGTTAGATATTTTCTAGACACTTATATAGATATTTTATAGACACATTTATTTATGTTAGATGTTTTGTAGATATTTGTGCTGTGTGGGCTAATACCTCGCTAATACGCTACGATGCAAGGCTGTACATACCTACACATGGGGAGAAAATTGATGTCCAACGAAATTATAAAGCCAAAAAACAAAGCAGAGGGATCCAAAGGCGCATTACCAACTATCTTAGCTTAGGTAGTTAGTTACCAACCGCAATTTTTTTTATAAAAAGCAGAGCTTGCTTCTCTCGTTCCAGGTTTTTGATTTAGATAAGTAAGTCTGTTGTTTCAAGACAGGAGTGCTGAAAATTTGGAGCTCGCTTCGCTCGCTGTTTCTGTTACACTGCTGTAAAAATTTCCCGGTAGTTTTTTAAGTCCCAGACCGACGGCGACGCTGCTATGCCATAACTACACTACGTACAAAACACAAAATAGTGCGGTAGACAGCCTGCGTGGCTGGCGAGGGGGGGGGGGGAGGGGGGCGCAGCATGCCGTGAGACGAAACAACAACAACATACTGCACCCTCTCGCACGATTCGCAGCGTTCTAATAGTTCAAAGTCCAAACAGGGTAACCTGACGTGTCGCCGTGTGTGCCTTGCTCAAACTCATGGTTTTTAGGTTGTCCGGACGAAGTCGAGTGTGAGGTCTAGACCTCTAGTTTAAAATAATATCAATAATACTTAACTAAAAATTACGATACGAAAGAATTCGTTTTTTTTCTTTGAAAGAGCCAAGAAAACCCACACAATTTGACTCATTTTGCGTGTTATCTAAAACGCACCTATCTGTCACTGTCAGGTGTCAGCTCTCATGTCAGTGTCAGATTATTTTTGTAGTACTTTGTGTAGTACCTAGGTATTTCTGAGGGAAATTCATGTTTTTCTTTTATATTTTATAGTAAAGTGTACAATTTTGCTAATAAACTACAGCGAAATATGAATTTAGCTTTAAGGCAAGTCCTAACGCGACAGACTTTTAGTCTTTGTAACAGAGTTTCGTACAAATGTTTACCAAAACACATACCCATAACCTCGACATGTCCTGTTATACAATTTCGGAATTATTCCGAGGATCGAGTGGAATCGAGGAAGTTGCCGCAGCTGATGGAGTTCCCGCCGATCATGTGGCCCTCTTTCATCAAGTTCGTAAAGAATTGGATGTTCGCAAATTTTATAATCAGACCTTATTTTGAGCAGGAATTCAGTTTGAATGAATTCATAGAGGCTTCCAAACATGCTGTTCAGGTCAGTTTTACACTTGATTTATTTCTAAAGACTAATACTAAACCTATTTTTTGGCGTTCTAGAGCTGGGGAGCAATTTTAGAATCTCATTCGGTGAGCTCAGCAGTTGAAAATGTCAAAATTACTATGGAGATATGCGTCTTTTTACTGCTGATTTGACTCTCAAAAATCATACTTCATGAGTGCGATTTTTTAAAGTCAAATAAGCAGTAGAAAAATGCATGAGAACGCTTTTGTATGAGATTTAAAAACCGTTCAAGCTCACCGATGACATTCAAAAATCGCATCCCTGATCTAGACAAAATTCATTCTTTTTAGGTTATTGGTTATTGTATTGAGTCTTATGTTTATGTTACACTAGACTGACTAGACGACCGCGGCGATCTTCGTACCGCCTTAGAATCTTACCGACACACACTTGGCCATTTTTTATAGCCTATGTTAATCACTGATAATGTAGCATTCTAATGGTGAAAGAATTATTCAGATCGGTCCAGTAGTTTCGGAGCCATTTCTTTACAAACAAACAAACAAAAAATCAAATCTTTCCAACGCCTTGCTTACCAAGTAAGGCCCTTTGTTGAGGCGTGTCCTTTTTACCATCGCGGCACACACCGCTACCACCTACTATTTCTTTTACTGTACTGTTTGTTTCGTGTGTGCCTTTAATGGTGAATAACATTTTTTCTTTCTTTCTTTATAATATTAGTATAGAAAACTAGCGACTACAACAAAAGATAAGATGACACTCTGACAGAGAATAGAAAGCATAGTCAATACTTGGGATATTGTACTGCGTTACTCCAGTTACTCCAGTATTCTCCAGTTACTCCAGCGAATGATCGATGTCTTAACCAAATGAAATAAGGCCCATGATGATGATGATAATGATGATCCCAGTACATAGTATGAGCTCAATTCCAAGTCAGGTTGTTTCAGATGCATTAAAAAGGAATGACTTCAAGTCGCTCGAGGGTCTCGTGGAGAAGGATGCCATTGCAGCATTGAAGACGGCCATCTCAAAGCTCTCAATGTCGCAGCGGCAGATGCTTTCTGTTGAAAAAGATGACATATTCTATGCCTTCCCTTATCAGGTAAGCTAACAACTTTTTCGACTTTTCTTCTTTTGTGTATGCATTATGCAAAGTTATACTTGGCAAAGATTCTGAATTTCTGACCATCTTGGTTAAGTTAAGATGGTGGAGTTAACACTTACCAGTGTGACAGGTAGTTAGCCTGTCACCACTTTTAATAGACAGTTGACTCAATACAATCATTGAAATCAAAGCATGTAGGTTTCCTCACTATGTTTTTTTGTACCGAAAAGCCAGTGGTGTTATATAAATTGTACATCATCACCTCATATTCAGGGTCCAACTTAATATGCAGACACTTTTTTAAGGGGATGATCAGACCATCAAACTGAACAACTTTCTCTATAGAACCAACATCAAAATCGTGAAAAAAAAATCAGCCCCTCCATACAAAACTGCAAATCTACTCGAGCCATATGTATGGGACAGCCGTGTTTTTTTTCGCGATTTAGATGTTGGTCCCATAGAGAAAGTTGTTCAGCTTGATGGTCTGATCAATCCCTTAAAAGTGTCTGCATATTAAGTTGGACCCTGTATATTATTGAAATCGAAGCATGTAGGTTTCCTCACAATGTTTTTTTGTACCGAAAAGCCAGTGGTGTTATATAAATTGTACATCATCACCTCATATACGTCCCACTGCAGGGCACAGGCCTTAGACGCTTGTCTAAGGCACAGGCCTACGCTCAGGGCGGGTGAATGGGTGTTAGTTCATCAGAATTTCTTCAGTGTGCAGGTTTCCACTCAATGTTATCATCCACCATTTTGAGAGCAGCCAGTATTATGTACACACGACGACACATCAGGCTACGCACCCTATATACCCATAACTACACAACGTACAAAACACAAAATAGTGAGGTAGAGAGCCTGCATAGACGCGGCTGCCGGCGCGGGCGCAACGTGCCGTGAGTGAAGCAACAACAACATACCGCACCCTCTCCCACGATTCGCAGCGTTCAACTTCTAATAGTTCAAAGTCCAAACAGGGTAGCCTGAGCAGTTGTCGTGTGTACATAATAAGAAATACTAATTTGTACTATCACGAACTTTTCCGCCGAACCACCACTAAGCTCATTGTTGCTTGCATACTGAAAAATAAAAACGCTGTCTAGCCTCGCCCTTTTGATGAATAGACCAATGAATGAATAGTTTCCAAACAATATATTATGCGAAAAAAAAATTAAGTGATCAGGTGGAAAAGTCCGCGATAGTACATGGCATATCGTCCGTGCGAATTCGAACCCAGACCCTCATGATTTAGTTTCCATACCTCTCCACAACACGCCACCAATGCTCTAGTACTGTACAAATCTTTAAAACTCCTTGATGCGAGTTGGTGTGGGGATCGAACCATCGCCCCTGCACGGAATTTTAACTAAAGAGGTTTTTGCTAAATCTTGGCCATAAGCCCAAATAATTATTTCTTAAAACTAAGATTGTTGGTACTACCATCTAAATGGGAACATGAGTAGGTACTTGAAAATGCTACTGGACCCACTGTGGTACTAAGCAGTGGGACCCTTACAGACTGTAAGGGAAGTATGAGGCTTTTGGCCATTGGATTGGATCACATCATCTTCGTAATATAAAATTGACCGTGTTATTATTGTAATTTCCAGGTGGGGGTAATGTTTGATGATGCAGATAAGCGGTGGGTCGAGATCACAATGTGCTACCACGTCATGAAAGGGCTGAAGACAATGCAGGAGACTGGAGATCTGCCGCCTATTTCATTAGGGTAACGGTTTTATACTTTAAATAGGCTGACAGCTTGTGTGATAGTTCTCTAAACCTGTAATTTAAATATGTAAAATGATTACATATACAGGGTGAAATTGATATCATTAGCATCCTTTTAAACTAAGAGTCTACCCATCAAACTGAACAACTTTTACTATGGGAGCAAACCAAACGGAGCAAAAAAAAAAATCTGCTGTCCCATACTAAACTGCACCAGCCGCCGCTGCCTACACGACTCAAATGTATGGGACAGCTGATTTTTTTTGCTGCGATTGATTTGCTTCATTAGTAAAAATTGTTCAGTTTGATGGGTAGGACTCTTAGTTGAAAAGGATGCTAATGATACCAATTTCACCCTGTATATTACGGCCCGACAGCACAGTCTGTAGTGAACCTGCCTGCTGTGCCGGGGGTCGCGGGTTCGAATCCCGTAAGGGATAAATATTTGTATGACGAATATGAATATTTGTACCCGAGTCATGGATGTTTGTATCTATATATGTATTCTATATCGTTGTCTAGTTATCATAATACAAGTCCAGGCTAGATTCTGGAACTTTAAATGTGACTAGATAATTTGTGTGACACTGTCCAAGATATTAAAAAAAAAAAAAAAAAAAAAAAAAAAAATATACAATTTATTATGTTCTTGTATGAATTATAATAATAGTACGGTAGTTAATTATCAGTTAATTATAGTATTCTGTGATAATTGTAAACAGATATACACACGGTGGCAGATCAAGCTACCCAAAACCAAAATAAGCTGGCCGCGCGTAGGTAGAGTAATGTATATCGTCGCGCGGCCAGCTTATTTGTTTTGCGTAGCTTGACGTGTCGGCGTGTGTACTTACTTTTACAATCTGAATAATATTTGGCTATCTATAGAAGTAGACTCAACTTTATCAAAAACAACTTCTTGATGATTAACAATTGAACATTCCCTTACAGAGTACAACCAGAATACCAAGACAAGATATTCATCTTAAACTACAGATTCATAAGAGAATTCACAAAGGGAGTACAAGACAGTTGGTGGGTGAACATAGTCAATCACTTCCAACCCCACCCCCTCATTAACAAGAAACTTTGACTTAATCCTAGCTATCCTATTGAGCCTGAAACATAGTCCTAACGACATAAACAATGTTAAATATTAAAATAAAATGCAGTTAACATGTTCTTAAAATAGTTTTTTTTATTTGTTGCTCTTAAATATCACAAGTTGTTGATCAAGTTAACTCTGCCATAATATTCTCTCTGATTCTTAAAATATACCAATAAATTTAGTTTGATGTCACTTAATAAAATACATCATCTGTTTTGTTCCAAAATGCGAAAGTGCCAGCCAAAAAAAAAAAAAAAATTAGAACTTGTCCATCTTGGCTTGTCCATGTTGGGTTCGAAAAATCAATACATTTTTGATGAATTTAGCTAAGGCTATTCTGTTGTATAAGGCAATAAATATAGTTTTATTTTAAGATTGAAAAATCTGCCTTTTCATAAACTTTGATGTAGTAAAACATAACAGCTTTTAAGCAATAATAATAAATGCTAGATTGACAAATTCTAACAAAATATAGCATTAGTCTTTGTTGGCCGGTACTTCCGCATTTGGACCAAAAATGTATGAAGCGTGGATGATGCCTTTTAAAACAGTCTTTCAAATAACCTGGCCGCAGAAGGCCGTTTCGATGTTATACAGCGAAAAGGAATTATCTCGAAATTGTACAAAATATAACATAGAGGTGCGTTCAGAACCTACGCTCAGAGTGCGCCCAGAGTGCACCCCGAGTGCAACTTTTCGCACTAAGGCCGTTCCGAGGCTCGGTGAAAAGCGTTCTACCCATAAGAGCGAACGAGAAAAACAACCGCACCCAAAGGTTCTGAACGCAGCCCAGCAGTACACAAAGCTATCTTATTTTTTGCGCTCTTTCGTCCGCGAAAACCCTACGCTATACCTAATCACTTCCACTTTTTTTTCCTCGTGTACAAAAGAGTTAACATTTATTTGTGATAACGTAGATTTATAAAATTATAAAAGATTTAATAACATTTTTCTTTCTCTCCTCATGACGCTGGCCTAAATAAGGCATACATTTTTGTGTATGAGCCTGAAGCATACCTACATTTCATAGCACCATTTTGTGTCCTATATCAGTAATTCAAAAGTTTAATTAGCAAACCTTAATCTGAACACCTCTTATGAATTCTTGGACCAAAATGTTCAGGTTTTCAACTTTAAGTTATAGTACACTACAGTATTCTTTGTACTTCTCTTCGATTTCTTTTATTGTCTTCAATAATGTTGCTGTATCACCAGTGACAAGGTCATATAATGAACGTTTAGCTATTCCACATTGTACTTTGATAGGTCTTTGCTTCCTCATTGAATTTTCGACATCTGAAAAAAAGAATTTGTACTTAGCAAAATAATGTATAGGTCCCATCGATAGGAAAGAACTATTAACACTGAAGGCACATAGTCTTTTATATACTATAGCTTTTGCCTGCGACTTAGTCTGCTTTAACTTTAATAGTCATCATCATCAGCCTATAACAGCCATGGTGGTCCAGTGGCGAGTAAACTTGCCTGCCGTGCAGGAGGCGATTGTGTGGCGATCCCCGTCCAGGCAGACTCGTACCAATGAGTTTTTCGGAATTCATGTACGATTTGTAACACCACTGGCTTTTCGGTGAAGGAAAACATCGTGAGGAAACCTGCATGCTTCAATTTCGAGGCATGTATTGTACCCACTGTCCATTATAAGTGGCGACGGGCTCGCCCCCCGTCACACTGGACAGAGTTTCGGTACTACTGGTGAAACGTGAATGTTCTGAGGTTTCAGAATATCTCTGACTACTCCCTTGGGGAACATAATTGTGAGCATATGCTTATGCTATATTCGTCCTACTGCAGGACACAGGCCTACCCTCAGGGAGGTTATATGGGCATTAGTCGACCATGCGTGCCCAATGGCCCAATGCGGATAGTTGGACTACACATACGCATCAGAATTTCTTCTTCAGCATATGCAGGGTTCCTCACAATGTTTCTTCACTATTCAGAGCAGTCGGAATTATTTACATAAGTTGGAAACACTCATTGTTACATGGCATGTCATCCGTGCGGATTCAAACCAGGACCCACATATTTGAGTATCCATACTTCTCCGCAACGCGCCACCGACGCTCTTCATAAACATCTTAATAAAATTAAATTACAATGAACTATCAGGAGAGCGATTTTTGAATCTGATTTGCTGAGCTCAGCAGTTGAAAATGTCAAAATTACTATGGAGATACGCATATTTCTACTGCTGATTTGACTTTCAAAAATCGCTCTCCTGTAGTATGATTTTTTAAAGTCTACTCAGCAGTAGAAAGATGCATATATCCATAGTAATTTTGACATTTACAACTGCTGAGCTCACCGAATGAGATACAAAAATCGTACTCCTGGGCCATTGGCTCATACATTCACTGTATCCACAAGGTGGACTGACGTGCTGGTGCAGGTGGGGACCCGTTGGATGAGGGCAGCGAAGGACCGATCAATGTGGAGATCCTTGGGGGAGGCCTTTGTCCAGCTGTGGACGTCCATCGGAGATGATAAGTATTGATGATGATGACTACCTTATTGGAACTAACTCTTGAGAAAGTTTAACTCTTGACTCTAACTCTTTATGCTCTTGGAAAGTTTTGAGCTAAGAAAATTAAATTACACTATAGAGCAAACATGCCATACCTGCATGAACTTTATCCAGCAGAGAACTAACATCCACATCATCTTTCAGTCTGCTACACAGAGCATTTTTGTACTGGCTCGCTACAGGTACAATTTTATCGGTGTCTCCTGTCTTCAGTTCGTACGTTACATCATTGTCGATAGTGTGCGAGCATTCTATTTGTAGCACTTCATACGCTGCGGCTGACGACTGTGTAGAGTAGCTTATTAGAAGATTACTGTGGATCGTATAGTCTTCTATGAATGGTATTGATGAGAAGATATCAGGGTTTGCGTTTCTGAAAATAATACATTCATTTATGCTAACTTTGTATTTATTTATTTACTGACGAAACCAACAGCATAGCCACCTGACTTTCCTCGCCCTACTCTTACTGAGTATGCATGGTGGAGGAAGTCTTTACCGTGCAGACAGACGACCCGAAAACTTCCTTGTGCGGCTGTAACTCTCGTGTCTTCTACTTGCAAGTGTTAACTCTATTAACTAGGCAACAACATTCAAAGCGCGGTTTGATCTTGGTCGGAATTTGAATATTGTTGCCTAGCAAATAGATTTAACACTTTCCGCAGACACAGTGCGTGAGAACTTTTCAAGGCTATACATGTCAAGCACAGCACAATTTGACACCTTCTTAATATGCTGACACTTTTTTAAGGGGATGATCAGACCATCAAACTGTACAACTTTCTCTATAGCACCAACATCAAAATCGCGTAAAAAAAATTGTTGTTCCATACAAAAATGCAAACCTAGTCAAGCCAAACCCAATTAACCCATAGAGGTAGTTGTTCAGTTTGATTGTCTGATCATCCCCTTACAAAAGTGTCAGCATATTATGAAGGACCCTGTATACACATATTCTAGGTGAGGTTGTCTAAGGGTGGGTCGCATTCAACCCATGTGGGGTTTGAGGTGAAACAACACAAATTTACTTACCTATCTAAAACAATCCTGCACATATCCATAATAAGCACACATAGCTCCGGTTTACACTTGGCTACTTCTCTCAGTATGAAATTCTCAGTGATGCAGTGATCCAACGTTATGTTTTCAGTTGGACAGTCTATGCTTAGCATGCACTTTGTGTTGCACAGTTCACAGCCATGGCCTGCATAGAAGATGAAACCTGGAAAAGAAAAGCAGAAGTTTAATGAATCTTATTGTTTTTGATGATATCAAAGAAATTAGAAATGCAGCTGGAGAGTAAAAATGAAGAATTGATTAAAAAAAAATAGGTAGATACATACAGCTACAGATCAAGCTTTACATATCCAGTATAAGCAGCACTCATAGCATGCTACACGTGATACGGCTGTATCACGTCTTTAATCTCGTTCCTTCGTGTCCAAATGGAAAGAGACCGAAGGTGTGATAGCTCCTTATCAGACAACATTATACCTATGTGATTCAACCTTCAAATGGTGAGCTTTTACTGGTTATGTATAGCTTATTACTGTGTAAAAAACTGGCTAAGAGCATATTGGACCAGTCACAGGATAAGAAAGAGTATTAGGTTCATGCTTCTGGGATGGATGGAAAATCGATTTTTGCAATTAAAATGAGGATACTATTCATCAGCAAATTATCATATTTAGTAGATCAAAGACACCAGGGCTTTGCAGCCCACTCGATAAGAAGAAGTAGATCTAATTCTAGAATTTATTGTAAGAGTTTTCAAAAATTATAATGTGACAATAAAATGGTTCAAGAGACTCTTCAATTTGATTCTCTTCATTTCTTTCATTCTTCTTTTTCTCTTTCATTCTTTCATAAATTGAGGAACCTTTTAGAACCCAGAAAGAATTAGATGGATCTTCAATAGAAACAATTACTCCATAATCCATATGATTCATAGTTCAGTCATAGTTCTATACTTACAATAAGAATTCTCCATGAACACCGCAAACAATTCCACTAAAATGCCTTTCAAAACCTCAGCCGTAGTGTCCATTATAATCACCACAACAAACCCCAACTTCTTCAAGTCCGCCCCCAAGCATTCACAGTCCAAACTTGGTGTAACTAACTTAGATAGATGTACATACTTCTCATTGGCTATGAGTATGGCTACTTTTGACTTAGGTCTGTAGTAGGTGCGGACAATTTTGTTTGTTTGAGCGGTGGAGAGGAAGCGGTGGTATTGGGGGACACTGAAACCGCCTCGATCGAGAGCTTTCATTAACAGTTCTCCAGCTTTCTTTGGATCGTTGAACGATATTCTGTGGAATATATTAATTATGATTATGAGCTGTTAGTAACGTGTGTAAAGTGGCGACGGGCTCACTCTTCATCATACTAGGCAGTCTCGGTACTACTCGGTGAGCTTACAAACAACAGTAATATCCTTCGTAGGTATTAGTAGTGAAATTGGGTTGGCTTTAGAATTGGGGCGCAAGAGTAGGGGGGTGGGAGTCGGGGGGGAGGAAGAGGGGGGGAGGGGTACCTCCTGGTACCACTCCCCCCCCCCAGCGGAGATGTGTATTTACCGAGGTGGGGGGGAGGGAGTGGGTGGGTGAGGGAGTGGGTGGGGGGACGGAGTGGATGGGGGAGGGAATGAATGGGGAAATCCCCTTTTCCAACTCAGATGGTTAGGTTAGCGAGGAGCGAAGCGACGAGCATGTTAGGTTTCTTGCGACCACAGCGCACGAGCCGAGCGAGCGGAGCGAGCGGTGCCGCGGCAGCGGCCGGCGAGTGCCAGAACCGAATTGCTACTGTTTACCTAATCCACCCGAAAATATAAATCCCTCCCCCAATCCCCCACGGCCCCCTCCCCCCGCTCACTCCCCCCCACCCATTCCCTCCCACCCACTCCCTCCCCCCACCCACTCCCTCCTCTCACCCACTCCTTCCTCCCACCCACTCCCTCCCCCCCACAACCAATTTTTAAATTAATATATCTTGGTAACTATACATCTCCGCGGGGGGGGGGAGTGGTACCAGGGGATACCCCTCCCCCCCTCTTCCTCCCCCCCAACTCCCACCCCCCAACTCCCACCCCCCAACTCCTGCGCCCCAATTGTATACAAGGTGTTTCATAAGTAACAATAAATTTTTGAAACTCTTAAGGGGGTTGTTAAGACCGTCAAACTGAATTACTTTCTCTATGGGACCAACATCGAAATCGCGAAAAAAATAATTTCATATCCCATACATATTTTAGCTCTAGTCGATTTGTAGAGTATAGAACATAAATTTTTTTTTTTCCCGATTTCGATATTGGTCCCATAGTGAAAGTTGTTCAGTTTGATGGTCTACACCACCCCCTTAAAGGTTTATTTGTAGTTTTGTAACACCTTGTATATATCCCCACTGGACAGTCTCGGTACTACTCAGTGAGCTTACAAATAACATATTATCCTTCGTAGGTATTACTAGTGAAACGTGGATGTTCTGAGTATTCAGAATATCTCCGACTACCCCCTGTGGGGCTATAGTCGTGAGCATATGCTTATCCTTATGCTTACTAACGTGGGAAAATCTCAGAACACGCAAAAGGAAATGAGGAAAATAACAATGTAACTCACTTTAATTTAGCCAATTTTGCGATAGCTTCACAATGTTCTAAAGATAGAACTAACGCTTTCTTATATTCCACATATGATAAGGTTTGTAGGAGAGACATTTTACACACAATAAGTACTTATTAATTAATGTTTTTTAATGTAAATACTAAATATATTATAAAAATAAAATAATCCTCATTCGAGCCTAATTCAAAGCAAAGCACAGCTGAGCTGAGACTAGACCAGTGTTGCCAACTGGTGTGTTAAGCCTGTAGCTAGGTAGTTCACGAAAAGTTGCTAGATTGCCCAATTTTCTTTCATATAAAAGTTGCTAGAACATCAGTTTCAAACATCAAAATCGATTAAAACAACGCCAAACTTTGAAATGTCTTATAATTTCTCGAAATATTAGGTGTTATTATCATGTTATAGCAATGTTTGTGCTCATTTTATTCAATTAAAGATTTAAAAATGTATGTATCGGACGTAAAACGGATGTAAAGACAAAATTACTGACTGTTTCTGACTGCTTCCAGAATAAAAAAACAAGTAAGAAGGAGAGTGAAATATAGTAAAAAGGAAAAGAAAATCAAATATTTAGCAATTTTCATGGTTTTTCCTTATTTATTGCTCCATTTTCGTTCATTTTTATGGCTTTGGCTCGAAAAACTCACAATCCCAAAAGTTGCTAGAAAAAGTAGCCAAAAAGTTTAGCTACAAGTTTTACAAATCTGTCAGCAACAAGTTTTACAAAGCTGCCAGACCTCCGAAAATTGCTAGATCTAGCTATAAAGTTGCTAAGTTGGCATCACTGGACTAGACTGTCAAATTGACATTGACAACACCAAACTTATGAATGCGTTCATTAATATATCCGAATATACATCGGTGCTAGATTATTTTGGACGTGTATCCGAACAAAATTATCTAATGCGTTCCTTTGCACGCAGATGACTGTTAAACTATCAAAATAGTTGCGCAAAGAATCAAGAAGAAACGAAACTAAAATAATGAGCTGCCAATGCCGAAGCAAACAATGTGAATAGAAACGTAATTTCGAAAATGGCGATCGGTGTTGATACGTCAAAATGGAAAATTAGAAAAATAAAAGGAACTCCAGCTGCAAAATTTAGAAATGCTCTAGGAGTTGGAATTTTAACTATCGGAATGCTTTGCGGTGTTGTATTCCAGTAAGTAATCTTTTAAATCACAATCGAAAAGTTTGAAGGTTATATTTCCTTCGCTCTAAAAAAGTATTTTCATTTCAGTTTCACAAAAGTAACAGAAGGAATAAGAAAAGCAGCGGAAAATCTTTACGAAGATCCAATAGAAGAGGTAGAGAGGCGTCGAATGATCGGAAGTGCATTGCCGAATAGATCTGGAGATACGATACGACGGCTGGTTGCAGAAGCTAATAGAATAGACACGCCTGATAAATAAATGTAATATGAACGATAGTCCTAGTGGTAGGTAGGTAATTTGTGTTATCGTAATATTTGTGGTCCTGTTTTATATTTTTATTTATCCTTTTAACACATTCATGTTTTGGGGCGGTCAGATAGAAGCTAAATTGTTCTTGATATTAAAAATGTTAATAGTTAAGTTGGATTTGCTGCTGGAAACCTACCTCTTAGATCCGCGATATGCTTATGGCGTACCTACTTAATAACCGGCCTAGCAGGGCGGCTAACATATTTATATGTTGAGACAAGCAGCGAAAGTGTTAATAAAGCACAATTAATTACATTTAAGTCATTGAGATCAATATCAGTTAAAGTTAAGGTTCTATGTTTCCCAATTTAATAATGTAACTAAATTGTAATAAATAAGATCACAAATGTTATTTTCAAACAATGCATTTAAGAAAATAAATTATTGAAACTAACAAATTTGTTTCATTTGTCCCCAGCAAAAGTCAATGTAACGTCATCAGTAAATACTTCTCGGGTAAGCCTGTTATGGATGAGAGCCTTTCAGACTTTCAGGAGAAGAAAAAATGCAGTACTGGCCCTAAGAAACCTACTAAGCCTACAAAACCTAAGGCAAAAACTATAAAACGCATTAGAGGCCAAAAGGACATAAGAACTGCAATAAAACCTAAGAAAAACGAACTAGTAGCCTATGCTAATGATTTTGATAAAGTTTGCAAACAATCTGGTATAGACGTTGATCCAGAGCAACTACAAGTAGCTATAGCTTTGTCAAAATCTCTTCAAACAACAGAAAATTCGGAAGCACAGAGTTCAGAATCACAAAATTCTCAAGAAAGAACAGGAAGAATAAGAACAACATTATTAGAATATGGTTTTAAAGTACCAGAGATAAAAATAAATGTATCACGCAAGAAGAGATTAAAAAAGCAGAACTATAAGCTATTGTTGACAACAGAAGCTGAGAAACAGCAGATTATATCAGATAAATATGCGAAAGTTTTATTAGAACATCTGGATAACTCTAAAGTAATAAACAATAGTTATACTAATGATATTGCAGCAATAAAATTGTACCATTTAGCTACACAAGAGTCTTATATAGCATTAAAATATGACAACTCATTTTATATTGAGAATTTAGCCTTGCAATGTCAAAACACTGTTGGTAGTTTACTAAGAGATTGGTCAAATATACCGGGACGTCCTTCAAGCCCTGCTATTGAGGTTTCTGATGTAAAATTTACTGAAATAGATTGTTCGAATGATGAATTAATCTCCGTACTCAGTGGACCTATAACATCTGCTCAAGATATTATTAAAAATAAGCATAGGTTACTTGAAAAAGCTGTAAATATAGATACAAAAATAGGAGAAAATATTGTACTAGAAGATACAATTTCAATAAAACTTGAAACTAATAATAACACTGCAACAAATTCCAAAATGGATACCAATCATGAGATGTTTGAAGTAAGAGGATCAAATAATCCAATTATAGTAATAGAAGAAACTGCAAATTATAGTAATAGAAGAGAAAATCTTAATAATAGTATAGAAATTATTGACATTGATGGTGTAGAATTGAAAACATTACCACTTAAAATAAGAAGTTGTTCACCTGATATATTTGATGATGAAGTCTCTTCTATTTTGGATAATTCCAAAGAAAACATTGATACCATATCTCAAGAGTTGCCTTTATTCAAAACAACTACTAACGATGAAGTAATGGACTTAACAGAGTGTGTCCATGTAATTTCACATAAAGTATTGACTTCAATTAATACTACAAATAAACAACAAAATTCGCAATTATCTCAGCCAAGTAATGTTACAAAAAGGAAATCCAATGACTTTATGGAAATAACAAATTGTGTTGCTGGTTCATCACAACCGTTAATTGTAAATAACGTAGAAAATATAGATCTAACACAATATTCTGATGACAGGGAAATAACAATTGTTGTAAACGACACAGAAAAAGAGAGCAAAGTAGTTGGAAATTTGGATTTAACTCAATCTTCTAATACTGATGATGAACTGCCATTTGTTCAAGTTAGTGGTAAAAGATATGATTCATTGGATGAAACTGTATTATTAAATGAGGATGCATATAACTGCGTTAATTTAACAAGAAAGTCTATATCGTCAGAGAAAGACGTTATTACATTAGATAAAACCAAAGTTTTTGAAACAGAGAAGGAGCCTGATATAGAAATATCGCCAGTTGCGCCTAATTTTGAAGATGAATACACTGCACGTAAAATTACATCTAACATGGTTACAATTGATAGAGATGGAATTTTAAATAATCTGCCTAGATATACTAATCGGAATATTTCCAGTCCATCACGAGATAAAACTACAGAAAAATCAAAAACAGAAAGCTTTTTCGAAGAATTTGTGCATGTGCATTCAGATGATGAAAGTGAAGAATTAGTTGAAGATATTGTTGACATTAATAATAGAAGTAAAGCTAAAACTGATAATGATAAACAAACTAATGAGGACATTGATTTAACACAAAGATCGGATTCTTATAAAAGTACATCACAAAATAATTTAGAAGTTTACAATAATGACATTGATTTAACTCAAAGTACTGATTCTGAAAATACTGTTGATAAAATGGCTGAAAGTTCACAAAATAAAGCTATAGTTGATGTGAATGATAAACAATACGATCCCGATATTGACTTGACTCAACACACAGATACATCTAAAACTTTAGACGATATAACAGATAAAACCAGAAGTCCTCAAGTGTCACTTGGAAGTCTTGGGAAAGTGGGTGATGTATCGATAGACTATGACGAAATATTTGACGATGTAGTTGAAAGTTACGCTTCAACTTCTAAACAAAGTGATAATTCGAAATCTTTAGCCAATGGATGTCAAAATGATAGTACAAAATCTAAAAACAAATCAAGCAGTGATGTTATTTCAAACTGTAGTCAACATTCTGAAGTATTTGAAATAGTTGATCAAGAGTTAGAATATTCCTTGAATAAATCTAGGCATGATTATGTTGATAATTTTGATTTTGGTGGAATTTCGATAATGGACGATATATCGAAAGTCAGAGGTAGCAAATCAACTGCTAATGAAGAATTCATAGCAAATCATGATTTAGGTAAATCTATGAGTGATAGTTTACCTATGGTTTATATTAAAGGTACTAAATATGATCCTAAAAATGTAGTTTCTAAATCACCGAACAAACCAAGTATAGCTTCAACTCCATTCAGAAATAATGTAACAGAAGGTATAGCAATAGAAACACCAACAAATAGTGAATATGTGATAAAGACAGACCAAGTAACTCCATTGATAGATTATGCATCAATGACGACCCCAGAAAGAAATAAAGAATTGGGTAAATTCGGTTTGAAGCCATTCAAACGGAAAAGAGGTGTGTATAAGTAAATTAATGTAGAGTTGACAATTTTGAAGAAATTGTTTAGGTATCACAATTTTTGAGAGTTACGCGGTCATTAATTATGCTAAAGTTAATCATTATAACATGTCATCCCGTGATCATGGCAGTTGTAACACTGCCGAAATATCGGGAACTCCAAAATAAATAAAAACGCGGTAAGAACCCGTTATAATGATTAACTTTAGCTTGTTTAGGTATATTTTCAAGAGTTTATTTTTATTTTAGTTGTGATTAAAAAGTTTATTTTCATATGAAAATAATGCTAAAGTGATGGTAAAACATGGAATCATAAATTGTCGATATGTAACATGCTGATTATAAATCAGTAAAGGAGCAAATAAAGTATTTTATAAGATTATTGCCGATTTATACCTACTATATATACAGGGTGTTACATAAGTAAGAATAAATTTTTAAAACTCTTAAGGGGGTTGTTTAGACCGTCAAACTGAACAACTTTATGGGACCAACATCGAAATCCCGAAAAAAAAAATCTGATATCCCATACATATTTTAGCTCGAGTCGATTTGTAGAGTATAGAACATATAATTTTTTTTCGCGATTTCGATATTGGTCCCATAGTGAAAGTTGTTCAGTTTGATGGTCTAAACCACCCCCTTAAATGTTTATTTGTAATTTTGTAACACCTTGTATACCTACTATATAAGCAACTTTTGTAGGTGATCACTGATCATATAAAACAAATAGTATCAACTTGAACATTTAAAAAACTTAATGGTTAATTATTGGCATGATACCGTATTTGGTACACCATTGCATTAGGTACTATTAATTTCCTCATAACTAATCAATATAATTGTTTCCAGCCATACAACTTCTAACACATCTGTACAATCAAACCCATCCAACTATAGAATCCTGTTCAGCTGAAGATCTCCCATCACCATCAAAGAAACTGAAAACCACACATACTCATCCAAGAACATCGCCTATAAGGATCAAATCTCCTATAAAAGCACCAGTGTTGAAACCACCCATAGATGTATCTCCAAAGAAATATAATGATGGAATAAATGTAGAAGGAGTGAATAAAGAGAATGATGTGTATGAAATAACAAATGAAACACCAGATATTAGAGATATTGAATGCTTTGATGAAGATTGGGTGTTTCAGAAAAGAGAAAAAGCCAAGGTTGGTACCTACTTTATTTTATTTAGTTTTTATTTATTTTTATTTATCTTGGACAGTGTCACACAAATTATCTAGTCACATTTAAAGTTCCAGAATCTAGCCTGGACCTGTATTATAATGTCTAGACAACGATATTGAATACATATATCGTCGTATCCTACGAATAAAGGCACTCTTGCCGTTGTGTCTTTTTATTTTTATTGCTTATTTAAAATCAGCTGCCCTTTTTATATCAACTTCATTCAATAAATCACCTAAAAATTAAATTTATCAACAAGAAAATCAAGGTTTAAAAAAAGCCACTATTGCTATCTCTGGAATTATCCGACGAAAATGGCCAGAACAGTGCTTGTGACTTTTTTCTTCCCGGGAGCATGACGACGTGCGGGTGGCGCGGCGGACGCACGTGCCACTCCGCCATTTCTCCGCGCACTCACTCCCTGGCTGGTTTCCCGCGCGTTTGCGTTGTCGTCGCTGTTGTTTTGTAACAATAATTACTTCGCGATACCTAAATGATAACCGAAACATTTTAAGGGTATTAGGCTGTATAGTGATTTATTTTGAGCTCGCTTGATGTTAAGAAATGTATTCATCGTTTTCAATGTAATTTTAGGAACTCCGTAGAAAAAAGGCGCTATTGCATCAGTGGTTTTATTCCACGGAATTGTCTAATAAAGTGGTAAAATAATTAGTATGAAGAGTTTTCAGCCCTAATCGCTTTTGTGGCCTTATTCTACGTACTAATTTTATTTTGTATGTTTTTTGCACATTATGCAGTTTGTATGTATGAAATTACTAGTTTAACTAATCTAACTAACATTTTACAATTGAAAATAATGTAAAATACAAGATAACACATATTTTATAGCTTTTTTAATGATTTTTTTGAGAAGCCTTTGTGGTGGTTGGGGCTTTTTACCATTAGGAATTGTGTGTTCTGCATATTTTTCTTTTAGCTTTACTAACAAATTCGAACGCATTTTTTTTGGATTTTAGATACTCGCATGCGAAAAAAGTCCCCGGTACCAAAGGTATAATCGGTTCGGTCCATAATCATATTCAGAATTAGCCTTGACCGATTTAATTTTAAACAGAAATCATTGATCATCTATTATCGGTAGAACTAAAAATTTCTTAACCGATACATTTTTATATAGACAGCACGGTTCGCCGAAAGATCTTTAGAAATTGTACATACTTGACCGATACTATTATGTATAGATAATTTAGTTCGCCGAAAGTGTGGTTAATCAAATTAGCCTTTCAGCGAAAGGTGGTATCGCAGATAGGGGTGCGTGCACAACTCATATGACAAAGAAGCTAAAATAAATTGCCGCTAGACTACAGTTGCGAAATTAGGCTGTACTATCTTGGTAAACATAAAAATACTAACTACCTACCTCATGAGTCATGACACAACATTCATTTTATAATTTGAAAATATCTGCTATACATACAGGGTGTAAGTGACAGCCTAGCAAATACTGAAACAGTGAACTCAGACCATCAAACTGAACAACTATCACTTTGGAGCCTACCTCAGGAAACGCGAAAAAAAATCAGCTGTCCCATACAAGACTGCTGTACCTACCCGACTCAAATGTATGGGACAGCAGATTTTTTTTCACGTCTCCTGAGGAAAGCCCATAGTGGAAGTCGTTCAGTTTGATGGTCTCAGTTCACCGTTTTAGTATTTGCTAGGCTGTCACTTACACCCTGTATACTAATAGTAAAAATAAAAATGATGAAAGACGCTGATTTATAGTTGCAGGAGTTTTAAGTCGTTAATGAAGGCAAGCAGCTTGCTTCTAAAAAACGTTTATTTTTGTAATGTTGTAATGATATCTTAACAAGATAATACCTAAACATTTCGAGAATACCCTTGACCGATATAATTTTAAATAGAAATCATTGATCATCTATTATCGGTAGAACTAAAAATTTCTTAACCGATACATTTTTATATAGACAGCACGGTTCGCCGAAAGATCTTTAGAAATTGTACATACTTGACCGATACTATTATGTATAGATAATTTAGTTCGCCGAAAGTTTGGTTAATCAAATTAGCCTTTCAGCGAAAGGTGGTATCGCAGATAGGGGTGCGTGCACAACTCATATGACAAAGAATTTCCTATTCTGTTTATTTTTTTTGTTTATTTTGTAACCCAGCAAAGGCAACAAAATTGTATTGACTCTCGAAATGTTTAGGTCTTGTTAAGATATCATTACAACATTACAAAAATAAAAGTTTTTTAGAAGCAAGCTGCTTGCCTTCATTAACGACTTAAAACTCCTGCAACTATAAATCAGCGTCTTTCATCATTTTTATTTTTACTATGTCAGTTGTACAGTTGAGACCATCAAACTGAACGACTTCCACTATGGGCTTTCCTCAGGAGACGCGAAAAAAAATCTTCTGTCCCATACATTTGAGTCGGGTAGGTACAGCAGTCTTGTATAGGACAGCAGATTTTTTTTCGCGTTTCCTGAGGTAGGCTCCATAGTGATAGTTGTTCAGTTTGATGGTCTGAGTTCACCGTTTCAGTATTTGCTAGGCTGTCACTTACACCCTGTATGTATAGCAGATATTTTCAAAGTATAAAATGAATGTTGTGTCATGACTCATGAGGTAGGCAGTTAGTATTTTTATGTTTACCAAGACAGTACAGCCTAATTTGGCAACTGTAGTCTAGCGGCAATTTATTTTAGCTTCTTTGTCATATGAGTTGTGCACGCACCCCTATCTGCGATACCACCTTTCGCTGAAAGGCTAATTATATCGGTCAAGGGTAATTCTGAATATGATTATGGATTCTAGTTGTTTTAGTTTAAGGTATTGTACTAATTTATAATAATATGTCTGTGATTTAATTGATATTAAATGTTTTTTATTTTTTTCTTCACTATTTTTCATTTCTTGACTAATTGCCATGTGGTTGTAGATACGCAAAAAATAAAGATTCATTAACATATTTTTCAGATGAAAACGATAAATAGCCCCTAATGATCTTACGACCTGGCATATTCCGGAGAAGAAAGGCATAACGTTACTTATGTCTAAGAGAACACATTTTACTCCAGCGAATAAGGACATAAGGGACAAATTTACCAGAAATCATGAAATAATAGTCTTAGTTACAGTTTCGTTAGAATCCCAGAGTAGTTTAACATTGTTTTAAAAGCTAACATCTCAAAAATATCTGTTAGTATTGAAATAAAATACAAAAAACTTCCTCCTGAAAAGTTGTCAGTTTGCAGTTGCGCCTTTATTCTTAGGATACGACGATATAGATACAAACATCCATGACTCGGGTACAAATATTCATATTCATCATACAAATATTTGTCCCTTACGGAATTCGAACCCGCGACCCTCGTCACAGCGGGCAGGGTCACTACATAGGTACTATGCTAACGGGCCGTCAAATGTTATTGATACAAATATGAATGAGAATAAGCGAACGGACCGTTCTCCAAGACGCGGCCCCATAATGCCCATAGATAAGCTACTATTTACCAGGCTGCTGCCAATTTACTCACCATCTCAGTATTTCTAAGCCATCTCAAATGCTCGACATGCTTCTGATTAGATAATAAATACCGCCCTCTAACGGTAATATCCGGAACCGACTGCTTTAATGTGCCTTCCAAAAAGTGTCTACCAAACCATAGAACTATATACAAAACCTATCCTGTGCCAAAACCTAAAATCAAGGTCCTCTTTAATAAAGAGATCCTCTTAGTGGAACACACATGCGGAACGGTCGGTTGAATACGCGCGCAACGCTTTTCCCTATACCGGCGACATACCAGTACGCGCCATTTTCCCTAGTAGACTCATATTCAACCGAACGTTCCGCAGGTGTGTCCCTACACTTAGAAACTCATCGTATGAAATCTGTTTTTTTTTCCAGCTGCATTCGTGCCGGGTACCGCTACACATAGCGTTTCACAACTACGTGAGCTCTCGCCGCGGACTGCGAGAAGCCATCCTGCGTTATGAGCCTGTCAATATAGACCTCATACATAAAGGGCTCGTCGCCAGCGGCCATCGATATGATCCTAAGGTAAATATTGTACCTACTTTATGATTATGACAGAATCAAGTACTGAATCAACTCAGGGTGGATGAAGTGGCGGCAGGTTACGGGAAAGATCAGTGACTCCAGAATCTCCCTCATATTGAAGGGGATTCCTTCTTAATATGCTGACAGTTTTTAAAGGGATGACCAGAAAGTTGTTCAGTTTGACGGTCTGATCATCCCTTTAAAAAAGTGTCAGCATATAAAGAAGGGATCAGAGTGTTGGGCCACAAAATGGACGGATGAGAAACGACTGCATGCAGCTGAGATGCGAATGTTGAAATGGATGTGTGGTGTAACTAGAATGGATAGGATAAGGAATATAGGAAGTTTGAAAGTAGCACCTATGACGAAAAAATTGCAGTGTAATAGATTATCGTGGTATGGGCATGTGATGCATAGAGACGAGTATTAAGTATGAATGTGGATGACTGCGGTAGGAGGAAGGCCGAAGAAAAGATGTATGGATTGTGTGAAGAATGATATGTGTAAGAAAGGAGTGAATGCTGAAATAACGGCTAAGGGTGGACGCATATCTATCCGTGACGAAGGAGCCGAAGAAGGCGAACGAAACGAACTTACTCTAATACTTCTGACGATTCCTCCGATTCATTTCATACAAAGAATTTTGTTGTTGTATGGTTTCCATAATAAAAAAAGCCTTTAGTGCTAGTTTGGGTCATTACAATGTATGTGCCTGTGAGCGTTATTCTATATTCTTTCGCCTCCTTCGGGTCGTTCGCCGCGGAAAAATATGCGTCCACCTTATAGTCCAATCATTTTAGAGTTTCCTTGTATGGACACCCTAACAATAATTCATCTATCGCTTTTAGAGATTATTTGTCAACCGTAATCTGTATACTTGTTAATCGTATAATCTGTTACTTTATAACACTGCAAAGTTCCAGCGATAGATGAATTATTGTTAGGGTCAAACCGTAAAATGATTGGACATTGCGCCGAACCCAAATAATGGGAAATGTGTAAGAGAATGATGATGACTGAAAAAGGAATAAATATTGCTCACACTGACAAAAAGTGGTAAGCACGTGCGAGTTGCGAGTTGTTACTATGACTTAACTATAATTATCTTTTGTTACAGGATCTTCTGAAATTCATGGACAAGAAATGTATAACAGTGAAAACAATAGACAACAACTCTAGAAATAATAAGAAACATTATTGATTGTCCATTCTACAAATTAATCATGAGTGCTTATTACAATTTTAAATTTTAAAACTTGTTTCATTTTGGTACTTTACATTGATAGGTACTTCACAAGTGGGTGTGTGGTAGAACAAAAGCAGTACATAACATACCATCTTAAATAAAATAAAACAAATAAATAAACAATTTCAACTGTTTTATTTAATAGTCATTCACAACAAATTATCATTTTATTTTATTTACACTAGAGATCCATAGTTCATCAGATTATAAAAACCACTTGCATTCAAAATCTACAAAACTTCTAGCTACCCCGAGGTAAAACTACATGATCGAAATTATTTCATTGGTAAAGATAAATCTCCAAATCATATGGGTGATTTTCTGAAAGGCAATTAAAAAGACAAAATGGTTCCGAATAGCTCGATAGATGGCGTTGATGCGAGATGGTTGTGCAACCTCGCTGTTTTAAAATGCAAATAAATAAATAAAATAGGCAGGCACCATGCATACAAAGTTTGTTCTCTTGAATACCCAATGTTGTATTTCATATTTGTTTTTCTACAGTTTTGTTTGTGTTGTGAATAAAGATTTCTACTAATAAAATAGTAAAAATAGTTTTTATAAGAATAAAAACATGAAGACTGTCAATGCTCCAAGACTACACTCAGTTGCAGAAACGCTCATTTGAGTTAATCTTCTATTAAATCTCTGGCTAGCTTTTACTATGCCAACAAGACAAAATTGACAGCAAGAGATTAACTTTAATGAGCGTTTCTGCAACTGAGTGTTAGCATAGAGTAAATAAATTGTTTTAGTGACATGGCTTCTTTTTCTTCGGAGCCATGACAAGTCAACGCCATCTATCAAGGCTTGTTGAACTACGTGTATACACTAGCTGTCAGAAAATCGCCCATTACTTACTCTTTCATGGAATTCTTGTTTTTCTATTTACAAAAAAAGGCACTACTGCCTTATAAGGGTTGAGACACACTGACCGACGGCGCGGGTCTATAAAAAAGCACGTTTAGTATGGGACACCGTCTGCATCTTCCGCCATCGACGCGGCGAACGGCGCCGAACGCGTTCCCTGGTTTTGGTCAATGTGTTTCAACCCTAATTAAAATTACGTAAACGTAAAATTAAGACTAGGAATGAGACAAACGTCATTTCTTCAATAACCCCGCTTGCTGTATTACTTGCCTGGTTGCGTTGTTTATGTGCCGGAATCTGTCTGGGCCTAGTTGTATGCCGCCGTACCTGCAATCAAGTAAATAGGTAAGAAAACAGAAATTTGAAATACCACTGGCTCTTTTCTTTGCTGATAGAAAGCTACATGAGACATGGGCTGCATGTTTAAGGCTTGGCGCAAACGAGACAGCGACCAGCAGTTCACACGCTTTTTCATACATTTTGTACGGACTTGCCACACACATGTGGTCGGTCGGTTGCCACAACTAGCTATAGCAGTGTCCGCGACCCTTAGACAAGTTAACCACCGCGACCGCGACAGCCATCAGTGTTCGATGGCCGTGATAAGTAGTCGGTGACCAGCACAAAAAATGAGAGAGCGAGTGAATGCGTCTTGTGTTGCCCTCGGCGAGTCGCGGACACTGCTGTAGCGAGTGGCAGCCACCAGCCACACGTGAATGGCGAGTTCCTACAAAATATGTGATCGCTTATCGCTGGCCACCGGTGGCTGTGGCCGGTGGCTCGTTTGCGCCGAACCTTATGGAACAGCTGACATTTCTAGAATTCTCATGCAAGAAGTATTCTGTACACTTCATCATTATGAATAAATACGACTAGAAGTCAAGCTTCTTAAAGCGCGCGCAACGGCGCTAGACTCGCGAAAAAAGTTGTAACCCATTGTTTTATGGATCAAAATGGCGTGTTTACGAGTCTAGCGGCGATCTCCGGCGCGGCGTCCCGCTTGTATAAAGCTACCGATCTGTTCGGATATTTAATTATGTGACTTCATTCTAAATCTTCATTCCCGACCAGAAATATAAAAAACTACTAATTTTTGTACTTGGAACACTAACATTAAAGGTGACAGTCGATTGCAGCGCCCCCAAACCAGGTTTTTTATATTTCTGGTCAGGCTATACCATATCTTTACAATAGTCAAAATAACTGCCTCCATGGTCTAATGGTTAGAGCATTAGGCTCTTGACACGGAGGTCGTGGGTTCGATTCCCACGGGGGGCACCTAGTGAAATGTCACTTTGTGCGTTTTTCCCCAGTTGGTTAGGACATTGCAGGCTGAGTCACCTGATTGTCTGAAAAGAAAGATGATTCCGTGCTTCGGATGGCACGTTAAGCTGTTGGTCCCGGCCACTATCACTGGTGGTAGTAGTCGTTACATAAAAACCACGTCAGAGCCCGTAAGGCGGTTTGAATAAACTCTGACACCAGGGCTTTGCAGCCCACTCGATAAGAAGAAGACAATAGTCAATAATCTTACCATCTAGATACAACAACTAGAGTATTCTTCTGGTCTAATATCTGTAGCAGATGCAGCATCCTGCCGCCGGCGTGCGCTTCGCCGTCATCATCGCAATCCTGCAGTATACTGGTCCCTTTGTCCGTCCGTCGCTCTATTCGGTAAGCGAACATATTGTGTGTGGCGTTCAGTATCTTTTTGTTTTGCTTTAGTTTTGTTAGCACAGCACTGGAATAAAGGAGTTAGAAAAATGCTTAGTGCATGCCTACATGAAAAACTCAAGACCATAATCCCCATAGGGGTGGACAGAAGCTTTGCTACAACTAGCAACTATGTTTTGAAGCTGTAGTTTCGCAGTTGTAGCATTTAGTTTTATTTAGTTTTTATATTAGTAGTCATTTAGTACCTTACAACAATTTCTAAACGGCAAGCACTAACCTTTTTGGTAATTAAAAAGTCCCCCGGCTACAGTACTATTAGTGATCAAAGTTGCAATCAGCATAGCATGCATATGCTCACGACTATATTCCCCGAGGGGGTAGTCAGAGATATTCTGAAACCTCAGAACATCCACGTTTCACCAGTTGTACCGAAACTCTGTCCAGTGTGACGGGGGGTGAGCCCGTCGCCACTTGTAATGGACAGTGGGTACAATACATGCCTCGAAATTGAAGCATGCAGGTTTCCTCACGATGTTTTCCTTCACCGAAAAGCCAGTGGTGTTACAAATCGTACATAAATTCCGAAAAACTCATTGGTACGAGTCGGCATGGACGGGGATCGAACCATAGCCTCCTGCACGGCAGGCAAGGTTACTCGCCACTGGACCACCACGGCTTTTTGGACCACCACGGCTTTTTCCACTATTTTCTATCTCTGGCAACTCTTCTCTAGCTAGAACCAGCTGTAAACTAAATTTTTTTGTATGTAAGAGACTAGCGTCTTTCCAGCGTCGTCGTCGAACTTATAATAATAATAATATTTATTTATTCAAGTAACAATAGTTAGTATGTTCTTATTCTATGTTAGAAGGAATATACACTGAAACAATTAAAATTGACATAATACGTCCGGACGCTTGGAGTGCAACGCTAGAAATGAGTCATCGCTGCGCCATTCCATTTGAGATAGCGCACTTATGCAGCACTTTCAGCGAATTCTAATATTATGACTGACGAGAAGCGGTATCGCGACGCAGCGCTCGAAAGACGCTAGTGTGGGGTCTCTTATGGTCAAAGTTTACATAACTACATCAAACTAATAATTTAAGGCTACTTACTTGACATCATCCATGCTATAAACTTGAGCAGCGTGACCTTGGAATGAGCTCTTTCAGTCTATTATCACTTCTCCGTGAGTTATTTCTGGACAATTGATTTCCAACTGAAATGTTATGTTAATTATTGATGTACCTAATTATAATAAGCTTCTTAATGGTATCGAATCAAACTAGGACATTTCAATTATGATTAAAATTGGTTCTGTCATGACATGTTTCTCATTAAAACTTGAGCTTTTTTTTAAAACTCTTCCTAGTGGACAACAATTTGTGGGCGTCCACGCAAAAAGGATCCAGTTAAAGTTAGATTCGACATCTAGATCATTCACACGATCATTAGGAATGGAATAATAAAAAACCTGGGTTTAGGTATCATCAAATAAGTTAATACAATAAAATGTAAAAAAAAAAAAAACTTCCACTGGATTACTGGACCCTTTTTGCGTCGACACCCAATAATGTTCAAACATTTAAATTACAGTTTTATTTTACAGAATCAGGATTTTTTTCTTGCCTTTTCAATTTCTAGCCCTTGTGACCTGCCTTTATTTTTAAGAAGACAAAACCGGGCATGGGCCTCTTCTGGCTGTTTATGATCATAGACAGACTGAGATACATTATTTATAATACCTGTGACATGTCCAAAGTATCTTCAACAGGTGTAGTCTTCACATTTTTCTCAGGTTCCGATGACTTCATACTTTGTAGAAATTCTCTTATTTTCTCTACCCATTGGTATATTACTGTCTCACCAACATTTTCTCTGTAAAAATTTAAAACTTCTTTTTTAGTTACTCAAACAGTACATGTACCTAACCAAAGGAAAGCGCAAAATCCCATTTCGACTCAAAACAAGAGTTTCTCTCAAGAGTGTGTTTTAACACTTTCGCTGCTGACGACCTGTGGCGTAAGTCGGCGACAAATGGGCCGCAGTGCTAAATAACCCATGTAACAAGTCAGTTATATTGCATTTCGGCTTTGCTTATGACTTACCGCGCGAGTCAGCGACAACCTTACACCTGGAGTCACGTTGCAGGGTTTACCCCGAACACTTGTATCTCGCGTGCGGTTCGGGCGGTTCACGTTTCAGCCTGCCACGAGGCTCCACAATCCTTCTCAGTTGTTCTTACTTAATAACAATCCTCGAGATTGGATAGATACTCCCTCAAACCACTTGACACTGGTGGAAATGAGGTGCTAACGCACAAGCAAGAAGTCCATTAATTATCAATAAAAAAAAACCTTACGCCTGTGCGGGTGACCCACGAGACGAGCCAGTTTCTATTCTATTTTTAAAAATATGGCTGCCATCTTTGGTTAATGATGATTTTGCCAATGTCGAGTTTTTATAGCAAAAGTGCTTGACGTTGTACGGTTATATTGATATTTTGGTGACTTCAAGGGTTGTTCTTATAAAAGAACAATATCCTGAGCCACCACTGGAGTTCCACTGTAGGCCGGGGATGGGGCAACCGACGCACACGTGACCGCCCAATAGCAGATCCACAAAGCAACTCCACGAGCCAGTTTATCGTTTCACGGTTACGAATAAGCGCACGACGTACGAGGGGGGTCAAGCTTCGCCTGTGCTCATGACCTACAGAGAGTCACTCACACCTTACGCCTGTGCGGGCCGACCCACAAGGTGAGCCATTTTGCTCGTTTTACGTTACGACTGTGCGCACAACCTACGAGGGGCGTCAGTTTAACTGTGTTGCTAACTGCGCGTGGATCATGTTTTTGAGATTAGCAGCGAAAGTGTTAACTTACAAATAAACTTCGTCCACCGCTTGGTGAAGGTTTTCCTTAGCCTTCCTGTCCATCCACGGGGCTGATAGTTCGTACTTGGGCGGCGCTTGTCCAGGATAGTCCACAGGCAAAGTTACGTACAAAATAGCTTCTTTCTTCTGCTCTTCTATTCTCACATTAAAAGACCTCAAGCCGTCTCCCTCTGGCGTCCAGTCGCTGCCGTATATAGAACTGAGGGCTTCAACTTCCTCTATCTAAAAGTAAATGGATAATTAGAGAGAAATTGTGGAAAAATAGCACGCGAAAACTTGTTGACTAAAGTCGTACCTGTTTTTGTAGGTTTTCGTCCATGTTTTATGGGATTGTAGGATTTTATATTGTTTCTTCAGTTGTTTCTTCGTATAATAAAAAGTAGTAAACAAGATATTGTAATAATGTTTACGTTTTCCTGAGTATTTTCAATACAATAACCTTGCTTAGCTTGACGATTTCTTTATCTTCAAAATTTTTTTTTTTTTTTTTTTAAGTTTATCCTTTCGGATAGGCTATGGGAACTAGCCCTTACTGCCTGGTCATTAGTGTCTTTTTTTCTTTGTACTTAAACCTAACCTAACCTAACCTTAATACCTAACTCTTGAAATGCGAGGGTGGTACACACATTCCAATGGTCAGGGGAGTTTTACGCGAGAATCAATCCGAATCAAACGGGAGCGCCTTCTTTATTTCTCACTCTTACTATATTGCTCTCCATTAATGGCACATTATCAAACTAATTCCACCACATTAACACAATAATAGCCACGAAAAACGAATTTAGAAAATTAAGAAACAAAGCCCGTCTGTTTCTTCACAATTCCTGTGCAAAACGCTCCTGATTACGATGGGATGGGATGATAGATGAACGATGAGGATGAAATTTTGGTCGATTTTGTAAGCACGCGCGTTGCCGCCAAAATCACCAGTACGATTTAACTTGCACCAAAACTTTTGTTCTTTCTTCGTATGTATTTGAGATTCCTGTTATGTTGGTCGATTTACGCAACTTTTTGGCACACAATCCGCACGAAATTATGTCACAAATATCACTAAAACCAATTTTTCACGAATATCAAATACAACTTTGACCGAACAAATTTAATGGCGGGAAGCCAATCTTATCTTCAAAAAGTGAGTGTCCAGTGTTGCCAGCTGGATCTTGTCGAAAGTAACCGGAATTAGATTAAAAAGTAACCTTTTGGTGTGAAAAGTAACCTTTCATATTTTTTTTTTCAGTAATAAGGTATTAAACGTTGATGGATAGATGTTGGTTCTATTAACTTACAGAAATGAAAAAAATCTGTAGCGTTTTCCATTTTAAGTTGCATTTTCATCCGATTGATTGATCGAGCGAGTAAGTGAGACTACTTAGACCATTTTTAGTCATTCGTGACCTGAACATTAGTGCGAGAGAGAAAACGGAGAAAAACGTGTTTTTAGGAGTTGAACTCACTACGGTATTGACGTTTTGCTTTATAAAACAGTGCAAAAATATGAAAAAGCATTCCGTTTCATGGAAAAATGTGATTGATAATACAAATTCCGAAAAATCACCTAAAAGTAACCTTTTGAATCGTGTAACCTACAAGTAACCTGACAGAGCTAAAAATCACCTAAAAGGTTACAAAAGTAACCTTCTGGCAACACTGTGAGTGTCAAATGTCAATGTCAAAAGTTCCGTTTTAGTCTGTAACAGAATTACAGAAAGGGACGCAAGATTCAAAATCCAAGAGAAATCCGAGATATATCGAACAACTGTTGCTTTCTTTTAATTTAGTGATAGGCGCTAAATTCATTCCATATAAACGCGTTGATGAGGGTATGTTCATTTCATCGTTCCGAAAATTGCTTTAATTTTTGTTCGTAGATAGATGTCGCTACCCTTCACAACAAATCAGGAAGCTGGACATTTTTTGAATAAGTATTTTGCAGATGCAGATGGTCGAGTCGGCTTTTTTCTTGCATGATAGGTAAGTTAAGTAAGTATCTAATAATCTAAGCTATTATAAAACTGTAACAGAAGACTAAGTGAGTATGTAGGTACTAGGTACACACGGCGACACAATATCAGGTTACCCACCCTATACAGGGTGTTTCATAAGTAACAATAAATTTTTAAAACACTTAAGTGGATTGTTTAGACCGTCAAACTGAACAAGTTTCTCTATGGGACCAACATCGAAATCGCGAAAAATATAATTTTATATCCCATACATATTTTAGCTCTAGTCGATTTGTAGAGTAATACATAATTATTTTTTTTTCGCGATTTCGATATTGGTCCCATAGTGAAAGTTGTTCAGTTTGATGGTCTACACCACCCCCTTAAAGGTTTATTTGTATTTTTGTAACACCTTGTATACCCATAACTACACTACGTACAAAACACAATATATAGTGGGGTAGAAAGCCTGCATAGACGCGGCTGCCGGAGCGGGCGCGGGCGCAGCGTGCCGTGAGACGAAACAACAACAACATACCGCACCCTCTCGCACGATTCGCAGCGTTCAACTATACTTATATTACTCTTTGGTTCAACTTCTAATAGTTCAAAGACCAAACAGGGTAACCTGACCTGTCGCCGTGTGTACATTGAAGATTATTTTACAAGAAAAAGATAATTATGGTTTTAGGTGTCCTAGACTATAATCATCATTCATCACACAAAAACTACTGAATCGATTTTGATGAAACTTGTTTTGTTTGATAGCTTATGTGTATGATTTGACTTAAAATCTGGCATAAAATTTGTGCGGCCGAAGTCGCGGGTAAACTCTAGTGTAGAAATAATAAAATACTTGATAAACGTAACAAAATAAAATAATGGCGTGATACAGTTGCACCGCGTTCAATACCGTTTGTATTCGTAAACGTATTATCCCAACTCCTACGCATGCTAAAATAATGAATGCACAGTAACTAATTTCCTAGCTTTGTCGGAAAATCTATTTATAATAGCCAAGACCTACCGCCATTAATTAAATACCACATCAAATTACACATATCCAAACGCCATTAGGTTGGATTACGTGCGTAATGGCTAGACGCGTATGCAAATGAGAGTTAATAGAAGTATTATGGAAATACGCGACCAACCGGAAACTTAGCTAATGTCATACATTTTGCTTCGATGTACAGAAGCATTGGTTACTTTGAGCTGCACGACATTTGTAATGCGAGGTTCTGCTAGGAAATAAATAGCTGAGTTAGTAATTTAGGAGTGCTTTAGCATTTTTTTCTGGCTTGATTTAAAGGAATCATGCAAGTCAACGTTAATGAAGACTTCAGTCACCGCGCATGGGTCTGTTAAACAGAGGCATTTCACTTTCAGCCATTGAGTAATTATGTATAGAGCAGACAACGCGAACAAAATCTGTGCACCATGATCAGCAGTGTGGGGCGCGTGCTGGGAGCGTCAGGCTGCGACGAGCGCCTGGCACAGACTAAGTGGGTTAGAGCGCGAGCACCCTAACGCGTGTTACAAAACATTACTTCTCGGTAGCTTCTCTAGTTAACATAGTAAGTACCTCAATGCTTTCAGCATTCTTTTTATAAACCCACTAGTGTTTACCCGCGACTTCGTCCGCACAAATTATATAAGTATATACCAGATTTTAAGTCAGATCATAACGGTATCAAACAAAAAAGTTTCATCAAAATCGGTTCAGTAGTTTTTGCATGATGCGCGAACAAACAAACAGACAAAATTTCTAAAAAAGGTTGATTTCGTGTCAGGGATACCTGAAAACCATATTATAATCTTTTCTTTGTAAATATCTTCAATGTACAGACACACTTCAGTAACAGTTTTATAATAGTTTAGATTAAATTAAATGAAAAGGAACTTGTTCCTCTTTAGAAACATGTAAAATTTCTTGGTCCTTTTTATTTATTTCCTACATAACCGCTGCGAACATCGTACCGCATTAGAATCTTCCCGACACACACATTGCCGTTTTGCCTATATTCATCACTGATAATGTCGCTTGGTGAATACAATAACGGCACAATTAAAAAAAAGCGATTTCGAGAAAATTGCGTTTAAAGTTGCGTCGAATGTACTACGCGCGAACAGATTTAAGTGACACTATCGGGAAACCCTGTGAAGTAGCAAGTTAAGTCATTATTGCATAAATAGAACAGTTGGCGCAGAGCATGAATCCGCATCTAACTCGAATTTGCCAAATTTTGACTTGTGCCGTTATTGTATTCACCCAGCGATGTAGCCTTTGATAAGGATTGGCTTCCCGCCATTAAATTTGTTCGGTCAAAGTTTTATTTGATATTCGTGAAAAATTGGTTTTAGTGATATTTGTGACATAATTTCGTGCGGATTGTGTGCCAAAAAGTTGCGTAGGTAAATCGACCAACATAACAGGAATCTCAAATACATACGAAGAAAGAACAAAAGTTTTGGTGCAAGTTAAATCGTACTGGTGATTTTGGCGGCAACGCGCGTGCTTACAAAATCGACCAAAATTTCATCCTCATCGTTCATCTATCATCCCATCGTCATCAGGAGAGTTTTGCACGGGAATTGTGAAGAAACAGACGGGCTTTGTTTCTTAATTTTCTAAATTCGTTTTTCGTGGCTATTATTGTGTTAATGTGGTGGAATTAGTTTGATAATGTGCCATTAATGGAGAGCAATATAGTAAAAGTGAGAAATAAAGAAGGCGCTCCCGTTTGATTCGGATTGATTCTCGCGTGAAACTCCCCTGACCATTGGAATGTGTGTACCACCCTCGCATTTCAAGAGTTAGGTATTAAGGTTAGGTTAGGTTAGGTTTAAGTACAAAGAAAAAAGACACTAATGACCAGGCAGTAAGGGCTAGTTCCCATAGCCTATCCGAAAGGATAAACTTAAAAAAAAAAAAAAAAACGAAAACGTCCAAAAAAATTTGAACCAGTAGTGGCTCCTAAACAAAGATTTTGTATACTAGGCTTGTCACTTATATATTTCGCAACGCCTTTGTTTTCCGCCATTGTTTCGAATAGACTTCGTAGTACTTCGGAGCATTTCCGTCCCCCCCGCACCGCAGCTAGTTGACAGAATTGTTTTCTTTTAAATTCGCATGTATTACGTCTCTATAGGGGTATATGCTCGTAGGTTTACACGCTAGCGCAAGCTTATACTTATTTATAACCCCGTAAAATTAAGCAGAAAAATGCCATTCAGGCGAAGTAATTCCCGGAGTACCTATTTGAACTTGGTTTAAACGTTCCTTTACTCGTAGTACATAAGGCTAAAGAAACCCTTCCTGATTTGTCAAATTTTCCTGGGCTATTAAGCAAGTTCGCTGAACATTAACGCTTCTACAGGGTGAAATTGATATCATTAGCATCCTTTTAAACTAAGAGTCTACCCATCAAACTGAACAACTTTTACTACGGGAGCAAACCAATCGGAGCAACAACAAAAATCTGCTGTCCCATACTAAACTGCGCCCGCCGCCGCTGCCTACACGACTCAAATGTATGGGACAGCAGATTTTTTTTGTTGCTCCGATTGGTCACTCTGTATAAAATTAAATAGTAACAATCACTTGAAGTACAGACGATTCGATGTACAGCGAACTTGCCTAAGCTTGCGCAAGCGTGTAAACAAAGCATTAGCCATGTCAACAGATTATCTTCTAACTGGTCTACTAAAGAACAACAGAGTCGCGTTGTAGGTCTGCTATGGGGTAGTCGCATCGCGAGTCGATTGTTGGTTGCCCCCTCCCCGGCCTACAACGAAGCTCCAGTGGTGGCTCAAGATAGTGTTCTTTTCGAAAAACAATCCTTGAAGTCACCAAAATACATAAGTTACCGTACAAAGTCAAGCACTCTTGCTACAAAAACTAGACATTGGCAAAATCATCACATACCAAAGATGGCAGCCATTTTTTAAAATATATAATAGAATAAAGAACAACCCAAAATAAAATAGATATAAAAGATCTTTCATTCCAACATCTACCAAAACAAAATCATTGAAGTCTACCTATGTAAGTAAATAACAAAATTGTACAAAACACAATCGCGCGATTTTTCTTAACGAATCGTTCATAATAAAGACATCAACGTAAGACACAAAGATAATAGTAAAAAATTGTGGGATTAGGATGTTTATACTTACGGCATATACTTACAAAATAATAAAAAATATGATATCATTAAAATTTGGTTTATTGTGCTGCTATTAAATATGTTGCTACATCTTACTTTACATTTATGTTTGATAAATGATAATGATAACTATAGATTTACAATACCATGATGAAAACTATCAGAGAAAATTAAATTACTATTGTTAACTACGTAACTATAATATTAACCTATGTTACTACTCAAGGAATGTTCAAAGCAATGTCTCAAATTAAGTATATTATCAACATCAATATTTATTTCTATTCTACAGTATCACAGTATTACCTATACATACACTACTCTACAATTCATTTACATTTAAATCTAGTAAGTAACTCGCTTTACAAAATAATTTAAAACTAATTGTAGGATTTTTTATCTATATGGACATTTAAAAATAACGACAATATGGCGATCACTAAACAAACTTACAATCCTATTTAATCTCAGCAATCGACAATGTTTTTTGTAATTTTAATAATAGATTAACTTCAGAGAAAAGTAACAATTTATCTTTTAAATATATTTTTCAACTTCGACTAGTAATTAAAGGAGAAAATTAATTTCCTGCCTTTATTTCGGAGCCGCCAGATTCTGTGAAACAATCATTCGAAACGCCACTTTGTACGGAACAGTAACTGGCCGGTGAACTTCTATCACTCGAATTCTTTTCTTGACTCTGATATTCGATCATGCTCCCACTGGGTTGCCGGAGAAAATTTTGAAAACCAATCGGTGTAGAATTAACAATTTTGTCCGGCTTTTTCAATAACTCCTCTATAGAATACGGGTTCTTTTTCTTTTCTTTCTCACGAGGAGTTTTTCTTTCATTATCATCAGTGTCTGGTCTATCAGTGCTATCATCACTCGCTTCCACGGAAATGTGTTCAGAATTTTCAGATTTCACTTCGTCAGTATTAATTCTGTTTAACAAATCATTGTGAAGGTTTAGAGCGTACGGAGAGAAATTTTTCGAGTCTGGGTGGTATGGCATCATGATCCTTTGCCAGGGTGAAATGGGGTAAGGTTTTAGGAGACCTTGTGCTTGCATCTGATTGGTTAGAAGCCAGGAGGTTGCTATCCGTCGGTCGTACAAGTGAGATTGCTCTGTAGTAGGTGGTGGGACTCTCACGGCGGAATGGGCAAAGTATGGCGGATTCTGCTGGGAAGGTATTTGTGTTGGTAGAGATGTCTTCAGTGACATGTAGTCCATGACATTTGGCGGTAGCTCCGGTTGAGGGTAGGGGTCTGGAAAGAGGTACAGGTTGTTAATATTAAGCTGTTGAAAATTTGTATTACTTATAGGGTAGCAAATCGAGATGGATCAGTATGTGGAAATCCGAAACAATCAGAGATAGAAATATATGTGCTAAGGAGTTTTTCGAAAATCTATTAATTCTATTTTTCTTATCTCTTATAGTTTCAGAGGTCTCGATATAAGTAGACCCATCTAGAAGTTTATGCCACCCTTTATAATGTCCCTATATAACTTCATAGACGTTAAGGGTAATTAAATTAGACTAAGTAGATAAGCACTTTTTTCTACATTATTCCATCTAGTTTAGGGGAGACCTTTGCCCAGCAGTGGGACAAAATAGGTTAAAAAATCTAGGCACCGATCACATTATATTAAAGAAAACTGTATTTATTTAAAATGTAACAAAAGTTTATACCGGCGAGAGTCGAGCCGAATTTATGACAATCCGTAGTGCAAAGCGACAACTTGACCAATAAAATTAACTAACTTATGTATTCATAACAAAACACTACTTAAAACAAATTAAAAACAATACTGTTTGACCATAGACCTATACTCTAGCGATAGACTTGCTCGTTCATACAAACAACATGTTCCAAAACTCTTCGGGAACATTAGTGCCATCTAGTTTATATAAACAGAAACTACTATAATTTGGTCAAAGACCATGACCGACCAACACAGATGCGACAGTTCATATTTATGTTAGGTATTATACCTATTATCTGAGAAAACAAGAATGTGTGTATGAATATGTGCAATGTTGTTTAAATACTAGTGGTGCCCTTGACTACCTACGCGCAGAACACTGAAATACTGTACGTATTTACGTACGGCGACACATCAAGCTACGCAAAACCAATATTAAGCTGGCCGCGCGACGTTATACAATACTCTACCTACGCGCGGCCAGCTTATTTTGGTTTTGCGTAACTTGATTTGTCGCCATAACTTTTGATTGTGTGAACTGTGAACAGATTGCTATGAAACAATCATTAAAATGTTTCCCAAGCAAAGCCTTATACAGGGTGTAAAATTAAATGCGACACATACTTAAACTGGTGTATACATTTGAGTCAAGTTATGTTTGCAGTTTTGTATGGGAAAGCAGATTTTTTTTTCGCGTTTCGATATTGTGGCCCCTTAGTAGAGTAGTAGTAGTTGTTGTTCAGTTTGATGGTCTGACTGAAGCACCCCTTTAACTAAGTGTCGCATTTAATTTTACACCCTGTATACCTTCTTAATATGCTGACACTTTTTTAAGCGGATGATCAGACCGTCAAACTGAACTACTTTCTCTATGGCACCAACATCGAAATCGCGAAAAAAAATCGGCTGTCCCATACATTTGGCTCGAGTAGGATTGCTTCTTGCTTGTATGGAACAGCTGATTTTTTTATCTTGTTCATCTCAAGGTAAAAAATAGATGTTTTCTCATAATTTCTATCCCGTAAACAAGTGGTATAAAAATATAATCTCAAGTATCAACGATCTTAGCGTGATTTTCAATGTTCGTCCGGCAACCGCGATAAGTTCAATAAATTGTGCCTATTTTGTGCCCTCTGATTTAAGTCTCTTGATTCATCTATGATCATTATACCTTGTCTCTTTTTCTTATATATCACTTTTTGGGTGCCGAAATGAGACAAAATGTAATGGACTTACCCAATCTTGAGGAAATTAATAGACTTTCCTATTTTCGCAAATTTAAATTAATAATTACATTTCCTTATAATTTTACATACTGACCTTATATTAGAATAGTAGTTTACCTTACAAAAGATTACAGGTGGTTTTTATATATTAAAAATATTTAAATAAATTGTTATAAATTATTGTAAAAAATGACAGATTGTCAAACAGATGGTCTGCCATTCTCATTAGTGCAAAGGAGACTAACATCAATCAGGTGCATACACCCCATTTAAGAGTAACATGCAGTTCCTACTGATCACCGTATCTAGTACTTTAGTACATTGATATCGTTGTGTTTGACAAGCTAAAGCAGCTGTAAATATCATGTACTAGAGTTTAAAATACGTCAACAAATCTACTTCACAGTCTTGTCAGTATCAGTTTGGTAATAAAAATGATGAAGAGCAGAAAGTTGTCGCAAATAGCTATAATATTTTAAATATTTTTACCGCAAAACTGGCAACAATAGAAAGACAAACATAGTAAAATTGAAATATTTACGAGTCCAGTCTTCAGTCGCGTTTCTTTGGTTCAATTTATATGTTAGAAAAGGTTTTGAAATTGATTTATGATGCATTATGATGACAAAGTGTATGCACTAGTTGGTACAGTAAGCAACAGGAGAACTATGATACCAAAGTACAAGGAATTTCGTACCTATTCGTTATTTTGCAGTACCTACGTCGAAGTCCGTTTAAAATCTAGTTTTCTGCGTTATTGATTTTGGTTTTTTCCCTAGGTTCTCATAGTCGATTTAAACTAACACATACAACTGCTAAACCCTATAAAGTATAATGCATGACACATTTTCATTCGATTACATGATAAAAATTGTATTTTAAATGGGGTTTTCGGAAAAATATTGTAACACAATGTAATTTATTTGTAAATTATTTCCGTTGTTAGTGCGTTCACACACGATGACGCATTGACGGAGCGGCAGACGTCAGTCCGTCATTTGTGAAGCAATGAGTTTTATGAAACCGCACGTAGAAGCACACACGGTGCGTCAATCCGTCACCTTCTACTTGAGTACCTATCCATAATCCCAGTAAAACAAAGCTAAAAAACCTCACCCAGAATCATAATTTAGCAAAAACTCATAATACAATTCCCGACACAAATTAAAATTCTTTAATTTACTCGTAGGTAAGCTTGTAATCACTAAATCCCGCCATAATGTCTTGTCAAACATAACTAAAAAACTTGTCACCGACATTATAGGTCGATTAAACTATAATTAAATAAAAAATAAACATTAATGGTCCCCGATGTTTCCTTACACCTGTCCCTCTAGTAGGAATGTCCGTCCGTCCGTCCGTGTTTTGACATTATTTACTTTGTTTTTGAATGTCGTTGATTTACTTCCTTTGTGGCATTTTTGTTATGACACTGTATTATTTATTTAGTTGCTAGTTACCTATGCGATATGTAAATTAACGGGTGTCGCATAGTTTAAAAGTTTAAAAGATAGTACTCGTAGGAACATAGGTATCTATAAAGTACCGACAAGGTTGCCTGTCCATCAACAAGGTTGCAACAAGAAAGGAAATGATCGCTGCTTTTTCTCTGTTGATGCGTTTTTTTCTAACTTGCCACATCACTTTTTCGCTTAGCTACCTACTCTAGATTATTGTAATCGATTACCTACGTAAAAAGCAAGAGAGGATACAGCCTGGAAAGACTTGAGTTTGTTTATCAATGGCAATGGCGTAGAATTAATTTTTGGAAAACTTACGGAATCGTGAAATGGTGGTCTATCTTGAATTTCCCAGGCTTATCATGTTCATGATCTACCCAATTCTATGATCAAACTACGACATACCTATTATAATTTACCAATTAGGTACTGTTTATCAGAAGAAGCTATCTGATGTTATTTTTTTAGGAACATAACTTGAATTTCTAAATTGAGCTTTCTTGGTTGAGCTCAAGTATAATAAAATAATAAAAATTTGATTAAGTTTAGCATACAGCATGCTTCGGTTGCTGATTTGGCAACAATTAAATTTTACTGAGGGAAGCGGCAAACTAAATAAAGCAAGCCTATACCAAACCGAATCAGACTTTAAAGCAAGCCCTACACTCTAGCGAGAACTTGGCGAGAATCGTCGGCCAGAAAAGGAAAATTACGATGGTTCACGATGCGACGACGCGCCGCGATCTCGGCCTTTCTCGTCCGTTCTCGGCGAGAATGCAGTACCTGTAGGGCTCGCATGCCACCCCCGAGAAAACGATAAAAATCGAGATGTGCCTCCATCCTTATTATTTTACGTATGCCTGAAAGAGCGCGCACGAAATTTTTCACGTTTAAACGCTTTGTCGTCGCTGGCATGCTAGCTGTGCGGTAGGACTCGCATGCTATCCCCGAGAAAGCAATAAAAATCGAGATCTTTGCTATTTTAAGTACTTATGGCAAAAAAAACACGCATTACTTTTTTCTCGTTTTGTCGCTTTGGCGAGGGTGCCACGCTAGTCGTGCTACTTAAAGCCTCGTATCTATAACAATTGACGCGCAATACGTAACGCTCAACATGTTCGGGAACGTTGTAAAATAACGCTCGAAGTTTTTAAAACGTGGCCGAAAATGTTGAGCGTCACGTTGCGCGTCAATTGCTGCCTACACCCGCTTTAATGATAGTATTCTTACCATGGCCAGCTCTCTCATCGTCCCCCCACGCGAGCCCGCTGTTCCTCAGTATCCTGTTGACAGACGACACAGAGGGGATGGAGTGGGGCTCGCACACCCTGGCGCTCAGCAGTCTCTCCCGGATCTCCCACGCGAACATGCCCGGGTTCTCCTGCTTCAGACGGAGGATCTTCTTGACGACCGTCGGAGTGGCGACTTGCTGGAATGAGAAGAGAGTCTTTTGTTAGATTTTTTTCAACTGCTCACGATTCACAATAATACAGGGTGTAAGGGACAGCCCTCCGCAAACTGAAACGGTGAACTCAGACCATCAAACTGCAGATTTTTTTTCGCGTTTCCTGAGGTAGGCTCCATAGTGAAAGTTGTTCAGTTTGATGGTCTGAGTTCACCGTTTCAGTTTGCGGAGGGCTGTCCCTTACAACGTGGTTAACGTAGGATTTACTTGAGACATTTCAAATTTGAAAAAAATGTTTTGTTAACTATGACCAAACTACAGTGATTACCGAACTGTTTTGTTGCACATATCAAACATTTGGTTATAATAGCTAAACAATTGGCTATTTATAACCAAATGTTTAACAAAACATTTTTTTCAGTGTTTGAACGATATTTTAAGGGATGAAATAATGGTTTTCTTTGCATAATTTCTTTTTCAAAAACAAAGTTGATAGCAAGAAAAATGTGGGATCGAATAAAAATCGTTTTAGCTTCCGTTATGTTATGCTTATGTCCATTAAGGGTCGGCACTACCTACGGCCCGTTTGACATATCTGTCAAAAGAAAAAGACCGATGGCCGACAACACTCAACCCTATCTTATGAGATTAATGAACAAATCAATTTTATAGCTAAATTTGGCAATAAGTTACTTGCAAAAAACTTGGTCGACCGCGGCGCAGCTTGGCTGGCATGGAACGTTTACTGGTGTGAAGGAAAATGTGAACCCTGGTGACACAACATTTTACCTCGTTGAATTAAACTGGCACCCTATACTGACAGATTCATAGGTCCGACCGAATTTAGGGTACCTACTACCCGGAAGGCAGATTTTACCTCATTAAATTAATGTTGAATGTTTGGCAATACCAGCACCAGGCACCAGCACCTGCAGCATCTGGATTTGAGAGTCGTAGGTCGAAATTGACATTTACAGTAACAATACAGTACCGTGATGGACCCAAAATGTTACTGTTCAAAGATCACCCCTGGTGGGTCCCAACCATATAATATACAGTATTACTAAGGCTTAAAAAAAACTTAAAATTATTAAAACAGAGCAAACTAAAACTTATAACAGAATAATGTTATTATTATAAGGCCGGATTCGACCAAACTTACATTTATATAGAAGAGTAACTATACAAGGAACAATTTTACTTTTGGTGTTTACACACCCCGTACTAAAAGAACGAATGTATAATTCACCTAAAGAAAGAGGTCGTTGTATCCGTACTTATTGCAATGAGAGGTTATACAGTTTTAATTTGTTAGGTTTCTTTTTATTATATTTTTTAATTATGTAACATTTCATTTAGATTAGGGTTGGCAAAACGCAAAATCAGTTTACTCTCTCCCGATTTTGCGAGTTCAAAGAACGAGGGGGGGGGGGGGCTCTAAAGGTGACTTTTTCAGTATTTCGCGTATTTCTCGGAATAAAGTTCTGTGCACTTTTGTCAAGGACTTTGAGGGCTACAGGGCCGAGAAAGTAAAGTAATTTCAAAAATTATGATCTGAGATCTGTGGATCGTAATAAGAATGCCCGGGTGGTAAAAATAATATTTGGACTTTCTCAGAAGATCGACTCCTGTCGGATTCAACGGCCCGCGTAAACTATGACAGATATGGTTATGGACCTCAAACAAATAACATAGAGGACCCTAGACAGATTTGGTTGGCGGTAAAAAAAATCCAAAATATCGAAATCCAAGATGGCTGCCATGGAAATTTCAAACGCCAAAGCAGCTTTTAACGGTTCACCGAACCGACAAAAAAATTTGTATCCGGCGGTTTTAGGGGTCGCTGGGGATATGAAATAATTTTGTTTTGATTTTCAACTTTCATACATACAAATTTCATAATTTTTGAAATGCTGTTACTTTCTCGGCCCTGTAGCCCTCAAAGTTTAAGTCCTGTGACAGAAGTGCAAAGAACTTGTTTTGTAGAAAATTTTATCTGATTTAATTTGTCTACAAAACTTTTCGATAAAACGGAAAAAACTGGAAAAAGTCACCTTTAGAGCCCCCCTCTCCCTTTCCTCGAGCTTGCAAATTCGGGAGTGCCAACATCGAAATTCGTGCAAAATGCCGCTAAAATGATTAAACTTGCATAGGGACAACCCAATTTAATATTTATTCAGATTCATTTGAAAATTGAAGCATCCATGTTACAAAGTGATGAAAACCAATTATTAAAAAATGCGAAAATAACATGATGAGCGTTCAATAGCATTTATCGAAAACAAAAAACAAATAGTTCAAAAACGTATTTTATATTAAATTTTAACCATCTGGAACGACATAAATATTATTTGGTAGAATTTGAAACAGGACTTGGTAGATTTTGGTAGATTCTCTGAAAAAAGTAGTCAAGCTGAAGGACATTGCGCGACAAAAGAACACACAAAAGAATTGCACAAAGTTATTTTAAAAACTAAAAAAATACTTACAAGGGGCACTGTTTAGTAGTTTTTGGTTCATATTCATATTAATTTATTCGCATTCATGTACAGTTACAGCATAGGTGTTACTTAGTAGCTAAAGTGGGTACATGAACCCTGAAAGGGCACAGCAATATTAACAAGAAGTATTTTAAAGATAAGAAAATAATTATTACAATATACAAGGTGTTTCATAAGTAACAACAAATTTTTGAAACTCTTAAGGGGATTGTTAAGAAAGACCGTCAAACTGAACAACTTTCTCTATGGGACCAACATCGAAAACGCGAAAAAAATCATTTCATATCCCATACATATTTTAGCCCTAGTCGATTTGTAGAGTATAGAACATAAATTTTTTTTCTGGCTGGGTTGACTATGCAGTTGGGGACGTCTAAGTTTAGATGTTTAGGTAGATAATGAAGGTAGCATTTTGCTTAAAAATGTACTTACTCGTAATCCAAATGGTATGGTAAGTAGGTACTTGTACTTACATTCAATTTTGTACATATCCCATATTTATTTATTTTATTTATTTATTTATTTAAGGACTGCCAACAAAGTATACACTATTACATTTTGGATACATTTTAACTTAATAATAAAGTGCTACTTCCCTTACAGGCTGTCACAGCATACATTGTAGCTTAAGTATTACAATACGAAAATTAAAATTATACAATGTTAAGTCTTACCGCTATAGAAAATGTGGGTACCTACACAAATTAAATTAGTTGATAGTTACATTTATTTTACGCCTAATTAGGTACCTACGTTCGGTTAAGTTTAAGATAATTGTTTAGGTACGTCGAGCACGGAAGAACGATAGTTTACATAATTATGATCATTAATAAATACAGATATCGTGAATGTTATAATAACACAAAAACAACAATCTACACAATATCAATTTTGAAGCTATATTCAGACTGAGAAAATATATCCAGATCAGGCAAAGCCTTATACAAAGCGTTGTACTGTTTCTGCAATCTATTTAGTGTTGAGTATTGCCCCAAGTTGGTTTTCGCAGTAGCTGCAACAAACGGCGTATACTTTGTGAAACGAGGGAATTTAAATGGAGCGTTAATCTTGATACGGGATAATATGTGGGGACTATCGACTTTAGAATTTATTATTTTGTACAAGAACATGTGGTCCAAAAATTCTCTTCTTTGTTCAAGCCTGTTGAGTTTGAAATATTTCAGACGGTCTTCATAGTGTGGCAATAGTTCGGCAACGCCACAACTATAACACAGATGCATGAATTGACTGATTGATGAATTTGCTCCAGACGCTTTACATAGACATCATAATTGGGGCTCCAGACAACACTGCAATATTCAAGGCCACTACGAACCAAAGCGTTAAAAAGTGATATTTTGCAAGATGGATTCTTAAAAGGTTTGCAGTTGCGCAAAACAAAGCCAAGCATCTTGAGCCCTTTAGTCGCAATATTATCGATATGTAAGTGAAATCGTAATTTACTGTCAAGCAAGACTCCGAGGTCACGAATTGAGTCCACCGCTTTAAGAGTCTGACCGTCAAGTGTGTATCTGTGATGAGGAGCGTTCATGTTCCGGCTGAATCGAATGGAATAACATTTTGCAGCATTAGCAGACATAGCGTTGCACCCGCACCACGTTGCAAATCTATCGATGTCCTCCTGAAGCCTTACACTATCATCCGGCGAGTCAATGATTTTGATTTTAAATCTCACGATTCAAAAATAGCACTTCTGGACAACCTGACGACGACACAGCCAGCTAGTGTGCCTAGCAAGTATCACGTAACCATGTAAAAATAATAAATATGATAAGTACTACTATGTATTACGGTGTAACTGTAGAATAAGTGTACCAACTACTTTATGATGTATTTTTATTAAGACGAGTGTGCAGTGTCAATACAAACATTGTAATGTTTTAATGACACCAAGTATCATTGTGACTGTATTTTCCTTTATATAAAATAAAAAAATAAAAAAATAAAAAAATAAAAAAAAAAATGGATTTCATTATTTTTAAGACGTCGGCGAAGAGAAAAAAGTTCGAGTGAATGAAACAAGATGATATGTCATTGATAAATACATTGAAAAATAGGGGACCAAGGTGTGATCCCTGTGGGACACCAGATGTATTGTAAAAAAGGCTAGAGGAATAACCTTTAACCACAACCCTCGAGGTTCTTTTGCATAAATAGGAATTGCACCAGTCCAGAAGGCTTCCAGTGATTCCGGATGCGGAAAGTTTTCCTATGAGTATCGAGTGCACCACCCTGTCAAATGCTTTACTAAAGTCTGTGTACACGACATCGACAGGGGTACGGGAATCTACATTTTTTATTACTTCATCTAGAAACGAGACCAGATTAGTACTTGCCGATTTATTTTTTAGAAAACCGTGCTGATGCGGTGTTAATCTTGATTTTAAATGCCATGATAGCGAAGGCAGGAGAAGAGACTCAAACAGCTTGGCGAAGACAGATAGAATAGAGATTGGTCGGTAATTTTCGACAGACTTTCTATCACCCGCCTTGAAGACTGGAACTATCAAGGACTCTTTCCAAAGAGTAGGGAACACGCCAGAATCGAGAGACTTGTTAAAAATTCGATGTAAAGGCGTACAGAGTGTTTTTGCACAATTAACGGCAAAGATGGAAGGGACGCCATCCGAACCAGCACCCTTAGAAGTGTCGAGTCTCTTCAACGCTCTGGAAACCTCAGTTTTAGTGAAAAATACAGAGTTTAGTACGATACCAGTATCAGCTAAAAAAGATTCCTGAACTGCCAGATTTTGAGGGTGCGAACAATTATAAATTGAAGAAAAACTAGAAGCAAAAAGATTACATATTTCAGAACCCGTATTCGCAACCCTGTCCTCAAGAGTCATTTCAGATGGATAGCCCGACAAATCACTACGTTTGTTTTTGATATAAGACCAGAAAATTTTTGGGTTTGAGGTAATGGACGATTCAATACGTTTTATATAATCATTATAAGAAGAAGACATTAGTTTATTACATCTATCCTTGAGCAAGGTTACTGACACAACATCCAATGGATTGTTGTATTTGCGGATACGGATACGCAGTCTGTGCTTCTCCTTCAAGAGACGAATCAGATCACGGCCGAACCATGGAGGACACCTGGAGGTGCGAGGCCTGGCTATGGGAATATTTTTCTTTATTATTTTATTGAGAATGCCATAGAATTTAGCCAGCATGTCGTCCACAGTCGAACACTCTGAAAATTCTGCATCCCAATCCGTTGATGCAAGATCTCTATTAACCATTTCATAATCTGCCTTGAAGAAATTGTACTTGGGATCTGATACCTTTCTCAATGAACTTTATTGCGCGTCTTTGGATGTGTCTTTGCACTTTTTGATTAAAACGTCTCAATCGTATTAATAACATCACGTGTGCGGTCACTATCCGTTGTCGGAGCTCACTGGTGGTTCTCAACATGTTACCGTCGTCCTGTCTGTCTGTAGGTACACTAATGTAAAACGTAGTGATTAGATTATTTTCTTAATGCACTAATGTTTTTGCATACATGGAAATCAAGTGGCGTAAGGTCAGGTCAGGCCACTCAATACCTCTGCCTAGTAACCGAAGTCCGTAAGTATCGTCCAAGTAGCTAGGTCCGTACACTTGTCACTAGTTGTCACGTTCATGATGGTAAAGCATTTCACGTAATGACATAACCTTGCAAGAGGTTGAGTGAGGCGCGCGCTATTCCACAGTTACAATTGTTGCAAAACGTATCGACCGGTCGGCGTGCGCGTGCGCTCGCTACTGAAGACGTCAAAGCAAGCAAGGTCAAAGGTTTTGGTAGATTTTCTTAGTTTTTCGTTGTTTCTGGTTATTTTGGTAGATTTTTATACTTTTTGGTAGTATGAAAATTACCAAAAACTACCATAATAAACAAAAGAGTTCTAAACGGCTTGGCTACGGGGTGAGTAACATAAAATATAAAATATTTGTTTTGCAAAAGAGGTGCATTCGAAAAGAAAACAAAAAGTACCAAAATAACCTTAAACTAACCAAAAAGTACGAAAAAGTACCAATATAACCATAAACTACCAAAAAGTACGAAAAATTACCGAAATAACAATAATCTACCAAAAAGTACGAAAATCTACCATAATAACCAAAAACTACGAAAATTTACCAAAAATTACTGAAAGAACCAAAAACTACCATTAATTACCAAAACTACCAAAGTAACTTTTGTGAAATTCCTTTGTGTTGTCTTGTGTCGCGCAATGTCCTTTCGCGCAAAATTCTGTCTTGCAAATGTCTTTTGAAGGCAATCGTTACGGCACATTATTCACTCTTATTCCATACTTATGTACAGGGTGAAATTGATATTATTAGCATCCTTTTAAACTAAAAGTCTACCCATCCAACTGAACAACTCTTACTACGGGAGCAAACCGATCGGATCAAAAAAAAGCTGTAGCATACATTTGAATCGAGCAGGCACTGCAGTTTATTATGGAACAGCATTTTTTTATTGCTCCGATCGGTTTGCTCCCATAGTAAAAGTTGTTTAGTTTGATGGGTAGACTCGAAGTTTAAAAGGATGCTAACGATATCAAATTCACCCTGTATAACATATCTGACGATGATGATGATGATAACAGATTATCAATCGTAAGTTTGCTAGTACCTACCAATAATAATAAACTTATAATTATTCTGTTATAATAATGGGGACAAAAATTAACGAGTAATAGTCGGCCAATTTATAAAATGTACTTCTAAGTCCACATATCGTGACGGGCAACTACGGAACCTTACACTGCGTGTGGCCCGACACCCACTTGCCCGGTTTTTTATAAGTTACTTTGCTTCCTTAGCTACAAAATGGATATGTTCATTAATCTTCTAAAACAAGGTTGGGTGTTGCCGGTCACCGGTCTATTTGCAATGATTTCGAACGATTGACGGCCCATAGTAATTTGTATGAAGAAAACGTCCAAAAAAATATGTGATTTTTGGTAACAAATTGCAAAAAAACTAGAAGTCATATCGAAAATCTGATTTGTTTAAAGTGTTCTTTGATGTTTTGCCATTGATTTGAAATATATTTTGTTGTTTTATTTTGTTTAACTAAATCACAGGACTCGGAACGCGGCAGTGCTATTCTAGAGTTTTTCATGAAATTCTCGATTACTTTCTGATGTAACTATGAAATTTTACTGAAATTTTTTTTGTTCATCTTGTACTTCATCTTTTAAAGAAGCGATGGTATTAATTTTGTTTCGAAATATAGCTATTAACTATCCTTAAAAGTCGGAACGCCGAACCCTGTTTGGCCCGATCAGGGTAGTGCCGACCCTTAATAAAAGGCAAATTGAAAGTTGATAACATAAAATTACAAGGTGAAGTAGCTCATATTTCCATATGGCTGTTAGCCGCTATTGCAATGAAGTTTAATGACTATTTAATAATGATGTTTACGTGTTACGATATGTTGTTTACGATTATATTACACAGAAACATTACACTTTTGTTAATAAAACGATAAAGCAACTATTCCTACACAGGGTTTCTTAATATGCTGAGGGTTTTAAGGAGATGAACAGACCATCAGACTAAAAAACTTTCTCTATGGGACTAACAATAAAATCGCGAACAAAAATCAGCTGTCCCACACATTTGGGTTGAGTAGTTTTATGTTGGAGGAGCAAACATTTTTTTTTTCAGATGATCAGATTTATGGTCTAATCACCTCCTTAAAAACAGCCAGTATATCAAGAATGACTTGTTCTCTTTCTTTTCTCATTTTTCATCAGAGTATAAGAAATGCTTAAAATGTCGAGATAGGAAATTACCGAAGTATCTAAGTACTTCAAATCATCATGATCATAACAGCCTATAATACGTCCCAATGCAGGGCACAGGGCCTTGGGCTTAAGTCCACCACGCGTGCCCATGCACATCGGTAGACTTCACATGCGCATCAGAATTTCTTTTTCAGCGTATACAGGTTTCCTCACGATATTTTCCTTCACCGTTTGAGAGCAATCGGTAAAAAGTAAATAAGTTAGAAAAACTTATGGGTACTGGCATGTCAGTCGTCTGTGCGGATTCGAACCCGAAACTTTTCTTTGAAAGTCCATACGTCTCCGTTTACAGCTTCGATCAAAATAAAATGAATGGATAGGCCTAAAGCGCGGTAAGTTGAAGCAAACTACTGGTGCACTTGGTACATACAAACTAGCGCCATTATCTGTCAAATCTAGGGCACTTTCATACAAGTGACAAGTAAAAATTTCATTTGTTTTGCCTCATTTTTCTGGTTTGAAATGTTCGCTTAAGGCCTATCCATTCATTTTATTTTGATCGAAGGTTTACAGTCGGTACCTATAATACTAATAAATAATAGTTATGTAGGTATTATCAAAGTAAAAAACTACACCACCCCTAATTAAAAGGACATCCATCAAAAACATTCGCCTCTCTCTCACGCCACGCCAGCGCATCGCAAAGATTAAAAGATACCCGGTACTAGATTCGAATCTGTTCGATAGGACCACTTCACAACTAATGAGCAAAGCTGCACTATCAAACCTAGCCTTAATGTCCCGTCACTTAAAAATACTGGACGACAACTCTATTAAATCATATACGGGACATCCGCTTGCCTTAAACTATCCGCTGCTTAGAAGAGAAATAAGATTGCGGGAACTCAAATAAAGTACCTCTTTAAGTATCTGTTATTCCTACTAATTAGTAGGAACATTGGTAACTTATAATAATATTATTATTATGTGTGCGTTGCTTATTCAAATTAATTGTTTACCTATCTAGTACTAAAAACGTAAAAGAATTTAAAGTCCTTCTGAAAGCCCATTACATCCTTTAAATCAAACAATGACCAAGACCATGTTTTTTCCATTCGGTACACCCTTCCAAATTAAAGTTAACCTAACCTATTGAAACATTTTTTTTTGCTTGTCTCGCCTTACTCAATGAAATTGTTGTTCCTCTATCGAATGCTGTCCTGCCATTCTTATGTCATATGTGTTAAATCGTGCAGCACCTCTTCGTAAACGGAATCTCCACATAAAAAGTAAAAATTGTTCTATTGTCAACAGTTCGAGTTACAAGCATAAGATTTATAGTTTACGCATTACCGAAGTAATGTAGCTCAAACAGGATTTGATGAGCGTAAATGTGTCTTTTCCCACAACCTATTTTAACTTGTCCCGTATCCTTATACCGAGAGGTGCGAAAGAGCGGGACCAAAGTGACCCATTACAGTAGCCATACAGTACTAAAACGCGGGACATCGCACATAGCAGTAGCGAAGTCATTACGCACACCTGGGCAGTTCACACGGACTTTCATTTTACTACAATATTAGTACCTAACATGAAGTGCGGCAAAGATATTACTGATGTAATGAAAATTCCTACACTAATCAAGTTGGGGAAAAGTGTTTATTTACTAGCTGCCTACGACACGTCGCGATATTAAACGTGAACGAAATAACTCAGAGATAAAGTACTTTCAGTTTTCTTCCAAAGTGGAGTTATTGATTGTTTTGTAAAAAGTTCCATTTTCGGATTACAATTTCTATATGATTATAAGAGACATCATAATTAATTTAAAAGAATATACATACTTCAAATCAGCAACACGCTTTGTCAAAAATGGCGACATAACTATCTGCATCTGCAACACGCTTCGTCATAAGTTAAACATATATATAATAATTTATAAACAGGATCACAATCAGCAACATGCTTCGTCAATACTTAAACCTATACACTCCTTATCCGCTACATGCTTCGTCAACATACAGACTAATTCACACTCCTAGGCCCAGCCCCACGCCACTCCGGCTCCAAGGTTCCCAAGACGCTAGCGGCATTTCCCCTTTGAACTGTCAAAGACAACCTCTGCACCAAAAAAGCGCCAGAGCGCGGGTCGCCACCTTTAGCTCTCAACCGCCGCCCGATCTCCTGCACAAAAATTTTGGCCTCGGTACCCCAAGGGCCCGCAGTCTCAAACGCGACCGGAACGAAGTCATTTCTATATTAGGTACCTACTTTATCTTCATCATATTTATACAATGATGCATTAACAAAAACAATTATTTAGATTTTGTCCGCGACTTCGATCGCGTGGATTCGGAAAACTTTAAAACCCTAAATATACTTTCTTAGTGCACCCCTTTGACCTCAAGTTTCTTTTTTCGGCGGGATTAGGCTGTGCGTTGTCTATCAGTCAGTCAGTCGCGGGACTGTTTTATAAGAGTAAAATAGAAAGGTAAGGTATAAGAGAGAAAAAGAAAATCTAAAGAAAAACTTTAACAAGTTTTTAATACAATGTATCTTAGTTCGGTGTACTTTTCAGCATAGGCGTCCTATAACTGTACCCATTGGGCTCTGTCTGTCCCTTGTCCAATATGTCCCAAAGTTATCCAATATGGGCCCAAGGTCAGACAAATATCGTCTTTCCTCCCATCCTCTTGTTGGAAGTCCCTGCCTTCTGGTGCCGTCTCTCTTAGGTGCCATAGAGTGACCTAGCTATCTAAGTTATAGTTTTTTTTTTAAGTACCTGTAAAATATTTGTAGTTTTCTTTAAAAAGATACCAACGACTTATCGATATGATAACGACAAAAAATGAAAGTATCGGAAATATACGCTCGACATAACATTACAACTTTCTTTTATTACTTAGATTCGCTACGCTATGTTGGATTACTTTAAATTGAACTTGAATCCTACCAAAGCCATTACCTATTGCCTTCTGTAACAATTAACAGCCAGGTTTTAGAAACTTTAATAACACACTCCAAATAAATGTTAAAATAATTCAATAATTCCTTAAAAATATTATGACATGAACATTGTGAACGCATCAAAATAATTATAGGTGCATCCGTGAACGCATCCTACGATTAGAAAAAAGTTTGAAAAAGGCGCTAAAATTACCGTTCAATAGGATATCGATCGAGCGTCTAATGGCGTAATTACGGGGTTCCCGCCAAAATTGACGCCTTGTGCTCGAAATGGGCTGATCCACCACACCTCATCCCGAAGGCTACTATTTAAACATTATTTTGTGACAGGCTACTTAAAGGTCCTATAATTATTTTTAAGAGTGCATGCGTGATAGGAAGTAAAGCTTTTTTGTGGCTAAAACGGAATCTATAATGGATTTTTAACCTCGAGGTTATGATAATTGTTTAGGAGCTTCCAATCGAACAGATGATAGTTGAATAGTGCTTCCACGGTACACTTATTATACAATCGCCCAAGGGAGAACGGAATTGAAATTTATTTCGATAAATAAAAGAACATTTATAATAAAAATAGAATCAATTTACTTACGTATAGTAAGTACGTATTGTTTTTCTGTTTTCTGTACCTGCTATTTTAAGGCTTGCTTGCACCAAAAAGTGTTAAGGCTTGAACGTATTTAGTGATCGCTCTGTCTCTCACAGTGCTCATACCGATGACACTGACAGCATCATATTTAATATTTTAACTGCCTCCGTGGTCTAATGATTAAGAGCATTGGGCTCTTGACACGTGGTCGTGGGTTCGATTCCCACGGGGGTATCTAGTGAAATGCCACTTTGTGCGTTTTTCCCCAGTTGGTTAGGACATTGCAGGCTGAGTCACCTGATTGTCTGAAAAGAAAGATGATTCCGTGCTTCGGATGGCACGTTAAGCTGTTGGTCCCGGCTACTATCTCCGCGACCAGATTTGGTTGTATGGGTAGTCGTTACATAAAAACCACGTCAGAGGCCGTAAGGCGGTTTGAATAAACTTTGACACCAGGGCTTGCATTGCAGCCCCACTCGATAAGAAGAAGAAATAGATTTTAACATGACTGTGAAATAAAGTAAAATTGTAGTGTACCAATTGTAAATTATTTATAAAAAAAACAGCGAGCGGCATCGGCATCGATTCAAAGCACGTGTCAAAAAAATTCTGGAGAACGAAAGCACACGAAAGACATGAAGCAACCGATCGTTGGAAGCGCCAAATTATTTACCTAACAGCTGATTGAGGTGCCTTTATCCAGATGATAATCGCAAAATAATGTTAGCGAAACCAGTACCATCTAATAAGGATTGATATTAGATTCTTCAAACTTGAGCACATCGAATGGCACATCAATAAGGATTGCATTAGAGCGTTATTAATGCTCGATCAATCTCGGTTTTCAATCTAAGCTGCTAATAAGAGCCGAGCCCTGCATGAATAAATCAACGATCGCGTATCGCGGTAGCATGTTAGTACCAGGCGCCCAGAGGCGAGTAGCTGGTTGTGGTCGGCCACATTCCCGCGTCACGGACGGTTCCGTTCACCGCGCGACGCTTTTTGCCCGACTCACGCGCATCAATCATCCCCTGACACATCCAATATCTGTTTTTGCACGCGCCCGCTACGCAACGCAAGATGGCGTTAGTAACTGTCCACAAACGCGTGGACGATTAGTGTTTCTTATTACCGATTTCTATTAGACTTTCCACCTTCCTTGATGGGGTGAAAGATAATTTGTTGGGGCGTGAGACCCGTTGGTTTAATGACGGATTGATTCGATATTAATTTGAGGGAGGAAGAGATGACGTCTAGGAGTTAATATTCGCTTAATGCGGCAAGGTGCAAGCTTCTAGGAGCTGACGGAAGTTTTTTTGAGAATAATAAGCGGTGTATCAACGCTCTTAACGACACAGAAGTTCTTTAAAAACAGGGTTTCTGTAATATACTTAAATTATATTGGTGAATGTTGATGATAGTAAAAAGACCTGCATATTAATTTACTATCAGATTTTCGGAGCGCATGCAAAACTGATATCACAAAGACAGAATCCTTGAATGTCTTTTCACACTGGTCATTTCATTGTTCAACTATCCGATGCTGTCTCAAATAGTTATAATATACAAGTTTAATATTGATCAATAAGTGCTTTCGTCGTTTAATAGTCCTGGATTTCCGCAAAGTACGCCTGATTCAATTAATTTATGATCAATGTTTGTTTGGTAACCTACTCTCAAACAACTCTTCTACGTATTAAGAAACGAAATTTCTTTCTTTCATTTACTCTTTACTACAATGGCAAGTCAAACTCAATGACATGCAATCGACTTGACGAATGAGAAGATGAAAAGCAATTAGAATAAAACATTTCTTATTCTTCTTCATGCCTTTTCTCCTAGGTAGAGTCGCGGTCTGACACAGTTTCACTTTATCCATTTTCACTCTAGCTTTAAGGGCAGATAAAGGTTATTTTGGTTATAGACCTATATCTCCCCTTGAAGCTATTGAGGCTTGAATATACCTTCTTCATGTAAGCGTCGATGTCCCTGACAGAGACAGTTCTAGGAATATGGTGGTATCTTCAAGATAAGCTTCTACTCATCATAATTTAAGTTCTATAACTTCTTGGATATCTGGCTTGACATATTTCGTATATCAACCTTCATGAGATGCCATACCTATAGGGTCCTTCTTAATATGATGACACTTTTTTGAGGGGATAATCATACCGTCAAACTGAACAACTTTCTCTATGGCTCCAACATCGAAATCGACAGAAGATTTTTTTTTCGAGATTTCGATGTTGGTCCCGTAGAGAAAGTTGTTCAGTTTGATGGTCTGATCATCCTCTTAAAAAACTGTCAGCATATTAAGTTGGACCCTGTATATCATAGCCCTATCATAGCGAGTATAGGTATAGCGACCGAATAACCATGATACCCGACATGCGGACACCATCATTGATCGTCCGACAGCCAGGATTTACGTAACTATATCAGGATTTGCACCGATAATGTACGCTTTATGATCCGCTGCAACGGATTATATTGTCAATATTATTACTCGCCTATAATACCGTAAAGCTGCTTCATAAAACATATTGGAAATTATTATCGTGTGTCAAACTTTATTGTGGTTTAGCGGGAATTCGCAGGTTAGAACGCTTTTATGATTATCTGTAACGTCTTATTTAGGCTTAATGGGAACTAGCTTATGCCCGTGGACTTGCATTCGCAATTGTTGAATTTGAAGCAAGACCGTATCTACCAAAATTCATGATAATAATTGCATTTAGACTTGCAGCGTCAAAAAAAGAAACTCTTTTTTTACCGTTTACCATACCCTACTAGTAATCCACTATTGAAATGATACCTTATTTTATAAATCGTACGTGATCAAGATAATTGTTAGGTTAGGCCTCTCGCATGGCTTGACTATTCTATATTTTAAAAAATGGCTGCCATCTTGGGTATGTGATGATTTTGCCAATGTCGAGTTTTTATAGCAAAAGTGCTTGACGTTGTACGGTTATATTGATATTTTGGTGACTTCAAGGGTTGTTCTTATAAAAGAACAATATCCTGAGCCACCACTGGAGTTCCACTGTGGACCGGGGATGGGGCAACCGACACGACCACCCAATAGTAGAGCCACAGAGCAACTCCCATGGCTTGACGAAAACGACAGTGAAGGCACTCGTGATGAGTTGTTTCGTACGACGTACCACCAAAAAGGAGCATAATTTCAAAAGCGCAAAATGACAAATGGGTTGCAAATTGTCAAAAGCGCAGAATGTCAAAAGGGCAAATAGTCAAAAGCGCAAAATGTTAATAGCGCACAATGCCAAAAACTCCATTTATACGGGGGCGAGTTACATGAATATTGATTTTTAGCTATTCGGTTAGTCTGAGTTATGTTACACCTCGCTCGTTAGAAAAAGAAATAAAAGGTTTTATATTTTTTTCTATCCAAAGACGTAAGAATTACATCTGGCAACGTTGCTTAACTTACCTATGGTTTTGATCGAAGCTTTCCGAAAAGCACAGAATATGTAATGTATACAGGGTCCTTCTTAATATGCTGACGCTTTTTTAAGGGGATGACAAGACCGTCAAACTGAACAACTTTCTCTATGGCACCAAAATCGAAATCGCAAAAGAAATCAACTGTCCCATACATTGGGGCTGGAGTAGGTTTGCAGTTTTGTATGGAACAAATAACCTAATGAGCGTGAGTATACAAGGTCCTTTTTAATATGCTGACTCTTTTTTAAGGGGATGTTCAGACCATCAAACTGAACAACTTTCTCTATGGGACCAACATAGAAATCGCGAAAAAAAAACAGCTGTCCCATACATTTGGCTCGAGTAGGTTTGCAATTTTGTTTTGTATGGAAGAGCTGATTTTTTTTTTCGTTGTTGGTCCCATAGAGAAAGTTGTTCAGTTTGACGGTCTGATCATCCTCTTGAAAAAGTGTCAGCATATTAAGTTGGACCCTATATCTATAAGTATTTTAAGCCTTGGGAACCGATTAACTTAATCTGCCTTTCCTATAAAGTTACTTGTTATTTCAATCTCATGTTAATTACAGACAATTCTGGCTTCAAGGAATTCTTAAAACTGTGTCATCCTGTACTTAATAGCGAAAATCTCACTCGCCCAAGGCACGACCTTGATCGAAACGGTATTTAAACCGACTCTCATAATGAGTTCCCAGCCATGACGGCAACCATGCAGGAAAGGAATTTGATTTATTTTAAATACTGGCCATTGAAATGTTAATATGTATATGCTTAAGGGAATCATGGTTTGGGACCAAATAAATCAAGAGCTGCGAAATGAACCTGTTACCTATAGTAAGTAGATGCTATAAATTGATAGAAATGGGTTTTTATAATGATTAGGCTTCTAAGTAGGTACCTACTGAATGATTGCGGAAAATATTAAGATTGATTTAAGTAATTCCGGAATACTTCGGTCTAAGTACGTCTGTGCCTAATGCCTACCACATACATGAGGAATTCTGAATCAGAGTAAGGATTTTGTATAAGATTTGATGCCTACATAATTCCGAACGGAATTCTGGAGGGGAAAAATCCATATGAAATCGTAATTCTGAGTCGGAGTTCCGGATTCCGTATTTTCCGTAAAACACCGGCCACAGCCACTGCTGTAGCGAGTTGAGGCTACCGGTGACACGTGCGCTGTGCAGAGTCCCTACTAAATGTATGAAAAAGCGTCTGAACTGCTTATCGCTGGCCACCTGCACCGGTGTCTGTGGCCAGTGGCTCGTTTGGGTTGATTTTAGTTTGCACTTCAAAATGAAAAAACAATCAGTTTTATTTATGACGTATTGTTTTGAATTCGGATCGATCACAATCCCAGCCTGTAGCTATAGGAAATTGATATCATTAGCATAATATAAGAGGTCAATGTTAGCATCCTTTTAAACTATGAGTCTATATACCCATCAAACTTAACAAGCTATTGCAGTTTAGTATGGAGCAGCACCAATCGGTTTGCTCCCATAGTAAAAGTTGTTCAGTTTGATGAGTAGACTCTTAGTTTTAAAGGATGCTATTGATAATAATATCAATTTCACCCTGTATTTTAGTTAGCTAGAAAGTTTTGAACAAATAGATTTAGACCACTTTTTGATCAAATTATGAATAAATTCCACTCGTTTTTCAGCAAATACCTACGGAAGTCCCTAACTCAGCGCACACACGTGTGTTTATTAAGGCCCTGCCACTCCACTCCACTCCACTACAGACTACAGATAACAAACCGATATGTTTGACACTTGACAGCGCTGACAGGTGCGTCTCGCTCCCATGACCCGTTTGACCTATCGCGCCATTATTGTTACAAATTACAAACGATTCGATTGTTGATTCGAACTCAGATTGGGTACGGGAAAAGACCTAATTATTAGAGTTTTGAATTTTGAATGCTTGTTTTTTTAATTGTCATTTGTTTTGGTTTTCTCCGACATGGCTTTATCTGATTGATTTTGTTTGCTCTACATGGTTCAATCTAGTTTGGGTCGATATTTTACTAATTCGATGTATAGTCTGTCTATATAAAGTCGAGCCATTAATTTATGAGGAACTAATCATTTTAGTATGATGGTGTTGCCAGGTTATGCTTGATTTTGACGTCCTTGCGTGGAGTCAGCGCCCTCATTTTTTGCCAAGACTTTATGGACAGACTGTACATAATTATGGATTAAATTTTGTGTAGGCCTAAGTTACAATAAATTTTTATCAATAGGCAATTTTTTAAATTATTTTATTAAATAAGTACTTACATGATAAAGGTAATCTGTTTGACAGTGGCAATCTTATTTCAATCTATTTGAATAGGTGCATTATACTTCTTTTACTTTGTTTGGTTGTATTTTTTTGTTGTTAGGTCTTAGCAAGAACTCAAACCTACACTTAGGGCCTGTTTCACGACTTCTGAATAAGTTCTTGATAGCTTATCCGACAGATAGTTTGACATATTTTGTATGAAATTATGTCAAACTATCTGTCGGATAAGCTAACAAGAACTTACCCAGAAGTGGTGAAACAGGCCCTTATAATTGTATCCTACAAGTATTATAGAAAAACTAAGATTGACCAATAATATACATATTCGAAAAACTACAAAAGTTGCCGATAAAGATAAGAGAAAGATTTTGAAAAACGATACGAACCCGAGAGAGGCTAAAAGTAATTTGATCCCGAACTTTTATCAAATTCCGATAAGAATATAAATCTTTGGACGATATTTTAAATCTTTTCAACGATAGTGAAATTAAATATCAATTTAAATATTGACCATCGATGAATTTGACGTGTAAAAAATTAATCTAATTCTTGATCTTATCTATTATTACATAGCAATAAAATTGTAAAGACGTGGATGTACATTGGAAATATTTGTTAAAAAAATTATTGGAGTAGATATTTAGAATACGTAATGGAATGGCATATAAACTATTTTTAGAATTTATAGTCCAATCATTTTAGGGTTTGACCCTAACAATAATTCATCTATCGCTGAAACTTTGCAGTGTGATAAAGTAAAGTAAGATTACGGTTGACTAATAATCTAGGTTACATTTTTTCAGGTCCTAGATTATTAGTCAACCGTAATCTGTATACTTTACTTTATCACATTGCAAAGTTTCAGCGATAGATGAATTATTGTTAGGGTGTCCATACAACAAGTAAACTCTAAAATTATTGGACTATTATGTCGGTTTGTCCAACTGTCTTTCTGTTTTTTTGTGCACGCTTCAATTAAAAACTACTGAATCGATTTGGATGGCTTTCACATAAGGCTTTGTTTTATCGTAGGTAATCGGTCCATTCAATCAAAAGTTATGAGTATTTAAAGCCTGTGATCTGCGCGGACAGAGTCGCAGGCGCACCTAGTAGAAAATTTGTACTTAAATAAAGATTTTAATACAAAGTCAGATAATTTTAAGAGTTTTACTAGAGTTTTACAGCTGGGTAAGATATAGAGATTATGAGAATTTATTGCAAGGCCTGCTGGATATAGGGATGGTGGATTCTTATTCGATTTGGACAACGGCGAATGCTTATCTTTATGGAAAAGCAGTCTCCTAAGAAGGATATTTTAAAGTGCATAATTGTACGCGCTAAACACGATGCTATCGTCCATATTTCCTATGCCTGGTGGAACGGGAGACAGATAAGATAAGAGGTGGAGTCAGATGCAATGACTATAACCGGCAGTCTCACCTCAGCCTTCACCATGTAGTCGTAAGCAAATGCACATGCTCGAAAGAGGTACGATTCTCAGGGCAGGTCATATCGATGTTGACACCGATGATATTGTAAATTTTGCAATGAGGCAGACATTTTTAACGGTCATTAATCATGGCTGCGTCGATGAAGGGTGACGCGGGCCGCCCTTAATGATATGTATGTTGTGGAATACTTTAATGTTGTAATAAAGTAAATACCTATTCATGGAAGATGAGGATCTGATCGTTGAGTTTTGGACTTTCAAGTAGGAAGGTAAAAGTCAGAGTGAGCTTTTGGGATCGGTTTATTAACCTCGTAAAGCCCAAAGACCTATTTTATTATGCACATAAGTTAGTTATTAAATAACTGTTATTTTATATCTATGATAAGCATAACCACATGCTCACGACTATATTCCCCGAGGGGGTAGTCAGAGACATTCTGAAAACTCAGAACATCCACGTTCCACTAAGTACCGAAACTCTGTCCGTGTGATAGGGAGTGAGCCCGTCGTCACTTGTAATGGACAGTGGGTAGATACATGCCTCGAATATTTTCCGTCATCGAAAAGCCAGTGGTGTTACAAATCGTACATAAATTCCGAAAAACTTTGATCTATGATACTCGTACCAAGATAAAATATGACACTTTTTTTTAGAAACAAAACAATCTTATTATAGGTAGGTAGTTAATAAACCCGCAATGCCTTAACCAGGGTATACACCCAATGGGCCTATACTCACATACAGTGCCGAAACATGGACGCTAACGGGGCAAAGCAGGGCAAAACATGCAAAAAATAAAAAACGCACAGAGAGCCATGGAGCGTACCATTAATGTAGTAATAGATACACGTTCTTATCCCCATGCTAGGCATATCACTAGAAGACCGAGTACCTAACGTCACAATTCGACGAAGAACCAAAGTCGAAGACGTGGGTAAGCGGATCACAAAGTTGAAGTGGAGATGGGCAGGACACTTAGCTAGACGGGAAGACGGCCAGTGGACCATAGCGATATCAGAGAGGGACGGAGGTCAGTAGGCAGACCACCAGCACATTGGTCTGATGACATCGTGAGAGTGACGGGTTCGCGTTCGATCAGATTGTGAAGAGTGTCCCAATAAAAGGGAGGCCTATGCCCAGCAGTGGGTTGATGTGGACTGATTTGATTGAGTTAATAAACAAAATTGGGCTGGTCATATCTGCCGAAGAACTGACAACCGATTCGATGGGGTGTCAGAGTTCTAGAGTGGAGACCGCGAACTGGTAGGCGTAGTGTGGGACGCCCTGCTGCCCGCTGGACAGACGACCTAAAAAAAGTAGCAGGGAGCGACTGGATGAGGAAGGCCAAGGACAGAGTTTTGTGGCGCGCCTTGGGAGAGGCCTATGTTCAGCAGTGGACGATGATAGGCTGATGATGATGAAACAAAAAGTAAAAAGCAAAAAATTGGAATCATAGCCTGTGAGGTCCCATTTCAGCAGGGCAAAGGCCTCCTCTTACGAATGAGGATAAGAAATGGGCCATACTCTACCAATTACCATGCGGGCCATCGTTTAAGTTTTCCGAAATTAACGCGGACGAAGTTGTAGACGTTAAGTTAGTACGTTATAAAACTAGTAATTATTGTCTTTTTTTAAAGCTACTCATTTTTTATAACTCAAAAATGGTTATGCCTGCTACAGAATCAAAAACGCGAGCATCGAGTAAAGTGTTGCCAGCATAGAATATTTAACACGTTATTATTGTTTGACAGAGCTGTTAATGTGTCTTTGGCATGTCACGGCGCACCAGCGATGGTTATCACAACTTTTCAATAACATACAAATAAAATTAAGCTGTTTAAATTCATCATCAATCATTTGAATTTGTCATGCACAGTGATAAAATGTACTATAAAATATCTATCTCATACTAGCATACTAACAAATGGAAGAAGATACAAGATACATTTGTATCTTTTAGCTCATTTTTCCCGGTTTCAAGGTTTTCTCCAGCTCCTGAATGTGGTTCAGTTTGACGAGTAGAACACATGATTAGATATTTCACTCTGATTTAAACACCCTGTATAATTCTATACAATGTCCTTCTTAATATGATGACTGTTTTTTAAAGGGATGATTACATCGGGACCAACGTTAAAAACTTACAAATCAGCTATACTATACAAACTGCAAACCCAAATGTACAGGGTGACACTTTTTCAAGAGGATGATCGACCATCAAACTGAACAACTTTCTGTATGGGACCAACATCGAAATCGCAAAAAAATATCTGCTGTCCCATACATTTGACTCGAGTAGGTTTGCAGTTTTGTATGGGAGAGCAGATTTTTTTTCCTTATTTCGATTGTGGTGTCATAAAGAAAGTTGTTCAGTTTGACGGTCTGATCATCCCCTTAAAAAAGTGTCAGCATATTAAGAAGGACCCTGTACACGGGACAGCTAATAATCTTTTCGCCATTTTGATATTGGCGCCATAGAAAGTTGTTCAGTTTGATGGCCTGATCATCCTCTTTATGCTTCATAATTTCAGTATCATGCCCATTCATTCATGTACATTCTCTTACCCTTTTCCCATCTCTCTTAGCCGTCATTTCAGCACTCACTCACAATATCCTTAAAAAACAGGTAAGTATGACAAAAAAAACAATCTGCTGCTCCATACAAAACAGCTATAGGTACTTGACTCAAATGTATGAAACAGTTGATTTTTTTCACGTTTTCTGACAGTGGTTCCATAGTGAAAGTTGTTCAGTTTGATGGTCTGAATCGACCGTTTCAGTATTTGCCAGTAGTTAAGTTTTAATTAATAGAGACAAAACCGTGCAAAAAAAGTAGAACACCCAAAAGGACATTATTCATGCATGAGCAACAAAAAGAAAATAACAACAAAAAGGTTTCGAACTTCTGATCTAATAGAGATACCACAAATGAGCGTTCACAAACCACTGGTAAAAAATGTGACCCCCGATAGCTACATTCAATGTATATTGTATTAACATGTTATTAAGGTCGTATGTTATTTAGATAAACGGTGTCGCTCGGACAGAAAGGAAATTAGGGTGATTTTGAATGTGCAGGGCCGGTTGAAGGGGCGGTTAACTAAATTTTATTGGGACTTGTTGATGAAAGTTAATTCCTGGTTATATTTTATCAAAAGGTAGAATTTGTGCAACTTTTCGGGTCTTTTGAATTGGCAAATATGTCAGTCATAGATTAACTTGTTCCACACTTGAAAGGGCCAGGTCTAGGATAAACCGACTCGTGAAGAGTGAACTATTCTCGATTTGTCTCTGTTCTTTTAACTACTTCATGACTTTACTAAAGCAGACACTTAGAAACTGAATTAGGGAAAGCTAAGCAACCGGCCTGAATGTATCAGCACAGGCTATGGACTTCAGTTTATTGTATTGTTGCCCCTCTAGTATGGTTCCTGTACTTGCACGCGACTCACCTTCGCTGCATAGAAAAGGACCTCTTCCCGCTGCTTTTCAGAGAGCGAAAGCAGTAGAGCTATCATGCCAACCACGATAAAGTGACAAAACGAGAAAACCGTTTCTTTATTAGTAAAGTGACAAAGACAAAGGCACATCTCGATTTTTCTTCTTTTATCGGGGATGGCATGCTAGGCAAGTTTAGAAACCATATAAGGGATTTTATGCAGCATTTTGAGCCACTGGATTTGCCAGTTAATGAGTCGCATAATTTTAACGCCCTTTTTCAGCTCTCCTAACTGCGGCCCAGTGCGCTGATGGTATTTAATTGTCCCATACACATGAGGGTTTTATTTGAATAATTGTGAACATTGTCCGACTGATCGTGTCGTTATATGATCGACACGTTTTAATTGGGACCTGACACGTCAAACTACATGTTAGAGTTGAATAACAAGAATATCAAAACAAGTTTAGAAACGAAAAGGCTGAAATAATTGATTTGCTAACTTTTCTCAGGTGTTGAAACATTTTGCAGCTTCTGTAAAGGCTTTCTGGACAACATAAACATACACATAAACATAGGAGCGTAATCTCTTTCACTTTGGTCAGAATCCTCGCTACCAGCTATCTTTTTCAGTATGCGTTGCAGAAAGGCTCTTGTGATAAACAGAAGGTTTCAGAATGGAACGATGTGTCAGAATGAGTGCCAGAAGGTTGGCAACCTTTCACAATTCCTGGTTCATTATGTCGTTTTTCCTACTCCTATCTTCTTCAAAGAGGCAAAAAAAATATTTTAAATTGGCCCACGGCTACGGGAAAGAGTTTTTGAATAGAATAGAATAGAATAGAATTTTCTATATTTGTCTTTAAAAAAACACAACGAAAAAAAATATTACATATTATTTATTGACCGTCGGTCTGGGTCATATCTCGTCCAAAGGATGTCGCTGGCTATCCAGCGAGGCAACGCAGCCAGCATTATGGGCACCTTTGGGCGAGACATGATGCGGGGCGGTTTGTTTAATTAGTTTTATTTAGGTATTTAGTAAATTAGATTTTAATTATTTATTGTATATTTTATTAAGTTTGTATTATTTTAGTTAGTCATTTATTATCTTATTGTTAACTATTTTATCCTAATCAAATAAATCTTTCTCTTCCATTACCTACTAACATAACTGTCCGTGTGGTGTCGGCTAAGAGTAGCACCATCCCATTTCCTCCCGTGGGTGTCGTAAAAGGCTACTGAGGGATCTACCGGAAGATGGGCAGCAGCATCCTCTGAGTACACACATTCAATCCAACTGCGATCGCCAACCCGCTTGCCAAGCGTGGCGATTATGGCAAATCCCCCCATTTTTGGGGAGGCCTATTTCCAGCAGTGGACGTTTATCGGCTGATATGATGATGATGATGATGATGACTTACATAACTGCTAAGATAAGTACTAAGTGAGAGTCGAAACGGACCCAAACAAAAAGTTACATAACTCCAACTAAAGTTTATCCCTTGGTTATTTTAACGAAATGATATTGGAGTGTGGCACTTCGCATGGCCACGTTATGTTCCTAATTGGTCATAACCGGGCATCGGGCACGGACATTTGCGAATTGTGACCATATTGTGGCCATAGACAAAGGGAAGGGACGTAAAATGAAGTTTTGTTATGTGGTTAATGAGGTATTTTGAATAATGAGCGTTTGTGGTTTTCTTGTCAATGCGAAAAGTGGATTTCTTGAAGAAGAAGAACCTAGATTTCTAAATTATAAATGTTTGTAGCAATGATAGAATTATTATTGATTATTTGGTCAATTAGCCTTGGTAATTGAATAATAGCTCCTGCGACCAGGAGTGCGATTTTTGAAACTCATTCCGTGAGATCAGCAGTTAAAAATGTCCAAATTACTTTGGACATTTGCATCTTTCTACTGCTGATTTGACTTTCAAAAATCTTTCTCATGAAGTATGATTTTTGAGAGTCAAATCAGCAGTAGAAAGATGCGTATCTCCATACTAATTTTGACATTTTCAACTGCTGAGCTCACCGAATGAGATTCAAAAATCTCATTCGGTGAGCTCAGCAGTTGAAAAAGTCTAAATTACTATGGAGATACGCATCTTTTTACTGCTGATTTGACTTTCAAAAATCGCTCCCCTGTAGTATGATTTTTGAAAGTCAACTCGGCAGTAGAAAGATGCGTATCTCCATAGTAATTTTGACATTTTCAACTTCGGAGCTCACCGAATGAGATTCAAAAATCGCACGCCTGGACAGATCTATTGTGACTGTTTACCCTTGACCTAAAGGTCTTTTCCGAGGTCCACGGATTTCATTATGCAGACGGGAGATCCCTTATATCTGCAGGTGTCACTACGAGTCCACCAGATGGCGACAATCACGTCCCTCTGTTGGGGCACAGGCATACCCTAAAGGAGGTATATTAGTGTTAGCCCACCACGCGTGCCAATGCGAATCGGTAGACTTCACATAAGCATCACAATTCCTTCATCATCAGATACAGGACCAAACAAAAAATCAAAGTTAACCCGTTCACAATCCAGATGGCCAAAAACACTTAACAGAAGCTTATTTACAAAAAAAAATCTAATTACTTTAAAATCCAGTGTGAAAGTAGTGTTCAATAGAGTACCGCCCTCATGACCATAAAGCTCGCTGGGCCACTAATTACGGTCATTTGGCCATAAATAGTGACCATCTATCATAAAGGCCATAACTTGTGATCGTAAACCGAGAGATAGGCTGGAGCGTGAATACGTGAAGTAAAACCATGCAAATATTGCTTAGAGAACTTTTTAATGGTGGAATGGTGATTTTTATGGTAAAATAGTGATGTGTTTTGATTTTATGGTAATCTATTTGGTAAAGAAAGCTTGGGTATTCGATTTAGAGCCCGTGAAAGGGCTAATGTAATTGGTATTAGGTAGAAAGTGACGAAAGCCTGCTAGGTACCTGAGATTTTATACGAAGGTTCTTAGTTACTTTCTTCAGTCAGAGCGAAAGCAAATTTTCGATTACGAAAGATTATTCTTTAGCGAAGCATAACTGATGTTTTACTATTTTTTTGAATTATAGGATAATATGATGTTGCATTGACTAGTATCGGAAACAATAGACAATTTATTTATAATCGCTCTGGTCTCTGCCTACCCCATTGGGAAAGAGGTGTGACGTTATAGATAGATAGATAGACAGATAATATTTATAAAATCTGATATTTTCTTCACTTTTAGTAGTAATTATGTGTGTTGTAGTTTACCTAATTGCGTTCGTGAATATTTTGTTCTGCTATTTGTAATTACGTTGTGGGGGAGGCCAAGTCCAGCAGTGGAGTTCGATCGGCTGAGATGATGATGATGATTGGGAAATAAAGTTAGTTTATTGAGAAAAACATTAATTGATAATAAAAAAAATATGATTGAGTTGTTGTAGTTTTTGATGTTGTTGTCAATTGAGTTTGTTTGTTTGTTTGGTTGGGTTGTGTCGGATTGTTTCGCGAAGAAAGTTCTGAAGTAACAAACATAAAAAAAACAGTCGAATTGAAAACCTCCACCATTTTTGAAGTCGGTTAAAAATCAGAAATACCTATTGATATTGATACACATAGTAATATTCAAAAATGTTACGTTGTATTACCTTCAATGCTTTCTCTCATCGCCGACCAACTATCGTGTCAAAAAACGGTTAAAACAAAAATTTAACGAATACCAGGAACGTAATAATTAAAACCAAGTTCAATTATAATCAAATGGAAGCCAAGCCGGCGGCCATAGAAATAAAAGCTTCTGTGGTTATCATAGATAATAACAGAAAAAGCGTGTCCAATGCACACTGTTTTATCGTATCGAGAATAACGTTTAAGACAGCGGTTCTATAACTTCTTTTCGCGTATTTCTTGTCTATTACAAAATATACAAATACGAACAAAAGAAAACTATAACTTTTATAAGTCATTTAATTTTTTTTCTGTAGTACTTCATATGCTCACGACTATATTCCCAAGGGGGTAGTCAGATATGTTCTATAAACTCAGACCTTATACAGGGTCCTTCTTAATATGCTGACACTTTTTTAAGGGGATGATCAAACCGTCAAACTGAACAACCATGGCACCAACATCGAAATTGTTAAAAAAAAACGTTTGGTCTGTACTAAACTGCAAACCTACTCGAGCAAAATGTATGGGACAGCTGTTTTCTTTTTCGCGATTTCGATTTTGGTGATTGGTCCCATACAGAAAGTTGTTCAGTTTGATGGTCCCTTAAAAAAGTGTCAGCATATTAAGAAGGACCCTGTAAATGTTTCACGTTTCATGTTTTTAATGACAAAGGGTCTCCAGTTTTCAATATGGACAAAAATAAAGTCGGACCTAAAAATCGTGTAAAAGGTGTGCGGGGAGCGCTAACAAGTTTTTAATGAACGAAACATTACATATACTTAATTACATACATAAATTCACGACCAAATTCCTATTCGGAGTACCCAGAACTGCATAAAATATCGATCAATTGAAAGTCTCAATACATTGTAACCATCAAAATCTTATTAATAAATAAAAACATTGTTCACTGAAATTAGGGAATCGAGAAAAACAAGGAGCATTATCGACTTGACAGCTAAATTTTTAAGATTGTAGCGCCATCCTTCCAGTGTCATACCTACTATTTAGCGGACTACGAAAGTTTGAGAGCCGCTGTATTAAAGATTTCGCTGTAACTGTAAACATTTATAAAAAAAATCGTTACATAGCGTGGCTTCCCACACTAGGAATTAGACTCGGTCGGGTTTAGATTCTAAAACATGTTTTGTTTCGAGGTGTAAGTAATCGATGATACACAATTGTAATTGCGTGGAAATTCGTAACGATTCGTACTTCGATTAGAGCAATAGAAACTGAAATTGCGGCAAATATTTTTGTAGTTAGTTTTAATTGCTCTGATCTGTATATTTTACGGTGTTTTTGCGATACTATTTTAATGGACCATTAAAATTGTATATTACTATCTTGTTAAAAAAACTGTTCTTCTAAATAAGAGCCGTCAGCTCGAGAAGGGTTTTCTAACTTGTATTGAAAGCGTCAAAATTATTTAATTGCCTACTATTTCTATAAAAGGACTTCAGGCAAGTTTCAAACAATGTTGGCCAAAAATAAATTGCGTTGCCAGACTTGAAATCATTTACAACTGCTAGGTCATAGCTCTTAGACTTTTACTATGGACCCTGTAACAGCTGCAGCGTTTTCAGAGTAATTGTTCAATATAGAAAATAATACTTTTTCAATTTGATAATTATGCATGCAGCATATGCTCTCGACTATATTCCCCGAGGGGGAGTCAGAAATATTCTGAAACCTGAAGAATTATTAAGTAATCGAAACAATTTTGATCGAAGGTAAGGGTAGAGTCTTTGTATAAGTTATATGTCAAGATTGACAGTCGAAGGTACCAAAGCGTCGAAAAAATTTGGAACCAGTACTGGCTCCTAAACCCTAAAGATACACACGCACACATACATAATTTGTATGGCGCCTCACGCACACCAACCTATGAATCTTGGCCCCTTTTGTTTTAAAACAGTGAGGCTCATTCTAGACAAATACTTTTTCTAAGGGTAGAGTAAATTTTCAAAGATGTCGTAATGAGATGAGAACTGATGAACGAATGTACAAAAAATAGAACAAAAATAAAAACTAAAGTAGCAATGTCAATTATTTTTCGTAGAGTTCAGTTCAAAAGAAAACTCGAAAGCATAAATCGGTATTTTCACTCATTTAGACAGAGTAAACAAATGTTTCGTGCATTCTGGAAAATTGTACTAATAGCTTTGTTTTGTTTGTGACCAAAAATAATAGTGATTCAATAAGAATTGAAGGTGCCCTCGTCGATATGGTTTTAACCTTTATAAAATTGAAGGTTCCACAAATTATTCACTAAATCGATTTTCCGCAAGTTATAGCTGTTTGTGCATTCACGATTTTTTACCTTTTAATTATTTAGAAATCGCAATAAATGTAGCTAAGTTTATGGTTTTGGCACGATTGAGAGGTCAAGTTAAAATGTTTTAATTAATGTAAGTAATAGAAATTTATAGGTACGATACAATTTTTATAGGCCATAGAGTCTTATGTTATGTGGCTTGTAAAACTTGACCTGAAATAAATCAACTATTATAAATTTATAAAGATAAAAATTGATGATGACGATTTTTTTTTTCAAATACTTACCTAGTTTTTCATTATAGTTTCAGGTAAAATATTCAAGATGAATTCTTCTTTCATGATAATAATAACATTAACAAAGAGTTTAGTATACATAATTGAACGTAAAACTGTCATAAATTCAATAACAAAATTATGCTTGCAGCCATTTGAAAAGAAAGTAAAAGAAATCGTTTTGTCTCATTCCTTTTAAAAGGCTAGTGCTATTTTTTTACATAAAAGCGGTCAGCTATTTTACTCATTTTGAAAAAAATCTTTTAAGACAAAACTTTATTTTTCCTTTTTCTTTATTTCTGGAACGGTAACTAAATAAAAATCGCGGTAAATAGTCATGTTTTCGTCAGAAGTTTTAATCAATAATATTATTTTTACCACATACTTACCTACTTTTAAAAAAAAAAAAACATTTTACAAAGAAGATTGATAAAACTTCTAATAACTATATTTCGATAAATTTTACAATTAAATTGTCTTCCTTAATGATAAGTTAATTGCGAATAAAAACCATTCGTAAATAAGACACACGTTTGAAAGGAAAATCTGAAATGGTAACACAGCCACGGCCTTGCGGTAGGTGATATTTAAAATGATATAGAACCATGTTACCTAATCAGTCTGCCATATTAAAAGTTACGATCGACTATAAAACTATTCTTAATAGAAAATAATACATTAACAAAAGAGACACACATTTTAATCTCACATAAATCGCAAATGTTATTGCTAAGGAAACTATTTAGACTAGCGAATTCGTAAAGTTCCTATTCTGAAAACATGAGATCACTGTCAAATCGATTATAATATGACCGCAATTTCGATTTAATCGATGCATTGGATCGACGTGTCGATCGAGCTTGATTAGTAGTCAATTAAACGATCCCATAACAGCACCAATAAAAGTATTCGGTGATTTGAGAGTATTTTGTTGTAATCAATTTCTGATGTCGGCGACCGTTTGTGGATGAACAAAATGGTCGTTTTATTGGCGTACCGAATTTAGTGAGGCCGGTAGAGTTACCGGACTTGGTTTGTGATCGCTGGGTTCAATGTGAACCCACGCGGAACTCTGTTCCTTTCGGGTCAAACGTCACATGTTTCTTTTTTATTGAGTTTCGCTGCAAAAATATTAAATATTTTAAATCCTCAAGCGTGTTCTTTGTTTTGTTACGTCTTTACTTTTTAACAAAATAACAGTTTTTATTAAAAAATAGACTGAAATAATTAAAAGAAGACGATATTCTTTTATCTCAAACAATAACAGAATTATACGCCGGCTATGTCGCGCTCAAAAGCTGGTTTCAGACAAAAAATACTCGTATTTTCATTAAAAATATTCAATAATTTGATTACAGATTAAAACAGAAGAACCACACTAATTTAAACTTGCATTTTACATAATATTTAACAGAAAGTTTAATATTTCCGTACAAATATATTTAAACTTAAACATAAACTAGGAAAATATTTCATACGAGCATTTGAATACTGTTCGAATTATTCAGTTCTTCTTTAAAAAGTCAACATAGCCCCGCAAGTTTTTCCATGCGGAACCCTTCGCTCGCAGCCAATCGTCTCGACCCCGCGAGGCGTGTCGAAAGCCCGCCTCAAGAAGCAGAAAGCTCGCCCGTTTTATAGTTTATAATTACGGCTGATTGCCGCCGTGACCCGCTCGATTCGCTCGCCCGATCTCTTCGTTTCGTTACAGAATACTCCCGTGGTTTTAACTTACGGTTGCAGTGTTAGTATTTGTTTTCTTTTTTGTTTTGTTTGCAAGGAATTCGTATTTTTCAGGATTTTCGTGCTGGAAGAATGAGTTAATTAAACAAAACTATTAAGTAAGTAATTGTCTATTTGGGCCAAGTAGTCTCCTTCGACAACAGGCAGGACAAAGAAGTCACCCGACGGGTAGACTAAGCCTGGGAGAACTACTGGTGCTTGAAGGAGCTGATGAAGGGTGACCTTCCTTTATCACTCAAATGCAGACTCGTCGACATGGTCACATGGTCTTTAACAGAATCACAGAAGTCCAAACTCAAGGTTTTCCAGAGGGCGATGGAGCGTAGCATATTGGGGATCAAACGGACAGATCGCGTCAGGAACACCACAATACGCCAGAAAACACAAATATGTTGGTGAAAAAACCGACAAGGTAAATGGGATTAAACCGGCCATGTCTGTCGATTGCACCCGGAAAGATGGGCTAAAGTCTTAACACCTTGGATCCGTCAGGGTCGACCCTGAAAGAGATGGAGAGACGACCTGGATGCCTTCGTTAAAATGTGGATGGAACTGGCTCAGGACAGGGATGCATTGAGGATAAGGGGGGAGGCCTTTGCCCAGCAGTGGAATGAAACAGGCTGAGGGAAAAAAAAGTAAGTAATTAACTTTATTTTATCAGATAATAACATCAGCAAAGTCTAATTGTTTGCTTTTGTTTGAGTGATTTTACTTTTACGCTTAAAATTATAAACAACTGCGAACGACATCGAAGAGACACTTTGCTTCCTTTGGGGAAGATTTTAATCGCAATACTTAGGTCAATTTGCGGCGTACTTCAAAGACAATTAATATTTTGCCGACTCTACCTACTATATTCGTATCACAGTCACAGGAAAAGCTTTTTGAAAAGTTACTTTTTAAATGTTATTTTTTCTTCAAGGAAACGATTTAAAAATGCGTTTAGTTTTCTTATAAAATTCCTATGCATAAAACATGTCTAATAAGAGTTGCCTAGAGTTTTTAGTGATTACGCTGCGATCGAGATTTTAGAGTACTGTGATTCCATTCTTTTTGGAGTGTTAATGAAGAATATTCGAACGAATAAGATTCTATTTATTTAAACCAAACATCACAACACAACCATCTACCAACCTGCTCTGAGCCTGCGATGTGGAGTTTGGCTAACTCCCTCTATCTTCTTTTGTCTTGTCAGCTTGAGCCATATCGCATGACAATCACTCATACAGTAGTAGAAAGATTAGGAAATCAGAAATAGTGACACCGAGGCTCACTATTCAGGGTGAGCCAGGCGAACTCAGATTTCGTCACTCAGGACGGCTCCAAGTCACGTGGCAAATATCTACACCATGTTGGCAAGTCAAACTTAGACTTGTCATATGCACTCAAGAAAAGAAGAATACGTAGAAGAAGAAACAGTAACGTACCTTAGTCTTACTCCCGCCAATAGAGCCAGGTCTAATAGATCCAGTCTCATAGAACCTGGTGAGGATCTTGCTGACGCAGCCGTGGGAGACGAGCAGCTGGCGGCTGATGTCGCAGGGCCGGACGCCCATGATTGCCAGCTCTACGATGCGCTTGCGCACCACGTCCGGCAGCGGCCGCCCGTTCACGAACACCCCGCCCAGCTGGTTGACGCCCGCTTGGCCTGCAACAATACCATCATCATCATCATCAGAATACAAAAGGATAATAAATAAAAAGACATCATCCGTTTTGGACCGAAATGAGAAAGTCAAAAAAATAATAATGTGTTAGGAGTTGTCCGTGTAAACATTTATTATTATGTCACCAAACCTGTGGGTCCATTGTCCTTGGTTTTATTTGGGTTTAAAATATCTGCCTTTTCATACATTTTTGAAATAATAAATATTATAGCTACAGCTTTTATGCTATAATAATAAATGCTTAGATGGACAAATTCTAACAAAAATAAATTTTTTTTTGGGCACTACTTTTACATTTGGACCAAAAATGAATGAAACGCGGATAACGTTCTTTGAACAAACTAATCAACAGTATTTTGATTATTAACAACATTACTAAATTTTTATTTAAGTTTTAAGATCATACGGAGATAAGGGTTTAATTTAGTTTTTGTAATAATTTATTTAATAGACGGTTTAATGTAAATATAAATGCGTTAAAATACTTTAGAGTCTTTCAGACCATCATACTGAACAACTTTTAATATGAGACGAATATTGAAAACGTGAAAAAGAATAGGTTGAAATGTCTACTCGATCAAATATATAAGGTTGTTACAAAAATACAAATAAACCTTTAAGGGAGTGGTTTAGACCATCAAACTGAACAACTTTCACTATGGGACCAATATCGAAATCGCGAAAAAAAAAATGATGTTCTATACTCTACAAATCGACTAGAGCTAAAATATGTAAGGGATTTAAAAAAAAAATCGCGATGTCGATGTTGGTCCCATAGAGAAAGTTGTTCAGTTTGACGGTCTAAACAACCCCTTAAGAGTTTTAAATATTTATTGTTACTTATGAAACACCCTGTATAGAACAGCAGATTTTTTTTCGCTATTTAATATTAGTTTCTTAGTGAAACTTGTTCAGTTTTACAGTCTGAAGCACCCCCTATGAATACTATAAGTTATACTTATAATATAACATACAAACAACATTAACAGTTTTCAATTTGTAAAGCAATTTAAACTGTGGTCACTTAAAATTGACCAACAATAATTATTAAGGTCATTTCACATGATCAAGTTCGTCGAGGGTTCATTATAGAAGTACATTAACTATTTCAATTCTCATATTATAGAATGAGACGTCACATATTGAGTTATTTCGCGGCAACGGTTTCTTTCACCTGCCCCATTTAGGACTAATATTTATTTGATTGCCAAATTCCCATAGCATTTCCTACCTGGACGCCAATTATGAAGGAAAAAAATTAAAGATGTCAAGAGATAGGGATTTTCTGTCAACAATGTATAAGAATTTATTGTCTTCGTCTTTAATTAGGATAGTAATGAAATAGGGATAGATTGTTATCTTATTGTTGATGTATTTACAATTGTGTAGCAACATTTTTGATTATGTTTTCAAATGGTTTTGTGGTTGTTTTGTAAATTAATAAAATATTAAAATTATGTTCAATCTAACGTGACACCACATAATAGAATAAGTTGCCACTACTGAATGCCCTAAAATAACCTGGAAACAAAACAGTGTAGAAAACTATTTATTACTGATAGGTAGTGTTTTTAGTTGTTAATTATTTTTATTTAATAACGAAAATTTTTCAGAGACTGTTATGATGATAATGATTTTATTTTTATTTTTTTTACATGTTTAATTAAGACGATCATGCAGGCATAGACTATGACGTAGATTAATAAAGTTATTTCGAATGGTTGCCTTTGTTAAGGCACGATGGGTCTTACATAAGCATCAAAGGTAAAAGAGCAAAAACAAATTTTAAAATCTGTTTTGCCTATTAGTACAAACTTTGTAGTCACACGAGCTAAATTCCAATTATCGCCATGCAGTAGTACAGTTTGGATGCAGTATGCAGTAGTATGGGGTTTGCGTTCGAGTTGAAATTCAGCTCGTGTGACATAACCCGTACTTGTCTTTATTTTATCTTGTTCCTATTTTTGAACATTTTCGTGATCAAGTGCCTAATTTAGATACCTATATGACTAGAAGTTCCAAATAGGGTCCTCCGTAGTCATTACCAGATCAATTTCCTTCCCACTTAAACCTCATTTCTATATTCCTTTTAAATCCTTAACAGCTACCGTTAAACACGGCTAAAAAGCAATAAAACAATCGGCCAAACGCGCGCGATTTATTACCTTAATGCAATAAAATTAGCGTTCTAATTTGTTCGTAGCAATTTGCGTTTATGAGGTTTCGTAAAGGTGCGCCGCCACTACCATTTCACGGGTATTGTCGCTAGTGGGCCGGAGTGGTCGCAAGCATAGAAGCCGATACGAACGGATGCAAATTACTTTCCTTATTTTACGATGTTCAATACACACGGCCCGATCAGTTGCATCGGACTTTATAGACGGCATCAGCAGCAGTACTGCCTCTGTGGTCTAATAGTTAAGAGCATTGGGCTCTTGACACGGAGGGTCGATTCTCACGGGAGATACTTAGTGATATGTCAATTTGAGCGTTTTTCTCCAGTTGGTTAGTTAGGACATTACAGGCTGAATCACCTGATTGTCAGAAAAGAAAGATGATTCGGATGGCACTTTAAGCCGTTGGTCCCGACTTATATCTCTGGTAGTAGTTGGCGTTACATTAATTAACCACGTCAGATGCCGTAAGGCGGTTTGAAAAAGCCTGACACCAGGGCATGCTGACCACACGATAAGCAGAAGAATCAGCATCAGTATACAGATTGTGATTGATATCTTCTTCGGTCGATGGCAAGTAAAACTCTATGTCGCTGAGTTTGAATTGCCATCGTAGCGAAAAGATTATTGGCAGTCCTGAACAAATAGCAAGCCGGGCTAAGGGTGCGCCAGACGTATTAGGGTGCAGTAGTTGATTCGTGAAGAATTACAATCATAGCTTCCGTAAGTTTAGGTTCTTCTTTTGTTTTTATAATGCTATTCAATTGGTGTTTTTGCTGTAGGGTCTTCAACTGCCATAAACTATCTCTAGAGTTAGCTTATTACTTATAGCCATGTCCTTCCTATTGCTGTCTCCCGTTTACAATGAAAGGAAATCGGATTTATATTTCTTCTTTGAGTTAGAATAATTTTCCTAAACTAGAATAACTTGCAAACGTTTATAATTACTGGAATTTTACTCACATATTCACCGTTAGTTTATCTATAGTAAAATCATAAAAATACTTTTATTACTAATTCGAATCTTACTTTTTACTCTTTTTTTATAGAGTTTCGGTACTACGTGGATGTTCTGAGGTTTCAGAATATCTCTGACCCCTCGGGGAATATAGTCGTCAGCGTATGCTTATGCTTATTACTTAATCAGAACACGCACGTACTTTTCGGAGGGCGCTGGGCAATCGCGTTTCTCATAGAAAATATTCGTCTGAACCTATGGCCCCTTAGTGTTTTACTGAGCTAAGGCCACAACCTGCCTCTAATTTCCCCTGTCATGTTGATTCATTACCACTTCAACACGAAACTCGACTCCTTTCTCTAGAATTAGCGATCATCCGATAATGCCGTGTGTCCAACAATTTTACGAGTCCTCTTTCCAGCAACAGTAATAACCAAGGACGAGACAAGCGGAATTGGGCTTTGATCTGTGTAATTGAAGTTGATTTTCCGTTATCTATCGAAGAATGTCATTAACACGCTGAAAACCGAGTTCCATTTCGATCACATTGCACATCATGAAACGGACTCGAATGGAAATGAATCAGTTCTCTGAATTGATTAAATCGATTCGCATCTAGGTCTTAGAGGTCTTAGGAACTATTTATTCCAGCATATCCATGTGTTTTATTTCCCAGATTCGCAGAATTTAATTGAGTAGGTAGGCTACTGATTTTTTTAACCTTAATTGAAACTACTTCAAACTTCTAATAAGTCATCACGAGCCTATATACGTCCCACTGCAGGGCATAAGCATCTAATAAGTACCACAAGAACAAGATTAAAAATTTAACAGCGCAAAGATAAAATCTTATTTTGTAGCATGATCGTAAAACTTTAAATCGAGACGTACACTGGAACAATTCCTCTTAGCTACTGGTATTGGTTACTAACATTAATTCACGACCTCGTTTTAGGAGTAGTCTGAATATCTGCACCAACTACAAACTACCCAACTACAATTACATTACAAATACTGTATTCTTAACAGAGTTAGGCGGTTATTAATTAAAATATCGGGAACGTAATAAATATGAGAAATTTGATAAAATGTTTGGAGAAAGAACATCTTGGTACCATTCGCCGTGGGAACGCTGGCAGGCCCAGCGTGGGCCCATGTGGGGCCCTCAAGCCAAATCTTTTCAACTAATTAAAAGCTCGCCTCATCAAGGCCTCCGATGACCGAAGGGCTGGCAGCTACTTTACCCAAAGACCAATCCAAGTTTGTCGAAATTCGAAGAGATTATTTAAATATTCACTTTTTTCATTTCATTTTATTCCTTTTAAACTTTATGTTATGATTCCGTCGCCGTCGTCCAGGAAGCCGTGGCGATCCAGTGGCGAGTAACCTTGCCTGCCGTGCAGAAGGCGATGGTTCGATCCCCGTCCATGCCGACTCGTACCAATGAGTTTTGCGGAATTTATGTACGATTTGTAACAGCACTGGCTTTTCGGTAAAGGAAAACATCGTGAGGAAACCTGCATTCTTCAATTTCGAGGCATGTATTGTACCCACTGTCCATTACAAGTGGCGACGGGCTCACCCTCCGTCACACTGGACAGAGTTTCGGTACTACTGGTGAACGTGGATGTTCTGAGGTTTCAGAATATCTCTGACTACCCCCTCGGGGAATATAGTCGTGAGCATATGCTATGCTATGCTGTATCGAATATAATCAAACTTACACGATAGCCCTACATAATATCACTGATGTGAGTTCAAACGTGTTTATAAAACGTAGGTAAATGAAAATTAAATATATAACATATAGGTAAGTTAGTTGACTCATACAAGTAATTCATAAATAAATTCGCGAGTGTTGTGCCCATAAAAGTTTTATCGTTGTCACAAATAATATAAATGATAAGCTTCGATCGGTTACAGGAACGCGTCGAGGAGAAAGCGAGTCATCTCATCTTCTAACATTTAGCTGACTTTGTTGCAAGTTGTTATCGTTTTGAATGAAATAGGGATCTTTCTGGACATGTACCTAAATTGAATGATTCAACTTAATTTTAGCTAGCACCTTTTTTCCATGCAACATACAATATATATAATGTAGGTATTCACATTCATTTATTGGTTGCTTTCATGGGTACATAGGTTCTTAATAACGTAAAATAGTTCCAAACATGAAACCCGGTTGGGCACAATAACATTTAATTAGGTACCTATAATACAGGTCTTCTTCTTATCGAGTGGGCTGCAAGCCCTGGTGTCAGAGTTTATTCAAACCGCCGCCGCCGCGTTTATTATAATACGCGGGTATATAACATATATAATGGGCCGTATACCCACCCCAGGTTACAAGGGTACCAAAACACGAAATTCTAGGGTGGATGACACTTAAACATACAAAAAACTTTGAAATAAATAATCTATAGCCGAGGAATCAACAGTAATATGAATTTCCGCTTGGTTAACAAATCTTTATTCCAAAAGAGTTCTAGCTACAACCGATGCTTAATGCTCCAAGTATATGTTTTAATTACTGCAGATGTCACTCAAGAGTTTTAATCACAGCCCAGTCGATGACAGTCACAGTGCTAAAAATCTCCATTATTATTATTTGGGTGTACATATTTTGTACAGAATTGGAGAAAATGTAAGCTCTCTGCCACTCTATATTGGTTTTAATTGTGGTAGTGCTTGGATAAACCAAGAGCTTTCTGAACACAACCAAGTAGATCAAATAGGTAGGTAAGTTATGCAATTTTTCAGTATCATGAGTAGGTACAATCACCCATTAAACTAATGCAACTGTTTACCCTTACACCCTGTTTACAAAACATCCAAGACTACGGTAAAAATATTCTTATTCATCATACAAATATTTAACCCTTGCGGGATTCGAACCCATGACCCTTATCACAGTAGGCAGGGTTACTACAGTTTGAGCTATCGGGCTGTCTGTCAGTATGAAGTAGTTGTTCCCTAAATATGAACTATAAACATACTATAAATAAAAATGTTCTTGGTCGTACGTGGTTGTACGATGATGAAGTACCTATTCATTCTAATACTTTGTCCTACCTAAAAATTGTGAGTACCCTACCACAATTTTTAGGTAGAACACAGTATTAGAATGAATAGGCACTACATCACGGGATGGGTACTGGATAAGTCAAGATATACGCAATTGCTCCATGGATTCCTCAATTCCTCCGTCACACTGGACAGAGTTTCGGTACTACTGGTGAAACGTGGATGTTCTGAGATTTCAGAATATCTCTGACTATCCCCTCGGGGATTATAGTCGTGAGGCTTATGCTTATGCTTATGCTCCATGGATACAATTAGCCTGGTATATTTTTATTAAATTCACAACTCAAACCAATCCTCACCAAAACTTTTGCACCACAATTTTACGACGCGAAGCTTCTTCGAACTTCGGCGCGGATTGCCGTTTCGAGATCACTAATATGCTTCCAGGTTTACAATCGTCTCATAAAAATGTTGTTTAACATTATTTTTTTGTCGGTATATTATAGCCCGTATATCGCGCATGTTATTGCGCGTTTTACTACATGTGACTGATTTTACAACGCCGCCAATTGAACGGTGGGGCTTGGTGGAGACTGAATCGATGCGATGGATACTGTTATGTTTAAATGCTTCAATTACGTCGGTGAAGATCTAGAAATAAATAAAAAGTGTGTTTTTTTTCGTATTCGGACAACAACCGTTTGAATCTGTGAATGCAGAATGGATAGTAGCATATGGTAGCGTGGCTATATGGATTCTTATGTATTATAATAAGTGTAAAAACTTCAGAAGCCGTAGCATGTTAAACGTGATACGGCGGTATCACGTCTTTTATCTCGTTCGATCGCGCGCAAATAGACAGAGAGCGAAGGCACAGCGAAGGTGTGATGGCGCTGTATCACGGTGGCATGCTACCACTGACCTGTTGTATTATAGAGGTCAGTGCATGCTACCCATTCAGATCTTCAGATTTATTATATTTTCCAACATGTTTCCAACAAGAAACTGAGAATTTTATCCTTCGATCATTTTATCCAAGAAGTTTTTATTCATGTTAATTGTCCAAAAAGAATTTGATTGCTTTGTTTTTTTGACCAAAACTAAAAATAAAAACATGACTTAACATTTTTGTGTCAAAATAATAATTAAATAAAACATACGGTATACGGTTCATGTTTCCTCAAGTTTCCTACTTATTTTGAATAATTAAATTAGCTATAATTTACAAAAATGGATCGATGTAGATGTGATGACTATGCGGCTGCAGTGAAAAACATGAGGATCTTCACAATGGGCACCTACCGCCCTGAAACTATTGACAATTTTGATAGTAAGTTTTTAGCGTCCTATTATTTTACTAAAGTTACTAGCGACCCGCAATGCACATATAAACGTTCCTCTTGAATCACTCTATCTAATAAAAAAAACACATCAAAATCCGTTCCGTAGTTTTAAAGATCTAAGCATACGTAGGACAGACAGACAGCGGGAAGTGACTTTGTTTTAGATTTTGACACCGACCTACTTAAGGGGCTACCTGCCGGTTTCGGGTAATTTTGTAACCATTTTATTCATTAACTATGGCACTTTTTGAGCTGAAATTTAAACTGAACCATCTACAGGATATGAGAAGTGATGTGGTTTTTCTAGAAATCGATTTTAATGAATAAAACCGAAGAAAAGGGACTCTAAAGTCACCCCTTTTTTTCCAGTTGTAACCATTTTACTCTTACATTTTTAATCGGAACAAAATGAAAATTTACTATATTGTTCACAATACAATTTAGAATGATGTGGTTTTTTTACTTTTTCGAAATTAATAAAAAATCATCGAATTTTTCAAAGAAAACAGCAAAATTCTGACCGGAGCCACGCGCTCTTTCTCATCGATTAGTATGGAGTGTGAGTGAGAGGAGAGTGGTCCACGGCTGATACGCCTTAAGACGTAATAGTAGGTGGAAATACCTCGGAGGCATCTTTTATTTTTCATTTTACGACTAGATTTATACCATTTACCGAAACTAAAGTCATACCTCAGTATTTTTGGATAGTTCATCTAGTGAAATCATCAACTGAATACACGATTGGAATTACTTCACTCGATAGAAAATCGTCACAAAGATGACGTATTTTAATGCATTTTTAAAAAAAATTCTCGGTTTAGAAGAACTTAAAATAGTTTCCGATTGTTGGTATTTATATTCACATATTTACCATTAGTTTAACTAGTGCAATCATAAACAAAATCTAGAAAAAGTACTTTGGTTAGTTGTTTTTAATCGAAAAAACGGCTCACGCACACACTTTTCGGAGCGCTCGGCAATCGCGTTTCTCATAGAAAATGTTCGTCGGGACCTATGGCCCCTTAATAACAAATATCAGTTAGGTGCGCATGATACAAAGGTCTAAACACAGAAGTACACACGGTGACACATCAAGCTACGCAAAACAAACATAAGCTGGCCGCTCCGTTATACATTACTACCTACGCGCGGCCAGCTTATTTTGGTTTCGCGTAGCCTGATGTGTCGCCGTGTGTACTCTATGATTAACGTAATAATTGATTGGCCTGAACATATTCCCCACAGGATCCGGTTTCGCAGTATCCTGGGTAACGAACAAGGTCAGCATATCAGACCTCAGGTTCTCGAAGCCAAAGGCCCGGATGCTGTCCGGTCACGAGTTACAGGCACCAACCTCCTTGTCACCGGAGTCCCGGCTCGTGGAGCACATGTGGTGTCCCTTCATGACGCCTGTATATCGATAATGGACTAAAAATTCATTTGAAATAACATAATACATTGTGTAAGGAAAAGTATAATTAACCTTTAAACCATTTGGTTCTACCCATGAAACTGAACAATTTTTACTATAGGAGCAAACCTGTCGGCGAAAAAAAAATTCGAATCTGCTGTTCCATACTAAACTGCAATAACTATTCGATTCAAACGTATGGAGCAGTCGAATTTTTTTTGCGCTGACAGGTTTGCTCCAATAGTAGAGTTGTTCAGTTTGATGGGAGTCCTTACACCCTGTACTTTTACTCATTTTTATCGACCAATTTTTATTTTATATGTACCTACTTAGTTTGTTAAATTGTTAATATAACAATTTCACCTGATTTTGGGGTTTTAGAGCGTCAGCTGTGTTAACCGGCTGTGCTTTGTGTTAACTACTTGCTAACTAACCACTTACACTGTTTGTCCCACTGATGGGCAAGAGTCTCCCCTAAACCAATAAATTAATAATAATAAATAAATAACAAATACATATTATTATCTTGGACATTGTACTTAACACGCATACAGGGTCCTTCTTAATATTCTGACGGTTTTTAAGGAGATGATCAAACCATCAAACTGAACAACTTTCTCACTGGGAGCAACACCAACAAATTGCAAAAAAATAAACATTTGCTGTCCCATAACATTTTAGCTCGAGTAGATTTGCAGTTTAGTATAGAACAGCTGGTTTTTTTCGCTATTGATATTTTCGCGCTTTAAAGAAAGTTGTTCAGTTCTGAAATTTGTAGTTGTTGGTAAATCTATTTGTATTACATTTTATTATTATTTACTTAATTTCTTAATTACATAGTTATTTTAAATTGTATTATTTGTCACATACCTTTTCAAAATATATTTTTACTAATTTTGTACCTAACTTTGTTTTATTTTTAATCAAAGCGGGTAAATAATTGAAATCAATTAACTATAAAGGAAATAAAAGTTTACGATATAAAATTGTAACGTAAGTTGTAAACATCGAACTAGAAAATCTAATGTGATGTTTTAGATTCATTTGATATGGACCGGGCATTAACGGCAGTGTTAGATTAATGAGGATAAGATAATAATATAACCAGTTGTGTACTGTACCTACTGATTATTATTGTAGTTTCATCCAAAATACATTTATTCGCGAAAATTAAAATGCACTGAATCCACAACGTAGGATTTTCCTTACGGACTGTTGGCCCTACCGCTTAGTCCCCCTAGTAGGTCCAAGAGGATTTTAAAATCCTCGTGGCCCCCCTGCTTGAGAAGACACGCTGGCCGCAAAAGTGCACAAGTGATATTTTTGAAAGCTAGCTAGTAGTGATGTGACCATCATGCGTACCTGCTTGTAGGTAACGTTTGAGCATTGAGTGTACCAGGAGCGCAAAAGTGTACAAGGGGTCATTAGGTTCCGACCTCATGGAAGTTCGACCTCTTGTACACGTCTGCTCTCCTAGTACATTAGGTTTAATTATTGTTCTTTTGATATAAAGCAAACATCGAGAAAAAATTATAAAGACCACTTGTACATTTGAGTAGTAGAGTAGGCACTGCAGTTTTGTATGAAACTTTTTTTTTGGCAATTTTGATGTTGGCTCCTTCAGGCGTAATAGTAGGTGGAAATACCTCTGAGTCATCTTTTATTTTTCATTTTACGACTAGATTTATAACATTTACCGAAACTAAAGTCATACCTCAGTCACAGACTTAAAAGAAGAACCAGATGGAACGTCATCTAATCATGAGTGAAGCACCCATTTCTTTTGTGTGCGTGCTGTCACGCGGTACATAAGGTGACGGGTTGTCGGACCTGCGCCTAGAGCTATTGCATCTGTGTGAGTGTAGGTCCCTCGAAGAACAAACGAGATTGTATTACCTTGCATCTTTTTAGTGCAATACTCGGTCCGTATTTCTTTCAGGTCCGTGACCTCAGTATTTTTGTATAGTTATCTAGTGAAATCATTAACTGAAAACACGATTGGAATTACTTCACTCGATAGAAAATCGTCACAAAGATGACGTATTTTCATGCATTTAAAAAAAAAATCTCGTTTTAGAAGAACTTAAAATAGTTTCAGATTTTTCGCATTTATACTCACATATTCACCATTAGTTTAACTAGTGAAATCATAATAAAAATCTGGAAAAAGTACTTTGGTTAGTTCTTTTTAATCGAAAATACGGCTCACGCACACACTTTTCGGAGCGCTGGGCAATCGCGTTTCTCATAGAAAATATTGGTCGGGACCTATGGCCCCTTAATGAGACTTGTTCAGTTTGATGGTCTTAACCACCCTTTAAATATTACTAGAGTGTTTTGTTACATCCTGTAAACTAGGTATACTCTCACCTCTGAATAATACATAGTATATAGGCTACGAATAAGAGAATAAATATGGAAGAATAACTCCAAACAAAATCGAAATCATTTTTGGCACCCCATGAAAAATGTCATTTTGTATGAGTTTTGGCGGCGAGTTACAATTTTTAAAGAACAAATTTAGAACGCGTTACAATTTTTTTGGTGCCACTTTTTGAGCTTAATTTATACTTCTACAATTAAATCAATAGGTAAATGGAATGACTAAGATGCTTTTTCTACAAAATAAATCAAAATCGTACAAAATGTAAACTTTTGTTTTGAAGGGATCCGTTTTTTCAGTTCGCAACCTACTGTTTTTAAGTTTTATATAATCAGCTAAATATCACACAGTAATTCACACCTTATCTTGATTTCGTACGACTGGACTCGGCTGAGCCTCTTATTATGTAGAGCAATAACAGTAAATATGGAAGCTTGGTGGAAATTCCAATAAAATTAAGTACTTACCTGTTATTTAGACACGGAGTTTAACAAATTTAAGATCTAATTATCTAGTTATGGGTTTACGTGGTCATTTGTGACTATTAATAAAACTTAACATCTTAAAGGATTTTCAACCGCGTTTGTAATATTATAATAACCAATATTTTGGTAGTGTTGCTCTTAAAAAACAATCAGCATTTATTCAGTCCAATTTCAGTCAGTTCAAATACCAATACCAAAGTATAAGAAAGAGTATTTAGTACTAAATACCAATACCAGTCATATTGCAATCACAATTTAGCTTTTCCTCTAACTATATTGCCTAGAATAATAATTTACTACACCAGCTTCAAATGAAATTGCCTCAATTTTTAACAACATAAGCATGCTTACGACTATATTCCTAAAGGGGGAACTTAGAGATATTCTAAATATACATTTAGAATATCACTATCAAATCAACATCATTTATGGTTTTGTTTTTGAATTTACCACCGCGTCGGAAGGTGTACCGTTGTAGAGAAGATGCGGCAACAAAAAGAAACTCTACACCACACATCTTTTACACAAAACAAAATATACAAAGTACAATTACAAAATACACAGTGGACTCAATATATGCCTCGAAATTGAAGCATGTGGTACTACCGAGGTTTCCCAATAAAGCCATGTCCACACTACACCAACAACCCGCACCGCCGCCACGAACCAGTCAATAAGTTAATTCGGTGTCAAAATCTCTCTCGAACGCGTCGACTCGCCGACATGTCATATAAAACGTTTACAGAACGTTACGTTCCAATGCATTTGATCTATTTGCCTGATACGAGTAGGTGTTGGAGTAGACAGAACAATTTAGTTGTGTGTGGTGTGGTGGTCGCTTTAGTGATAATGTAGCGTGGACTGGTAATCGAGGTTTATGAAAGGTTGTTTGACTTATTGAAGGCGGTTTAGTCTTTTTGGAGTAGTATCATTAGTTTGACCAGGCGTTTACTAGACACTAGTTCGTAGGCTTGTCTAAAGGGATTCTGCAACATGGTGATTTATGTAATTTCAACAGGGTGTAACAAAAGACCCTACTTATATATATTTAAAGAGGTGGTTAAGAAGGTGGAGGAGTTGGTGGTGGTTGGTGGTGGTTGGTGGTGGTGCTGGTGGTCTTAATACCATCAAACTGAACAACTTTCAGTATGAAGCCAACATCGAGAAAAATAAAAATAAATAGGTTGTTTCTTCAAAAACTGCAGACCTAATCAATTCAAATGCATGGGACTTTTTGAGCTAGGGAGCTGACTTTTTTTCGAGTGTCTTCATAGTGAAAGATGTTCAGTTTGATGGTCTAAACTAAACCACCCTTATTAATATTATTAGGGCAGTGCACGCTGCTATATAGTGTGTTTTGTTATACCATCTATTATGTTATTCGCGGAAACAAGCATTCTCACAGCACTTTCACTAGCAGCATGAAATTAAGCTATTTTACGATGTGCCTAGCCATATCATGATGTGGAAAATTGGTTAGGTGAGAATATCGACAAATAGGTTGCTATCATCGATCCGCCCGATTTTCTGTTAGGCACATTATGAAATAACCGGCCAAATCATAAAAAGGTGTCGTATAATGAAATTCCTAGGCATATTACGATTCACCCAATTCTACGATCGATTTGTTCGTTCTACATTTTAATACGACCTGAAAACTATTTGTAAAAATTTTGACGTAGGAAGGTAACATACCTACTTAATTTCGCAAATAAAACATTTTTTCTTATAACATTAAATGGTGCTTAATTATGCATTTTATTTCTTAGGACTTAGTTAAATACATAATTTATTTACTTCTCAGACTTTTTATCTCTTATCCGTATCACATGTTTATATTCTTTACTTTTTAATGGCATCAATGACAACCTAGAGATAATTTTCATTAATTTACAACCAACTTTTCCATATCTTGTCTAAAATACTCAAAAATACATAAAATAGAAGTGGTGATGATAATCTTCGGATTCGAACCCGGAAACAACGTGTGTGATCTCTAAAGTGACCAGAGGCCCAAAACTTCGGGTATCATCAAATATTTCTTTTATGCTCTGATATTATCACATTTATGACTGGCATATGATGAAAATGACATTTTATTAGTACCAATCAAATCTGTGTTATTTGGTAAAAATAACAGATTTTTATCTCTTCGTTTTTTAAGATTTTGGTATTGGGTGTTTGATAATAATTTGGGTCGAAAATAGAATAGGGTTCCTTAGGAATTAGTTGTGTTAGAATTTTATGAATGTTTTAAATTAGATTCATAACTTTATTTCGATTCTAGATTTTTTATTATAAAACATGTTAAATTAGTCATTTCAGCTATAAAAAAATCACAATATAAAATTATTTTTTCATTTAGTTGACGCGTTAGAAAGTTAAGTACCTATATTTTCTTTGACTTAGGGGTTTTATAAAAGATTTCCCTTATACTTTATCATTGAAGCAACAAGCATAATATCTGAAATTTTTTCCTTTGTTTGATTTTAGATTTTTCGCTATAGCCAATTTTGTCACCTCAGCCATTACACGATAAATCCAGATCACAATGTGCAGATCGCGATTCAAGATATTGATCCGGTACAGATTGATCTAGACATCTAACCACACATATCATAATTTTTGAAATCTATCGCGGTTTGCTGATCGTGTTCTGGATTGATCATGCAACGACTGCTATTACTAAGGAAAAAGCTTTTATCACTACCAACCAAAAACTTCACACCAACGCTGAACCCCAAATAAAAGCAAGTTTTTAAAACAGTTTACTGTCAACGGACGTTAATAAGAAACTAATGTAACTTAAGCATGTATAATGTATTAGAGACGTAGCCGTAGGTAACGCGGGTGGGCTCAGATGTAGAGTCGATATCATCACGATATTATCTCGATACGAGATTCGTCTCGATTCTCTTAATTACTGTTAATGGGTTACCGTGGTAGTGGTTCTTTGAAACGCTTATGATTTCAATGCGTGAGGTAAATTTTTGAGGTTCGGCTAGGAGGGGTGCATAAACTACGTTATTGTTATGTAGCTTTTGACTGCATGCGGCTTCCGCATCCAATAGATTTTTATTTTCAGTGTTACCTACATGGTAATCCTTTTAATTTTTAGATTTGAAGACGTACAGAAGATAAAACACACTTTTGGATTCATTAATATCTACTTATTTGCATGTTTTGGTATCTTTGGTTTGTTGCTCTAGAAATACTTAGTTGGTTTCTGGATTAAAAACAAAACGATTATGTATGCGATGTGCTAATAAATGCCTTCTTTATTTCCTTTTCAAAATTGAAGCCAAAATTAGAAAACTTTGCATTTCAGTCACAGACCCTTGGATCGATATTATGCCGTTTTTTTTAAGTTTCAGTCAAAATCCATAAACTTCTGAAGCGACCGAAAAAACTCTTACGCTCAAAAGACGTATCTTTAGTCCTTTAGACTGAACTCACGCTCGAAAGAAATCTACGAGTTCTTTCCGATCGTATACGTAATACATGTAGAACCCTCGGAACCCGTTCCGTCGGCTACTTAGCTTACTTAATGTGCATCGTTTAAGTTAATTAAGATCTGAGCGTGTACTTTAATTTAAACGGTAGCCTCTCGGGTTTCAAGTGACAATCTCACATTATTCCTCTAAGGTACACACACGCTTTTTGTAAAGCCAGTTTTGAGGAGAGCAATATTGATCGGACACTTGATGATACAACACAACAAATTTCTTTGAAACTGAGTATATACTGGATGGGAAAATGCAGGGGAAAGTAGGCAGATGAAGACCTTAACATAGTTATCTAGCACGGTTTAAGGAAAAGTTGGATATCTTGTCGTATTAGGAACTCAAGACACTTGCGGAGAAGAGAGGATTGATTGTTTGAGGAAAGAGAACTATCAAAACGTGAATTTGCAAAAGGAACATTCTTTAAAATAAACGTTCTTAGAAACTACGATACATTCCTTTTGGGGTGTTCAGAATCTTTGCTCCAACACCTAAAACCTTAAAAGAGCTAAAAGAGAAGGTTACCACGTTTTGAAATTGGAAGCTGTAGCATACGAATAGTAAATAGTACTTTTATTAACTGCTTCCAGAGTTTACCCGCGACTTCTTCCTCACAAATCATATACCAGATTTTAAGTCTAATCAAAATTTATCAAACAAAATCGGTTGTGGCGAGGTATGGGCACTGAATCACGAGGGCCCGAGTTTGAATCCGCATGGACAGCATGCCATGTACCAATGAGTTTTTTTACTTATGTACCTACTTACGTAATACCGACCATTTCGCTGCTCTCAAACGGTGAAGGAAAACATCGTGAGGAAACCTGCACACGCTAAAGAAGAAATTCTGATGCGTAAGGAAGTCTACCAACCCGCATAGGGCACGCGTGGTGGCCCCTCCTTGAGGGTAGGTCACCCTCCGGCTGGTGCCCTGCAGTGGGACGTATAATAGGCTGATATTGATGATTAATTACCTGTGTGGGGCATCCTGGTGTGGATAATCCTGAAACAATACAAAAAACAAATTAAAAACGTTTATATAAATCTTTATTTACAAACACTTGCATACGCAGGCACTTGCGGAAAAGAGAAAGGATTGGCGAATACTGTACTGACAAGAGCGTAGCACTTAATAGATGATGATGATGACAAACATGTCAAAGTAAAGGAAGGAAGATGAAACAAGGATGAGTAGATGAGAGGAATAAAGATGTGCAACATTATTATTATTATGTGTCTTACGATCCGTAATCACGGGCAATTAAGTCCCGGACCTTTGGAAGGCGTGCATGGAGCCGAAGCCAACATGTAGAGGCCCGTTCAAGAGACAAGTTAATCTAAATGTAAGGATACACATGGCGGATACCATCTCCGAGCGCACAACATGATACACACGGGGATGGTTCCCGCCAGGTGCAAATACTATTGGAGTGCGGCGCTATGGCCGCGATGGAAAAATAAGGTCTTGGGCTATAGAGGTGAAAGTTGGATGGATGGATACTGGGCTATGGGAGGAGACTAACGGACGCCTGCCATGACAACTAGTCTCAAAATTGTAAATAGGGCAGGCGGTGACTCGCCGACTCGTCGAGTGGGCCCCATAAAACGGCCGCACGCACAAAGTGCGACAATGGGGCAACATCCCATTGAGCGGCTAAAGGTTGTCGAGAGGTGCGGCACCGGTTTCACCATCGCGGGGTTTACTCCCGTGAGCGGTTTCCCCGTTATTACGCCATTACGTGCAATACACTTCCAACCTGGAGCATAGGTTCTGCTCTTGCGATTCCACTCTGGACGGCCAATGAAGGCAAGCCAGAGGTAGGGGGGTGTGTTACTGTCTGTGGGGGTGTGTGTGTAAGCGCATGTCTGTATGGTCCCCCTGGATAGGGGTCCGCGGTGTCGCCACTCACCGTCAGCTCGCCACAAGCTGCCCCCGCGGGGTTATTATTATTATTATTATAGCCGTCAATGTCCCATTGTTGGGCAAAGGCCTCCCTCCGTTCTATGTGCAACATACAGGGTGTAAAATTTGATGCGTTAGAACATATCAAAGGGCTAATGATGGCCGACAAATTATACACAGATCCTCTATGTGCATAATTTTTAGTAATTTAGAATTTATAAATATTACCAATTAATCATAGAGAAATTACACTTAATAAATAATTAATTTGACTTTGTTTCCCGATCTCCTCTCTCATCTTCGGTAGAGAGAGGAAAGTTACGCTCTAGAAGTAGATCGCAAAGTATCGCGAGTTTTCAAATATCATCTATTCCAATCAAGTAACCGCCTTCGTTTAAACTAAAATGACTCAATTTGACGTCCTAGCATTAGGACAAAGCGACATAACAAGAAAACTATCATGCGCGCTCGCTTTTGCATACACAACATAATAAAGACAGGCACGATTCGATTTTGGTCGTGGCATACTAGGCCCTTTGATATACCGCAAAGATTAAGATAAAAGATAAAAAGAGAAAATCAGCGCGCCAAAACCGCAGACACATTCAGTTGACAATAAACGACCGAATCAAAATACTTAAAAGCCTTTTACTGTTAAATATAAAGGTACAACTTAAAAACCAGTAGCAATGGTCCAAGGACCAAAAAACCCGACGGAATTTATTCGAATCATAACAATATTCATGTCTCGCGTAAAGAAGCTAATCTCGCCGGCGATCGCGAGCGGCTTGGTGCCTAAAAATTAAAAAAAGCCATGTGACATCTTTATCGGCCGTTTTCTTTTCTTCCGCGCCACGATAGTTGTCGTGTAACATTTTGGTCGTGGGCGAAATGTTTTACTTTTAAAGGAGGAAGCCTTAGATTAAAAGGGTAGTCCTTGCAACGAGCCCAAGGAAGGAGGCGGAGGATTTGAAAATATTTTCAATACTAATCAATTAAAGTCAATATTTTTAAACACAATCTAGAAACTAATCTCTGTGCCTGTGGCTTGTCGTATTTCCGTTAAAATCATAAAGAAACACGTACTCCTTGACAGGAGTACGGACAGGTATGGTTAAAATATACTGTATATTTCAATGCTAGGATTAATTTAAGATTCGTACGCAAATCTTTTAGCCACTGTTACTGTTAAAACTAATACATTTTAACTAAAATCTGACAAACCACAAGATGGGCCCTTTTGCGCCAGGATCGACAAGGGGCGGGTTATTTGACTGAGCTTGTATTCATTGTTTTGACGAAGCATGTTGCTGATTTTTGTCTGTTTGTTTATCTTTGTTATTAACGACGTTTGTGCCGACCGCTAGAACGTAGATTAACTTCAAGACCGCATGCATGCATATGCTCACGACTATATTCCCCGAGGGGGTAGTGAGAGATATACTGAAACCTCAGAACATCCTCGTTTCACCAGTAGTACCGAAACTCTGTTCAGTGTGACGGGGGGTGAGCCCGTCGCAACTTCAAGACCGTGTTAAATAAAATTACTTTGATTGTAGATTAATATCCAAATTTATGTGGCGACAGGCTCACCCCCTGTCACACTGGACAGAGTTTCGGTACTACTGGTGAAACGTGGATGTTCTGAGGTTTCAGAATATCTCTGACTACCCCCTCGGGGAATATAGTCGTGAGCATATGCTATATAATCAAACTTCGTGTACATGGAGCGCGGTGGACATATCCTCTTAATAATTAGTCTGGAGAGCAGAGAAGATCAATCAGTAATCTAAGAAGGAAGTGTTACTTTAGCCAAACTTCCTTTAGATAGCATATTTCCTTTAAAACAAGCTCACTATCAATGAAAATTCTTATCTATATTGATAGTAGGATTGACGAGGACAGCAAATAGCGAAACCGCCTCGTTAAAAATATTGCCAAAAATGAGAATGTTTGATTCTATGGTCTTCAAGCGAAAGGTAAGAAGGTTGCTCTTAAGTTTTAGGGACCTACTTCTTACAATCTATGTTTATGTACCAACCCAACTTAAGTTTCAGTATGTAGAACTATATACTATTATTACCTATACCGTGGTTTCAGTCAAAAATTTATCGGACTGCGATTTTTAAGTCACACGTTTAGATCAACAGTAGATAATACTCATCAGGATTCAAAAATAGCACTTCAGGTCTGTGATTTAATTGCGAGATAGCAAAGACTACATAACAGAAAGGCAATAAGTTGGACAGCCAAAAACCATTTTTGATTTCGTGTTACGGATATATCATTACTCCAACACGGACCTGAAAGAAATACGGACCGGGTAATTGCACTAAAAAGATGTGAAGCATGCAAGGTAATACAATCTCGTTTGTTCTACAAGGGACCTACACTCAGACAGATGCACTAGCTCTAGGCGCAGGTCCGACAACCCGTCACCTTATGTACCGCGTGACAGCACGCACACAAAAGAAATGGGTGCTTCACTCATGATTAGATGACATTACGTCTGGTTCTTCTTTTAAGTCTGTGTACTCCAATAAGAAGTAATAAAAGCCCAAGCTCCATAAACTTAGTTTTACAAAGGGCCACAAGTCATCTGTGACTTACTAGCATGAAAGCACCACGGTTATGATTATACGTCCATATTACGCACCGATAAGAAGTTCAAATCATAATTTATTCAAATTAAAAATACTTATCAAAATATGATGCGGTACTAAATCAGGAATTAAGTGAGCCGGTGCGTGATGGCGGCGAAAATCGATGGTATCGCCGAGCGCGATCACCGTGAAAATCCAAAAAAAAAAGAAATAAAAAAAAGTCGTGGTTACACGCGAATATCAGTTTAAAATGCGTGGCGTCTTGACCACCGTTTAGGGCGTTGCCACACGACCGTTTTCTATTTTATTTTTATTTCTTTATGGTTTATCTCAACTATTATAACACTGTAACTTAAACTAAACTGTCTGTACATGTACATTAAAGATATTTAAAAAAGTTACGATATAGTTTTTAGGTGTCCTTGATTCCAAACGACCATTTTTTTATTTTTCGTCTGTCTGTTTGTTTTTTCGAGCATCACTTAAAAATCTTAAAATGTCACTTAAAATCTGATATACTATTTGTGCGGATGAAGCCCTTATTTCTAAAAGAGGGCTAGAGGCTTAGCTTTACTTTAAATTAAATTAAAATCACCAACATCATAATTAACTGTTATCTTTCTAAGTTTCTAAGAGATTGGAACTAGATGAGGCGAGCCACATCGGGGCCAGGCCACCACGGAGCTACCACAAGGCCACCTAATTAATCTTACCAAAATGTATGAATTACGTGTTTGAACTTTGATCCCATGGCCTTCTACCGGCTAGATTAGCTCTTGAAATCGTGCAGTCAGCAGAAAATAGCGTATCAAGTTGTGACAAGCGACTAGGCCTATAACCTACTAACCAACCATTAGACTGGGAATCACTCGGCCTATTAGACCACCATCATCAGCATATATACGTCCTAAAGCAGGGCACAGGCATACCCTCAGGGACGGTGTATGGGTATTAATTTACCACTGTCACTCTTGCACAATGAGGATTCGGAATTTCTTCTTCAGCGTATGTAAGTTTCCAGGGCCATTAGATAGACAGTTCAGATCAACTTATATTCCTTGTTAAACGCACCCTAACCAGTCCCTAAAGGTTTCATAAATATTCAGTATCCTAAATATGTCATAAAAATAAAAAAAAGAAAGCTTATTCGCCCTAAATGCCAAGTGTGACCGAGCTTAGTTCGGTCACCGATCAGATATTGTCCTGTTTTGCATAACAACATAACTTAAGTAGTGTTGCTACAATTTTCATCGATATCGATAAAAATGTTTTGATTGAAAATTTATTAAAAATTAAGTCGATTCCGAATAATGAATTGCTTCCACGAATTTGCAATGGGTGTACCAAGTTGGTCGTATTGCAGTCAGCGCATAGCAATTATTTCGACTGGAGACGGATAAAAGATACGCGGAGCTGACTCTAACCAACCTCCAGTAGGAAAGAAGACACACACTGTCCTACCTATCTACTGATATCTGATACTAGAGTCGAGCTTTACAGAATTATTTTTCATAATTATCCATTTCCCAGAATTTATATAAGAAGATTACTTTAATATGCCACTTTAATTTGTATTTCAATGTCATATCACAAGATAAGACAGGCATGCAAGCTTCGTCAGACTATCACTTATTAAACTAAAGGCCCTGCCTTGAGCAATCCTGGCTCAAAGGACCCTAAGATGTTGGCCGAATTGCCCCTCCGAATGGCCAGAGAAATTCTCTATACTTACCAAAAAGGCACCCGAACGGGGTATATGGGGGTGATGCTCTTTAATTTGTTTTTGACACAATCAATCTTCGTGTAGGTACCATTGATGTGGTTTTTATTTATATAAATGGACAGTTAAAAGCCCATCTTTTAACTTTTAACATTTTTTCTAATACAATTGTGCTCAGGCCAGGTCAGGCCTGAACCGAAGGGCGTGCGTATCAAAAATTAATACAAAAAACGATTACCATAATGCTAGAGGACAAAATGCGTGCCCAGTGGTTCCGCCTAACCACCCCTGATGGATTTTCCTGCCCTCCGTTTTTTCGCTCATACTTTCTTGAGGAGTTGATCGACATTTGCATTTAACTGAGAAGATTGAAATAAAAGAGGAGGAATTTACTGAGAAGTAGGGAACTGAACTGGGTAAATAAACAATCAAGAAATCAGTTTTTTGATCTGGAGAAAATGCGACTGTGCCAAAAAAAGCCACGATATGGAAGAAATATATGTTTTCTAGAAAATCGTTTTGTTCTAGTTTCATTAGTCACGTTGAACTATTCTCCGAAGCGTGTGTTCCAGGGAAAAGTGAAAACATCCCGCGAGCTTTAGCTACACTTAAATGGGGGCAAAACAAAAGCTTTACAATAAGAAGATTTTTAACATTGAAGCCTTGTATCTACTAGGCAACAATTGACGCGCAACACGTGACGCTCAACATGTTCGGCAACGTTGTCAAACAACGCGCGACGTTGCTTCTTTTGCAAAAAGAAGAAACTTTGACAGAAGCAACGTCGCGCGTTATCATTCAAGCATTCAAGGTTGGAGTGACACATAGATTTACACTCTAGATTAAGCCATATGTGGCCACACATGGAACAGCAATAGTTTGACTTTCGCATACTAAAAGACGATTTGTTTGGCTAAGATTCTATAGAATTGACAGTTTTTCAAACACAAAACCGGCCACGGTGACCGAAATAAAAAATAATGTTTTGTCTTTTTTGTTTACATAATAAGGTTTCACAACTGGCTATTTCGCTCACGATTTTTTGGCTCTATCTTGCAGCGTAAGCGAAAAGTTTTAAATCTATGACTAAAGGTACTATTCAGACTGCAGGATGCCTACAGAAAACTGCACTTGCAGCCTGCAGTCGGCTTCGAAATAGTACCTACCTTTAGATACTGCGTAAAATCTTTAGTAACCTTAAATACAGCTACACCTGACTCTGTCAGGCTTGACGAATACCTGGCTACTAAAACATAAAAACACCACTGATGAACCATTGACACGAAAAGAAGAAGTTGTCTCTTCTAAGCAGAAAATCAAAACGGCAATACAACCAGTATTTCAGTATATCATTATTTCAGTCATGCAATGTATGTTACATATTTAGTTAACATTGAATTATAAATTTACTATATCATTTCCTATTTCACTGTAGATTGAATGAAACAAGACATACTAAAACGAAACGGTAATACAATTTTCAGTCCCTCAATTTATGTTATATATTTAGCTAACATCGAATCATAAGTTTACTAGTAAGTACTTAAACTTTACTTATCATTTCCTATCTCACTGTAGATTGAAACAAAACATACTATTCCAGAGTCTTGCGTGAACGGCCTGCGTGCTATTAATAATTTGTGCATATTTTACAGTTAAATAACATTTTTATAGCCGCGGTTTTGTAAGCTGACCCCTCAGGGTTACCGCTTGTTTTACGATTATTAGGAGCGAGCCTCTGACGTCGGGGTCAAGTATCTATTAGCTTGTGCTAGCCCTAGATGGTCAGTTAAGGTCAGCTCTTTTATTATCATTTCCTTAGAATCAACTTGGTCGGATTTGACCATTTTAGCGGAAATAAAATTGAATTGGATTTGTTATGGCACTTGTTGTTTAGCTTAAGCACGATCTACTCTTCCGATCCTATCTATTCGAATTGAGCTTAATACATTATTTAGTTTCCCCCTTTATTGAAATTCATATACCATTATTACAGCAATATCCATCGAATTTTACAGATACCAGCGTGATGCTGGTTTTTAAAATACAGAAAATTGCATCGATAGAATTTACACTATACCTACTTAATTAATGAGTTTTATTATCACAACCCAAAAATTATTTTGTTAGCTAAATAAAAACATAAAAAAAAAACAGTTTAACACAGATCAGTACGGGATCCATATAATTTCTGCAATATGGGTTTCTTTTGTGAATATTTTACATTACATAAGTCTAACTTGGACTGTGCCCTGTAGTGGGATGTATATAGTCTAACTTATCATAATATTTAATTTTCCGAACAATGTAAAAATTTTTGATTCTTAGGACCTTTCCACTGTTTATTTCTAAATACATTAAACTAATTATCTATTACATTTTCAAAACAGATTATCGAATCCCAATTAACCAAAGCTTCAAAATCTATTATAAACTTAATATAAACTTAAACATACATACATAGTGACTTGCATTATAAACATGCATGCATTCTACAAATACGTATTAAAATTAGTATTAAAATTGGTTTACAGACAAAACAAACTAAAACTAATAATACAGTGTTGAAAGCACTAGAACCAGCAACAATATAAAACCTAACCGTCTCACATCATTACCGTTTATTTATATTCAATTAAAATCCAGGCTGATCTACTTCGGTACAAGTTCCAATCTTTATAATAGTCTGACAAACATATAACGATTGTAATCGCACGTTAAAATAACCTAATTAACCGCAAAATGCAAACGAAACGACCATATCCAACGTTCTCGGAACCATACTTAAATTTTATACAGAGTGAATAGTTTTGTTGAAAGCTTTTTGCTGCTGATAATAAAGCTTGTTTTCAATTGCAAAATTAGTTATTCTAAAAGTAACCATACTAACTTACGAAATATTAAAAAAATATATATGCAGAATCGAAATCAAACTACTGTGGTATAAAAATATTATCAAACTAAAGTTCGTTTATAGATGGTTCAGCATTTTCTTTCATCTATTAAAAACTGCGATTGCTGTTTAGTTCGTTTATAGATGATTCAGCATTTTCTTTCATCTATTAAAAACTGCGATTGCGGTTTAGTTCGTTTATTGATGGTTCAGCATTTTCTTTCATCTATTAAAAACTGCGATTGCGGTTTTTGAAAGAATGCATCATTCGACCACGATTTTGAATCTAATTCAGAAACTTTTGGTGGAGATTGAGGCTCCATCAGGATTTTTTATTTTTGGACGTTTTTTTATGTTACCTTTTTATTGTTGAACTATAGTGTTAGTACTGGCATTATATTAAATTGTCTCTTTCTTATACTAATAATGAAATTATTTACTGCCAATTATAAAACAAGAACAGAGAACCATATAGGTAATAGCATTTTAAAATGTTTTTTTATTTAATACAATAGAACACCCTGTACATCGGATATGTGGTATCCATAACGCTATCCGAATCCCGTCAAAGCTAAAGACCACACTTAGATATCTTAACTCCCAACCCGTCGCAGGCGCAGCTAAATTATACGCTCTTTTTCAAAATAAATCCGACTGTGTTTGTTGTCGGCTGAGAATGGTTCCGTACGTTTATTTTTTTATCAACCTGTGGAACATTGCTTGTCAAATCACTGGTGTAAAGGTAGGTAGCATGTGCCCCACGCTTTGTGATATTTATGTATTTGTGAAATTTTAGGTCATACGTAATTTGAAGATAAAGTTTTCTAAATGCCACTTCGTTTTTAATTGCATAAAAACGTGATTTTAACCATAAAAAACATTGTTTTCTGAAATCCATTGAAATTCATGAAACACTGCATTAGACAGAAGAGGCACTTGCAACTTTTTTGACATAACCTTACATACTTTAGCCAAAAACCAGATTACATTATCTACTGAATAATACCTAGATTAGATACTGTTACAGATTACAGATGTTTCCTTGGTCTGGCTATATTACCCACAGTTTGTTTCACAATAAATAAACGTATCATCAGACATATCGTACATATTGCGAATATTTATACAAGGTGTTACAAAAATACAAATAAACATTTAAGGGTTTAGACCATCAAACTGAACAACTTTCACTACGGGACCAATATCAAAATCGCGAAAAAAATTGATGTTCCATACTCTACAAATTGACTAGAGCTAAAATATGTATGGGATATCAGATATTTTTTTTTCGCGATTTCGATGTTGGTCCCATAGAGAAAGTTCTTTTGTTTGACGGTCTAAACAACCCTCTTAAGACCCAACCCTCTTACCAGGGTCCTGGGTTCGAATCCCGGTTCGGTCATGGATGTTATATGTTCATGCCGTTGTTGTATGGTTTCCATAATAAAAGCCTTTAGTGCTTAGTTTGGGATCATTACAATGTATGTGCCTTTGAGCGTTATTTATTTATTTATTTAAGAGTTTTAAATATTTATTTTTACTTATGAAAAATTTACTTTAAATTTACTTGTGGTTAACAATTTCCTTAAAACTATAGTAGAAGAGAAAAAAGAGGCAGAGAAAGACCTAGAGATAAGTGTATCTAACCCAAGTGAAGGAAAAGGTTGACGTCGTATAGTATCAAGAACTCTAGACACTAGCGGAAAAGAGACAGGATTGACAAATACTCCACCGACAAGAGCAGCATAAGATGGTGATTATAGCTGATTCATCGTTTAGCTTTAGATCTATCGTCACAGCAGCACACACACAACAGCAGCAGCTTCTTAAGTATAAGACACAAAATTGGTGACGTGCGTAAAAAGGGCAAGGAGTGCGATTTTTGAATCTCATTCGGTGAGCTCAGCAGTTGAAAATGTCAAAATTACTATGGAGATACGCATCTTTCTACTGCTAATTTGACTCTCAAAAACCATACTTCAGGAGTCAAATCAGCAGTAGAAAGATGCGTATCTCCATAGTAATTTTGACATTTTCAACTGCTGAGCTCAACGAATGAGATTCAAAAATCGCACTCCTGGTCAGATCTACACGAAACCATTGCATAAATCTGACTATTTCAATTTCATTTTTTTTTTACGACGTATATTGCTGAAGTTGATTATGTGAGTAATTTTAAATTTAATGTTTATTTCAATTAATTAATAAATGTTTATTTATTTATTGCACATCATAAAGTTACAAACTGGAAAGCTAACAGTTCATTATGAACCCTGTTTGTAGGGTATGGCAAATTAGTGACTAAACTAAAGAATGTGGAGGAAGCTAGAGAGGTTTGTCAGGATCATAGCAGGTGGCATTCCGTTGTCTCAGCCTACCCCAGTGGGAGACAGGCTTGAGAATATGTATGTAGATACAAAATCGTACTGTAAAAATTCAGAATAACACCGATTGCAACACCAATTATTCAACTAAACGCTCGTTAACTGCTAAAAGACACGGTTCCAAAACATTTCTCCGCCGGAACCCCAAGTAAAAAGTAAAAGAGAACGATTCCGGTGGCGATTGGTGGTAAAAAACAAACTAGTTGTGAATTGATTAGCATAAAGCGACGCCTCCGGACCCCCCACGGGTCAGCTCTCAATTAAGCCACTTGTCTTTTCGCGGCGCGGTGTGCGTCCACCTTTATCGCGATCGTGTGTGGGTGACTTTATTTTCTGGTGAATTTTTCTTTGGTTTGTTTTTGTTGGGATGTCGTTTCTTGGTTGGTTTGTGATTTACCCGCTTTTGTAGTTGTTCTTATAAGTTCGTTTATTTTTTTCATCAATTGTCAGAGACGTGATCTCCCGATTTCAGTGGTGGAGAATTGAACGTTGATTCTCTTACTCATCCTCTTTCTGCTTTGAACCACGAGAGTCCAGGTTCAAATCCGCATAGACGAAATGCCGTTTAAATACCATTGAGCTTTTCTAACTGAAAATGTCTGTTCTCAAACGGTGAAAGAAAAAATCGTGAGGAAACCGTATACGCTGAAGAAGAAATTATGATGCGTATGTAAAGTCTATCAATCCGAATTAGACACGCGTGGTGGACTAATGCCCATACATCCTCCTTGAGGATAGGCCTGTGCCCTGCAGTGGGACGTATATAGGCTGATTATGATGATAATAATGAACTTCAACGGCATTTAATATTTCGTACATTTTGATCAAATACTTAAGTTAATCATTAAAGTGTACTTAACAGCTGAATTTGTGTTCCGCTTATTCATCATTAAATATGACATTGACATCTTTATGAAGTTCATTGACTTATTTAAACCAACTGCGCAAAAAGAGCACACTTTCATACCCCTCACACCCCTATGTGTGTTTTTGTCACAAATTACTTCATAATGACTTATGGTAAAAAGCCTTTTACGTTCTTATAACTTTCCTATAATCTCAATAAAAAAAGTAATCCTTATCAAGCAGTACCGGCACTACGCCCGTGTCTACACTAAGCAATACTTCGACTTTATTACATTTTGACATTCGACATTTAATATAACATAATATTGTCATTATTTATTTCAGACCATGAGCGCGAATCACGTATCCAGATCATAAGCTACGCATGATAACATTATTAGTATAGTTTGGTCACGTTAAAAGATCGCTACTATATTTCGTAGCGGTCAATTTACCTTTATTTATACTTTTTTTAAGGACATTAATCCCTTTTACTATTTATTAATTTACAAGTGACGTTACGAGTAAGTAAACGAAACCTCGCAACACCTCGTACTGACCTCATATACCATCAAATAGATAGGTAATAGTCTGCTGCGCTATTTGACCGTAGCGCTCTTTTTACGTACACAGCTGCACGCATAGCTAAATATGAATATACATGGCTGCACGTGTCGAAGTTGGAGATCGTACTTCCCAAGCCGTAGAACAGTTGAACATAGTGAACCGCAACCATTTGTGTACCCGATTCGAACGAGTAGTTTCACTACTGTTTATTTTATATATTGTACTACAATACTGAAAAGAATTTATGATCGATATTCATTTTTAATTCATGATGGGCAGCTGAGGAAGATCATTGTTAATAACACTCAAATTATGAACTGAAAAAGGAAGAAAAGAGAAGATCTTTCTAGGGCTATTGGAATGCCCAGGGCCCTATTTAATAAACGTGACAATTGACAATCACAATTTAGAGTACATTGCTGGTTACTAATGACGCTAAACTTGCAGTAGGTAACATTCTCCTAGCATTCTCAGCAATGTACTCTGAATTGTCATTGACAATTATAATGTTTATTAAATAGGGCCCTGGATCAACCATTTGTTCTTGGTAGCACCACGTAACACCTTGTACATAATTTATGTCAATTCTATTACAATGTTGCAACCCTCACTATTCTATCCACTAATGGTGCAATTATACTGTTGGTATTCTAGTTATATGTAAGACTCTCTTAATATTAATACAGGGATATATATATTTTTTTAATTTAGAGGGAGGGCTGTCAAAAGAGACCAAAAAAGTTCTCACTTCATCCCATTACGAGTTTTATCCACGGACCTGAAAAAAAGACGGACGTAATCTCGTCTAATCACGAGTGAAGCACCCATTTCTTTTGTGTGCGTACGCGGTACATAATGGTGACGGGTGTCGGACCTGCGCCTAGAGCTAGTGCATGTGTGTGAGTGTAGGTCCCTTGTAGAACAAACCAAAATGTAGGACCTTGCATGCTTCACATCTTTTTAGTGTCACATTACGTCCGTCTTTTTTTCAGGTCCGTGGTATTATCAAGCCAGTATTTAGTAGGCGTCGCTTCTTTTCTCTGGGCTGTCCAAAGATCGAGACCGCCCATATTTATAGGTTAATTCTCCATTATTCGCATATTCACAGCTGTGACAACTTTGCAAGTCTTAGGGTACAACCGCTTATCCCTGTTCTGTTCGCACATGCTGTGGTTTGTTTAAGTGTAAGCGGGAAAGGGACAGGTTCCAGGAGAGAAACATTTCGCAAGTGACGTAATTGGTTTGTAGCCGTTACTACTATACTATTTAATTAATATTTTTTTAAACGGGCTGCTTTTATCTTGCTATAAGAAAATATCTTGGTTTTATAATGTTTTTCTCTCAGGGTGTAACAAAACACCCCAATAATACTTAAAGGGGTGCATCAGTCAGACCATCAAACTAAACAACTTTCACTATAGAACTAACTTCGAAAGCGCGAAAAAAAAAACTGTCCCATACATTTGAGTCGAGTCGGTCGTGCAGTTTTGTATGAAAGAGCTGATTTTTTTTTCGCGATTTTGATATTGGCCCAATAGTGAAAGTTGTTCAGTTTGATGGTCTGAAGCACCCCCTTAAGTATTACTAGTGTGTTTTGTTACACGCTGTATAATATCATAAGACCGACAAAAAGCATCACCCTAGATAATTTTTAAAGGGTAGAGAATTACAAAACCGCATCCAGAATTTCCAGATTTTTTTTTGGCGTACTCATATTTTAGCCACTGCTGTATCGATCGAATCATCTTTGTTAGATTTAAGTCTAAGGCGTTACGTTTAGAGAGTATCAATTTCAATAGCAGAAATGACAATAACCTGCCTTATTTAGCGCGTTCACAAGTGATAAACAATCTAGTCGAATGTTTAATGCTAGGCTATCTGTAACAAGTTCCATTTAACCGAATTAATGGATGAATATATCTTCATTACCTTTAAACTAGTCGCTAACGGGTGTGAAGTGAACTGAGGTTCTCTGGATAACTGTTACACCGTAGCGTAACTTGTAAAGTTTGATGTGATAGCGAGTGTTTTATACATGGTCACAGAATAGGTTTGGTACATATTTCTATATACAGAACGGCCACTCCCCGCCCCCCTCTGACTTCAGATACCTCACCCCCCCCCCCCTCACACTTGAGGGAAAAGTGAGGGAACTCGAGCAAGGGAATGCAGTCAGACGCGCGCACCCGTTAGATTTGACTACATTAAAGTTGAGTCTTTTCAGTGCATAAAAACGTTGAAAAATAACGCTAAATTCACATTTTCATTAATTCTTTAGCTCAATTACTATTTTTAATAACTGAACGAACAATAAAAAGTAATGAAATGAAGATGATGTTTATACAATGCGTGCTAAGTCAACCCTACACGTATGTCAAAGACAATTTGCACCAAGTGCGCATGTGCGAACATCATCATGTCAAATCCAAAATGTTGTTAGTAGTGCCGGACCTGTGACATGGTCATATTAAAGTCATTGGCATAAGACTAACACTTGAAACTGAAAAACTTTACCTAAGGAAGCAATCCTGAAATCGGAAAAATTCATACAAAACTGCATTGCCCACTTGCATCCCAGAACATCCCATCTATTTCCCAGCGAGACGAGAGTACCTATATCATATTAAATTATTTTTCTTAAGGCCGCAGCGTTATCAAAGCTAAGGCGATAGATGACGTTACTGCGATTTCAATTGTTATGTCCATTAGTGTCTCTCTCATGGCTGAGGGACCTGACCATCGTGGGTCACTTATACAACCACAACTCTCCAGGCTCTCGATCTTGGACCCGGTAAATACTGGCCTGTAGTGTTGCCTCGGTATGCGGTAGCTAGTATAAATAGGCAGAAAATCTTTCTTAATTGCTCGGCACGGTGTAAGCAGCGGCCGCGCAGTGGTCGCTAGTCAGGCTGCGCGTGCGACTCCAGATGAAGATAGCGACACCGACGAAGCGCACATTTGCATTTATGCGCCACACAGAGCGGGACCACCCTCTATACAGCCTCCAAGTCACATGTTACGACACTTATGGCCACGTGATTAAAGTCGCAATACCCTGATTCGAGGGACTTTGTGGTAAACATTTTTGCACTTATTTTTCTGTCGGTGAAGTCTCTTGAATTCACTTTTAATGACTAAGGAATAAAGTTTACTATTGTCCGATTAGTTGGACTTACTTTGTTCTAGGACTAGCAATTTTCACCTCTTTTTTCACTTAGTCAAAGTGATTAGGTCTAGTTTACAGAACACGTTTTTAATGAACAATGATTGGCCAGTTAGTCATAGGTTGTAATTTGAGTACTTTACCGAGCTTTAAAAGTGTTTCGTTACAGTCATGATTTTAAAGACATAGGTACTATAGAACTTATGTTGTACCATTAACTTAATATTACTTCCCACTTGCGCCAACCACGGGTTAGCAATTAACTCCGGATAAAATGGCTCTTTCAGTTGTTTTGTCTATACAAAAAATCATGGTGTACCAACTTAACCTGGAGCTTATTGCTAACCAACCTGGGTGGGGCTTAATATATTAAGTGTATGTGTAGTTCTCTCTCTTCCTTCCTTCACACACTCCACACTCTTCCTTAAACTGTACCTATAGTCATCAGTAATCGTGCATTTTAGGTAGTTCGAGTTTCAGGTATCTCGCGTTTTAGGTAGTTATGCAGCAGTGGCATCGTGCATTTTAGGTACTTCGCTCAAAAGGGGCATTTTTCATCATAGCATCTCCGAACAAAAATCATTATCCTATGTATGTTTTGTTGATAGCATTCTCTGACAAAAATAATTATCGTGTATTTTTTGAACAAGTTAGGTGTTTTAAACACCAGGTTTACTCCTAACCTAACCTTAACTTCATGAGCTTATAGCTTTAATATAAACTGCATGGTACAAGTTAAGGCCACTCCTAATTAAGTGCATGACCAACAGCGAACATTCTTGCAAGAATTAACAAAAAGTACACATTATTTAGGTTGACATCAGGAAAAATGGCAGAACTTTAATATTTGCATTTTATATTTCGTGCGACATGCGAATGCTCTGATACGGGGTTAAGTTTTAAACTATACGAAATTTTTTTGTTTAATGAATTCGCACAAAATTTACATGTTTTGTTTGCGCCTTAAATGTTAAGGGCCAAATGTAACGTGCTCTATATCCATATTTAATATGTCGGTACAGTCACGGTGGAAAGTGGTTATTTATTATCATAATTAACATGTAGTGTTTTGCATAATTTCGTGATAAAACAGCATAGTATTTTTTCCCTGTATCAGTTTCAAAGTATTATTGTAATAAATCAGTGTGTGTAGCATTTATACGTAAATTAACTGATAAGAAACTTTTCTATGAAGCACATTTTGAAGCGTTGCGGGTTTACAGAGACGTATTTAAGGATGGAATGACATGTCTTGTGTCTCGTGGTACCCCTCTGTCGCCTCATAATATGACACCCACATAATTTGTCAGCACAGAATAGAAATTCGTTGGTCTATTTGACGTAGAAAACCATCATCATCATCATCACAGCCTATATACGTCCCACTGCTGGGCACAGGCCTACCCAGAGGGAGGGTGTATGGGCGATAGTCCAACACGCGTGCCCAATGCAGATTGGTATGCAGGTTTCCTCATGATGTTTTCCTTCACCGTTTGGGAGCAGTCAGTATTACGTACATAAGTTATAAAAACTCATTGGTACATGGCATGTAATCCGTGCGGATTAGAACCCGGACCTCAGGATTAACTTTCCATTTCTCTCCGCAACGCGCCACTGTCGCTTAAAACCATAATACATCATAACTAAATTGAGTGCTTATAGCACAGTACTTATAAGAAAGAGTATGGTACATGGTGCTCCATAAAGTGTGTGCATAGTCCCAATATTTTTACTAGCAGAACTTTTATCACGAATTCATAGTAACATACACAAAGTCAATTCAGGGGTAAACAGCAACTTTTGCAATAACTACCAGGCCTTTTTTTAATTGTATGGAATTTCAAGATGAAATTTCATGGCGTATCTTAAATTCGTAAAGTGCGTCGAGTCGATGGCAGGGCCAGGACAACCCCTTCTATGGCTTAGGCTTGTAAAGACCCTTACCTCTCTTCCAACCAAATCGCAGTAACACAATGCGAAGTTCGATTCGATGGCATATCGTTGAGTTTGACTTGCCAACGATTAGATGCGTATTTAGCGGTATGATTTTATGGTCATGACATTTTAAGAACAAGAATATAAGCCAGCAGTCGGCACATGCATTACACATAACATAAGTAACAGTCAGTAATCATTAACATGATTTAAAACATTATTAATTTTCATTCAGGTATCTGCAACATGCTTCGTCAAAACTATAATCTAAAATACCTACACGACAAGGCTGCTCAAACAAATAACTCGCCCCTGGTCGATCCAGGTGCCCAAAACGCTAGCAGCGTTACCACTTAGGATTGCTATTAGCCCAGTCATTTTACGGAGTTTTGTTAGGAGTAGGGAGTAATTATAAATTGTACTTTTAAACTGTTGTAATTGTAACATTTTTTTTTTTTTAAAATCACTACGCAACATAGAAATCTAAATTGTACCTCCCAGAAGGATATAAACTTAGTAATTTTAATACCAATGCACTCATTTTAATTAGATTCAACAATATAAATGACTTCTGAGCAATAAAATAGCCTAATAATATCAACGATATCAATGTACAATAATACACTAAATATTTAAAAAAATGATTATTCATTAGAAAATAAAAATGTATTTTTCAAAGCTTTCTAAGTGGACAAAAAATGTTACTCCGTGTTTGAAGGGTGTTAATGGTAAAGCCTTAAAAATGTGAAAAAATAATATAACCTTCAGGTTTTTTTAGAACGAGATAAATGCTTAATTTTAAATTTGGGGCTGTTGCTGACGTGATATTTTTTTTATTTCTAGGCCAAAATTGGCTCTTAAATGATACACCGAAAAAAATATCAATTTTTTATTAGTCCCGGCTCAATCCGTAAAATGACTGGGCTATATGGCTAATTGGCCAAGTGTTTGCACCAGAAAAGATCCGGAACGGGGGTCACAATGTCTCTTCATCAGTTGACGGCCGATTTCCAAAATGAAACTTTAAATTAAGCTTAACTAGCTTTAATACCTCTAAATACTTTTCGATACAATTAGACACCATCAGTGTCATAAGAGCATCGCAACTCAACTGATCGACGTTCATTTTTTTCCATTATCGAACATCCATATTTAGCGGCATGTAATTTGATCGGCCGATGATCAACTGTGTGATCAAATTGATCAGTGATCATGTGTTGCCCTCTGGCGGTTGTCGTTAGCAATTATTTAAACAAGACTTTAAAACTGGCCAATTTACGTTTGCCGGCAGCTAAAATGATTCTTTTTGTGAATTTTTATCGGATCGTGTTTGGTGTAATGGTAAATTAATTTTTCGTAACTCTTTTTGATGGGGCATTTTTCAAATTTGTGGGAATCTCGTCTTTTAAACTTCTTTGCTCAAGTACGAAACAAGGTGCCCAAAATAGTGACCCACTGGGAACCACAGCAGAAAAGACCGCGTGGGAGGCCGAAATAGAGATGGATCGACTGTGATGAGGAAGATCTGAGATGCACGCTCGGGCAACTTTATCATCTGGAGAAGGAAAGCCAGAAATCATGACAGATGACTGACATGATCATCATCATCAGCCTATCATCGTCCACTGCTAAACACAGGCCACAACAAAACTCTATCCTCAGCCATCCTCATCCAGTCGCTCCCCGCTACCTTTTTTAGGTCGTATGTCCAGCGGGCAGCAGGGCATCCCATACTACGCCTGCCAGTTCGTGGTCTCCACTCTAGAACTCTGACACATCGGTTGTCAGTTTTTCGGCAGATATGACCAGCCCTTTGACTTGACTGACATGATCATGGCATTCAATTGTCGAGGAGGCAGGACCCACACCAAGGGTAGGGTAGGCCGCAGAAAGTAAAAGTAAAATACCTAAGGCTCAAGTATGAATTGCAGCATAAGCACAAGCATAGATATAATTGTATAGAATACCTATACTTTCAAACAACTTATGATGATAAACAATTTTATTTTCACCTCACAAGCTCGGAAAGAATCTGTTTATCATTCGAAATCTGAGTGCAAAAGTGATTTTTATCCGCTAGCGTGGAAAGAGGGTTTAAAATTCGAATCTCTCTATTCAATATTTGTCTATGCCGTCTTATTGCGCCAAAACATCGCAGAAAAGTTTTTTTCTTTTTTTTTCTTTCATCCAGCCAGCATTTTCCTCGCCGTTGTGAGGTGAAAAGTTGTGTGTTGCGCTCGGCAGCAAAGTTATTCTGCGTCTCGTACCTTTGAAACCTTCGTCGCGCTCAGGATTCAATACAAGTACTCGCGCCAAAAAACAACTTTGCAGCCTAGCATAACAAATAACTATAATATGCCTGGTTACGGGGAGCGACTGGATCAAGAAGACCGAGGATAGAGTTTTGAGATGTGCCATTGAGGAGGCTTTTGTTCTGATTGTAATGTAACATGCAAAACATTAAATAACGTTGGCAACGCGGCGCTTTGTATTTTCATACATCATCAGCGCTACGTAGGAAATGTCTCTCAGTCGTCTCGTATAGCATCCACGAAGAGAACGGTATTTTATTCTTATCATAGGACACGACCACATTATAAAAAAGAGTCGGTACTAGTCGGACCCCAAATATTCGCTATGTTGACCTGAACCCATAGAGGGCAAAGAGGTCAGTACTTGTTTTGTCCTATTCACTCGATAAGAGATGCATATGGACAATCTGTTCTAGGAAAAAAAGGAGATTCTTTGTACTATGGCTGGGCACATGTATGCCCACTAAAAAAGTCACATTGTATGTTAATTTTATATCTCCAACTCCATATAGCTATGGTCAATGCCTCACCCCCATGGATATAAACCAACCTTTGTGTATTTCTGCTTACCCCCTTTCGATGCAGCAGTCGAGTAAGCAGTGGTGTATTTCTCACTCTTCTTGTCAGTACGAGCCCGTTTGCATTAAAGTGTTCAAGGTATGGCACAGATGATGTAATTCCAGTAAATTATCTGAAGAAATTAGGAAGTCGTGACTTCTCACACAATTTAGTCTTTTAATATTGACTAACTATGCTCAATTGACAACCGAATAGCTGCCGACGGCATACGCTTAGAGGTGTCACGAACATCGAAAAAATACATTTTAAACTCTAATTTCAAGACGTTACAGTCTAAAGTCATTCAGCGTAGTCAGCTAAAAATTTCCCTCAAATTAACACCTGACTTCCCATTTCTTTTTAACGAAGGTGTTTATCCTTTTGTAAAAAGAAGATTTTCAATACAAGTGGCTTCATACGAAACTAATAATGCCGAATTACAGGGCGACGGCAGAAAGGTGCGAAAATTGGGTGTTAAAACTTCACAACACTCATCAATGATCATTAACGGATCATTATACTTCATTAAAACATGTTGGAGTCGAACTGGAAACTTCAAGGTTCGGTAGTACCGCGTTTCGGTACGGAAGCTGAAAATGTGAGTAATTGTTGCATTAAAGACTGGATGCGTCTGAAATAGTGAGTGATTATTATGAGATGACTTTATAATAATTCGAGATTTACTCATTTTGTGTCTCAATCTGTCCATTTTATTTATTTTACACCATAAATATGGTATCCATATGGGTATCCAGAGAACCAGTATAGTCAAGAGATACTAGAAGGTACAAAAATAAGGCTGTATTATTTGATAAAATAGTAACAAATAACAATATAAGATGTGAAATATCAAACTATATTGCTACTATTTTAAGACGTAATTAAAAAAAAATCTTTATTTTTTCGGTTACATAATAATTATGATCATTTTCCTTTGTGGCGGATGTACTTTGGAAAGTTACTATATTGTTCATTGCAGGTAGATTCCTAAGCTTATATCTAGCTTCGCTTTGAAATCTTTAGGTGTCATATTAGACTTTCCTAATAGTCCATTCATTTTAGAGTTTCCTTGTATGGACACCCTAACAATAATTCATCTATCGCTGAAACTTTGCAGTGTGATAAAGTAAAGTATACCGATTATGGTTGACAAATAATCTAGGACCGGAAAAATTAAAACCTAGATTATTTGTCAACCGTAATCTGTATACTTTATCACACTGCAAAGTTTCAGCGATACATGAATTATTTTTAGGGTCAAACCCTAAAATAATTGGACTATAAAGGAAATAAGCGTTTAAGCGTAAATTTCCTGCCTTTAGGAATAAATATATAAAATAAATAAATAAAAAATGTTTATTTATACACACCAGTAATGTAAAGTAAAAGATGAACAGTTCCATGACTCTGACTCTGTCCTGAGATTGACGAATGAATGACACGACGGAATGGCAGATATAAAGTACATAATTATTATGACTGGAAAAGCCTAGTCTTAAAAAACATTTTTTAAGTTAAAGGCCTACTGAAGCTATTTAATTATTTAGCCTATGTAACGAAACCCTAATCAAACCGATCTAGAATACCGGAACATTACATGGTTCACACTCACAAAACTGTTATTGTCTCTCTTCTGTTCGTCTCAGGCGTAATGCGTGGGAAACGTCCGTCTAATGCTAACTATGATCCGCTTGCGTGTACGTCAATTAAACGCGGTTTGAATAAAGAAACTATGATATTTGATGTGGTTTAATTCACTACCTGATACCGTTTTTAGATTTTTTGACTATTCTATTCTAATTTTAAAGTTATGGCTCCATCATAGTGTCGATGATTTTGCCTATCTCCAGTATTAAATAGCAAAATAGTTCTAGACGTTGTTCGGTAATAAATATTAGTGGGATCACACACGATGGCGCATTGACGGAGCGGCAGACGTCAGTCCGGCATTTGTGAAGCAAGGAGTTTTAAGAAACCGCACTGTGCTTCTTGCACACACAGTGACGGATTGACGCACCGTATGTGCTTCTACGTGCGGTTTCATACTACTCCTTGCTTCATAAATGACGAACTGACGTCTGCCGCTCCGTCAATGCGTCATCGTGAGTAAATGCGCTTATTGGGTGATCTCAAGAATTGATGATGAAATTGTAGAGCCTCATAGCAGGCCGGAGAGCAGGAATGCGACCGCCCAGTAACAGACCAGCAACGTGATTCCCTATATTTTGACCAGTTTTATTTTAAATATTGCATAGTAACAGTATCTCAAGCTTAATTCACTGTTCATGCAATCTTTTCCACATCATTTTTACTCTGGTTTTAACATTAACTTATCATAAGTAAATAGGTCAATTTTATATCTCGTACTAAGTATAAAGTTGCTCGTACTAAGCCTAAACATCATGATACATAAACTGATGAACGCAACCAACCAACCAACTTTTCGGATTGGTTAGAAATTTTACGACAAATACTGGAATGAATGTGAAATGCTTTTACTAACTTGCCACATAAATTGTGAACCTGAGTCATGTTCTTTATTATTGTCAATACATGTTCAGGCTAGATTCTGGTGTTTTAAATGGGCCTAGGTAATCTGTGTGACAATGTCTAGTGTTTATTTATGTCGTGGATGTATCTAGAAGTTCTCTTACTATCCCCTAGGGAATATAATTTTATATCGTGGGCTTTTTAGTAACTGTTATTACAATCGCTGCATCGTTACACTTAGAACGTGGCCTGTAATTCGTTAAAAGCGTGAAAGAACAGCTAAATAGAACTCTGCGCTTAAACAATAGGAGTTACCGAAGTTAGCAGGAAGCGCAGTGTTGCCAGATTATTATTATAATGTCCCACGGTGGGGAGACACCGTGACCGTTACAGTTTGTCTGTTTAGAGGTTTGTAATAACATGGTATACATACACACTATGTCTGCTTTAAATTCCATACTTGAAGACTGTTGAAGATCTTCTGGAATAGTGGTTCCAAATTAGTGGTCCTCATACCTACCCCCAGGGGTACGTGAGGTTGCTTTGAAGGGGTACGCGCAGCAATTTCTTGACTATGATATTTCAATCAACCAGAGTGCAAGAGAGCACATTTGTCCTATTAATCATTTCATTTATTTATTATCATTTCAATTTCAAGGGGTACGCGAATTTGAGCTCTTCTTTGAAGTGGTACCAAGGAAAAACTAATTGGAAGAAATATTGATAAAACAAATCTAAGCTAAATTAACGGCTTACGCATAACCATTATCATAAACTTTTCACCGTTTTTCTTACAGAAATAAAGTAGGTACCTACTTACTTACCTGGAGTGCGATTTTTGAATCTCATTCGGTGAGCTCAGCAGTTGAAAATGTCAAAATTACTATGGCGATACGCATCTTTCTACTGCTGATTTGACTTTCAAAAATCACACTCCTGAAGCATGATTTTTGAAAGTCAAATCAGCAGTAAAAAGATTCATTTCTCCAGAGTAATTTTGACATTTTCAACTGCTGAGTTCGACGTATGACATTAAAAAATCGCACTCCTGCTTTTTTTTTTGTACGGCAACAGAACGTACCTACTTGAGTACCTAAGTCAAAAGTATCATAACATTATAACAAAAAAAAACGTTCTTTGTTAACATTACGCAATTCGAATTCTAGATGAACTTGAGTTTTTAGGCTGTGAGACAAAACGCATAATACGTCATTTTGTCTATTTTTAACTTTTAGAGATAATGCAATTTTATTTATGCACGTAACGAATCAAGGCTACGAAATGTTACCACGCGTACATACACATATACTTAATACTCACGACCGTATTTCCTGCTGGGGGGTATGACAAACTATACTATAAGTACCTACTACTTTATTTTATTTTATGAATTAAGTTTTTATTTAATAAATTATGTATATAATTAAACTCATAAATTATCTACTCTACTCATATTGTTTCTATACAAGATGTTAACTCCTCAGAACATCAAACTGAACAACTTGGACGGTAATAAAAACCGTAGTATACTTATTCATATTTTTCAATAAAATATTGGTTAGCCACATATAGCAGAACAGCAACAGGAAGCTTAAATTGTAAATATTTTTCTCCATTATACTTTAAATAAATATTAAATTAACAGATCATACGAAATTAAAGAAATAATGTTTTCATCTCTTCCGACGACGCGACGTTTAAAAACAGATACTTAATAAAAAAAAACGGAGAGAACCATTTGTTACATTTTATTTACTTATTTATTGTTCATTCTAAGAACCTAGGCTTTAGCCTCTACTTAGTACTAAGTACTAACTACTAAGACGAAAAATATTTGGCTTAACGGATAGAATTAATTAAGTAATTTATGTTGATGTATATTCTGATATAATTAAAATACATTCCTCTTTGATGTCTTTTCTATGACGAAGACGACGGCACTACCAAAATTTCATAAAATGTCCGCAGAATATTTTGCAATTTTTTTTGCAATTTCTTACTTTAATCTACGTATAATAATTCGTATTATAAATAAATTAGAAGTTTAAACAATTCCTTTTATTGCCAAATTATAAAAATGTACGTTCAAAAGTTTTCGCAGAAAGGTGACAAGATAGATGTACCGTTGATGTCTTTTCTATGGAGCGCCGGAAAAATTATCGTAGTATTCTCGTAGTGTTCTCGATATTGTTATTAATCAATGAGAAATTTACGTAACAATGTTTTAATTAATTTAAAAGTATAAAGTTGTTCTATTAAAATATAGTTACTTATATCAGTGTTAAGACAGTTTGTAAAAATGATTAAATTAACACTTACCTCAATTCTTGAATGAAGTCAGCTTATTTATTTTAAGGATCAAAATGCATCATAAATTACGTAAACCAAAATAAGTAATTAATTTTCACTTCTCATTCAAAAGTCCGAAAGTATCTTTCCAAAGTCAAATAAAAAAAGTCCTAACAAACTTCTGCACGTTTCAAGCCCCAAACTAAAACACTGGCACTCAATAAACTGCACCAGAGAAAAAACTAAAAAACCGAATAAAACGCGTAAAATTCGAAATTCAAAAAACCGTGCGTTCCGTTCCGAGCTTCGCGTAAGCTCGCCGCGGAGCGTGGAGCGGTTGTAACGGTGACCGGAGCGTATCGGGCCCCGCCTCCGCCGCCTCCAACGGAACGCAACGGTGGGGGACGTTCTTCTTCACACTTATCGTACCTACTAGTTCCACCACTCTATTCTGACCCTCTCTACCCCTCACTTTTATAACGGTGGAAGACATTTGCGGGGGATTTGTAAGACTGTTTAAAGGTCTTGATTATTTGGATGACATGATACTTGGTGAATGCTGCTGGTGTGTTGGAATTTAGGTCTTAATCCAAGGTCTTAAGATTGGCGAGAGATGTATGGATGAAGTTGTAAGTGCTTCTGGTATTTCGCGGGGCGGTGAGGTGCTAATGAAATAGATATATTTATGGAGTAGGTATATATTTTACGGAAGAAAAGGTGTCGGGAAAGATATGGAGTTCCTATTTTAAAGTTGTCTCGAGATGATTAATATTTATTACTAGTAATTAGTAATTTTACAACTTCTTTGCGAAAAGTTTTGACGTTAATGTCTATCATTATAATGATTTAAGGATTTTAGCTTTCTTCCATACAAATGACGAACCCCATATAAAAATTACTCAAGTAGATTTGTTTGACATTTTGTAAATTTATTTACGATTTTATTGCATTTTGTAGTTTCCTCTTTATTTATAATTATAACCCTCAAATCATTGTGGCATCTTGGGCCCATAACCTGAATTTATAAACATACACTTTTAAATATTTTTAACCCTTTATGCTTTTATATGTTGACGGTCTAATCACAATACACCAATCAAGCCTACAATCAGTACCGAGTCCACTTGATTGAGATATGTTAACATAATGTTCGATCATAGAATCCATATGTAGGTACAATTACACTGTGTGTGCGTAGGTCTAACTATCTGTTTGATTGATTATTAATTATTTTTAATACAAGATCTTTAGCAAACCCAGTGCTCTAATGTCCAAATTTTAATGTTGGTCCCGTAGAGAATGTTTTTCAGTTATTCATCCCCTAAGGGTGGACGCATATCTATCCTCAGCGAAGGAGGCAAAAGAAACGAATTTACTTTTAATTCTGAGGATTCATCCGATTCGCCGCGGATAATTGTGTGAAGTGAAAATTTCATACAAATAATTCTGAAATGCAATTCTTTCGCATCCTTCAACTCGTTACAACACCCTAAAAAAATGAATGCAACAAAACAGAAGATGCAGCCATTTGAAACAAGCTTGGTTCAAAGAAATATATTTTAGAACATGGAAACATATAGGTAGTGAGTTTATGTATGTTACGTTGCCTACCTATATTATGATTTATGATTATGTAGTTCTTTGTAGAAGGCTGTAATTGGTTTGAAGTTATACAAATAAATTTCCTATCCTTTCAGTATCGTAAACTAACACATTATTATAACAATTCAAGGTAAATTGTGTACCTTTACATTGCACTACACTTATAATGCCATACGTAGACATAGACAGTCTATTTTTATCGAGTAAACTCCTAATTGCTATAGTGAAGTGTGCTCATTGTCATGGGAGGACACGCCCGTCTGTCTGTCTGTTTAATTATGTTTGGTTCAAGGTGGAAACTTAGGATCAAGTTACAAATATTCATGAATGACTTTTTAAAAGACTTGACTAATGTTCGTTTTTTTTCTTCTAACTTATGTAGCTCTCCAACAGTGAAGGAAAACATCGTGAGGAAACCTGCATATGCAGAAGAAAAAATTCGGATGCGTATGTGAAGTCTACCAATCCGCTTTGGGCACGCGTGGTGGACTAACGCCCAAACACCCTCCTAGAGGGTAGGCCTATGCCCTGCAGTGGGACGTATATAGGCTGATGATGATGGTGACTTTTTAAAAGCCGACCGTATAGACCGTTTTGTGGATTCATTTCAAGACTACTCGTTCTTCGTGCAACATCCTGCAAATGTTAAAAAGAAATCAGTATCTATAATATAATACCATAAGTGTGTGTGTGTGTGTATTGCTCCAGATCGATTTCGGCCACGGCGACTACTTCTACTCCATGTTGCCGCTGATGGGGTCTCATGTGGCTAACATGGCCAATCTTCTTTGAGAAGATCCTCGCACGTCATTCTCATAGTAATATTGTATAACCGACGGTGCAAAAGCGCCATATGAAAAGGTGTAGCATAGAGCCCGCGTAGTGGCAGGATTTGGCGGCCATCCGTCCATCATGGAGAGCTCGTGTAAACAGTCAAATTTATGATTTTGAAGCAAGCAAGCTATCACAACTAAATGCCAAACGTGATAATATCATATAGGTACGTACACCATAAAGATAGTCCTGTGCGCTAATCGCCCGAATGGGCGCCAAAATCTTAGCCCGCTATGTCCTATGACTTAAGCGAGGTTATACGGCAGGACATGGTGTTTAAGCAGGTCATTACGCATCTATTTCGCGGTGACACTGTTTAGTTTGCCTATCTACATGTGAACTGTAGTGTTTAAAGTAGAAATTATATTGATATTAATGCGTTAGGTCGCATAGGTTTATTAGACTATTATCATATGGTAAGGACTGGAATATTTCTGTGGTATTTTGTAAGGTAAAACCAGAACTATCCACAGCAAGGTAGCATGCGGAAAAATCTCTAAATAATGCTTGCTGAGCGCATAGAAGGTACCTGCACAATGAATTGACAGCGTATGACATTCTATTATGCTGAGAGTTTTTTAAGGGGATGATCAGACAAAAAGCCCAATGCTCAAGCCATGCTAACCAGCTCAATGCCAATGCAATGCTAACCAATAGACCACGCACGGAGGCACCTACTGACCTAAAAAATCCACAGTTGTTAGGGTTACCAGACTCTTCACTGGTTGACACCACTGGATAGTGTCATCTAACATAATGCATAAAAAACGTTCTTAAATCCCATGCTACACCTTTCATGATCAGTAGCAACCATCATGGATGACTCTTATAATGAGTTTTCATAATTACTGTCACATTTCGCAAATATTATTTCCAGGTGTTCGCAATTAGTGCTTAGTGTTTACACCGCAAGTGTTTGTCGATCCTTCCGTCCGTCCGTCCGGTTCTATCTCGGGAACAATCTGCGATTGCACCCGAGCGCACCCAACAATTATAGGGGGTATTACTGGACATTGCGTGCCGATGGGTAAACTGTGGACTTCGTTCTTTTTACGAAATATTTTATTTATTTGTTTTATATTCTTTTGAAGACCAACAGTTGTTAAAACATTACTTTGGATGGCTAACAGAAAGTCAATTAGGTAGTTACTACGCAAACTCAACTCAATTAATTATCTGAGTCAAAATTCAATGAGCGTATTTTTTTTCAATTTTAATTTTAGTTCTTGATAAACTCGACAGATGACATGTTTATCGTGTTTATCGCTTCATAAAGACGTTCGCGAGATACTGTCAAAATTATGTCAAGACTGTGCCTATCGAGCCCAAACAACCATGTCAGACGTAAACAGTTTAAAATTGTCGATTAAAATTATTCGTAAATAATTAAATATTTCATCAAAAGATGCGTTGGCATCTTTTTGATCATCTTTTCCCTCTTTATTATTTTATAAACACTTTTTGAAATGTTGCCCTTTATTCGCACAGACCGTAGCGCCATCTATCGAAAAATAAGCCCCTAGCAAACCAAAAGAAAAAAGCTCATTGTAATGCTTCTTTGCTTTTTGACAAAGTGCAGCATTATGCTGGCCGATGCAAGCATGTTGTTTATCCTATCGAATGCTTCAATGTTTTTATTTTATGAACAGACAGGCAATTGGCTTACCAACAAGATCGTGAGCACTGCGCTTCCGCCCTATTTCATTACGATGTTCAACAACACATAAGCTAAAATAACTTAGTGGTACAGGTTTGAATCAAACAACGCCCCTTTAGTAGCTACGGATGCATCTCTAACGCTCAGTTGCAAAAACGCTCCTTTCAACAAAACCTAAAAAGTAGGAAAGAATTATGTTATGAGGAAGTTTCGGTTTCGGATTCGGCCGAAACTAGAACAGAAACCGAATTTCGGTTTCAGTTGTCAAAACTAGTTTCGGTCGGACACTTAGTGCGTTCACACACGATGACGCACTGACGGAGCGGCAGCTGTCAATCCATAGAACCACACCCGGTGCGTCAATGCGTCACCGTGTGTGCTTCTACGTGCGGTGTCATACAGCTCCTTGCTTCACAAATGACGGACTGACGTCTGCCGCTTCCACAATGCGTCATCGTGTGTGAACGCACTTATGTATATATTATGATTGACTTATATTACCAACTGATAAGAAAAGAAGTAAGTAATAAGAAAAAATTATGAAGTAGTTTTCGTGGTCACAAAAATTTTACACGTGAAATTTGAAAAAAAGTCACACACATCTGCCTTCCGTCTCGACATAGCAATTACAGAAGGAAATAACAAAAAAGTAATTTTTAACAACTTTCCCTTTGGCGATGGCACCAAGATTTTAACGGCCTACAAATTACTCTATAACGAATTATTGTTTCAAAACGTCTCTTTCATATTTTATTGCACAAACTTTAAAATAACAGATCGTTAACTGCTATTTAGTCTTAAATAAGACTTTTATGACAAGTCCGTAATTTAAGGGCTATGAATATCTTTTTAATCTGTGGTGAGGTAACCCGCCAAATAACGGATTCTTTTCGTATCACGTTGAGCTATATCGCATGATTTTTATATTGTAGTGTAAAAAATATACAGTAGCAATAGTCGAGGTACAGTAGCAGTAGTAGTGCCGAGGTCTGAGGCTGAACGCCCAGGGTTGCACCAAACGAACTCAGGGTTTCGTCACTCAGGGAGGCATGCAGGCTCTTTACTTGCACCCTATAACTACTATCAATTAAATTGCTAATTTTATCCCTCTTCATTTTTCTTTCTGAAAATATGTTTAAAATTAAAAAACAGGCTAGTACGAAAATTATCTTTAGCTAATTTTTATCCAAAAAAATAAAACGTTTAATTTTTTCATTGCACAACCTCGACACGTTCCATTCCAACAAAAGAAAGCTTCTTGCAAAGTTTTTTGCGACGAAAGCATACGATATTGAAACACGACAGACAGACGCGTCACGCACGAGAGTAACAGAGACGGCACTATTTCTGTACGAACTGTCCCTGTGGGGGGCGTGTCTGAATAGACAACTTCCGTGCCTTCACTTCAGTGGCATCCGATTACACTTTTATTTACATACGGACTTTAGGAAAAGGCGGTTCATTTTGTCGATTCTTCCATTAGGGAAATTAAATGCTGCTGAATGTCAATTATTTGTACCTATTGTGTTTTTTTATGACAATTAAAGAAATTATATTATATTCTAATTATGAAAGGAAAATTGTGAACTTTGCGTTTTGGTAAAAGAGCAACACGGTAAAAATACGAAAGGTCATCAAATATCTAGAGATCCATAACATGAAAGAGTTATTTTACAGGGTGAAATTGATATCATTAGCACCCCTTTAAACTAGGAGTCTACCCATCAATCGAGCAAACCAATCGGAACAAAAAAAATCTGCTGTTGCATACATTGAGTCGAGTAGGCATTGCAGTTTAGTATGGAACAGCTGATTTTTTTTGCTGTGATCGTTTTGCTCCCATAGTAAAAGTTGTACAGTTTGATGGGTAGACTCTTAATGGAAAAGGATGCTAATGATATAAATTTCACCCTGTAGTGATAAACTATCTAAGAACACATCATTATTGAAAATGCGTTTTTAAATTCCACCGTTCGTACTACAGTTCCAAATTCAAACATGTCTCGTATCACCTAAAACAATGTAATAGTTATTGAGAAAAAACTACTCGCTTTTAATTTATTAATAAAATCATCTGAAAATGGATTAACGAACTGGCCCCGAACGAAAGTGATGCCTGTACAAGCATTTCAATTAAACATTGACAGTTAATTAGTCCATTGAATTGTAATTATGGTTCGGTGCCAAAAACGTAAAAACTGGACTCTTGGTGAACGCTTCGAAGGGAGATAAAGTAATTCTGTTTTTTAATTAACTTATACGGTCTGCTTTTTTGATAGACTTAGGCTGGATGTCCAAGATGGGCGACTTAAGAAAAATATCCTCCAATGAATCGCATTCGATAGCATGCCGTTGGAGTTGACTTTCAGTTACCATCTCATCGCAGTAGATAGATTTTAAACCGACTTAAAAAAAGGAGGAGGTTCCCAATTCGTCTGTATGTTTTGCTAACTAGCGTTACAGGCTTGATCAGAACGTCTAGTATGATTTCTCTATACGCCCGCGACACGCCTTTGCTCCATAGAAAATACGCGCTGTTCGTTCCTGCGCTTTTGGGAGAGCGAAAGCCGCGCTTTCCGCGACAAATCATGTGGAATAAACCCGAGTCGCGCGCAAGAAGAGAAATAATGCTGGAGTGCACTGGAAGTAGGTATCAGAAACATTATGGACTTATGGGATTCAGTACCTGGCTCTGAGACTCTCTTCGTACCTATATCGATCTTGAAAAGAGATCAAACCATCAAACTGAACAACTTTCTCTAAGGGACTAACATTCAGCAATTATTACGAAGAACCCTGTAAGTATTGCTGACATCGATCCGCAAACAACCACCCCAGCGTGGTAAAGATAGAGTATGACCCTACCCCTTTCAACATCAATTCAGTAGTGAGTGGAGAGTTAGGGTAGTGGAATTCTAGACGTTTTAACTTATGCCTTGTTCATATATAATTCAAGTAAACATATAATAGAAGACTGGTGCAGAATTGTAGATTCTAAGTTATATGAGACTAAAATATTGTACTCCTTTGTAGTTTTGTTTCTATATTTACGTCACAATTAACATCAATTATAAGCCATCTTCGTAACGGCAGTCGTTCTATTCTAAAAAGGAACCAAACCTTCGGCTAAGAATAAGCATACACCAAATTTTTATCAATTCAATTGTCAACTCTATCCAATTCAATTTACAGTATAATTTGCGACCGTCTCCATCTCCGATTCTTAAAACCTTATAACTTTAGAACACAATCATCATTAGTCAGTTCTCATCAATTTTTTTCTTCCTAGATGACATTGTCCCTTTTTTCGCCGCCACGTGCGCGGTGAAGGAAAAAGTAGCATTATGCCAACGCACCTTTCGTTTGAGACCACTAATTGATTAAAAATTATATATTACTGATGTGACTTTAAGATAAGAGAGGATTAACTGTAGTTTTCGTAAAGATGGTGTCGTGAAAAAGTTTGGTATGTGTTTGCGCTAGCGTGGTGTTCTTTGGCAAGTACCTATGGATTGCTCGGTGCATCTTGATTTTTTGTATTATTTTTAAAATAATGTTATCTACGAGACATATAACCGTATAATTAATCCTCGTAGGTACTGCAGTATTTTCCCGATACTATTTAAGCTACAATTTGAAACGTCTTACAATTTATTTGTTGAATTCTCTAAAGTAATTATTATCGTCACCGTACAGACAGTGCCGGATTAACCATAGAGGCATAGTAGGCTGCAGCCTATGGGCCCAGTGCTGTCAAGAGGCCCCGCGACTCGGGAGAAAAATAAGTGAAAACTCAAAGATTTAGGCCCACCCCAGATTTAAAAGGAATTACGAAAAATAAGAGACAACTGTATTTTAGTTGACTCTTATTTTTCATAATAGCGAAGCGAGCTGGAGACACTGCAATAAAAATCAGGAGCTCGCTTCTCTCGTTCCAGGATTTAGATTGCATTACGCAACGACTTTCTAATATGGTATTAAAACCTCGAGCTTGCGCAACGATTTTATAATATTGCAGTTAAAAATCTTGAGCTCGCTTCGCTCGCTCTTGGTTTTAGATAGCGTTGCAATGATCTCATCAGTAGATCCCGCGGCTCGGGAGAAAAAGAAGCGAAAACTACGTAAGAGACAACTGTATTTCAGTTGATTGCAGTAAAATCTCGTGCTCGCTTCGCTGGTTCCAGAATTTTTATCGCATTACGAAACGTGACTTTATAATATTGTAGTAAAACCTCGAGCTCGCTTTGCTCGCTCTTGGTTTGAGACGATTGTTGCAATGATCTCATCAGTAGGGTCAGTAGGTGTACGCCTAAAGTTTCGAGATCGCTTTGCTTGGTCCAGGATTTAGATCGCATTGCGCAACGACTTTATAATAAGTATTAAAAGCTCGAGCTCACTTCGATCGCTCCACATTTTAGTATTTATATTATGTTGTTTGGCTGGTGGTTATTTTACTGCGGCCATAGGAAAAAATCATTACTTCGCCCATTGAGATAGGGGCCCGGGCCTTGCATTGCCTAGGGGCCTCTGCATGGCTTAATCCGGCCCTGCGTACAGAAAGCAACATTTTGTTTTAAAACGATGCTGCCTTCAAATGCCAAAATAAAATAGAGTTTAATATTAAGTTCTTGGCATAACTAGGCACCGCTCTTATTTATTTGAAAGTTCATAGATACACTCTAGCTAGAAGTACCTAGGGTAAAATTGATATCATTATTTTTAAACTAAGAGTCTACCCATCAAACTGAACAACTTTTACTATGATGGGAGCAAACCTCGGAGCAAACCGATCGCACTTTCTGCTGTTGCATACATTTGAGACAATTTGAGTCGAGTAGGCATTGCAGTTTAGTATTGAACAGCAGAATTTGTTTTGCTCCGTTCCGTTTACTCCAATTGTAAAAGTGGTTCAGTTTGTTGGGTAGACTCTTGGTTTAAAAAGATGCTAATGATATCAATTTCACCCCTGTATAGACCAGGAATTCAGTATAAGTAGGTACTTAAAATTTATCCGGTTTGCCGAGTTTTGTTGTCTGAGGGCAAAATTGGTCCAGTCATTTTATATTGGTACCTACCTAAATTGTAGGTAGTACCTAAATTGTACTCGTATTAAGTAACCGTAATTAGTGGTTAGTTGCATCATGCTATTAGCAGATTCAATTCGACGACCTATTTTGTAATTTATAAATGTTATTTTTCAAAAATAAATAGGATAAAAAGATACATTCGAAAACAAAATTGGTGAAGAAAAAGTAAAACGACAACACCGATGAAACCATTACCGTAGTTTAATTATTCTTATGCTATTATTCATTAAAGCAACAACGAGTGTTATGATGAACACTTGACGGTAAACTGATGACCTATTTCAGACCCTCCTGCTGTGACTTAAGGTTTTAATACGAGATGACTTTTGTATAAAGGCTAAATAAATTAGATTCGTCAGTAACACCTTGATGATAGAGCATTATTTAGCGTGACAATTTGAAACATAAGCGCCAACACTTCATCTCGCTAGAGTAAAATACATACATAAGTTTCAAACAAACCCTGAAAAAATGTTGCCCTTTTCTCAATGGTGGCCACGCGTACTAATATATTAATTTATTAAACATTCACAGTAAACGAACAAGCCGTTTTAACCAAAACGTTAATTCGTTTTGACATAATGCGTAGCTCCGATAATTAATTAAATGCCAAATAAAGACGTAAAATAGAGACAAAAAGCATTATCTCGCGGATCATCTGTCATCATGACAGCTGTCAAACTGGCATTTGTGCTATTTTAATTCGGACCTCCTTAGAGCTTAAGGCTCATAGCGATATCTTCCAATTTGGATGGTTGGCGTGCCTTCATAGCCATGCGATTGGCCGTCCAATTATTTTGTAAGGATTGTTTTGCACCATTGTTATAAAATTGCTTGCACTTTTATGGAGGGAAACGCTTTGGGTGTGTTAATGGATGAGATAAACGGTTTGGAGCATGATGGATGGAGGTCAAGGAACGAAGTTATATATGTAGGTGTGTATGGTATGTAGTGTCGAAAGCACAATAATTAAAAGTTGTATGTATACCAGGCGGTTTTTTAGGGGATAATTAAACCATCAAACTGAACAACTTTCTCTATGGTACCAACATCGAAATCGCGAAAAAAATATCCCAATATCAAAAGTCCCATACATTTGGCTCGATGAGGTTTGCAGTTTTGTATGAAACAGCAGATATTTTTTCGCGATTTCTATTTTGGTGCCATAGAAAAAGTTGTTCAGTTTGACGGTCTGATCATCCCCTTAAAAAAGTGTCAGCATATTAAGAAGGACCCCATAATTATGTAGATAATATGTGGTATGTGTAGGTGTCGAGCTGAATAAAGCACAATAATTAAAAGTTATATATATACAGGGTCCTTTCTTTAGGCGGATGTCAAATATTTTTTTCTAATATTTAAACATGTGTAAAATGTTATGTTATTTCAAAATTTTCAAAACAAACTAAAGATAAAAAAAAAAAACGGTCGGGTCTTGAACCCGCCACCTGCTAAACCCTACGAATAAGAATAATTATAGAAGAGTAACTCTAAACAAAATCGAAATAATTTTTGGCACCCAATGAAAAATGTCATTTTGTGTTAGTTTTGACGGCTAGGTACAGTTTTTAAAGAACAATTTTTGAACACGGCACAGTTTTTTTGGTGCCACATTTTGAGCTTCATTTACACTTCTATACATTCTTATTCGTAGGCTAAACCGTGCTTTCGTTCAATTAAGATACCGGGACATTACGTCATTAGTCCATATTCTTCAATGCCATCCTTAACGGACGTGGCGCCATCTACTAACGTATTTTCAAACTACTAATTAGCAAATCCAATGTTACAACTGGAATTCATGCGATATAGAAGTCACAACCTGTTCCAATTTCAAATATTATTGATTATTAACATGATACAGCCAAGTTGTGCTATTTCAAATCTTTATGATTGAAAAACCTACCATAATTAGACTTGAAAATTTCATTCTAGCAACTTTTCTAAAACGCATATTACAAAATATCAGTAAAAGCGGGCGGTCTAAAGCAACCCCCCCCCCCCCCCCCTAATAGGCTCCAACAGGGTTTTTAGACCCCCTATAGAAACGAAACAAAATGTCAAGATTTTTCCACCAATCTCGAATAGTGTACTATTTTATCTATATGTAAAACAGCACATCCTGAAAGGTTGTTGTCGTGAATTAATGTATGCTGTATATAGGTAGGTACTATGTATTATATTTTTTATTTCACGTCATCAAGAAAAAACTAAACTGAAATACCACCCAAAAATCACGTCCTGCTCGATCGTAAGCTTCAATAAAACTAAAAACATTTCCTTTCTGCTAAAATTATAACTTAGCAATTTCGAAGACATTGTGTTTCTGTGGGAACTACGGTTCATTTCACTTACGACGTCCTCCAACATAGCTTTTATCCCCGAGGTTTAAGTATTAAAATGGTTTGGCTCCTGGACTTGATAAGAGGGTAGAGGGATAATGAACCACCTCGCTCGGCGGGAGGACAGCAAATAACATGGTATTTCTCGTAATCATGATGTTGTTCGAGCCACGCGCCTGCGCGAAGCGAGAGTGGTGAGTCGGGTGCTCGGGTGACGCGACGAACGTACAACATTGTAATAAATTACCTATAATTCCCATTGGTACTAAGAACAATTTTATTTCTAGTTTGAGAGATCTGCAGTAGCCGTCTTGCTATTCCTAATACGCGTTTGATATTAATAACCAATGGTGCGGAAACGTGGACCCCGACGATAGGACTAGTTCATCAATTCAAGGTCGCTCAGCGAGCTATGGAGAGAGCTATGCTCGGTGTTTCTCTGAGGGATCACATTAGAAATGAAGTGATTCGTCACAGAACTAAAGTGGCTGACATAGCTCAGAAAATTAGCAAGCTGAAGTGGCAATGGGCTGGTCATATCTGCCGAAGAACTGACAACCGATGGGGTGTCAGAGTTCTAGAGTGGAGACCGCGAACTGGTAGGCGTAGTGTGGGACGCCCTGCTGCCCGCTGGACAGACGACCTAAAAAAAGTAGCGGGGAGCGACTGGATGAGGAAGGCCAAGTACAGAGTTTTGTGGCGCGCCTTGGGAGAGGCCTATGTTCAGCAGTGGACGATGATAGGCTGATGATGATTAATAGCCTTTTAGGTATAACGTTTAAAGAGATTAGAATCCTCTTCTGTCTGAGTTCGTTCTAGTAATTCTAGTTTTCCTTCCCCAATAATCTAGAGGGTGAAAAATTCAATTCCATACTATGTCCAAGGGAATGCTTTAGACCTGAACAATTTTCAATACCTACCTAGAGACCAAAAACGAAATCGCGAAAAAAAATTGGTTCCATAGAAAATGTCAATGGCCTCTCAACCTAAATGTATGGAGCAGCTTGCGGATATCGGGAACTCAAATATGCCATAGTAAGAACCCGTTAGAATGTTTAATTCCAGTTTTTATTTGTTGATTTCATGCAAAAACGACAAGTTGTTCAGTATTCTTGATGGCCTGAATAGCAAGAGTGCTGAAATGACGGCTGATACAGATCAACGTAGCCGTAGGTCGGATGAGTTAAGAAAATTGGGACGACCAAAGATTTGTTTTTGTCTTCGCTGCGGTCGGAGCGACCAAAAAAATTGGCGCCGATCAATAAATAACGGGATAAAGGCAAGAGAAGTGTCAGTTATACAGGGTGTTTCATAAGTAACAATAAATATTTAAAACTCTTAAGGGGGTTGTTTAGACCGTCAAACTGAACAACTTTCTCTATGGGACCAACATATCCCAAATCGCAAAAAAAAATTTCATATCCCATACATATTTTAGCTCTAGTCGATTTGTAGAGGATGGAACATAAATGTTTTTTTTTCGTGATTTCGATATTGGTCCCATAGTGAAAGTTGTTCAGTTTGATGGTCTATACTACCCCCTTAAAGGTTTATTTGTATTTTTGTAACACCTTGTATATGTATAACGTATTATGCTATGTAACCCTACATCAGCAAAACCTTTCCCCGACTAATTACTAAAATGCTAAAAACAAAACCCTGTCTGAAACAATTTCCAACCCGCACGAAGCAAAAGAAGCTATAAAGGCGATCCATCAGTATTTTACGAGACAGCTTTACGTCAAATTACGGAATTGGGCGAGTGGACAATTACGCGAAACAAATTGCGGCCATATTTTATTGGTCGGCAGTCCTGGTGCTCACGCGCACTGCGCACGACGACGCGCCCCGGTGGTGCTCTTCTTTCAGAGGTATACTCAGGAATAACGAACTTTTTAAGGGTTCCGTAGTTCCTTGCAGCATGAGTGATAGATGTAGAGTGACAAGGATTGAAAAAGGCATGTTGAGGTTGTAATGTTCTTCTAATAAATAAAAAAATTCGTTGGGGAACGGCAACAGTATTTTATTCTTCTTATCAAGGTGAAGTCAGATGAGCAAAAGGGACGATGCAACGTGCCACTCGCATAACCTCTAATATTCCTTAGCTTAAGTTACTCAGTGCATTTAGAGTCTGTAGCTGTCAACCACTGTCTTAGCCAATGATGTCATGCTACATTTCACTCAGTCTGTACTAGTTTGCGTTCCGATACACGCCTTCATTACAGAGGTTGTTTGCCCATGTGGAAAGAAGGAGCGAAAGTAGGTTGACGTATGAAATTTACAAAGCAAGTGTGAATAGAATGCTTGGTGCACGTACGCTGACCAAATCGGATGCGTACTGAAGAAGGGTCAAATAAAATGTACCCGGAACCGACGAGCTTGTATGAAGAGACTTATGGATGTTGAGGAAGCGAAAGATGTGTGTCAGAATCGTACCATGTGGCGATCTGTTGTCTCTGCCTACCCAGGTAGTGGGACACAGGCTTGAGCAAATGTATGTATGTATGTATGAGTAATTGTCATGCGATGTGGGTGGGTCATGCTGACACAAAAGAAGAAGAGGGTTCCTTACCCTAAGGGTTCCCAACGGGTACTTAGCCTTACGTCGTCCGTCTGTCCGTCTGTCTGTTTAAAAGTCTGTTATCTTTTGAACCGTAATATGTAACTGGTTGAAATGTGCCCAATATCTGAGTTACTAACTTTTGTCAGTGAATCCATCTGCGTGACCGTTAAACAAATATCCTATGTGATAAATGATAATCCAGAACATATTTTATCTGTGTGCCCAATTTCATCCAAATCCGTTCAGCCGTTTATGCGTGATTGAGTGACAAACATCTAAACATCCCAACTTTAACATTTATAATATTAGTGACATTATTTCGGATTTGCTAACCAATAAAAAAAAAAAGTATAGGATTCGTTGGTATCTTTTTAAACTAAGACGCAACGTTAACCTGAATGTTTACTTTGGGAGAAAACTTGAACCTTTTTATTGCAATTTCAGGTTTGCTCCAATAATAAAAGTTGAAAGGTACGATTTCAATTTCACCCTGTATTTACGTACAATTTTCGAGACTAAGCACATAAGTTCAATTAGTTTTAACATTCGCTTCCAGAAAATGAGTCAAGAATACAAAATATTTTCTCGTCGCGTAAACTTACACGTTACGTATACAATATTGACTCGAGTATAACTCTAACATCTTTATTTGTAAAGGAGCGGAAGTTGAAGGGTTAATTATTGACTTGGAACAGTTTTGGGGTAGTTACACACGACGTCACGTTCTTTGGAAGGAAATTCGTTTCCTTCATTACAGAGGTTGTTTGCCCATGTGGAAAGAAGGAGCGAAAGTAGGTTGACGTATGAAATTTACAAAGCAAGTGTGAATAGAATGCTTGGTGCACGTACGCTGACCAAATCGGATGCGTACTGAAGAAGGGTCAAATAAAATGTACCCGGAACCGACGAGCTTGTATGAAGAGACTTATGGATGTTGAGGAAGCGAAAGATGTGTGTCAGAATCGTACCATGTGGCGATCTGTTGTCTCTGCCTACCCAGGTAGTGGGACACAGGCTTGAGCAAATGTATGTATGTATGTATGAGTAATTGTCATGCGATGTGGGTGGGTCATGCTGACACAAAAGAAGAAGAGGGTTCCTTACCCTAAGGGTTCCCAACGGGTACTTAGCCTTACGTCGTCCGTCTGTCCGTCTGTCTGTTTAAAAGTCTGTTATCTTTTGAACCGTAATATGTAACTGGTTGAAATGTGCCCAATATCTGAGTTACTAACTTTTGTCAGTGAATCCATCTGCGTGACCGTTAAACAAATATCCTATGTGATAAATGATAATCCAGAACATATTTTATCTGTGTGCCCAATTTCATCCAAATCCGTTCAGCCGTTTATGCGTGATTGAGTGACAAACATCTAAACATCCCAACTTTAACATTTATAATATTAGTGACATTATTTCGGATTTGCTAACCAATAAAAAAAAAAAGTATAGGATTCGTTGGTATCTTTTTAAACTAAGACGCAACGTTAACCTGAATGTTTACTTTGGGAGAAAACTTGAACCTTTTTATTGCAATTTCAGGTTTGCTCCAATAATAAAAGTTGAAAGGTACGATTTCAATTTCACCCTGTATTTACGTACAATTTTCGAGACTAAGCACATAAGTTCAATTAGTTTTAACATTCGCTTCCAGAAAATGAGTCAAGAATACAAAATATTTTCTCGTCGCGTAAACTTACACGTTACGTATACAATATTGACTCGAGTATAACTCTAACATCTTTATTTGTAAAGGAGCGGAAGTTGAAGGGTTAATTATTGACTTGGAACAGTTTTGGGGTAGTTACACACGACGTCACGTTCTTTGGAAGGAAACGAATATACGTGGGCATTTGTTTCAATTACTTTCAAATGGGAAATATCGAAAGAGAAACCAATGAATCTCTTGAAGGAAGTAGGTATATTATGTGATATGTATTTTAATTTAAGAGCTCTTGTCGGTGGAGTTTTTGCCAATCCTGTCTCCTGCCAAGGCACTTAGTAATTAAGGAACTCTTGATGCTACGAAACGACGCCAATCTTTTCTTTCAACTTTGTCTTCTTCACCTCTCTTTTGCTCTATTCTTCCTTCTAAGTAATACAGAGTATAAAAATAAATGCTGCACGAGCTAATTGCCATTTGTAGAATTGATGAGCATAAGCAAACCGGTCAGTATATACAGGGTGTTACATAAATAAAAATCGATATTTAAAACTCTTAAGGGTCGGCACTACCTACGGCCCGTTTGACATATCTGTCAAAAGAAAAAGACCGGTGGCCGACAACACTCAACCCTATCTTATAAGATTAATGAACAAATCAATTTGATAGCTTTTGGTAATAAATTTCTTGCAAAAAACTTGGTCGGCTGCAGCGCGCGGCGCAGCTTGGCTGACATGTTTACTGGTGTGTAGGAAAAAGTGAACCCTACCTGGTGACACAACATTTTACCTCGTTGAATTAAAGAACGTAACTAATCTGTTGGTCTAGAGTCCAATTAGTAAGGACTAAAAAGTCTGGTCGGCAAACCCTATCCTGGCAGGTTCGTAGGTCCGACCGAATTTAGGGTACCTACTACTCGGAAGGCAGATTTTACCACATTAAATTAATGTTGAATGTTTGGTTGTGCGTGGCAATAATCCTGCAGCATCTGGATTTGAGAGCCGTAGGTCGAAATTGACATTTACAGCAACAGTACAGTACCGTGATGGACCTATAATGTGAGTGATCAAAGATCACCCCTGGTGGTAGGATAGGTTGGGTTCCAACTAATTAGATCACAGCATTACTAAGGCTTAAAAAAACTTAAAATTATTATAACAGAACAAATTAAAACTTTTAACAGAATAATGAAATTATTATAAGTTTAATAATTATTGGTATTAGCAAACTAAGGGTTTGTAATCTTTTATCATCATAATCATCGTCAGATATAATATTTTAAGCACGGAATAAAAGTTAATTTTGCAGTAACTGGAACGATTGCCTTCAAAAACATTTGCGCAAAAGGACATCAGTGTGACGACTTTTAGTAGATTTCTTCTTTATTGGTAGATTTAGGGCAAAATTGTTTAGTAGATTTTAGTAGAAATTGGGTATTCGAAAATGTTAATGTATTTAAAAATGCAAGGATTCAGGCTAAGAAAATCTAAGCTGGCAATACAAATGGCTGAGAAAACGATTGCAGGGTTTGCAAGTTTTCCGGAACTTCTAGTACATCATCATCATAATCATCAGCCTATACAAGGTGTTACAAAAATACAAATAAATATTTAAGGGGGTGGTTTAGACCATCAAACTCAACAACTTTCACTATGGGACCAATATCGAAATCGCGAATAAAATAATGTATGTTCTATACTCTACAAATCGACTCAAGCTAAAAATGTATGGGATATCAGATTTTTTTTTCGCGATTTCGATGTTGGTCCCATAGAGAAAGTTTTTCAGTTTGACGGTCTAAACAACCCCCTTAAGAGTTTTAAAAATTTATTCTTACTTATGTAACACCCTGTATACGTCCCACTGCAGGGCACAGGCCTACCTTCTAGGAGGGTGTTTGGGCGTAAGTCCACCACGCATGCCCAATGCGGATTGGTAGACTTCACATATAAATCAGAATTTCTTCTTCTGCATATGCAGGTTTCCTCACGATGTTTTCGTTCACCATTTGAGAGCAGTCGGTAATACGTACTTAAGTTAGAAAATGCATGTTGTCCGTGCGGATTCGAACGCAGACCTCTTGATTGAGAGTCCATACCTCTCCGCAACGCGCCACCGAACTCACTTCTAGTACAGCAAATATTAATCATATCTTGTAATGTTGTTTTTTTTACAAAAGAGGGCTTCTGAACAGAGTTGGAATTTTGGTACCTAGCACTTTTAATATGTCAAAGGGATTGCATGTTTATCGACTTCCAATAATGTCGATATACGGGTATATTTTATATCACTGCGGATAACTTCAGCATGTATCGAACTTCAAAATAGCGAAAATAAATTAGCTGTCCCATATATTTAAGTCGAATATGTAGGTACTGCAGTTTTGTATAGGACAGCTGATTTTTTTTTCGGTCTTTTGAAGTTGGCTCCATAGTGAAAGTTGTTCAGTTTGATGAGTAGAATACATGCTGGAGTTATCCGCAGTGATAAAAAATTTCCCGTATATCGACACAATCGGAAGTCGATAAACGTGCAATCCCTTTGACATATTATTATTAAAAGTGCTACCAAAATTTCTGACTCTGCTTTTGAGACACAGAAAACTTTACTAAATTTAAACTTGCATAGGGACGACCAATTTAATATTTATTTGAAAATTGAAGCATCCATGTTACAAAGTGATGAAAACCAATAAAAATTATACAAAAATGCGAAAATAACATGTGTAATGATGAGCGTTTAGATAAAATTGATAATATTTTGTTCAAAAACGTGTTTTATATTAAATTTTAACCATCTGTAACGACATAAATATTATTTGGTAGAATTTAAGTAGAATTTGAAACAGGGCTGGTAGATTTTGGTAGATTTCAGCAGTAGTTTTGGTCACGCTGAAGGACATTGTGCGACACAAGAACATATAGGTGTTACTTAGTAGCTAAAGTGGGTACATGAATCCTGAAAGGGCACAGCAATATTAACAAGAAGTAATTTTAACGATAAAAAAAAAATAGTACAATGTCAATAGTGCTTTAGGTTCTTTTGGTAGTTTTTGGTTCTTTTGGTAGGTTTTGGTATTTTTTGGTAGAGTTTAGTAATTATTTTTTGTTGTTTCTGGTTTTTTGGTTAGTTTGGTAGATTTTCGGTGTTTCTGGTAATTTTGGTAGATTTTCGTAGTTTTCGGTTATTTTGGTAGATTTTTATACTTTTTGGTAATATTTGATAGAAGAATGAAAATTACCAAAAACTACCATAAAAACAAAAGAGTTCTTGACGGCTTGGCTACGGGGTGGGTTTGTTGACATAAATAAAATATTTGTTTTGCAAAAGAGTTACATTCGAATCGTAAGCGGAATTCAGTCAGTAAGGGTGTCATGCCGATCCTTGTTTACCGACTTTAAATTACTCACTGTGACAGCTTCGTATATCCTCGATCTGTGCAAAATCGTGAGACGATACCCCGTAGTATTCCATAGCAAGAGATTAAATTTAACTCGCAAAAATGAGCTACTGGTACCAAATTACCGACTAGCATCGATGCAAAGGACTACAAAATAAAGTCGAATACTGTTCTTGTGTATAGTAAAATACCAGATGACATTAAAGCCGACAAGAAATTTCAGAAGAAGGTTAAAGAATTATTAATCGAACAGTGTCCCTATTAGAGGGTTGCAAAAAGGATATTTCGGAACTTTCCGTTCAAATCATCTCTTTTATAGTGTTATCTGGTATCAACGGCTTCAGTATGACCTCTTGATTACAAATATATAAGATGACAAGCGCTCAGACTGTGGGGGTAGAAACTGTGACGTCATAAAGATTGCCATACAAAGCAAAAAAAAATGTGTTTTTTCATGCCGTGTGGGGTATCAAATGAAAGGGCTCTATGAGTACATTACAAATATATAGCATAGTATAACATTTTCACTATTTGGTTCAACAAATTATTCGAAAAAGTAAAAAAAAACCACAATTCTGAGTTGACTTTGAACTGCTATAGATTATAAACCTACAATTTAAGGTAAATAAATGAAATGAAATGAGATGAACCAAAAAGTACCAAAATAATCATAAACCACCAAAAAGTACGAAAAATTACCAAAATAACAATAATCTACCAAAAAGTACGAAAATCTACCAAAATAACTTTTTTGTTACTCTTGTACGAAAATTTACCAAAAACTACCATAAATTACCAAAATAACCAAAAACTACCAAACAGTGCCCGGAAAGTAACTTTAAAGAAATTCCTTTGTATTTTCTTGTGTCGCGCAATGTCTTTTCGCGCAAAATTCTGTCGTGCAAATGACTTTTGACGTTACCTACTACGGTACAGAATTCACTCTTATTCCATTCTTATCTGACGATGATGATGATGATTTCAGATTATCAATCCTTAGTTTGCTAGTAACAATAGTAATAAACTTACAGTTATTCTATTATAATAAAGGGGACAAAAATTAACGAGTAATAGTCGACCAATTTATAAAATGCACTTCTAAGTCCACATATCGTGACGGGCAACTACGGAACCCTACACTGCATGTGGCCCGACACCCACTTGCCCGGTTTTTTATAAGTTACTTTGCCTACTTTATTGCCTTGCCTACTTTGTTCATTAATCTTCTAAGACAGGGTTGGGTGTTGCCGTTCACCGGTCTATTCGCAATGATTTCGAACGATTGACGGCCCATAGTAATTTGTATGAAGAAAACGTCCAAAAAAATATGTGATTTTTGGTAACAAATTGCAAAAAAACTAGAAGTCGTATCGAAAAACTGATTTGTTTAAAGTGTTCTTTGATGTTTTGCCATTGATTATAAATATATTTTGTTGTTTTATTTTGTTTCACTAAATCACAGGACTTGGAACGCGGCAGTGCTATTCTAGAGTTTTTCATGAAATTCTCGATTACTTTCTGATGTAACTACACAATTTTACTGAAATTTTTTTTGTTCATATTGTACTTCATCTTTTAGAGAAGCGATGGTATTAATTTTGTTTCTAAATATAGCTATTTACTATCCTCAAAAGTCGGAACGCCGAACCCTGTTTGGCCCGATTAGGGTAGTGCCGACCCTTAAGGGGGTTGTTTAGACCGTCCAACTGAACATCTTTCTCTATGGGACCAACATCGAAATCGCGAAAAAAAAAATTATATCCCATCATAGACAAATTACTCTAGCGATAGACACGCTCGTTCAAACAAACAACATGTCACACAAAACAACACAAAATGACACATTGCGGTCTGTCATTGCCATAGTGACGAAGTGAACTCGGGAACATCAATCAGGTGCGTACACCTCATTCAAGTGGAACATGTTGCTTCTATGCAAGGGCAAGTCTATCGCTAGAGTAATTTGTCTATGTATCCCATACATATTTTTAACTCGAGACGATTTGTAGAGTATGGAACATACATTTTTTTTTTGCGATTTCGATATTGGTCCCATAGTGAAAGTTATTCAGTTTGATGGTCTAAACCACCCCCTTAAATGTTTATTTGTATTTTTGTAACACCTTGTACAGAAGAGCGATGATAGTCCATACGGAAGAGAGCTAGCGACTCAATCAAGAGGCGGCGGTTCGATTCCTGGCCTGTACCACTAAGTTCTACGGAATTTATGTACGGTTGTATTTAACATTATCAATAGCTCGACGGTGAAGGAAAACATCGTAAGGAAACCTGCATACCCGAGAATAATAAAAAAATAGTTCGGATGTATATGTAAAATATGGGTGAGCTTGGGGCGAACACAAAAGATCTGCGATGGTCGCAGTGTTACATAACGAACCTTGCTTGCAATAGCCCAGCCAACAATAATAATAATAACACCTTGTATAAACATAACTCAGATCGTCTGATGTTGTAAAGAAGAAAATGACACTCTCCATTGACAATGTTCAGGATAAAGCGAAATGGAAGAAACATGCTAGGAAAGCAGACCCCGGTACCCAGCGGAACAGCCGCTAGGAAGATGATGATGATGAAAGTGTCTAAGGCAAAATCTAAAGGTGTCCAAAACCACTTTTAAAAGTCGAGGAATTCGCGCTACGAGCACCGTTTTGACTCGGGTCGCTTTTAGGCCTCGGGATTGCGTACATACGAAATCGTTATTCTGATTCGGAATTCCGGTTTGTAATTCCGTATGTATGTGAGAGGCCTTATTCGTGCCACGGCTACCGGCGGTGGGTTAGGTTAGATGGCCGACCCATACAAAAATGTAATTTAGTATGGGAAGCCGTCCGCCCTCGATACGGCGGTCTCGGTCGATCGGTACCTTAGTAACACACAAGCTTTTCAGTAGCAATATAGTAGCTGTACAGAGGTAAATCACCACTATACAGCTACTGTAGATCTTATGTGCTAATTGGGTAGATAAGATGTGTGATGACCCTTATTCCTATCTACATCACTAAGCGGATTTTTTTAGGATGTTTAGTTAGTGCTCAAAAGATTTATTTTTCAATAACTCACCTTTGATAGCGTAATTAAATTAACAACTCCCACGATCTCTTTGATCATACGGCAGCTGTAGGTACCTAGCTCCAGGCTCCAAATTGTAGAACCATTCAAATACTAATAAACATACATTACCAAATTGGCCCTACACATAAAAGTGTTCGTCTCTTAAGTGGGCAGTTACCTAATTACAAATTAAAGCTTGCATAAACGCACAATGTCATTCCTCTATCATCAGACCAGGTCTGATCACGATCACAAACCGCCGCGAGGTCGCAGGCGCTGTGCTGGCCACCCATTTGCGTATTAGGGCTACCAACTACACTTTGTACTTAACTTGGGATGTTATTTTTAAATTTCATACATCGAGATTCGTAAACAAATAATGTAGAGCAAATTTTATGCCACTTTCTGATTAATATTCTAAGCCCCACTTGCGCCAACCACGGGTAAGCAATTAACTCTGGATAAAATAGCTCTCTCAGTTGTTTTTCTATACAAAAAGTCATGGGTTACCAACTTAACCTGGAGTTTATTGCTAACCCAGGTTGGCGCAAGTGGGGCTAAATATAATTACTTAAATGAAAAGTTTATTTACACGTTATCTTTCAATATGAAGTCCCTACGTTCAGGTATCGACAACCCTAGTAAAATACCCCAATAGCGAGTATCTGGATCCATTACATCGAGTCACACCGCGCATGCGCGTTGTGGGTGCGCTCGCGTTGCACCTGCATGCGTTCGCAACTTGACAAAATAGCCATAATTCTCCACAAATTGCCTTCTAATCGTTAATTTATTATAATTAAATTGTGTGTCGTGATTATTTGGACGGCATGCGAACATGGGTGGTTTCAACGATTAGATACATTTTTCGAATGTTGGCAGTAACTTGAGTGTTGGTTTTTGCTAACTTACTATTAAAGAGGCACAGTGATACTGCCACTTTATAGTCGTTATATTTTTTCAAATTATTGTCATCGCCTATCTAGTATAAGAGATAAGTGTACTTTTTGCAACCATCAGCAGCAAAGCTGATTCAGTGTTTATGGGGTGTAGAGCATCTCTGTGATGTGGATGGACCAGGTCTGCCTGCATAACTTCAGTCGGTTTAGGAGTTACAGACGTTTAAAGGTCAGTAAAAAATTAACGATCAGCTGCAAGGTTATTCGTATGATATTATTGTAGTATGCACTATAGCTATGTGAACAGTACAAAAACTGACATGACCTGCCAGTCGGTTTAGGAGATACAGCTGTTCAAAGGTCGGACCTTTGAACGGCTGTAACTCCTAAACCGACTGATGAACCATGTTAGTTTTTGTACTGTTCACATAGCTACAGTGCATACTACAATAATATCTTTTGATCAGCCTTGCAGCTGATCGTTAATATTTTTCTGACCTTCAAATGTCTGTAACTCCTAAACCGACTGACGTTATGCAGGCAGACCTGGTCCATCCCCATCACAGAGATGCTCTACATCCCATAAACACTGAATCAGCCTTGCTGCTGATGGTTGCAAAAAGTACACTTATCTCTTATAATAATCAGCCTTTAGTTCCCACTGCTGGGGCGCAGACGTCCCTTCTACTCTCTTTGTGAGGTTATAAATAAATAAATAAATAACGCTCACAGTCACATACATTGTAATGATCCCAAGTAAACCTCAGGCTTTTTGTTATGAGAACCATACAACAACGGCACACACATATATTATAACATCCATGACCGAACCGGGATTCGATTCGATCCCAGGACCCTGGTTTGGCAGTCCGGCGTCGTAATTATCACACCAACCGGGTCGTCGATTATAGGAGCGTTAGTCCACCAACGCAACCGATGTGGATTGATATTAGACTTCACATACGCATCAGAATTTCATCTTCAGCGTATATAGGGTCCAACTTAATATGCTGACACTTTTTTAAGGGGATGATCAGACCATCAAACTGAACAACTTTCTCTATGGGACCAACATCGAAATCGCGAAAAAAAAATCTACTATCCTTATACATTTGGCTCGAATAGGTTTGCAATTTTGTACTGGACAGCTGATTTTTTTTTCGCGATTTCGATGTTGGTGCCATAGAGAAAGTTGTTCAGTTTGACGGTCAGATCATCCCCTTAAAAAAGTGTCAGGATATTAAGACGGACCCTGTATAGGAATTCCTCACCATGTTTTCCTTCACCGAAGGGCCAGTAGGTGTTGAAAAAGCAGTTGGAAAGTTTGACTAAGGATGGCATAAGTAATAGATTCTGAAAAAAGTGTTTAGGTTTTGCCATTATAAATAGTAAACTTTTTTATCGAGGCATGTATTCTACTCACTGTCGATTATTATAAGTGGCGACGGACTCACCCCCGTCACACTGGACAGAGTTTCGGTACTACTGGTGAAATGTGGACGTTCTGAGATTTCAGAATATCTCTGACTACCCCCTCGGGGAATATAGTCGTGAGCATATGCTATGCTACTCTTTTTATTTTCTTCGCTCTTTATTCTCAACAAGAGATAAACAGTACTTTTCTATTGCAATTATTCCAAGCGTGAAAATTCTACAAATCTCTACTAGATAAGGGCGTGTGCTCACGTGAGCTTTCGAGTGGAAAATCCCTGTATTTTCACACGCTGTGCGTCTGTCTGTCTGTCACGGATACAATGGAGGGCGGGAGCTGTGTTGTGATTTGTAAAACTGGCATTATTATTTTTGAGTGACCTGATCTGATGCGATAAAATATTGTATTTCATTATGTACCCTTGTAATACTTATGGTATTATGATGTAGGTAGTCGATTTTATAAACTGTAAAACAATAGATATCAAGAAGAGAAATTACCACGACATATTAAATGGTACTCTTCGGAAAGGACAAGTGCGTATGCACCTTAAACCGACAGAAGTGCATGAAAAGATGTATGAAAGTGTAAGAGGCCAGATAAGTATGTCAGAATCGTAGCTTGTGGCGATATGGCAAGCCGTAGTCTCTGCCCACCCCCCTGTGGGATAATGGTGTGGTTATATGTATCGTGTAAACTTTTAAACTAAAAAAAAAAAAATTTAAAAATAATAATAATCAAATAAAATAAAATCACATCTAGATCTTGCACTTTGTCACACATAATCGTATACTTATCTAGTCCCAAACGAAGTGCGATAATCTAGACTCGACTAGTACCTATCATAAATAGGATAGCGGCACAGAATAAGTATTTGATTGAGGCCAGCGTAAACCCCACCTCTACAGACAAGATCGCTAAAGAATAGGCTAGAGGTAGACTAGAGGCTATAGACAAGATAGGCAGTCTTTATTTCACAATTCAAATAAAGATCAACACTTATGACAACCTACCTAGTCTATAAATTGAACGTTATTGCCGATTCCGTCGTTTATATTTGGATGACTTAATCAAAGCGTGTGGTACCTACTGAAACCGATCGAAAATAAATTCGCAGTATCCATACAATATAAATCTCGCACAACCGACGTATTTCCAACAAATTCAGCGATACTTTTTTATGCTCGGTTCACTCGATAAATCCACATCGCGATCTCATAAAATTACAAAAATTATTTACGTCCCGTCTCTAAGCAAAAAACGTCAGACCGAAAACCAGTTATGTCACTTTCAGAATATTTATGAGAAAATAACGAATTTGATCGACATTAAGTTTACCTTCGATGTATTATACGGTTCGCCACAGCCTCCGGGATTCAGTAATTTGTATTTTATTATAAAATTTATAAAATGTGACTTAATCGGTTATACATCATGGAGTCATTATGTCGCTCAATCTGCCCGGGCCGGGCGATTCCTTTGACGCGAGCCTACCTTGTTTGCTTTCGTGATTAATTTGAATTTGAAATTTATGTTCAATCGTTTACTGAGCGATCGACTAAGACGTTATTTATGGAGATCGCAATCTAAATCGACAACTGAAACATGTGATTATAACAATGTGCGCGTAATTTTTAATAATTAAGCCCCAGTCTTCAGCCTTCACCCAGGAAGAGATTATGATTACTTTAAATTATACAAAGAAATTACCATAAACAAGCTTTTAGCCGGTAAAGTATTCTAAAGAACTAATTAAATTTGGAAAATAGCCCGTCCTGCTGGCCACCCTGTGTGATTAGTTGATAATTTGGGTAAGTTGGCAACACTGCGCCCCGGGCGGTGCGCGGGAGCACGCGACTGGCGCGCGCCCAATTACAGGCATGCGATTGGTCGCCTGTCTACAAGTCGACCAACTGTCTAAAATCGATGGATTGATAGTTATTATCTTCAAACATCGGTCAGTGTTTCACACCTTTGAATTAGATCAATTTGGTTAGGTAAAGATAGAGGCTTAGATTCTACACGGCTGCCATGCCGGAGGCGTCCAGTTTTTGCCTGATTGTGGGAAGCCACAAAGGATGAGGTGTGATTTTAAAGGTTTCTTAATGCCACACTAAAATCCGTTTTGTTTCATTATAAAACGTAGCATGTCTTTTTTTTCAGCTAAAGCTCATCGAAGTCTTTACGATGTTTGAAATGCGTGCCTAGATTATCTACGGTACCAGCTTGAGCCTATTATGGCTTGAACAATTGGCACATTTCTAAGACCATGAAGTGGGATATCCATATAGGCACGATGTTGTTGTGCTTGTATGGAGCGCAAGGTACTCTTACTACTTAATCATACTTTTTTCTTTCTTTTGTTATGGCTTTGCATGGTGATGCATTTGCCAACTCTTAATTTTAGTACAAATAATAAAATTGTAAAACCGGCCAAGTGCGAGTTGGACTACCCGCGCACCGAAGGTTCCGTACGACCAATGTAAAATTTACTTGCAATAAGAAAATGTTTTCTCGGGTCCCTTGGCGCGAGCCCGATACACAGTTGGCCAATTTTTATTATTTGTTCTTATACTGTAGAGTTTGCACTATAATCTAATCACACCAAGTTTGACGCTAGTAGGTATTACCGTTTTTACGACAGAGCAAGAAGACAAAATGTTGAAAAAAACATGTACTTAAGTATTCCCTTAATATTTTAGTTTTTTTTAATTACATAATTGTCAGCAAATCCGCTACAATATCGCATGTTCTGTGAAAATTTCAACCGTCTAGCTATTGTGGTTCAAAAGATACAGCCCTTTAAAGGTAGGACAGACGGACGGACGGACAACGTAGGCTTAGCTATAACGTCCCGTTTTCACCCTATTGGTACGAAACCCTAAAAAGGGCGAATAAAAAGCAAACAAATTTTAAATTTCGAATCAAATCATCAGCTGCCAGTCTACGTCAATCTTAGTCCAGAGCATCTCTCAGCAGCGCAGCGTGCGTAACCTAACCACCGTCTACCTCCTGGGTGATCGGACGTCGTCACGGGACGCCAATCGTTGCAATTTGGACGAGGTCTCTCCGTGACGCGTGACGTCACGATATGGTAGACATTGCGTTATGTAACCAGGCTTTGAGGGTTTTAGGGGAATGAAATGTTTTCCGTGTTCTGTGTGAGAGTCGAGCTAACTTTGATAATCTTTTTTTACCATGCTGGTTTGGAGTATGTTCTCTAAAGTCGGGCTTTGGTTTACTACCTTTATACAATGAAAGTCCGAATAACATTTATTAGTATTGAAAAAAAAAATCCTCTCTTTTGACTTGGCATTCTTCATGAAGGTACTACCGGAACTAGAGGAGTGCGATTTTTGAAACTCATACGTTGACCTCAGCACTTGAAAATGTCAAACTTACTATGTAGATATGCATCTTTCTACTGCTGATTTGAATTTCAAAAGTCGCACTCCTGGATTGTGTTTTTTGAAAGTCAAATCAGCAGTAGAAAGATGCATATCTCCATAGTAATTTTCACTGTACTTTTGCACTCTTGATTATTTAATACTTATTATTTTTGCTGAGGCCTATTTCAAAAATTGCATAGACAGGGTATGCGTACCTACCTACCCTGTCGTGGTCGTTGCTTTGAAGAACTAAGAAATCTCTTTAAATTCAAAATGTTTGGTCACCCTATTCCTAAATTAGTTCAAACGAAAATGTTTAGGGAGCATGTGTGATAATACGAATGCTCGGTTTGCGCACGCGAGCGTTTTGAGCCAATTTGTGTATTTATTCTGCAGCCTGCACTGAGCTGTCCGGCAACCAAGGGATTCTGTTTTCTTTTTAGATATTTTTAAATTTAAATATGGGTCATTGTACTCACCACGGATGCTCACAATCATTATTGAATGAGGCGTTTTCGAAAACCGCAGAGTAGCCTGCTACAGATTGTACTTCGGTGAGTGTGCACAAGAGCTGCATGAGCTCATCCCACCTTCCCCTTTCTACTTTCGGACTTCCAGACGCACCGCAGGATACCACCCCTTCTTGGTCGATATCCCACGTATCCGCACTAAGCGCTTTTCTGATTCTTTTATAATGCGCACAGCCAAGGAATGGGATGCCCTGCCTGCGTCAGTATTTCCGAGCGCTTACAACCCGAATAACTTTAAAGTAAGAGTGAATAGGCTTCCTCTGGGTAAGCTCGCTACATCTTCGACCCCATCTCTGTCCTCAGGACTGGATTGAGGTCAAGAGCAAACCCATTTTTTTAGTAAAAAAAAAAAACTAGTTAAATATAATCTATAGATAGCAATGCTATTTTAAAATTCGAACATACATCTTCTTCTTCTCTTGCGATCTTGGGCAGCACTGTAGATATCCTCCCAGCATAGCATAGGTAACATGACACCGTGATGAAGCGCTATCACGCCTTCGCTCTATTTCTATTTGCACGTGTACGAACGAGTTAAAAGACGTGATACAGACGTATCACGTGTAGCATGCTACCAGTGCAAATCATGTTGCGGCTTTTAGCCTCTACTTCCACAGAGCGACGCCAGGTTATTTTAGGACGTCCCCTCTTTAGTTTGCCTGCTGTCTTTGATGGGTAATCAACAGGCTCAACAGGCCTCCTTAATACGGCTACTGCCACTTTCGAGTTTATCGAACGAAATAAACAAATTCGAACGTTGACGGTAAAAAAATATTTTGGCATCGTCATAGTCTGCTGCAAAACAGTTTTAAATAGACACCCGTATCGAATTGAAGCATTCCATCCAATTTGAACTTTGAAAATTTACCCATACAGTTTTGGATATGGATTGGAATGTCTGATATCTATTTAAAAAATGTCATCCCATCTCTCACGGACACATTACATTCTTCGCAAATATTTTCAGATCACCATTGCGATAGGTACATTCCAAATCATTTTGCCAGTTTGCTATTAATTATGCCTTAAAAGGAGACTATACATGAATTTGCCGCTTATTAAAACACTTCAAATTTTACAAATAAAACGCTGGTATATGATATTGTTTACGGTTCACGATTGCGATGCGACGCGAGACGCTGTGGACTGGTTAATGTTATTTGTAGAGAGTAGAGATAACGATAGCCTTATTTTATCCTTCTATAGATGTCTTAGCTATTAAAGAATAATATACAAAAAAATGTTTTTTTTATTAATTAAATTGATTCTTGCTTATGTGCAAACACTGCATTTCTGCCAGTATCGTGTGGTTTTTGGGAGTATCTATCCAATCTCAATATCCAATTACATTGATTGTTTGTTTTCAAAACACAGCTGAGAATTTTATTGTATTCACTACTTCTATCTTTTACTCTGATAATTAATTTCACATAGCGTATTTCGTTTTATTTACTACAGTGTTAACTTTTAGCAGGCATATGGAATAAATCTCATAGTGTAAAGCGCCCCAAATAAATCTCCGAGTCGCACTTGACACCAGGTACCTTTCTCAATAGTACATCGCTCCACTTTTTGCCACAACCGCCACAATCGGTTCGCTACCAGCAAAAAGTACCGAATCAAAATTCCCCGATGGGCCGCCACATCTTTTATTTATTCGCAACGTTTCGACTAACAGGCGTAATTTTTTCCGGTAAACAATCAGTTTTGACCGAAAAATGCGAGACGGGAAGAAGACATAAAAAGGTCACGGGATCCCGAAGTGGAATATCTTGTGTTTTTAGTTTGACGAGCTCATAAATATCGAGATATGATGTGCGAGAGACGGAGGAACGACCGGTAAGCAGTCTTTGAAACTCTCCTGAGGTTTTCTGGAAAAAATACAGTTTGTGTCTTGTTTTGTTTCGTTAGAAACTATTACAGGCCTTTCGTCTCGACTGCTTGTGATGAGTTTTTGTCGCACAATACTTGATCAAAGATAATTGTTTTCAGAAATATGTATGGCGATGCAGTTTACGGTCCATACATGTCTGCAGAAAACTTCAGACGCTTTTTTTAACATAACTATAAAAAGAATGCAATTTAAATCACGTATAATATTTTAACAAGTTAAATTCAGTAACGTACGGAATCCCTATTTTTAATTAAAACAGCATTCAGCATCCCAGACTGCACCGAGCGGTATGCGATAATGATTTCATTTTGTATTACAATTTTTTCTCTAATTTCCCTTACTCGTATTTTAATTTAAACATTATAAATATTACTTCACAATAATTGGCACCTCCGAGTACACCCGCACCAAATAACTTCATAATAAAATAGCTAGAATCTCATCAAAATACCAATCAACAGATCATTTCCAACGGCAGTCAAGCCGGCGAAAATTACAAAACATTGTTCCTTTCAAAAGGACTCTTGAAACTTGTAATTTTAACACATACTACTTAAGATATAAGACTTATTTGAAGGAACTTCTTAGGTGGAATGGGCGACACAGTACCGGTTTCAATACTGAGCAAGAAACACCGTGGAATATTGCCGTGTGGCTAATGATGTGCGTTTCTGCGCTTTAATTGCGATCAAACACACCTACCAACTTACTTTTTCACTCCATTAAAACCGTAAAACTGTAACATAAAACTCAAAATGGCTTGTAGAAGTGTTACAGATAAGATGGTAAATCGAAGTTTGCCACATCAACAGCATGAAAAATGTATGAAGTGTCATCTCGTCCAGAGTAAAAAGCTGGTAGAAGTCGATTTCGTTTGATTGGTCGCTGGTCTGAAAGGGCATCATATCGTGGAACGGTTCTTTGTAATGACTAGACTCGCTATCAGATGGTTTCTATAAATGGTACAGATTTTATTTTAACTGTGAAAGTTGTGTTATTCTTCGGATCCAATCAAAATTGTAGCTTGTATTTTTTGATTTTGTTAATACAAAATCAAATCAAATCAAGGCTAATGCCTTTTTTTAAAGTAAGACTTTGTTTACGCTATAGCCTGTAGGATTCTACTGAAAGGCAAAAGCTTCCTCTCATGAATAAGGGTGAGACCATGAGAAGGGGTGGGTCTTACTCCGCCACTTATGCCCAATGTAGATTGGAGGAGGCAAAAGTTTGTGGTCATCTTGCGGTCAAAGAATTTTCAAGCATCTGACCTGGCTTAACGAATAGTTACATTGCCATCTGATGTTACTCTTCAAGATAGTGACTGTCCACCGTGACGGGGATATATGGCCGTGAGTTTGTGTATACAGGGTGTGGAGGTGCTCAGACCATCAAACTAAACAACTTTCACTATAGAACCAACATCGAAGTTGTGCCTTTAATTTCGGAACAGGCTGATGTCTTTCGCAATTTCGATGTTGACTCATAGTGAAATTTGTTCAGTTTGATAGTATAATCATCCCCTTAAAAACTCCCAGCATTTTAATAAAGATCCTGTATTGTATGTGAGTTACTATTAGGTTTTCTGTGTTAGGGTACAGGAGTGCGATTTTTGAAAGTCACACGTTGAAATCAGCAGTAGAAAATGTCAAAATTACGATGGAGATTTTGAAATTTTCTACTGCCTATTACAACATGTGATTTTCAAAAATCGCACTCCAGGACATGTAGAGATGAGCCCGCGTATGTCGGTGTCTCGTTCTCATTATAAATTAGTTCCGCGAGTTCTGTCTCGCCAGAAGCGCGGTGTCGTCGCATCGAGCGGCGCACGCGCACCTTCATCTGCTTTCCAATGATATGGAGACGGATTCTGGAATAGTTCAAGTTTAAACCGTGGATTAACTCTTGGTTATTAAGTAGCTCTTGTCGCTCCCCCTGTTATTTAACCCTCACATGAAGATGGTATTCTATTTGATTTAATTCTGATTTATTGATCTAATACGTTCGAATATTAGCTAAATAGGTCGGAGACTTGGTCTAACTAAATTGAAATTACATACATACATATACTCATGTCACTATCCACAGGGGTAGGCAGATACTACGGCTCGGCACACACTACGATTCTGACACACTTCTCTCGCTTCATCCACTTTCATACATTTATGACCATAATCCCTTTTGGGGTAGAAAGAAAAACTTGGTTACTTTGCCACTTGCTGTGTGTTAACAGCGGGCGTTGCAATTGTGCATTGGCTACACCTACCTCGGCTGCAGCCATGGCACTTCATTAAATTTACAAGTAAACTGTATAAAAATACATCTGTACACCTTATAGAGTGACATGTGAACTGGTCAAATATAATAAAGATTTTAAAAAGAACTCCATGTATTTGAGTATTTTTCGTTGCAAGTAAGTACGCTCCACTCTTTTAAACCTAAGTCTCGATATCAACCAAATAATTGCATCGAAAACAGCGTAATACCAGTTAATTTTCTTATTAATAAAACTGCCGCCCCGGGGTGTCATGTACTTACGAGTATGATGTACACATGCTAAGAAGGTTGCCATCCATTTATTACAGCCTCTTTAATATAATAACCAGCCGACTACTAAGTTAGACTGGGTTCGGCAGGTTGAAAAAGAAAATTTAGTTTGCTTCAAATCGTATATATGAAAAGAGATGCAATGTTTGATGCTACGGCATAGTATAAGTATCATTATCCTTTAAACCACATACTTAGTATTATATTAGTATAGGTATTGAAGTTTAGTATGGGTCAGCTGATTTTTTTTGCAACTGCAATACTGCAATACCTATACCTACTAGATTCAAATAGGGCAATTGACCCATACAAACTAGCACAATTGTCTGTCAGAACTAGGGCAATTGCATACAAATTTGAAGTATGACCATTCTTTTTTTTTTGCATCATTTTTGTGGTTTGAAATGTTCGCGTATTAAGGCCTATCCATTAATTTTACTTTGATCTAAGACTTTAAAGCTCGAATACTGGAACGCTCATTAAAGTTAATCCTCCATTAAATCTCTTGCTAGCTTTTACTACGTCAACAAGACAAAAAGTGACAGCAAGAGATTTAATGGAGGATTAACTTTAATGAGCGTTCCAGTATTCGAGCGAAAGTTACGTCAAAGTTGATCGTCGATCATTTTTTATTTTGTTATGTTTATTGCCTACAATTTTTCCCTGCTATGTTTCTGAAACACGAAAAGCTTCCAATATCAGCTCAGAGTCCAACTGAGTAAGCACAGCTGCGGTCGGTGCGAAGTAATGACAGGGTTGTAGAGTGATTACGTAATTAGACATTATTTAAAACCCGCCACTGACTGAGTGGCACGCGGCGCAGCGGGCTGGGAGCTGGCTGTTTTTAAACTGATATAGGGAAGTTATATCATAACCTCTTAACTTTATTGAAGTGTTTCATGTTTAGAGCACCATAATTAACGTTAAGAACGGTAATTAACTGTTGGTGTCCCGAGAAAAGTTTAAATTGATTAGTTTATTTAAAAGATTGGTAATACAGTAATATTTTTGTTTGTTTTGGGAAGCATTTAGGAATCCTTATTTCATCTCGATCTACTCAGACTCACTCAATCAATAATTGTGAGTATCTAAAGTTTTCAGTAGTCTACGCTACGCGCAAGAAGTTGATGACACTGGTATCACACAACGTTGAACTATGACATAACAGTACTTCGCGCTATAGAATAGAATAGAAAACTTTATTTTCTACCAACTGAGATCACAATTTTGACGCACACATTCACACACATCACATACATCATACATCATCTTTTTCCACATTTTTGGCTATACAGGGTGAAATTGATATCATTAGCAAACTGACCAACTTTTTCAAGCAAACCGATCGGAGCAACAAAAAAGATCTGCTATTGCAAACATTTGAGTCGAGTAGGCATTGCAGTTTAGTATGGATTGCAGTGTAAAGCGACACTCGACAGACGTCATATCTTCTGCTACCGCATGCTAAACCTGTAGTTGAAATATTCGACGGCATCTTTGATTTAATTTTGTAGAGTAATTTATTCAAAGTTTCTGTACCCCGACTCCCGGTCCATCATTATATTTTCAAGAGTCATCGCTTCATTTCGGAGCCGCTCCAATCAGTTAATAAAGTTTTCTGTTATTGTCGTATAATAAAAATAAAGATAATTGTCAATTTGTTGGTACCGACCGATGCCGCTGCCGTCGCGTCGCCCCTGGCCATGCTTCTCTGCACTTACCTTCATTCGTATATTTTCATACATTGTAGTAAATAATATACACTGAATTATTTAGCTTTTGTTTTTAAATGGAAGATGGTTTCTTAGACCGACTTAAGGGAAATAAGAAATATTATCAGAACAACGGTTAATGATTTCCTTGCCCCACCACAGATTACTAAAGAGCTACTACGTAACAGAAACACCAATCCCTTAAAAAACGATAAATTCCCACGCTTTGACACATTCACTGCTAATATCAAAACGTGATACGCAGAATAGACGAGTCATGCGCACCACTAGGCATAGCGGACTTAAGGTGTATCTGCCCTGGACCACGACTCTCCGTATTAGTATTAATCGATGCGAACGAGCGCGTGGCTCCGGTCAGAATTTAGCTGTTTTCTTTGAAAAATTAAATGATTTTTTATCAATTTCTAGAAAGTAAGAAAACCACATCATTCTAAATTGTATTGTGAACAATATTGTAAATTTTCATTTTCTTCCGATTCAAAATTTAAGAGTAAAATGGTTACTTACATCTGAAAAAAAGGGATGACTTTATTAGAGTCCCTTTTCTTCGGTTTTATTAATTAAAATCGATTTCTAGAAAAACCACGTCACTTCTCATATCGTGTTGATTATTCAGTTTATTTTTCAGCTCAAAAAGTGCCATAGTTAATGAATGAAATGGTTACAAAGTTACCCAAAACCAGGAGGTAGCCCCTTAAATACATACAATACATAGGCTGATAAACACATTACCCTTCCTTTGCGTCACGCAGTCGGGTAAAAACGACTAGGCTTCAGCGTTCGCTGGCTGCAGTAGGTATGTAGATATGTGTCTTGTTGAAATGTAAATATTACGTACTTTTAACTTTTGGAGATTACATTACTAGTTGGTAGTTTCGTAACAGGGATTTCGTCAATACAATCATCAACTCTCACCATGATACTTGTGCAGATCAGATACCTTTTCCCAACTAACTAGCTATCAAACTTGAATAAAACACTGCACTTTATTCTGAAACAAAATAGTCAACCCACTTATAAAAAAAACCACTCGACTCACAAACTAAATCTAAATCCAATAAACACTATTTCAACCCTCGAATTCAGACATGATCCCTTCAACCTGTCACCCCAGGGAGCAGGGGGTGCAACCCTTAGCAGACCACCCCAAAGGCCACCCGTGGGACATTATCTAAGCCGAATTAAACTATTATAAAAACCATGGGGTTGAAAGTAGTGTGAAGGATCATTCATTCATATTTGACGCATAATGTGCGCTTGGGACAATTTTGTCATCTTTGAGCTTTGCGATTTGATTTTGAAGTGTTTTTAAAGAAATATTAAATAGGATATTTTAAAATGTGAAAACGTATGAAAGACTTAAGTTCAATTGTATGACAAATAAAATCATTTAGTAACTCTAGCTACCTCTTAACTACAAATAAGAATGTATAGAAAATTATGTGGATTTTGTTTAGAGTTACTCTTCTATAGTTATTATTATTCGTAGCCTCTTAAGTTCTTAAAACCGTCTGTTACTATTTTAATTGACCATCAATAAAATATTTGCCACTTGCGGGATTCAAACCCGCGAACCTCTGCTCAGCAGGCAGGTTCAAGAGACCGACTGAATTTCATGCCGTTTAGAGCAGCCAAGAGAAATAATTGAACTATCAAGACCGCACAAAGTGTGGAATCTAATTTATACACACAATTTTAAGCTTTCTCCCCTAACATTTCTCTGGCGACCCCCAAAAACCACCGGCTCGTTAGCGAATGCAGCCAGAGATAACGGGAACTATCAATGATCGGGATTACATAAAGTTAATTTGGTCGCGTGGCAGCTTTCGACTGTAATCTCCAAGTTTTTTGTCAAAACGTTTGTCAATCAGGAGTTTATGGCGGAAGATTTGTTTAGGATTCGTAATTGAAACTGATGAGTGATAAGTTGATAAAGGTCTGTTTTTATGAGGACAAGAGGATTATAGAGCGGCGCGTGGATGTGTGTAAGAGGTTTTGTATGTGAGAACTCTTTTTATAGGTTCTCCCTGTGGCTTCAGGACAAACACAGAATAAGAAAGAGTACTAATACCTACGTAACGCCGTAAGTCGTGCAGGAGGCGATGGTTCGATCCGTGCGTTCTTGTCAGTGTGAACCCGTTTGTATGAAGTTTGCAGGTGTGGTACGGGTTTATAGACTGGCATCATCGCCAAAGAAAAGTCCAGGGGCGAAGTAATCTTCAGATTTGGAAAGGAATAGGCAGTCCAAGCTCTGGGGTGCGATTTTTGAATGTCATCGGTGAGCTTGAACGGTTTTTAAATCTCTTACAAAAGCGTTGTCATGCATCTTTCTACTGTTTATTTGACTCTCAAAAATCATACTTCAGGAGTGCGATTTTTTTAAAGTCGAATCAGCAGTAGAAAGATGCATATTTCCATAGTAATTTAGACATTTTCAACTGCTGAGCTCACCGAATGAGATTCAAAAATCGCATCCCTGATCAGGTTATAGGTCGAGCGCCTCACAGCTCAGCTAAGTGGAACCGATCTTCGAATTCCAAAGGTACACTTCGAAACATAAAAACAAAGTATTATGCCACAATAACCTAACAGATTCAAAATCTATTAAAACTCTATTATTTCCCTCACTGTAACCTCGACTTAATTATACGCACATTTGACTAACTCGTGAACAGATCTACACAATAAATGACAATAGAAAAATACTATACTGGATCAACCTGTCATCACATCTGTTTAGAAAACACCTATTAGTAAAACCGTTATAAGTAGAACCCTAGTGTATATGTAGATCAAAAGTACGCATGGGTCAAGAGACTGGTTAGGGTATACACTGGCGGCCAAATGACGTGTCGCACATAAATAATCACATAATTGGGACGCTCGAATCACAACATTGCGGTTGGTTAGTTTTGTTGCCCTAACGTTACGTTTAGTAGGGTCATATGGTAACCTATGTGTGGATAAGCACTTCAAAACATAATAATTTATTTTAATTTCATTTTTCTTACAAATTAAATATAAATATTGCGTAATGAATTAATCTTTCTAAATAAGTTTTAGTAAAAATTTTCAAGTCCTTTTCGTTTAAAATGACTTTTCAAATTATACAAATTTTATGTTGTTATGTTTGAGATTAATAGGTTGACTTCAACACCGTTTGACCGATTGCGATTAAACTTTGGTGGGTTATTGTGCGCTTGCTTACGAAAGTTTATGCTAAACAAATTCTGACCACAAGAAACCGCGTTGCAACGCATCAGGCACAGCCAGTAACTTATAACTTTGACTCATTTGCTCACACAGATAAGAACAAAATAAACTCCCTGGAAGAAAATAATTCAAAACTCGGATCATGTCCACATTATTCCAACATAAGCAGAAAAGAGATTACGACTATCAAACATGCATTAGGGTGAATCTGATGGGGTGGCATATTGCACCCGAAACACTGTGCCCGCGCCGTGTGTGACCCATCACCTATGGTCACCCTTGTTTACATTGGGTTATAAATTATAATATAACGTGTTACACTGATGTTACACTTCTTTTGCGATTAAGTGAATTTTTTTGTTGGCTATCCTGTGAAAGTTTTATAAGCAGCTGATAGGTACCTAAAGTATTATAGGGTTCGGTATAGAACATACACTTCTTCCTTACATACATATCTATAAGTAGACAACAGCTCAATTTCAAAATAAGTACGGTAGGTTAAAGTGCCAAATTAAGATTTGTTAAAGTAAGATTTAGAACAAGCTATCAGAAATAGTAGAATCCTCACCGAGGACAGGAAAGTAAGAAAGGTCTCAGATCTCATGTAATTGTTGACCGAGGCGAAGCCGAGGTTAACAAACATGTGATCTGAGGCTTTCTTATTTACTTTCCGAGGTTAGTATACTATTTTTTTCCTCGACCGAAGTGGAAAGCGACAACTTCGTTTAGCGCAGCGGGACGACAATTGACGCTTTCCGACGGGAGAAAAAGACATTTCCCAACGTGACGAACTGTATTTGTTCGTCGTTCGTTCGACAATTGACGCTTTCCGAGGGGAGAAAAAGACATTTCCCAACGTGACGAACTGTATTTGTTTCACATCGTTGCGCAACTAACGAATGAGTATAATCAAAGAACAAATACAAAGAGTATGACAGCTAAAATTATACACAAAACAGGAGGATATCAATATCATACTTCCCAATGAAATGAAAATTATCCTTTTCTGCAGTGGGATCTAAACTATTATAAAACTGTAACTGAAGTGAGTCTGTACATTGAAGATATTTACAAAAAAAAGATAACGATTTGGTTTTTAGGTATCCCTGACTCGAAATCAACCTTTTTTTAGAAATTTTGTCCGTCTGTTTGTTTGTTTGTTTGTTCGCGCATCACGCAAAAACTACTGAACCAATTTTGATTAAACTTTTTTTGTTTGATAGCTTATGATCTGACTTAAAATCTGGTATATTATTTGTGCGGACGAACTCGCGGGTAAATACTAGTTTCTTATAAAATTCAAATTCAAATTTACCAGTTTTGTATGCGAAACGGGATTGGGCAATGTCTTTTGAGGAATCGAAAACACAAATAAATACAAATTGAATGCAAAACCAAAACGAACATCAGTTAAGTTTCAGATAATATCTTTCCATTCTAGTAGCAATAAAATAAATAATCAAAAATAATTATGTTTTCACCTCACAAGCTCGGAAAGATTCTGTTTATCATTCGAAATCTGAGTGCAAAAGTGCATTTTATCCGCTAGCGTGCAAAGAGTTTTTAAAATTCGAATCCATTCGAGTCCAGATAAAAAGATAGTAAAACCATACGTGCGAGAAAGACAAAAAGATTATGTTGCTAACATAACGAACTATGCATATATTCGTGCATATTATTGTCTTCTCTTTTTCGCGTATAAGTTTGTCCTTCACTATAATTTATTTGAGTGTCAACAAAGAGATTATAACTAAATATAATCCCTTTGAGTAGCAATATCTCTTGTCTTCTCTTTTTCACGTATAGATTTGTCCTTATTTGCATTTGCATATAATTATTTTTCCAGTGTTGGATAAAAACATCATTTAAAATAATACTTATTTAAAATGCATTTTAATAATTAATTCATCTTGTTTACCTATGAGAAGTTAATCCTTTACATTTCCTTACATTTCCTGAATTATTTGCGCAGTGTCTCAGTACACACTACACACCAGGACATTTTTTATGCTGATCAATTGGTTTTCAATCAAACTGCTACACGTGACCGCAGTGAGACAGTGACTAAATGCAAGAGTAATAATAGCCGCAATAGAATGGGACAACGTCATAAAGCGCGATGTTCGCTCTATACATCTAAACTCAGTGCTTGCACCTAACATTTTCCTCGCTGTTGTGAGGTGAAAAGTTGTGTGTTTCGCTCGGCTGCAAAATTATTCTGCGTCTCGTACCTTTGAAACCTTCGCTACGCTCCGGATTCTATATTTGAACCACTCGCTTCGCTCGTGGTTCAATCCTAGAATCCTTCGCTTGCTCAGGTTTCAATATAAGTACTCGCGGCAAAAAACAACTTTGCAGCCTAGCATAACAAATAACTATTTTTTCAAAATGAAACAAACGTTTTATAATTTAATAATACGAAATAAACAAAAAAGAAGCTAATGATGGCAAAAAAATTGAAAACAAAACGGCACAAAATCACCGTATAACTAAATTATCCAAACCTGACATTTGGAACTAAAATGTAGTTATCTTGACAATGCAGGGCAGCAGTGACGACCTCCCGTGGTGACGTCTTGACCCAAATATAATAGCGGTGGAGTTTCTGGTCTTTGTTTCTTTTATGAGACAAAAAAGAGCTGTGACGACTTTATTAAGAGATTTGCCAATACGGGGAGCTACGAGAGAGCAAGCAATAATGTTGAAACGACGCTATTCAAATTCAAATTACTTATTTCAGTCTATGATATAGACACGACAAAAGAGAGGGGGATAGGGAGGAGCAGGGAGGGGCAGCTGCCCCCCCCCCCCCCACTCCTCCTAGAGATTGAAAAAATGTAGCCAACTGCAAAACTTGACGTGGCAAAGACTCGCGCTACAAGTGTAAAGCTTCATGCTACAATTCATACTTTCCTCAACCTCCATAAATATTAAATTGCATTTTCAAATATAATATTTCTTTGTTCTTCTTGGAGTGTACAAGTTTCCTACTAAATTACTTGTCATTAAAAATCACTACCTTATCTGGGATATGGAGCTTGTTTTATCAAAACTCCTGTGTGTTTGAGGCAAAATGACAAATGTTCTGCATGATTTTCAGTTCTAGTTCTCCCCTTCGTCTGACTAGGATCTCCCCTTGAGTTCATACCAATAATGTTTTTTAAGTTTTCATACACAATGCTTGTTTTAATTCAGACAAAGGACTAGTTAACTGCAGTTAAATTTTGTATATTTATGAACTTTTATAATATGTAGTTAAATTAGTATCGTGAATGTCTAATAAAACCATGGGACGACCATAAAAACGAATATATCTAGTAGCAATCTTATTTGCCACCAAATAACTACAAAAAAAGTAAAATTACGATGGCCCCCTCTATCGACTAGGGTGGTAGGCTACTGATATTGTCCCTCAGTTGAACAGCGGGGTGCCTTTACATTAAGATGTTATGCCATCGACACTTCTTTGTTATGGTAATTTTAATTATGTCGCTACTGATTTTGAATGTATTTAAGGTTACGTTAATGTTCCATGCTTGGTTTGGTAGTGGGTGGTGGAGATGGGAGATGAAATGTTTATGTGAAGTCTTCTCTTGTTGAAGTGAAATCCTTTGCCAAGCTGTGGACTATAGGCTAAAATTTTGCCTAAAGTAGCGGCTAAAAGTTATTAAATTGTATAGTAGTTTAGGTTCAGTATTGATGCCGTTTTTGCTTTTGATTGCCTATTGTTGGCTAGAAAACTTTTTGAAATAATGTTTGCAGCTTAATTAACATTACCTATACAGTTTGTACATGAACAGCACCCGGCCACTTATGAATGATAGTCTACCCATCAAACTGAACAACTTTTACCATGGGAGCAAACCGATCGTAGCTAAAATCTGCTGTTCCTTATTAAACTGAAATGCATACTCGACCCAAATGTATGCAACAGCTGTTTCTTTTTGCTACTATCGGCCCATAGTAAAAGTTGTTCAGTTTGATGGGTAGACAATCCAGAAGTGGTTGGATGCTGTTCATTTACAAACTGTATATTAGAAGTAATTGTTTTTATAGTAAAAGATGCTATACGTTTTGAAGTATATTCAGGACAGGAAGGTTGCAGAGGTTTTCGTGTCAAACTTCCGTAGTTATTAATTACACAAATATTTTTATTAACACAAAATATTAACTATTCCATTTCGCCTACACAAAAGCATTCCGCAAATTATATTCTACGCTAAAACACTTAAACATACACTCAATCCGAATTAGAAACCATTTAGAAACTTAAAAAGTTATCAAATCAAAAAACCATAAAGAATTATCTATGACCAACCGATCGATTTCATTAGCTCTTCTCAACGAGACCGACTTAGAAAAAAAACGTTTGTCGCCAAACGATATCTATTGGAAAATCGACACTAAATTAAAAGGCGCCGAAAGCCTACCTTCGTGTTTTATTAACTTAAAGATTTACACACCATTTAACTTTTAGGGAAAAAAAATAGCCGAAGGGATTCTGATAAGGAAACAAAAGATGTGCGGTAATGCCTTTAGGTGGTTTTTTGTACAATTTTGTACAAAACTCACTGTTCGAATACTTCATCTTTCAAGTCGTTGGCATTTTATAGAGTTTGGCTTGCCATTTTGATGAAGGGATTTGCGAATCAGCATATTAGATGTTTGCTTGCCCAGGATGATCCGGAACTCAGACTGTTCGTGTTCGTATTCATAATCATAAGTCTCTACACACCACACCACACCACATCAGTCCCAAGTCAGGGCACAGGCTAGCCTTAGGGAGAGTGTCTGGGGGTAAATCCACCACGCGTGCCCAATGCAGTTTGATAGATTTTACATACGTGTCGGAATTGCTTCTTCAGCGTATGTAGGTTAGGTTTCCTCTCGATGTTTTTCTTCGCCGTTTGAGAGCAGTCGTCCGTGCGGATTCGATCCCGGACCATCATGATTGAGTGTCCATACCTCTCCACAACACGCCACTGTTCGCATTAGTAGTGGGTAATTTTTAATGTAAGTAGGTCATTGAGGTACTATGTTAACTAGAGAAGCTACTGAGAAGTAATGTTTTGTAACACGCGTTAGGGTGCACGCGCTCTAACCCACTTAGCCTGTGCCAGGCGCTCGTCGCAGCCTGACGCTCCCAGCACGCGCCCCGCACTGCTGATCATGGTGCACAGATTTTGTTCGCGTTGTCTGCTCTATACATAATTACTCAATGAAGTAGGTATTGTATTTCTATCTGCAATGCGCTAAACTTTGATAAAGTTATATGTCAAGATTGACAGTCGAAGATACGAAAGCGTCGAAAAAAATTGGAACCAGTACTGGTTCCTAAACCCTATACATATACACACACACATACATAATTTGTATGGCGCCTCACACACACCAACCTATGAAACTTGGCCCCTTTTGTTTTATACGGTAAAACAGTGAGGCTCATTCTAGACATATACTTTTTCTAAGGCGCTAAAAATGAAGCAAAATGCGCAGCCTTGAAGCCACAAACAGCAAGCTTCAAAGAAGGTTGGTAGGATAGGGTCCTTCTTAATATGCTGACTCTTTTTTAACGGGATGATCAGACCATGAAACTGCACAGCTTTCACTATGGCAGCATCGAAATAGCGAAAAAAAAATTGCTGCTTCATACAAAACTGCAAACCTACTTGAGCCAATTGTATGGGACAGCTGTTTTTTTTTCGCGATTTCGATGTTGGTCCCATATAGAAAATTGTCCCGTTTGACGGTCTGTTCATCCCCTTAAAAAAGTGTCAGCACAGTTGTGTTTGTATTTACATAACTAAGCCGTATATTTATCCGGGGTGTTTAGAATCTTTATTACGACTACTCTACCCTGTATTATCTTTGTCATGTCAAACACTACAGTTAAAGAATACTTACTAGTGAAGTGAATTGAATTATGCAGTTATATCTACATATTTATTTGACCTTACTCTGTTATACAGGATGTAAGGAAAAGTATCATTATCCTTTAAACTACACACTCTACCCATCAAACTGAACAACATTTACGATGGTAGCAAAAGATCGGAGCAAAAAAAAATCTGCTGTCCCATACTAAACTCCAATGTATGCAACAGCAGATTTTTTTTTGCTCTTCCATAGTAAAAGTTGTTCAGTTTGATTGATTGTAGAGTAGGTATGTGATTTAAAGGTTAATGATACTTTTCCTTACACCCTGTAGGTATACAGACCAAAGAAGGATGTGATGAATACTGACTGTAGTCTGTCTGTAGCTATACCCTTACATTTTTTGTCATAGATAAATTCCGAACACGTAATTAGAATCACATTTTAATTAATCATTTTGCTGTTATAAAAACATTAGTTAATCGATCATCAATCTTATTCCTTACACATAAAGAACTTCAAGAAGACTTTTCTCGTAAAACAAAGATTGTATAATTTACACGGTAGCAGATAAAAAATGCCTACCAGATTGAAAACTCAGAGGACCGAGAAATTCTCTAAATATTTGTCGAAAAGAGTTAGTTTTGTTTTGACTACTGATTGTATCAGTGTTTTTTGGAAATATCCGAGCTATAAAAGTCGGTGAAGTGGAAACTATTTTATTATAGTGTCCAATTAATAAAATGTCAAGTTAAAGAGTGCGTTTAATTCTTGTTCTTTTTCTAGTGGTTGGATGTCAGGTCAAACTTTCTGTTACCGGTCACCTTTTGAACACCTGCTTTACAAAACTTTACTTTTATTTACTGCCTTTATTGTTAGGGAAATGGATGACCGCAATCTATGATTTTATGACTTACCAAAACGGTAAAGCAAAAAATATGGATGTCATTTTCGATTCACTCCGGCCATACATGGGTAATAAAACTAATCCTTAAAAAATCGCACGGCTTGAGTTTCCTATTATGAAAGAAGTTCCCAGTAGTGGGACATAGAAGGCAGATAATTTGTAATATTTGAAGAAGTCATTTCAACCATACGTTTTTCTGATGCATTAGTTTGTGCAAAAGAATATTACTGTTCGTTTGCATTCATAGTTTGTACAGGCGCCGTATTATCAATTTCATGAATTGTGGACGAAATAATTGTACATTCTGATGACCTTAGGACGTCTCTCAATACATGCCACTGCCCTCGATCCTGTTTTTCTTACATTTAGTCCATTCCAGACATTTTACGCCGTACGTTCCGTCATCCAGCAAAACGCCACCCCGTATAACACTTTCCCAAACACCTACTCTTCCATAGATGACGCAATATGCTATTCCTTTGAACTCCACAGAACAATTAGTCTTTTGAAAATTCTGGAATTAGAATTAGTACCTACCCTTGTTATTCGAACCCGCATCGCAAGCAGAGACACTTCCAACTATGCTATCGAGTCATCTATACATAAAAAACTTCACTAGATAAGTTTATCTAGTTCACAGGATAGGATAGGATAGTTATCCAAAAATACTGAGGTATGACTTTAGTTTCGGTAAATGGTATAAATCTAGTCGCAAAATGAAAAATAAAAGATGCCTCCAAGGTTTTTCGTCTTACCATTGGGCCTGTTGTCGGTTGTCTGCACGTACGGAGTCGCGGGGACCGCTAACATAAAACATAAAAATCTGTATTTACAAACAACATTATTTTCTAATTTCAGAGTGCAGTCAAAACACCAAAATGACAGACCAAAAGTTAGTATCAACATTCAACGTGTACAAATAGACCATAAAACAAAATGATAGCACAATTCAAGCAGGCCATTCAGGTGATTGCACAAAATAATATAATTAACGGGGAATTTTGTGAACTAAACTACGATTAGCATCTCGATGCAATTCGGTCTAATATTCGTCGGAAATATACAAGAATGTGGTGGTCATGTGAAACGTATTTATGTTCGTTTTGTTTCGTAGACTTACTAAGGCCATAGATTTGACACAATCTTTAAAACCAGATACCTGGGATGCGATTTTTGAATTTCATCGGTGAGTTTGAACGGTTTTTAAATCTCATACAATATCCTTCTTTCCTTGCATCTTTCTACTGCTGATTTAACTTTAAAAAATCGCACTCCTGAAGTATGATTTTTGAAAGTCAAATCAGCAGTAGAAAGATGCGTATCTCCAGAGTAATTTTGACATTTTCAACTGCTGAGCTCACCGAATGAGATTCAAAAATCGCACCCCTGACATATTAAAAGGCGAAAGCCTCACGTTTTGTCTTTCCTTAATTCGGCAACGGTTTGTATTTGCAGATTTCAAATATTATTGATTATTAATATGGTTTGAAGGGAACGATCAGACCATCAGACTGAACAACTTTCTCTATGACACCAACATCGAAATATGAATTCAAAACAGAACGCGTGTTGTGGTTCGAGTCCCGTCCGAGACGAAGTTTCAATCTTTAATTTAATTTGAATGGTAGCGCTACAAGTCCCGTAGCGCGTAGCATTCCGTAGCGTTCATACAAAAGACATAAACGTCTGCGACATTTTACTACGTAGGTTATGTTTCCTACTTAGGCCCGATTCGACCAAACGCGAGTAAATTTTATTCTTAGGCCCGATTCGACCAAACGCGAGTAAATTTTATTCTTAGATTAAGTCGCCGGTTACTATAGACTTATAGAGTAAACAGATTTTGCGTTTTACCAACCCTAATCTAAATGAAATGTCAAAGTAACATAATTCAAAAAAAAATTAATAAAAAGAAACCTAACAAATTAAAACTGTATAATCTCACTTTGCAATAAGTACGGATACAACGACCTCTTTCTTTAGGTGAATTATACATTCGTTCTTTTATTAAGGGGTGTGTAAACACCAAAAGTAAAATTGTTCCTTGTATAGTTACTCTTCTATACATCTATGTTTGGTCGAATCCGGCCTTATTGTTTAGTAAAGTACATACAATATAATACATTTTATATTGGTAATAATGTTTCTGGCCACTCCGAAAGGGAATACGGTCCTGTGTTCATGTAGGCATAGTATGATTGTATTGGTATAATTTAATTTGCTGAAGCCCACTCCTTCTTACCTATTCTCATGAAAAAAACTTGTGTCTTGCAGAGTGTAAACTTGAACGTGTTACACACTTTGGGGTGCTTCAGACCATCAACCTGAACAACTTTCACTATAGGCTATTTCCCCATTAGATAAATCGCGAAAAAAAATTGTCTGAAGCACCCTCTAATGCCTGTAATGCATTTAACCAAACTGTTTATCTTGGATAAGTTATATGTTAAAATAGACAGTCGAAGCTACGAAAGCATCGAAATAAAATATCTACCAGCACTGGCCTCTAAACCCTATCCATATACACGCAAACAGACATAATTTTTATTACGCCTCACGCACACCAACCTAAGAAAGTTGTCCCCTTTTGCTTTATACGGTAGAAGCGTGAGGCTAATTCTTGACACACAGGGTCCAACTTAATATGCTGACACTTTTTTAAGGGGATGATCAGACCATCAAACTGAATAACTTTCTCTATGGGACCAACATCGAAATCGCGAAAAAAAAATCAGCTGCTCCATACAAAAGCTGCAAACCTACTGTAGCCAAATGTATAGGACAGCTGTTTTTTTTTCGCGATTTCGGTGTTGGTCCCATAGAGAAAGTTGTTCAGTTTGATGGTTTGACCATCCCCTTAAAAAAGTGTCAGCCTATTTTGAAGGACCCTGTATACTTTTTCTATGCTGTTAATATTATGTAAGGCGAGTTCGATGCCCGTACTAATTAATACAACGCAGATGATTTCAATAAAGAATAATTTAGGCAATAATTACGATGCCCTGTCTAAATATTGTAAAGGCAATGGGAACTCCACAGGTGCTCGGCTATCAAGATCAAATAGGAAATCAACACACGCCGCCGCCGCCCCGCGCCACTCACCGGTACCGATGTGTGGACTTGTCGAGTGTGGATTAAATGAGTCACCTCTATTCGTTTAACATACTATGCTATTTGTTTAAATGTTGACATATACTTGATGTTCAATTTTGAAGTATATTTTAAGATAAATATACCGAGTTCTTCTTAATATGCTGACACTTTTTAAGGGGATGGTCGTAGGGATGATCAAACCATCAAACTGAACAACGTTCTCTATAAAGCCAACATCGAAAGGTGTCCGTTTAGCTTGACGTGCTCTTGACTGTACATGGGACCTTAGATCAAAATAAAATTAATGGATAGGCCTTACGCGAACATTTCAAACCAGAAAAATGAGGCAAACCAAATGAAAGGTTTACTTCAAATTTGTATGCAAGTGCCCTAGATTTGACAGATAATGGCGCTAGTTTGTATGGACCAAGTGCACCAGTAGTGTGCTTCACCTTACCGCACTTTAGGCCTATCCATTAATTTTATTTTAATCGAAGCATGGGACAGCAATTTTTTTTATTCCTAAAAGTATAAAAGTTGTAATAATAAGACTAAAAGTATCAAGGTTAGGTATAGGTTACAGTCATATACCTAACTACCAAAAGATAAGATTGTATGTAGGCAATCAATTAAGTATATTGTTTCTTTCAAAAATCTACCCTTAACTATTTTATCAATTCATTATTGTTTATCTTACTTATTATTATCCAATCCACAATTTATACTCTCATTTAATACTTAATTGACTAGATAACAATGTTTAACAAGCATTATAAAATATTAAGACCAATAAAATAAAACATCCCCTAACCATCCCCTTTGAATTTCCGCTAAAACATCATTGATCATTCAAACAGTTCTCATAATCACGCTATTTTCGTCTTTATTATGTTGCATTAAGAATTTAATACCGGTCTTCAAAAGTAGAATATTTTTTTAGCTATACAGAATATAATAACTCCAAAAACAAGCTATTTTAGCCTTTATCTTAACCGAACCAAAGTTCTTAGAAGGGACTAAGTAGAAAACAATTAAAATGGTTACCTTTTCAACCCCCGATAAAGACATCTAATCTGTCAGATTAATTTCTCTGATAAAAATAGATTAGACTGTTAGTTAAAATTTCGTGGTTTTATTTGTTAGATAAGTATTCACTTATTCAAGTTTTCGGAAAGTATTACAAGTTAGTACACCAATCAAGCAGTAGGGTCACTAAGTCTGCGTGATAAGGATAAAATAGCTTACGATATTAATTGTGTGTGTCTAACTATAAAGAACTAATTGACTGACTCGAATGAATTTTGACAGAATATTCCTAATGTCACACATTGTCACGCTGAACATAGTTTCGGTACTACCAATGAAACGTAGATGTTCTAAGTTTTTAGAATATCTCTGATTACCCCCTCGGGGAATATAGTCGTAAGCATATGCTTATGTGTAGGTATTCTATAAGTCGGGAATTCGATAAACAACATTATGAAACTTCGATAAAACGCAAATTCGTTATAGTTAGACAAAATAGTCAGTACTACCTCCGTGGTCTAATGGGGTTCCGTCTATCTGGCATAACTTTCATTGTCCGAAACATATATAGCATAACATACTTGGCATAATTGTTCTTGGGCGAATATTAACAATGCAGAAAGCTTTATTTGGTATAACATGTAAGTGGCAGAATATTAATTTATGCGAATTTAATATGGCATACTACTACCATAATCGAATGTTATATTGAATAATTTTGCATAGCATAATGATGATGTGGCATTAGCGCGGTTTTGCATAATTTCGCTTAGCATAATGATCAGCGGCATTAGGGCGTTTAGTTTGCGTGCATGCATGTTTGCTTGCTTGTCTGCATGTTGGGGGGTACAGGGGGTGTGGGGGGGGGGGGGGGGCGGAAGCCCCCTGCCTGAGAAAAACAAATTCGTGCTTGTAAAATTCTAGGTTAGGTTAGGTTAGAACATGTATAACGCTTAGCGGAGCAAGCGAAGCTAGCGGAACATCTACATGCTTGCTTGCATGCTGCATGCTTGCCTGCTTGCTGGATGCGTGCATGCATGTTTGCTTGTTTGGTGCATGCTTGCTTGCTTGTTGCATGCTTGCTTGCTTGCTGCATGATTGCTTGCTTGCTGAATGATTGCTTGCTTGCTTGTCTGCATGTTGGGGGGTGCAGGGGGGCTGTGCCCCCCGCTCGGGGGGTGCGGGGGGCGGAAGCCCCCTGCCTGAGAAAAACAAACTGGTGTTTTTAAAATTGTAGGTTAGGTTAGGTTAGAACATGTAAGACACTAAGCGGAGCGAGCGAAGCGAGCGGAGCATCAACATGCTTGCTGCATGTTTGCTTGCTTGGAGCATGCTTGTTTGCTTGTTGCATGCTTGCTTGCTTGCTGCATGATTGTTTGCTTGCTTGTCTGCATGTAGGCGGAAGGCAGGAGGCGGAAGCCTGCCTGAGAAAAACTTGGTGGAACAAATTTGTGGTTTTAAAATTATAGGCTAGGTTAGAACATGTATCATGCATGCATCAACATGCTTGCTTGTATTCTGCATGCTTGTTGCTTAGGGCGCAGAAAGGTAGCTTCAAAACTGGATGTTAGGTTAAGATAGATGGTAGATTTTAGTTTGTATCATTAGGAAAAGTAACTAAATAAAACAACGTGGTATGTATATAATCAGTTATTATTCGATAATTTTTCTCCCCTCCGAACGGAAAGCGTCAATTTTCGTCCCGCTGCGCTAAACAAAGTTGTCGCTTTCCACCTCCGTCGAGGTGAAAAATAGTAGGTGTATACTAACCTCGGACAGTAAATAAGAAAGCCTGAGGGCTTACCATGAGTTTTCTCTGTACTTTACTACTTTAGTTACGTCGCCAATTCGTATGCCAGAAATTAGTTCTCAACGTAACCACTAGGAGCGCTGTACGAAATTCAATACAAAATTGGTGACGTAACTTCAGTTGTAAAGTACGGTGAAAACTCATGGTAGACCTACTGAGATTACGTGTCACATGAGATCTGAGCCCTTTCTTACTTTCCTGCCCTCGGTGTGTAATCTACTAATATCCAGGTACTACTGGTAGTTGTTTATGCCATTAGTCATTTAGTATAGTCAGCCTATAATATGCATTACAAAATTATGCAACAATGATGAGAACCGTTACAATACTCTGCGAAAAGGCAATAATGCCATACGATACTTCTGAATATAAACGTTATGCAATACGACTGATCTGCCATAGAAGACTATGCGTTATGAATGGATGCTAAAAAAAGTATGCCAAGTGAAGTTATGCCATAAGTCATGTATGCCTATAGTGATCATGCATTACAAAATTATGCGAAAAAAAGTTATGCGACAACAGGGTGAACCGGTCTAATGGTTAAGCATTGGGCTCTAGACACGGAGGTCGTGGGTTCGATTCCCATGGTGGACACCTAGTGAGTTGTCACTTTGCGCGTTTTTCCCCAGTTGGTTAGGACATTGCGGGCTGAATCACCTGCTTGTCTGAAAATTAACGGTAACACATCAAGCTACGCAAAACAAACATAAGCTGGCCGCGCGAAGTTATCTACCGATGCGCGGCCAGTACTTTGGTTTTCCGTAGCTTGATCTTGATGTGTCGCCGTGTATACTTGCGAGGGAGTACCATACCCAGGGTCTCAAGAATTCTATTCACTATTTACCTAGGTCGACTTTTAATTTATTCGACCAATATCCGACTTTTAATTTATTCGACCAATATCCAACCTTTGAAAATAACTTGTACCAAATGTTCTCTGAATCATCAATCCGACACTATCATCTTTGTATGTTTTCCCGATTTGACGGCCCGACAGCACAGTCTGTAGTGAACCTGCCTGCTCTGCCGGGGGTCGCGGGTCGAACCCGCGTAAGGGACAAATATTTGTATGACGAATATGAATATTTGTACCCGAGTCATGGATGTTTGTATCTATATATGTATTCTATGTCGTTGTCTAGTTATCATAATACAAGTCCAGGCTAGATTCTGTAACTTTAAATGTGACTAGATAATTTGTGTGACACGGTCCAAGATATTTATTATTATTATTCATAAGCAGCCAAAGAGTATCGATACTGTTTGCTTAGTGTATTGGATTTAAATTAGGTGGTTTTATTTGTAGACAAGTATTAAATTGTTTATCTCTTTGGAAGGAATTAGTTTGTGGTCAATATTTAATGTCAATAAAAACAATGGGAGATTAAATTTTGAATAGATTGATTAAAGATGGTTTATCTTTTTGTTTACCCCATTAAAGATCATCCCTTCTCTATAACCTACCCCGAGCGTCATTCCTTCGCCCTATATCTTATCAATTGAATAAATTATTCAGACATTGGGAATGATTTCTTTTATCAACATACTCCCTATTCAATGTTCAAGCATACAGATCTTAATTTGTTCACTACAAATGTTTCCGTTGAGAACGCTCCGTAAATAAATATATTGTTTGCATCGTAAATTGGCATACGGAAACATATACGTCATAACATTCACTCAAAAGTAAACTCTAATGCTCAAAATATAAATCACTTTCTACACAAACGGCACAACAAAACAAAATTGAACTCAAAGTAATATTAATCGTTAAAAAGATTGTCTTAAAGTTGATTTTTGAGAAAGTACGAACAGTTAACCCAATTTCTAATAAAACGCTACTGTTTTTATTTTATTTAGATTTCTACTTATGTAATGCATGTGTGCATGTACGCAGGCGCGGGCGCAAGCCGCAGCTGACAGCTGAGAGGCATTCGAATTGATCTACTTTTGTTGGTCTGATGAATTGAATACATTGCTATGTGTTACTATCTGTGGTTATGTTGCTGTGCGTCAGTTCTGTCCGCCACGTAACCAAGATCCGACCACAATATTATGCACCTGTTTGTTTGTTAAGTTTCGGTACTATTGGTGGTACGTAGATGTTTTGAGGTTTCAGAATAACTCTGACTACCCCCTCGGGGAATATAGTCGTGAGCATATGCTATGCTTGTTTGATGAATGAAATGTGATTTAAGTGAACGTTTATACAGGGGTTTATACAACGCCGCCGGGTTGCCTAGCAAAATCTAGCCGCAAGTACATTTACCTTCGCGCGTCACGTTTTCGCCTGCCACGAGGCTCCGCAATCCTCAATGTCTTCTTGTTATTGATCATAACCAATCCCTGAGATTGGGATAGATACTCCCAAACTACTTGACATTGGTGGAAATGCAGAGCTAACGCACAAAGATTCCATTAACTATGATTAAAAATACCTACATACGCTAAGAAACGCCAATACCTACCTCTGCGAATACAAAGTCCTCATTCACTGCAAGAATCGCCATCTAGGTTGATACGTAGGACACCTACAGATTAGGCATCTCCCCTCATACATACAGAAGGAAATTGAAATCATTAGCATCCTTTTAAACTAAAAGTCTACCCATCAAACTGAACAACTTTTACAACATTTGAGTCGAGTAGGCATTGCAGTTTATTTTTTCTCGTATGGGTGGACTCTTGGTTTAAAAGGATGCCTAGCCAATGATATCAATTTCACCCTGTATATAATACGGTTTGTGAAATCCGTGGGCCAGGGAAATGACCTTCAATTCAAGGATAGCAGTTACAAATGAATTCGTCCAGGACGCTATAGCTATTGGTCAATGACCAAGCCGTGCCCGCTTACATACGCTGATAAAAGAAATTTTAATGCCCATGTGAAGCCCACCAATTCTCACATTGTGCACCTCACTGCTAGTACCCTCACGGTGAGGTTTGGTCAGAAATGGTGAAATACTGAATGTTTTTAACACTGAAATTAGTAGATTTTGGTGATTAGGATACCAACAGGAAGGGTGTATGGGCGATAGTCACCACGAGGGTCTAACGCGAATTGATAAACTTTACATTCTCATCAGAATTTTATTCTTCGACGAATTGCATGTTTTCATTCTCCGTGTTAAAAGAATAACATAGAACTTTAAAAGTACCTAACAGCATACCGTGAGTGGTCGCCATAACTCCATAACTAATGTTATGGTGCTGCAAACTGTCTGGGAAGTAATCATCTTGTCACATTTCGATGACATTAATTTCATATTCACTTTCGTTTGCCGCAAACAAGCGCTAGATCAAGTTCAAGTAGAACGGGTACAGTCGATAACATTTTACTTTCGAGTTAGTTCCGATTAGTCGGAATCAGAAGAATTAGTGCGTTCACACACGATGACGCACTGACGGAGCGGCAGATGTCAGTCCATAGAACCACACCCGGTGCGTCAATGCGTCACCGTGTGTGCTTCTACGTGCGGTTTCATACAACTCCTTGCTTCACAAATGACGCACTGACGTTTGCTGCTCCGTCAGTGCGTCATCGTGTGTGAACGCACTTAGAGTAATTAAGCTACTTCTTCTTCTATCGAGTCGACACGCGCATGATTGTGTTTTGGACGGATTGGGCTTTAAGGCATTGTTGTAGTAGCAGCGAGCGAGTCAAGTGCTGCACCAAGGTTTGCCTCAATTGCGTCAAAAGATGTGGCTTGAGATGTCAGGGCCAGGTCGTCAGCGTACAAACGACGGATGTATTTGGGATTGATGGCTGATCGTTGGTGTAAATATCGAAAATTCGTGAATAATTCAGGGGCTAAATGCCTCAACATGACCTGGGAAGATATCTGCAGTGCCGCCCAAGATCGCAACCGGTGGAGAGCTATTATATGAGCCCTATACCCCACGTAGGGGTAACAGGAAGAGAAGAAGAAGAGAAGAAGCACGATCTACATTGAATTGATTTTATTATGGTAAAAGTAGGTATTAGGAAAATTTAACTGGAAAGTATTATCGTACCTTTGTAATAGCAATTAGGAGTAGGAGTTTTTCGTTTGTAATTTTTTCACTCAAAACCACTCAAAGTAAGGGTAGAGCACGTATGATAGAGTTAAACCAGTTCCTACATATACATTTCTATATACCTATTTTCGTATTACGCTGCGGTACCTTATGATGCGTAGAAATGATCCAAAGCATTCCCTTCTTTAACCATGAAAATAAGATCTGTCTAACCGTTCTGTCACCGTCAGTACACGCTCGGCAAGACAGGAAGATGCATGTAATTAATCACCTGCTGCTTGCTTCAATTGCCCACACTGACAGATATAGCAATCTAATGGAGACCGTGCCTTTAGCTGTTCGCGATCTGTTCAATGAAAGTTCTCTAGAATTTATAACGTTAGTTTATATTTAACACTTCATTGTACATACGGATCTAAACGGAAATAGTCTATGCTAAAAGAGAGTACTTATACTTTACCTCTACTCAGGAAGCTGGCCTCTAGGTATAGTCAATAACTTTACCTACATATTTCATTTACACAGGAAAATAAAAAAGTTATGTTTTCATTGACGAAAGGCAAGCCACCACCATCCAAGTGCTATGATTTTTTTTTTTTAGTAACCTATTTTGTCCCACTGCTGGGCAAAGGTCTCCCCTAAACTCTTCCACGTGGGTGCTATGAATATATTAAATTAATATTTGATTTATGAATACTAGCATAAGTAGGTATCAGACAGTAAATCCGTAGAACTTATAAAAGTAGTTGTAGTTAATTCGATCAAACTGGCGATTTCGTCGGCACAATAATTAAAAACCAGATTTTAAGTTAAATTATAAGCTTTCAAACAAAAAAGTTTCAACGATATCGGTTCAGTAGTTTTTGCGTGATGCCCGAACAAGCAGACAGACAAAAATTGGTGATTTGGACATGTTTGGAGTCAGGGACACCTAAAAAACCACATCGTTTTAATTTTTTTTTCTATATATCTTCAATGTACAGATACACTTCTTTTACAGTTTTATATAATCGTTTAGATTTAGATTCTGACGGTACCCGAAACATACTCGTAGTCGTAGTAGTTTGTTGCCGCTAAGCAAATACCAGCTCTCTCTGTCTCTTCTCCTGTCTAGTGTATTAAATCACCACCAACTCACTGACAAGTAGGATATCAATGTCATGTCCACGTAAAAGAAGTGGTGGACACAAAAACCTGAAAGTTTTTTTTTATAATGGTAACTCTACAACTTTCCCAGTGCTTGTATAGTAGGAGTCAACGCCTGGACGGACGTAGCTACTTACATCCTCAGCTTTCTCCTTCCTATACTGTATACTAGATAAATGTGCGTCTAATAGATCGACTCGGTCTAATGTTCTAGATTAGATTAAAATTAATAGGCCTTTAATTTAATCTTTTCAGTGGAAAACTGATTGCCTTCGTGGTCTAATGATTAAGAGCATTGGGCTCTTGGCGCGGATCGGATCGGGTAGTATCTACGAATAAGAATAAATATGGAAGAGTAACTCTAAACAAAATCGAAATCATTTTTGGCCAATGAAAAATGACATTTTGTATGAGTTTTGGCGGCTAGTTACAATTTTTAAGGAACAAATTTAGAACGCGTTACAATTTTTTTGGTGCCACTTTTTGAGCTTTATTTAAACTTCTATACATTCTCTTATTCGTAGGGTAGTATGTACAATACGATTGACCCCTGGAAAAGAGTAAGACAATACAATGAGGGATTTTCAGCAAGCCATTAAAAAAGAAAAAATAGTTCCTAATGGCTCGATAGATGGCGTTGACGAGACAGGGGTGAGCGACCTTGCGGATAATAAAATAATAAATAGAAAGAATTTGTGTTTTTTAAGTAAGCAGCAAAATATGAACATACATTTTGTCAACGGATGCGTCTGACTCAGTGACATGCATTTTTGTTTACTATTTAGCCTAAAATTTTCGTCTTCGGTCCCCTCTCTGGTCAACGCCATCTATCGCCGGTATGTTGAACTACGTTTAAATGCTGTCTGAAAAATCCTCATTATAATGTAGAAAATACATTTGAAAACAGCTATAATATCTTTATCCTATCAAATATAAAGTTTGCCTTTCCGACGAATTGTCAAGTAAAGCCTGACCAGGAATATAAAAACCTGGTTTGGGGGCGCTGCAATCGACTGTCACCTTTAATGTTAGTGTTCCAAGTACACAAATTAGTTCCAATGATTTTCCGCAACATGGCGAGGTTTTTTATTTTCCTGGTCAGGGTATAAATAAAACACATTCTATTCGACTTAGTTTTATTTCGAAATACCTTACAGAGACATTGTTGCGACAACATATTTACGATTACTTCAAGTAATCGTAAAATAAATACGTTAAAACGTTAATGTAGTTAATATTTCTTTCGACAGGTAAAGACAGAAACAATAAAATATTACAAATTCGTAAAGTTTAACAACTTGTCTTGCGATGGCTATCGACGACAGATTTTATGTTAGGTCGTAGAAAAAAGATGTCTATGCACATCGAGATAACAGACACACAGCAACAAGAGCTAGATCGTATGAAAATCGCTCACGATTTGGTTGAAGGATTACCCAGACAATGAGACGACCAATGGTCGTACGAGGCTGACCGCCCAGGGTCATCATCATCATCAGCCCCTGGCATCTCTACTTAAGAGAAGTTTATTCCGAGAGCGAAAATGCGCGCTGCATACAAACGTACTATGGTGATATTTTCAATACTAACCAATTAAAGTCAATGAAATTTTACAGAAACAATCTAGAAACAAATGTCTATGCTTGTATGGAGTCAGATTTTCGTTAAAATATACAGTTTCAATGCTAGAATTAATTTAAGATTTGTATAGAAATCTTTGAGGCACTGTAACTTTAAAACTATAACGAAAATCTGACTCCATACAAGCATAGAAATTTGTTCCTAGATTGATTCTGCAAAATTTTATTGACTTTAATTGGTTAGTCTTGAAAATATCACCATAGTACGTTTGTATGGAGCGCGCTCCGAATTATATCCCCGGAGCAGGCCAACCTTAAGATATATGGGCGTTAGTCCACTGTCCAGGGTACATCAGAGTATCGTCTCAAGTATCATCCGTCTTTATGACGTAGTCATAATCCTGACTGACGATATATACCAAGATCCGATCGCAAATTTATGCACCTATTAGTTTGGTGAACGAAATGTGATTTAAGGGTCGGCACTACCTACGGCCCGTTTGACATATCTGTCAAAAGAAATAGACCGGTGGCCGACAACACTCAACCCTATCTTATAAGATTAATGAACAAATCAATTTGATAGCTTTTGGTAATAAATTTCTTGCAAAAAACTTGGTCGGCTGCAGCGCGCGGCGCAGCTTGGCTGGCATGTTTACTGGTGTGAAGGAAAAAGTGAACCCTACCTGGTGACACAACATTTTACCTCGTTGAATTAAAGGACGTAACTAGTCTGTTGGTCTAGAGGCCAATTAGTAAGGACTAAAAAGTCTGGTCGGCCGACCCTATCCTGGCAGGTTCGTAGGTCCGACCGAATTTAGGACCGAACCTACTAACCGGAAGGCAGATTTTACCACATTAAATTAATGTTGAATGTTTGGTTGTGCGTGGCAATACTCCTGCAGCATCTGGATTTGAGAGCCGTAGGTCGAAATTGACATTTACAGCAACAGTACAGTACCGTGCGTGATGGACCTATAATGTGACTGATCAAAGATCACCCCTGGTGGTAGGATAGGATGGGTTCCAACTAATTAGATCACAGTATTACTAAGGCTTAAAAAAAACTTAAAATTATTATAACAGAACAAATTAAAACTTTTAACAAAATAAAGAAATTGTTATAAGTTTAGGTATTAGCAAACTAAGGGTTTGTAATCTTTTATCATCATAATCATCGTCAGATATAATATTTTAAGCACGGAATAAAAGTAAATTTTGCAGTAACTGGAACGATTGCCTTCAAAAACATTTGCGCAAAAGGACATCAGTGTGACCACTTTTAGTAGATTTCTTCTTTATTGGTAGATTTAGGGCAAAATTATTGTTTAGTAGATTTTAGTAGAGAAATTGAGTATTCGAAAATTTTTAGGTATCTAAAAATGCAAGGATTCAGGCTAATAAAATCTAAGCTGGCAATACAAATGGCTGAGAAAACGATTGCAGTGTTTGCAAGTTTTCCGGAACTTCAAGTACATCATCATCATAATCATCTGCCTATATACGTCCCACTGCAGGGCACAGGCCTACCTTCTAGGAGGGTGTTTGGGCGTTAGTCCACCACGCGTGCCCAATGCGGATTGGTAGACTTCACATATACATCAGAATTTCTTCGTCTGCATATGCAGGTTTCCTCACGATGTTTTCGTTCACCATTTGAGAGCAGTCGGTAATACGTACATAAGTTACAAAAACTCATTGGTACGTGGCATGTTGTCCGTGCGGATTCGAACTCGGACCTCTTGATTGAGAGTCCATACCTCTCCGCAACGCGCCACCGAACTCACTTCTAGTACAGCAAATATTAATAATATCGCCTAATGTTGTTTTTTTACAAAAGTGGGCTTCTAAGCAGAGTCGGAATTTTGGTACCTACTTTTAATATGTCAAAGGCATTGCATGTTTATCGACTTCCAATAATGTCGATATACGGGTATATTTTATATCACTGCGGATAACTTCAGCATGTATCGAACTTCTTCTTAAGCTGTTATTTATTTTTAATCTTTAAAGTCTACTTATTTTGGGAACCTAATTAAGAAAATTTATGTTTGTTTGAAATTTTGAAACTTGTTTGTTATGGAAGAGCAAGGCGTCCTGTTACAGGTATTTTATATAAATATCTACCAGGAGGTCTTTACCTTGTATGTATTTAGTTCTAGGAAGAAAATGAATAAAGAATTTTTTTTTTTTTTTTTTATGTATCGAACTTCAAAATAGCGAAAATAAATCAGCTGTCCCATACATTTGAGTCGAATATGTAGGTACTGCAGTTTTGTATAAGACAGCAGATATTTTTTTTTGCTCTTTTGAAGTTGGCTCCATAGTGAAAGTTGTTCAGTTTGATGAGAAGAATACATGCTGGAGTTATCCGCAGTGGTAAAAAATTACCCGTATATCGACACAGTGTCCCTATGACTTTAATTAGTTTCTTCAGTATAAGTAACTAAACAGGCATCAATCCATAGACGTAGGCTCTAGCGATAGACTTGCTCGTTTAAACAAACAACATTGTTCAAAAACTTTTCGGGAACATTAGTGCCATCTAGTTTATATAAACAGAAACTACTATAATTTGGTCAAAGAGCACTGACCAAGACAGATGCGACAGTTCATATGTATGTTAGGTATTATACATACTATCTGTGAAACAATAATGTTAGTATGAATTTGTACAAAGTTGTTTAAATACTAGTGGTGCCTTCGACTACCTACGCGCAGACTACTGAAATAAGTACACACGGCGACACATCAAGCTACGCAAAACCAATATTAAGCTGGCCGCGCGACGTTATACATTACTCTACCTACGCGCGGTCAGCTTATTTTGGTTTTGCGTAACTTGATGTGTCGCCGTGTGTACCTGAAACTTTAGAATTAAATACTTACTCATAACTTTTGATTGTGTGAACTGTGAACAGATTGCTATGAAACAAACATTAAAATGTTTCCCAAGCAAAGCCTTATACAGGGTGTAAAATTAAATGCGACACATACTTAAACTGGTGTATACATTTGAGTCAAGTTATGTTTGCAGTTTTGTATGAGAGTAGTAGTAGTAGTGGTTCAGTTTGATGGTCTGACTGAAGCACCCCTTTAACTAAGTGTCGCATTTAATTTTACACCCTGTATACCTTCTTAAATGCTGACACTTTTTTAAGCGGATGATCAGATCGTCAAACTGAACTACTTTCTCTATGGCACCAACATCGAAATCCCCAAAAAAATATCGGCTGTGCCGAAATGAGACAAAATGTAATGGACTTACCCAATCTTGAGGAAATTAATAGACTTTCCTATTTTCGCAAAATTAAATTAATAATTACATCTCCTTATAATTTTACATACTGAACTTATATTAGATTAGTAGTTTACCTTACAAAAGATTACAGGTGGTTTTTATTTATTAAAAATATTGAAATAAATTGTTATAAATTATTGTAAAAAATGACAGATTGTCAAACAGATGGTCTGCCATTCTCATTAGTGCAAAGGAGACTAACATCAATCAGGTGCACGCACCCCATTCAAGAGTAACATGCAGTTCCTACTGATCACCGTATCAAGTACTTTAGTACATTGATATCGTTGCATCAATCTGAGTAGAAAAAAATGTGTTGCAGGTTGCAGATCGATTATTTGTACCTCAATAAGGTTATTATAATTTTTAACTAATCACATTGAACTGACTTTATAACATTTAACTAATTTAATTGTAGTAGTGAAAGGTGGTAGTTAAGTTATTGTCTGGCACCTATTGTTTAAATCTGTTTTTTTCTTAATGTTTATAAATTATGTTGTAGTGTGACTAATAGGTACTCTGTACTACTTACCATCTGTAACTTATGTACCTACCTACAATTTAAGGTAAATAAATGAAATGAAATGACTACCAAAAAGTACGAAAAATTACTAAAATAACAATAATCTACCAAAAAGTACGAAAATCTACCAAAATAACAATAATCTACCAAAAAGTACGAAAATCTACCAAAATAACTTTTTGGTTACTTTTGTACGAAAATTTACCAAAAACTACCAAACAGTGACCGGAGAGTAACTTTTGTGAAATTCCTTTGTGTTTTCTTGTGTCGCGCAATGTCTTTTTGCGCAAAATTCTGTCGTGCAAATGACTTTCGAAGTCAATCGTTTGAGTCACCTACTACGGTACAGAATTCACTCTTATTCCATTCTTATTTAAAACATATCTGACGATGATGATGATGATTTCAGATTATCAATCCTTAGTTTGCTAGTAACAATAGTAATAAACTTACAGTTATTCTAATATAATAAAGGGGACAAAAATTTACGAGTAATAGTCGTCCAATTTATAAAATGCACTTCTAAGTCCACATATCGTGACGGGCAACTACGGAACCCTACACTGCATGTGGCCCGACACCCACTTGCCCGGTTTTTTATAAGTTACTTTGCCTACTTTAGCTAAAAATGGAATTGTTCATTAATCTTCTAAGACAGGGTTGGGTGTTGCCGGTCACCGGTCTATTCGCAATGATTTCGAACGATTGACGGCCCATAGTAATTTGTATGAAGAAAACGTCCAAAAAAATATGTGATTTTTGGTAACAAATTGCAAAAAAACTAGAAGTCGTATCGAAAAACTGATTTGTTTAAAGTGTTCTTTGATGTTTTGCCATTCATTAGAAACATATTTTGTTGTTTTACTTTGTTTCTCTAAATCACAGGACTCGGAACGCGGCAGTGCTATTCTTGAGTTTTTCATGAAATTCTCGATTACTTTCTGATGTAACTACACAATTTTACTGAATTTTTTTTTGTTCATCTTGTACTTCATCTTTTAAAGAAGCGATGGTATTAATTTTGTTTCTAAATATAGCTATTTACTATCCTCAAAAGTCGGAACGCCGAACCCTGTTTTGCCCGATTAGGGTAGTGCCGACCCTTAAGTGAAAGTTTATACAACGCCGCCGGGATGCCTAGCAAAAATTTGAACAAGTACCTTTACCATGAGGATTTATGGTACCATTTTTTCCACCTATCTGTTTGGGAAGTAATTGTGGTGCCATCTAAAGGAGACCGATGTAAAGAACTGGAAAAACTAGGGTTGCCACCTCTCAATCTGCCGGAACTCTAGGTTTGCCAGGTTCAAATAAGTAATTTTTAACCCTAGAGTTGCGAAGTTGTGGCATACTGAGAGGTGGCAACCCTAGTTTTTCCAGTTCTTTTAAATATTGGTCTCCTTCAGACGGCATCTCACTTTCTTCCCAAACAGATCGGTGGAAAAAATGGTACCATAAATCATCATGGTAAAGGTACTTGCGGCAAGATTTTGCTAGGCAACCGGCGGCGTTGTATGAACCCCTGCATAAACTTTCACTTATTCACATTTCTTACACCAAACAAAGAGGTGCATAAATTTACGGTCAGATCTTGGGCTAATACCGTTGACGATAACTGCCTCCGTGGTCTAATGGTTAAAAGCATTGGGCTCTTGACACGGAGGTCGTAGCTTCGATTTCCACGGGGGACACCTACTTAGTGCGTTTTTCCCCAGTTGGTTAGGACATTGCAGGCTGAATCACCTGATTGTCTGAAAAGGAAAATGATTCCGTGCTTCAGATGACACGTTAAGCCGTTGGTCCCAGCTACTATATCTGGTGGTAGTAGTCATTACATAAAAAACCACGTCAGAGGCCGTAAGGCGGTTTGAATAAACTCTGACACCAGGGCATGCTGTCCACAGAATAAGAAGAAGACCGTTGACGATAGACGACGATGATGTTGGACCAAACGGTGGAGGCCTGCTTCTTTCACCCCCATTCTTGGAAGACCGGAGCCTTGAATTAGAACGTATATCGACAGGTGACGATTTGCTTACCTACCTTTATTTTATATGAACATTGTCGAACTTCTTCTTCATAGTCGTAACTTCATTGTTGAGGGACGTGACCAACGTGGGTAGCTTGTGCCACCACAGCTTTCCAGGCCGCTCGATCTTGGGGCCGGTGTATGATGGCCTTTAGTATTGCGCCTACGAGATGAACTGATGCGGTCAAAGAAATTACCGAGGCTGCCTCGGTAATTTCTTTGACCGCATCAGTTCTTCTCGTACTCGTAGTCATGCGTCCTCTACCTCTTTTGCTTGATTGATTGTCCAACTATTGCCCTACTAAAACAAAAACTTGACATACTCTCTGCTCACAACCGTAGAAACAAATCAGCGCGTCATTAGAATGTAATCGATGCATAAATGTGGAAGTGTAGAGAATTACGTAACCATCTCGTAATACATGGAAGTTGAGTTCGCTGTTTACTACACAGCGGCAGCGACGCGGGCGCAGCGCGAAGCTTGGGTGGTGTCTCGCGTAAGGTTGGCCATTCAGTGTCCTACTTAGTCTGAGTACTAAGCTATTCTGTAGCTTGGTCACACCGTTTCTCGAACTCTTATTGAGTCACGCCAAGTCAAACATAGATACATCTAGCTAGACGATCAGTCATAGTGAATTGCATAAAATAGTACGGGTCATGCACAGCTGAACATAGACGCAAATGCACTGTGTGGTATGCCTGGTTACTGTGTAACTCTATCATCGACCCAAATTAGATCGACACACTATTAATGTTCCAGCCATGGAGGAAAGAAAGGAGCGGAGGTGTCGCAGGGCAATTAGGTCTGTCGCTATTATATTAGGTCATGACTTTACAGTGGGCATGGCCATCATATTGCATCATAACGTTCAGTTCGAAGCGGACAGCACATTCTTTTTGCTGAGAAGGGTTTTGTCAATAAAAACATCTAAAACGATGAAGTGCGCTTTGCCTGGATTCGGTTTTAGGGGTGGAACCTGCGCACCCGTCTTGTCCCCCGTCCCTGAATTTTTTCGGGTTAGTCCAGTCTGATCACGCGATCCGTTGCTGGTCGAAACGGATCACGCGCGAGAGGTGCAGTCTTATCGCAAGGTCAGTTTCGCCTAAAATAAAATGCATGGTTTTGTAGAATCTGATGACGTGATCCGATTCCACCGAAATAAACTAATAAATAATTTCCACTCTGTTGTTCAGTCACACCCTGGTTTTCATAACATGAACGAGAAAAACGGACCAGAGGTAAGCATGTGCCATACTGACTGACTCTCTCAGTCGGGTCGGTATCGGGGCGTCGCCAGCCAGTGGACTATGGTATTCACACATACATCGACAAAGCTATAGGTAGCCAAAACTGATTTTTCTTGCTGAGAAATGTTGAGCTCGCTTCACTCTCTCCAAATTTGCCCAAAAATTATTGAAATGAAGAAACCTATAGGGTGTTTCGTTATATGAGATGCATTCCTACTAAGGGAGTGATCAGATTTCGAAGTTCGACACTACTTCGATAGAAATATTGATTTGCAATACCTCCGCTCCATTCTGTCCTCCATGGTTCCAGCCAATTCTTGCGGCTCTCGTTCAAATATCCAAATCGGGCAACCCTGCACTAACTCTGTTGAACATCTGCACAAATTCTAGTTTTTCTTGTTAAATTCAAAATAGGTATTTATAACAAAAAATCTGTCGGTGAACAGCAAGCTTTAGTATCATAACTCGAACCGACTAACCCGTTAGCACACTTCCTACTATTAACATTTATAATATTGCTTTTATCGCCCACTAGCAATATACACCTTAATCCATTCGAATAAGAACTTTTAATCCTAAGGAATTGAGTTTGAATCCGTAAAGAACATCAATGTTACTGGGATACCGATATTGCACCTTAATCACTTGAAATAGAAACCATTTCGATTTGAAGAAAATAATGTTTTAAAATTGCAAATGATATATTGAGTCAGAGCATAATGGATGAACGAAATGTGAAATCCATAATATTATAGCCGTTGAAGAAACACATAAAATTACAAAGCGCAAGTTTACTATCGTATCGTCACCGTATCGAATGCAACTCCTTCTAAACGATAATATTGTTTAGTTAGAGCACAGATTATATAATACTATACAGAGAGTTACCATCCCAACAATTCTAGCCCACAGCCGTGTTGTTGAGAATAGACCAACTCAGTTCTTTCCGTGGGTTTCGTACGATGCGACTAATGGATATTGTTTCTTTTATCGTATTTATCTTCATTAAATGTCCACTTCTAACACCAAAACCATGCCACATAAATGTGCAATTAAAAACTTAAAAGCAGTTGTAGAAACGATTATAAACACCCCTGAAAGATAAATAGACATAAATGAGCATACGAGTGTAGCGGGTTCGAATCCACAAGTACGACAAGCCATGTTCCAATGAGTTTTTCTAACTTATGTACGTAATACCATAGAGTAGTAACACCGAGTGCTCTCAAACGGTGAAGGAAAATATCGTGAGGAAACCTGCATACGCTGAAGAAAAAATTCCGATGCGTAGGAGGTACGTGAAGACTAACCAATCTGCATTGGGCTCGCGTGGTGGACTAACGCCCACACACCCTCCTTAAGGGTAGGCCTGTGGCCTGCAGTGGGACGTATATGTGATGATTTTTTTACTATCAATCCACCATTATAACGTTTAAGGCCTCCGCTCATTGCAGCGATAATATCGCTGCGATTTTGCAATAATTGTTCTCAGTACATTTTGTATGGGGACGCGCTCGATCCCGCACACTGCCGCGATATTATCGCAACCTGACGCAATCTCTTTCTACTACATTCAGTGAAGGGCGCATGCGTGACGCGAATCGCGGAATCGCTGCAGTGCTAGGAAGAACGTCCCTGCTGCAGTGTATAAGGTGTCGCGATATCGCTGTCGATAATATCGGTCGATAATATCGCTGCAATGTGCGCAAGCCTTTATTCTGTCCGTCTAGCTGTCATGATTCCAAAGATATAACCCTTTATAGGTAGGCCAGATGGACGGACGGACGGATAGACAACGTAGGCTTAGTAATAGGATTCCGTTTTCAACCCTTTGGACACGAAACCCTAATTAAACTAACATAATTAATAAAGTTTATACCGAGTTTTGCAAAACAATCGTAACATTAACACCTTCATTAACAGTGTGTAATCTGTAACTACAGCGTATTACAACAACGTGCACCCATTGCCTAACAGTTAGTAAATTACTAATGTTTACTGACATACAAACTTACATTTGAATACATACATACCGACTACAGTTTCAACACATGCAAATTGTCAATCAAGAGTCAATTTAATTACAAATGAAGTGTAAACTTTATTCCAATAGTATTGACAACAGTTGTAAACGAAGTAACCTCTACAAGTTTATTCATATACCTACAGAGAATCTTCTTCTGTCTCGGCTTATCCATGCAATGCTATTCAAATTTAAATCAGTTTATTTCCTCTAATACTTTCTGGATGTTCGTCAATCAGATGTTTTGAGGTCTTCCTCTCTCCTCTGCTTTTTTGTAGCGATGAACAGCACATAATGACGTGATCATTTTGGCCTCCTCATAATGTGACAAAAACCAAAATTCTGAAAATCATAAAACAAAAAGAAAATCTAAGAATAAATTTAGTTAGTAATGAAAATTCGCACCATCACAAGGTATACTGACGAACTGATGAAGGGGGAAGGAACTCGTTGGATGAGGGCAGCTGTGGCTATCGTTGGGAGAGGCCTTTGTTAATGTCTTTCGGCTGATGATACGATGATGATGATTATCGAAAATAAATGATGCTCTATTAAAACATTTATGTAGCTTTTGCGTAGCGCGTTTGTTTACATCTTCTGCCAATCGTATTGTAATCGGATGTAATACGGACTATTTCTTGCGATTATTCAATCTATACCGGAATGGTAATACGTTTACAGACATTACCGTATTTGGATAATTGATTTGGTCAACTTTCTTTATTAGCTTGTAGTTGCGAAGTGTTTTGGCCTACAACTTGCGTGGAAAAAATGTATACAGATGATTCATCATAAATATTGTTTGAAGAAGATGTGTAAGTGTAGAGAATTATCTGCAAACTTACTCGTTTTCCTTGTTTTGTGTTCATTTGTTATTTACTTCCACTAGTCGTTGTATCGATAGGTAGGTATGTAAAGCACCCTACACATTTCAAATTTTGTGTGCTTGTAATTTCAAAAAGTTAATCTGGGATGTTGTTAATCACTTGCAGATTCTACACAAAGTATTTTCCAATACATTAGCGTAAAACATGAATGAAAATGACGAACAATTTCTAATTCAGTAGGTATTGTTGTAAAAGCCTGTGCGTGTGCTTGTTTTAGAAAACAAGAATCTACTGTATTACATAATAGTCGAATACAAAACGAACAAAGGTGTTTGTCGAAACGACTAAAGTAATTATTTCATTTTAATTGCACTAAAACAATTCCTATTTTAAAAAAATTTGTGAATAGTGATTGTTTTCTCTTGACACCAAAAAACTTCTTTAAATCTTGCAATAAGGCCTTCAGACATCACATGCTTGCCCTTATTTTTAAATTGCTCGGTCCATGAGCGGCATCGGTGCAGAAAACCTACATAGACCATATCAGATCGTGTAATGCACCAATTACACTGTGGTGCTCAAAAAGCAATCAGTGTTTACGAAATATGTTGCACAATGACCATTTTGTGACTATCAAATAATATTGGCTCAAAATTTTAATGGCGCTTTTAAAAATTTGGGTCGATGTGTTACCTTGTCTTGAGTTTTTTTTTTATTATTTTTAGATTGTCTGTGGGTCTGTTTTTGCTGTCTCTAATTTGGTATTTTCATATTCATGTGAATGTAAAACACTGTAACTGCATTTTAGGTTTTTTATTGGGCATCGGGCAACATGCGCCAACTAAGGACTTATGTTCTGTTTATACCCGTATTACCACTTTGCCTCCTAGGTGGATAGTAGATAGAACTCGAAAAAGAAATAGGTATTTTTATTGGATTTGTCTCCTTCTGATAGATCCATTCTGAGACCCAAAATACTGGTGCTAACAGTAAACTTTGATACAGTAGCACGCTTTTAAAGATATAAGTTAGTAGTAAGTAGGTAGTAGTAAAGTAAGTGGTATAAGTTGTGTCAGTGAGTAGATAAGATCACGCAGCATGTAATTTTATTACTGTCTACTCATTGTGTCTATGTGTTTTGGTCTGATGACTGTGATTTCGTGAAAGTACCTACCTCTCAATATATTTTTTATTTTCCATTGTTCATCACACACAGTCATTATCATTAGGTGCTTCATCATTGCGGACAATAAAATTGAAGCATTCTTTATCTAATTTAATAAAACCATTAGGGATTAAAACAATAAAAAAACATTTCACACATTTTTATTTTATCAGCCTCAACTCAAAGTATTCTCATACCTTGAAAAGTATAGTTACATAACAAAGCAATACAAAGCTAAAAAAGTAATAACAGACTATATTATATACAACTGGACTGACCGCGCATTGTGCACAATGCTATGCGGCGATACCTAGAGGCATCTTCGAAGCACCAGCCCGTGGTACCACCCTTACATCACAATCTTACAAACGTGAGCGCACCGAAAACAATTTTGCAAAAATATATACACTAAAATACTAATTGATCACATTTGGAACTTAGCCTATAAGGTACTAGTGTGAGACCCAACGATCGGCCGAGCTCAATGCCATCCGTGGTGTTGGTGTTCATGGTGCTGGTGTTCATGGTGGTGGTGGTGTTCCTCTGGGACGTGGAGCTTGATGGGAACGTGCACCTTCACCGGGTACGGCACCTCCTTGACGAGGGGGAAGGGAACCTCCTTGTAGACTGGGTAGGGCTTGTCGATGGGAACCTTGACTTCATAAGGTACTTTCTTCTCGACGGTGTAGGGGATCTTCTTGTACACGTCATAAGGCTTGGGCACTGGCACTTTCACGTGCACAGGGTAGGGCTTCTCAACCTCGACCTTGTAAGGCTTGTCGACGGGCACCTTAACTTCATAAGGCACTGGCTTGTGCACGGTGACTGGGTAAGGCTTCTCAACTGTGACTGGGTAGGGTTTGGGCACGTAAACGTTGTAAGGCTTGTCGACTGGGACCTTGACTTCATAAGGCACCTTCTTGATGACTTCGTAAGGCTGGGGCACTTTCACTTCGTACTTGACGGGGTATGGTACCTTCTTCTCGACGGTGTAGGGCTGGGGGTATGGGACCTTGACTTCATACGGCACTTTCTTCTCAACGGTGTAAGGAGTGGGCACTTTGACCTTGACTTCGTAGGGCTTGTCTACGTGAACCTTCACTTCGTAAGGGACCTTCTTTTCAACAGTGTAAGGTTCTGGTACGTACACGGGGTATTTGACGTACTCCTTGACAGTGACAGGGACTTTCTTCTCAACGGTGTAGGGTTGAGGTACGGATATTTTCACTTCATAGGGTACCTTCTTCTCAACGGTGTAGGGGACGTGTTTCTCGACGGTGTACGGGACTGGGACCTTCTTGATGACCTCGACGTGCTTGACGTGCTCGTGGTGGTGGTGGTGGCCGTGGTCGCTGGAGATGGGCTTCCATTCTCCGCCGCCGTATCCGCCTCCGTAACCGCCTCCGTAGCTGCCGCCTTCGCTGCCTCCGTAGCTCAGACCCTCATGTCCGCCGAAGTCGTGGCCGCCTCCTCCTAGGCTGACCTCCTCGTGACCGCCGTAGCCATGGCCTTCATCGCCGCCGCCTCCGTAAGAACCGAAGTCGTAGATTCCTCGTTTCTCCTGCTTCTTGTCTTCGGCTGCCGCTTTTTTAGGTGCGCCTTTCTCCTCGCTGGCAAAGGCCACCACGGCCAGTGACGCTACTATAACAACCTGTGGGCAAAGAAAACTAGGTCTTAGTTTACTTACATTAATTTTGAGAGAAAGTTTGTGATGTTGAGATGAGCTTGCAATACCAAACAGTTTCGAGATTTAGTGTGATCTTTACTCTAATTTAGCTTGCTAATGTATGTAAATGTATCAGTCTCCGTCTGTTTAGTGTTTAAATACAGATTCGAGTCTTTTTTGTAACTTTCTAGTTTGCATCAGACGGCGTAATGTAGAGTCAAATTAGCTGAGAAGCTTTCCTCCCCACGCCTTTCATTGTTGAAGTTAATAACTTGGTTTTTTTGCCATTGTAACATCGACTTTATTGTTTTTTTGCAGGAACTTCCTATGTAATTAATTAAAGAGTCTATGTATCTACTATGTATGCATAATTACGAATAAGTTCAAAAACTTTCTAAAAGTTAGCTCTCAATAGTATTTGCATGAGAAATTGGTAATATCGGCCAATGTTAAAAACTGAGAATATATTTAATTAAAAATGTAGCGTTCAAAAGCCGTTACGAGCAATAAACACCTTTATTATTACGAAACAGAGTCAATTATCCGATAATATCAGAATCACGACCGGTTAAGTCGAGACTCCTGTTCTTATAAAACTATTACTTATCTACATACTTGATCTGAAAAGTAGTTTCAATAAAAAACATTTCGTAATAAAGAAATTGTTACGTATCGCACTTTCGTTTTGATTTTGATCGACTAGAGTATACTAAACTTGTTTAAAGCGTAATCGTATTAAACAGAGTCTAGACATTTAACGTAATGAAACTGTCTATTCGAACATCCTGTATAGATACGTATACGCACCCTGTATAAGGAGAGGACGATCAAAGAAAAGATGGATGGATTAGATAATTTCGAAAACTCTTTTCTAAACATCACAAATTCACAGGGTATTGCATACATGTTTTTCTTTTCAATAAACCTTGATACTTTTACAAGGCCTTAATTGTTACTGGATTTATTACCGAAAATTTCTTTGGGACTGACTATACAAGGTGTTACAAAAATACAAATAAACATTTAAGGGGGTTGTTTAGACCATCAAACTCGACAACTTTCATTATGGGACCAATATCTAAATCGCGAAAAAAAATATTTATGTTCTGTACTCTACAAATCGACTCGAGCTAAAATATGTATGAGATATCAGATTTTTTTTTCGCGATTTCGATGTTGGTCCCATAGAGAAAGTTGTTCAGTTTGACGGTATAAACAACCCCCTTAAGAGTTTTAAACATTTATTCTTACTTATGTAACACCCTGTATAGGCTGTCGGTATTTCTATGATTCGATTAGTCTAGAAACTATCAAATAATAATTAATCGCCATATAAAAATTATACCGAACTTAAACACTGTTCTTAAAACACGAAAGCCTAGTTGCACCATCAACATAAATAAATCATTCTATTTTTTTCTTGCCAACTCTTTGCTAAGGAAATCATACCAATAATTTGATACAAAATAATAGTCAGATTGTAAATTGAATCGTTATTACAGAAGCCAACTAACCACGAAACAATTAGCCCAGTTTCGATTAAGAATGACCAATTAAATAATCAAGAGTTAGTTCAACAGGCCTCTAATTACAGCACTAGTTTTATTTTATAATAGTGAAAGTTTAATAGATTTTAATTACGGATTAAATGCGTGTGTATCTTTATACAGGTTGTAACCTTTAATGCGTTACATACTTAAGGGGGTGCTTCACATCATCAAACTGAACAACTTTTATTATGGGGCAAAGTTTGAAATCGCGAAGAAAATCTGCTGTTCCATAGCAGAAACTTGTCGATAGTTACTCGACCAAAATGCATGTAATTTTATTGATACCCGTTTCACAGTCAGTCATATAGTAAAAGTTCTTCAGTTTGATGGTCTGAAGGACCTTATTAAGTATTTAACGCATTTAAGTTTACACTCTATATTCTACGATACTATTATTATCTATTCATATGGTATAGTATAGGGTACTTTTAATTTGTAAAATGTTTAATAGATTTTGCCCTTTTGCCTTATTAACTTTATCCCGCGAGTGTCCAGATGACATAGGGTGTCTTTTTTCAGTACATTTGTGATCAAAAGGTTTGTCACTACTTGACACGTCATTTCATAAAGTCAACCTTGCTATTTCACCATTAATAAGCTGATTGGTAATTATAATACTTACAGAAAATATTTTCTACCTCGTACGAATACTTATGTTTGTATATTTTTCAAAGTGATCTTGAATGTATCTTGCGGAATTTCTTATTATATTTGCGTTTAGACTCGAGATATCTTAAGCTGTATACTGAATCACTCAATAAGTAAAACCAGAATAAAAAGCAAAATAAGGCCCGTTTGTGGTATCTCTGATTTACCTAATGGTCAATTAAAATTATAGAGAGATAAGTATGTTTTACGTTCCGCAGTTTTTAGGACATTAGTAATTTAAACGTTATGGTTAATATCAATACAGCAGTTAGTTACATCATTCGTGCTGGTTGGGTTAATATCGAAAATTCATCTAGTGATTTAAATTTATAATTCAATTGATGACTTGTAACACATAATAAATAGAACGCATGACAAATTCGAAAGATGGCGGAAACGAATTCTGAGAGTTTGCGATGCAAATTATTACCTAGTTACATACACAAATACTTTATGTAAATAGAAATGCGTTTGTCACAACAATATTATAATAATGATGTATTTTATGTGACTGTTTCCGGAATTTACATTTTTATTTTAGCCTTTATATGTCTTATAATGGACACATAATTTTAATTATGAAGTTGACATGCAATCGAGGCAAAATTTTCATTAAATTATTTGAATTTTTATTTAAAAAGCTTTTTAGAGTATGTACCTAGATTCTCCACTCTATCAAAACCAAATTTTGTAGAAACAATCTTAGTTTTAAATTATTGTTATTAAACTTGTAAACTATACTTATAGACTAGACTGAAAATAGTTTATAAACCACAGAAGTATTGAAAACACCCGTAATAGATTAAACAAAATATAATTTAGCACCTGATTAACAATTTTTTTACGAGTTACTAGTTCAATTAGCCGATAAGAATTAAGTTATTATTCCCGCCAATTCTTTTCCTCAATCATTAAACATTACATAGTTCTAATTCCCCGCGACTATAGCGCGTAAAGCGATTATCCGCATGTGGCATAATCGATTACACAACATGTTACGCATCATGTCTACAGCGTTCCACATCAAATCTAATCGACATTATTTGTTTACCTAATGCTTAATTTTCGGTGAGCAATTAGAGTTAATGAAGATTGTTGCTACTGGCTGTTACATAGTTAAGTAGATGTTTACGGATTAGGTTTTTTAATGTTAACGAACAGTATTTTGACAAACGTCCAAAAAAATGAATATTTCTATGGAAAAAGGCAATGATTTTAGGCAATGATCCTGTGAATTGTTTAACTACGAGTGCGTATACGCAGATCATTGGATATGAAGGTACATCGCTGTATTTTTTGAATTCGCATTTCATTGTTGCTCTAAGTAACTAACACCTCTACTTTTCTCAAAATTTCATCCAAATCGGTTCAGCAGTTTTTACTTGATGCTAGCACAAACAAAGAGACAAAAATTCCAAAATAATTTTCTAACACTCCTTCATCATTCCTCAATTTTTTTATAAAATTTGTATTTTAAATGTGTAAATGGTTTTCTTATTATGTAAATGCAATTATAATATATTTGTTGAGAGATAATACAAAACAACCTTTTCTAAAAATGGGAATATAACGAATTATTGTTATTATTTTTTGTTAAGTTAATTTAGGTAGGTCCCAATGTATATTGAATTCAAAGTATTTTGGCTTCCATCCTGCAATGAGATTAAAACGGGCTGATGATGATTTTTTTCAGTTTTTGATCACTTTATCAACTTTATATTACATCAATTGTATGTTTAACTTCCAAATGAATTCTTGCGTATCGCAGTAATGTTAACATAGGGTACTTAATGATAGTTAAACCATTTACTTCTAATTCATGTGTACGCAACGCATTTCCTCTATTACCTATAATTTACTAAACTTTCTCGCTTTGAACTTAGAAAGTGAGAAAATTACATTAGTAACCTGTTTTGTTTCTACGAGAAAACTGTTTAGATAGGTATCTACTACACTATACTTTACAAAGAAGGAGCGAAACTGTAACATTTCAAGTGGTATTTATATACAAGATCTATGTTAGGAAAATATAGTCAAGTCAAGTTTAACAAAGATCGAAACGGATGGTCATTTTTATGGCAGACATTTGAACTTTTTCTTTTTCTAATAACTCTTATGTGGGTAGTCGTAGTAGTACGTAGTAGTAGGTCGATTTTTGTTAACCATGATGTTTGAAACTTAAAAACAATCAAAAGGATTTTAAATAATTTTATAATTGTTAGGGCCTGTTTCACCACTTCTGAATAACTTCTTGTTAGCTTATCCGACAGATATTTTGAGATATTTTGTATGAAATTATGTCAAAATTTCTGTCCGATAGGTACGCTAACATGAACTTACTCAGAAGTGGTGAAACAGGCCCTTAAAATTGTAAATAACTTTTCCAAAATCACTATTGAACTCAAAGGATCAAAACTAATTCACCGAAAAATCCTTTTGATCTTGATCCGATTCAAATTAAACGTCAAAATTCCCGCTCAAAGTTTTTCACACTTTTTTTTTCACAACACTTGGCCACTGCACTCGTTTATTCGACTTACCAGAAGCTTCATGTTGCTGTGTGTCTCCGTTCAACGCCGAAGACTGGTTGTGTGAGGCAGACATGTAACCAACACGTTTTATACTAGCCCTCCCACTTTAGAACGCAAAGATCCAAGAAGGGTGAACGTTTGGGCCAGTTAATGACATGTATTAATTGTAACAAGCATTTATATTAGTTATATTATATTTTTTGAAACTAGATTGTCTTTGCATCTTTGAAATATCGATTCAGTTCGTTAGTCTCGAATACTACGCGGTTCAAAATGTATGTTAGGTATCTATCATCGATTCAAATTGATATATCACGATTATGAGATCAATTTGTCTGACTATAGGACCACGCATATCTGCGTGATGTTTAGATAGTTAACAAGAAGTTGATGAATGAATTTGTGTTTTTATCATTCATAATTCAAGCCTTCTTCCCGACATAGATACAATAGACCACCCTTGTTCTTTCCAAGGGTGTTGAATGAGGATATGAAGGGATTTGGTGGCTATTTCAGTGTGTTCGTGGGCGATTATAGCTGTTCATCTGAAAATCTCCAGTGTCAAAAATAAAGTCTTGCTACCAAATTTATAGAGCAAGTCGCAGTAGCAAATGTATGACAACATTGAAAGGAAATACGGAAGTAAGTTTCTGTATAATGCTCATCAATAAGGAAAGAAGACATTAATGAGACCAATAAAATTCACGAGCAGCACCTATTTTGTCCGTAAATTGAACTTGCATAGTAATAATTCAAACAATCAATTATTTTGACGTATTTGAAATGATCCATAGAAAGATTTGCTCGGTTGTTTGTTTCTCTGAGGCCGAATTTCAGAGACGATTTTTTTAGTCTTAGTTCGAGCTAAGTAGGGTCGAAATGTATGGATTTTGAAATACGGGAGTTCGAACTATTACTTACAAATCGTCTCTGAATCTCGGCCTGAGAGTTCACATCAGCAGCACGGCTAGCATGCCACCAACGACAAAACGTCATGCGTGCTCTTTCTGGCATACGTAAAATAATAAGGATGGAGGCACATCTCGATTTTTATTTTTTTCTCGGGGGTGGCATACGAAGCCTACAGGATCGTGATAATATAGACCTAAAAGAGTAGACATAGCTATGAAAATTAGCAAGTAAAGTCGCCTATGGGCTTGTCATATCTGTCAAAGAATTGATCCACATTATCAATTGATTGGGAGTCCCGTGTTTTGAAATGGAGACCACGAACTGGCAGACGGTAGTGTGGGACGCTCTCTATACCGCTCTGGACCGACGACGACCTATGACAAGAAGAGGGCAGCTTTGACATTGTTTTTTTTTTTTGCATGACCATAGAGAAGCTATGTTCAGCAGTGGACGATGATAGCGGCTGCTGATGATTATGATAATGTTGATGAATCGATAACATTGGCGTAAATACTACGCCAATTTAATCATTGGATGAGATGAGACTGTAAAATATGCCTTGGGCTCTCCAAGCTATACCTAATAATAAATTGCAGGGACTTCATAATTCATATGAGTACAGAAAGATAAAAGGTGTAACATTTAAAATATAAGTAGGTAAGACATATGAACCCGGTTGGGCACAGCAACGTTTGAGAGAGTACCTTTGTTTAAATTATCATCATAATCAACTAAATAACAAAATCATTAAATTTCGGTACATGCAATAATACAAATTTAAATGTAATTATTTCGTTTAGAACAATATTCAATACAATAACCAATCAAACGATTCGATAACACTTTTCGATTCCCAGCTATTTAGTTTTCTGACCATTTCTTAATAGCATAATTACAATCATCATCATCATCATCATCAGCCTATACAAGGTGTTACAAAAATACAAATAAACCTTTAAGGGGGTGGTGTAGACCATCAAACTGAACAACTTTCACTATGGGACCAATATCGAAATCGCGAAAAAAAATAATTATGTTCTATACAAATCGACTAGAGCTAAAATATGTATGGGATAAAAAAAATTTTTTTCGCGATTTCGATGTTGGTCCTATAGAGAAAGTTGTTCAGTTTGACGGTCTAAACAACCCCCTTAAGAGTTTAAAAAATTTATTGTTACTTATGAAACACCCTGTATACGTCCCACTGCAGGGTACAGGCTCTAGGAGGGTGTTTGGGCGTTAGTCCACCACACGTGCCCAATGCGGATTGGTAGACTTCGCATATGCATCACAATTTCTTCTTCATATGTAATATGAAGAACTTACTTAATTATGTTTTTCATAAATTGTATATACTCGTACCATCGAGCAGGAAACTACTTTTACTTTTTAATTGGTAATTTTTTTTACAAAATCATCTGGCAGTTCCTCTCTTCCCCTTTCAAATGAGTACGTAACAAGAGTGGGAGAGAGGTTTTAAAAGAAAACGACCAAGAATATATTTGGAGACGGCTTCATAGGATTCCGTAGCAATACCTATCTTCATGTAAAGTAAACTTCACAAAGACACTTCGCTCAGAAGAGTTTTTTTCTGACATGTTTTCCAGCGTCCGTTATAAATAAATATTTTTACGAGGTTTCGCCGCCATATTTTTGGAAAATTTGACCTGTACAGAAATCGATCTTTTAGTGAATCTAGCATATTTTCTGAGGCACACAGTGATGGCTTCCACACCATTGGCCTAGAAAGACTGGTGGGGAATCAATTGAGGTGGGGCATTTTGACAGACAGAATGGAAGAAACTGTAAGGATTCCTTGATTGACTACGGAACCCTAAAAACCGGATTGTACGTCATAAACTTACTGACAAATACATCTTAAAGATAATTATTCTTAAAAGCTAATTCTTTCTTGTCTTAATTGCTCGATCTACTCTCAATGTTTTGGTTCAACCGAAGAATATGACAAGAAGAACATTTTCATTTTGGGTTGAAATCATTTAATTTCTTTACTCCACGGAAACTGTAGTGTTCCAGAGGGAAGGTTTAGATCAAAGAGATTTAAACTAAGTTAAATCTCTTTGGTTTAGATCGAGATCAACTTCATAGTACATAGGTTCGTTCTTATACAGGGTGTAAAGAAAAGTATCATTAACCTTTAAACCCTTACTCAAACTGAACAACCTTGACTAAGGGAGCAAACCTTTCAGAGCAAAAAAATCTGCTGTTCTAATCTACCTACACGACTTAAATGTATGAGACAGCAGTTTTTTTTTGGTCTGACAGGTTGGCTCCCATAGTAAAAGTTGTTCAGGTTTCCTTGCACCCTGCATAGTTTTATCGGTATAACCTTTATGAATTTGGACAATGACCTCCAAGTCGAGATGGAGTAGGCACCTCGTCGAGCAGAGGAGACTCCCAATTAATATAATTAGACGGTAAGCTAGTACCTATGAACTTATCAATAAACCAAGGAAAAAGAACGTTAAAACGAGAACATAATAATCCAGTCCGAAGGGTCCGAAGGTTTGCACCGGATGAACACGTAACACCTGGTCCCGGAACAAATACCTGCCTCATACACGTGATTAGACGAGGAATCGGACCTACATACCCTGTGAGCTGGTTTAATTATAGGGTACTTAGACTGGCCAATTAGAATGTCATTGGACATTGTCACACAAATAATCTAGTTACATTTAAAGTACCAGAATCTAGCCTGGACTTGATTGTACCAGAATCTAGACAACGATATAGAATACATGTATAGATACAAACATCGATGACTCGTGTGTGTCAGGACCGCGGGTGTATTTTTTTAATTTGGATGGGTACTGCCTTAAATAAATGTACCTAAAATGTACTATTTAGTACCTCTAATGAATTTAATTGTACCTCGTCGAATTCCTGGAAAACACATTACGAAAGTGAGCCGCCATTCTGATATCAGGATGGCGGGTGAACACAAATTCTTTCAGTTTATTGTAATTGAATGATTACCAAACAAATGTACCTAAAATGTACTATTTAGTACCTCTAATGAATTTAATTGTACCCCTTTCATTTCTTGGAAAACACATTACGAAAGTGAGCCGCCATTCTGATATCAGGATGGCGGGCAAACATTAAATCTTTCATTATATTGTAATTAAATGATCACCAAACAAATGTTCCTAAAATGTACTATTTAGTACCCATAATAAATTTATTTGTACCTTGATCAATTCCTGGAAAAAACCGTCTGAAAGTGATGACCATGATTATTGGCAATCATGCACAAGGAATATACCTACTACTCTCTACCGAGGGATCTTGCACGTGCCGCCACGTGGTTGACGCACAGCGATTTTAATTAGCACGATTTAAATTCGCGCGATTTATTTTCCGGAGCCAGAAAGAACTGAACGAACAAAAGAACATAGAAATGGCAAGAAAAAAAATCTGCCGTCACTAATTACAATGCAATTACAAGGGTAATTTTGAGGAAGGGTAATTTTGAGGAAGGGTCATTTTGAGGAAGAGACATTTTGGGTTGGGGACATTTTGGGGAAGGGACATTATGGACCTGAACGATTAAAAATTGCTGTGCCGACAAGCCCTTAAGGGTTGAACTACACCACGTAGCTCCATCCTTTTCTGTCACTCAGGAACGTCATTTGCTAGAACATATAATTAAGATAGACGGAACTGAACAGCACGGAACAGCACGCCGCGTGCGATCGCGTTCCGTCTATCTTATATTGCTCTAGCAAATGACGTTCCTGAGTGACAGAAAAGGATGGAGCGACGGAAAAATGCGATGCTGTGCTACGTGGTGTAGTTCAACCCTAATACATTTCGACCGCGTGGCGGCATGATTGTTCCACCCATGTTGACCCATGTCAAGCAGTGGGACCGTGAGCATTTGAAAATCCTACTGGACCCACTAAGTACTAGGACCAACAAACCGTATGGGTATTTTTCTGGAATTGAACGAGATACAAATAAATGAGTATGGGTACTAAATAGTACATTTTAGGTACCTTTGTTTGGTAATCATTCAATTACAATATACTGAAAGATTAAGTGTTTACCCGCCATCCTGATATCAGAATGGCGGCTCACTTTCGTAATGTGTTTTCCAAGAAATGAAAGGGGTACAATTAAATTCATTAGAGGTACTAAATAGTACATTTTAGGTACATTTGTTTGGTAATCATTCAATTACAATAAAATGAAAGATTAAGTGTTTACCCGCCATCCTGATATCAGAATGGCGGCTCACTTTCGTAATGTGTTTTCCAAGAATTGGATGAGGTACAATTAAATTCATTAGAGGTACTAAATAGTACATTTTAGGTACATTTGTTTGGTAATCATTCAATTACAATAAACTGAAAGAATTTGTGTTCACCCGCCATCCTGATATCAGAATGGCGGCTCACTTTCGTAATGTGTTTTCCAGGAATTCGACGAGGTACAATTAAATTCATTAGAGGTACTAAATAGTACATTTTAGGTACATTTATTTAAGGCAGTTCCCATCCAAATTAAAAAAATACACCCGCGGTCCTGACACACACGATGACTCGGGGACAAATATTCATTATTCATCATACAAACTTTTGTCCATTACGGGATTCGAACCCGCGACCCTCGTCACAGCAGGCAGGTTCTCTACCGACTGAGCAAGCGGCCCGTCATTGGAATAGAGTTGACATTGGAACGAAAACGTTCATACAATTACGAAAATCGAACTTCGTGGTTGACACTCTGATATAACTTATATTATCGGCCTAGTACTCGACTAACGACCTCATCATCATCCGATAGACGTCGACGGCTGAACATAAGCCTCCCCTAAGGATCGCCACAACGATCGGTCCTGCGCTGACCACGTCCAACGCTTTCCCGCCACCTTCACCAGGTCATCAGTCCATCTTATGGGGGGCTCCTACCTACTACCTATCCGATATGCGGTCGCTAGACGACAACTCTTCGGCTCCATCGGTCATCCTGTTCTGCGAGCAATGTGCCCCACAAGTTAAGCAACTCTTCGAACTATTTTGGCTGCCTTGGTTATACCTGATGAATAAATGAAATGGATGAGGCCAACCAGAAAGTAATTTTGCAATTTCTCGTTAAGAAGAATTATACTACCTAGTACCTAAGACCATACAAACCATACCGAAACCTTAAGACATGGTTGAAAAAGGGTCGTCTTTTGAGCGTGAGCTTAGTCTAAGTAGGATCGAAAATGTATATTTTAACATTCGACACACCGAGGGCAGAAAAGTAAGAAAGGTCTCAGATCTCATGTTATGTTGACCGAGACGAAGCCGAGGTCAACAAACATGTGATCTGAGGCTTTCTTATTTACTGCCCAAGGTTAGTATACTATTTTTCTCCTCGACGGAGGTGGAAAGCGGCAACTTCGTTTAGCACAGCAGGACGAAAATTGACGCTTTCCGTCCGGAGGGGAGAAAAAAAACGTATCTTGAATCTCGACCTTACAGATAAAGCTAGCGTCTTACGCAATGTGTTTCTAATTTAGATTTATTTAGCTATAAAGTGAATCGAGTGCAGATCGCGTTGTACGCATGGTAACTGCTGCTTTGGAATTCAAATAAAAACGCCTCTGATGAGGCGTTTACATAATCATTGGGAAGGTGGTACTGTGTAGGCGGAAGCGGGAGCGTATATAATAAAATAAGTAGTTAGTTGAAAAGCAATTCCTTGGCGAGCTTTTCAGGAAAGTTAACAATAAATGGGTAATTTGAAGAGTAAGTATTATAGGCGTGTATTGTACCCACTGTCCATTATAAGTGGCGACGGGCTCACCCCCCGTCACACTCAACAGAGTTTCGGTACTACTGGTGAAACGTGGATGTTCTGAGATTTCAGAATATCTCTGACTACCCCCTCGGGGAATATAGTCGTGAGCATATGCTTATGCTTAGTATTTATTATATGTGCCATTCATATTATCTCTTTTGAAAAACGGAACATTTTCTTCCACGTGATCCAGAGACAAGTGGTTCTATTTATAGAAAGCGCCCAAGGTCAATCCAAATGATAATTTGATTCGACTCTTAATTATGATGATGTCGTCATTATGTTAGTTAGTATTATGTTAAAGCTGCAGTAAATCTTCCTGATGAAGTCTTAAACACTATGAAGTGCACTGCACCCGACCCCATCTCTGATCATATCGGTTTCCCGTTCCATCAGGCCCATGAGTGTAAGGACAAGAAAGTACAGAAATCCAGCTTAAATGACAGCTTTTTTGACAAAGCGGTCGCTGTAGTCAAATCAGCTATGAGAATCCAAAAATAAACCGTACTGCAATTACTTCCTTAAAAGGTGGTCAAAGTCAACGTCAAAATTGTTTATTCAAAATAATATCACATAAATAACTTGCTGATGACGTCATGTTTCTGAATCTACCACTGCGTCGGAAGGTGTTCCGTTGTAGAGAAGATGCGGCCAGAAGGGCCAGAAACTCTACTTGGCTACTGGCTTACTGGTTGGAAGGTACCTATAGCAAAGTTTCTGACTTATAAAGCCAGTCAAAGTATGTAAGTAAACCCGCTCCACGCTACAAGCTCGCCAGTGTCGTCACTATGCCACAACGTTACTACCGACATTGGCAGTAAGTAGGGTCGCGTGTGCATTTAGACCAGTTGCCGGTAAAAGGCTGCCACTGCGAGCAGAGCAGAGTCTGCCCAATCTCACACCGCTGCGCTCACCCAACGCTTTTGATGGGGTTTCTAATCGTTGCAGCAATTAATGTAGGTCTTTGGGAAACGAAATAAGATCAGCATTGTTTGATGTAGCTACCATGCTTATGACTGAGTGAAATTTATATGTTGCTTGCAAGCTTTGTTGGAAAGATTTTATTTGGTCTTCGCTGCGCTCCTAGCGACAAAAAAATATCTTTTCTCCCCTCCGGATTGAAAGCGTCAATTGTCGTCCCGCTGCGCTAAACGAAGTTGCCGCTTTCCACCTCCGTCGAGGAGAAAAATAGTATACTAACCTCGGGCAGTAAATAAGAAAGCCTCAGATCCAAGAGTTCTGAGACCTTTCTTACTTTCCTGTCCTCGGTGTGTAATCTACTATTGCATTGTTGATCAGGATTTGTTTCTTCTGTCAAGTAAATTTTAATTTTTTCCATGTTTAGCATGTATGGTTGATGTGTAGGTATGTATGTCGTCTTGTATGGAGTTGAAGCAGTCGATGTGCCCGAAGTAGGTCGGATAACATCTCTTCATTAGATGCTTTGTTTTGTGCCCCCCTATACTTTCTTTCTTTGTCGTTATAAAGTTTTTATGGAGATGTGGTTTTGGGAAATGAGAGTGAAATTTTGTGACTTTGTCAACTGCATAGGATGTCAAAATTGAAAAATATGACCTACTATGTCGTCCAAGGTTTAATTGTACATATACGGACCGGTAACGTTCTTTATTCCGTGTCAAAAAACGCTAAAAAGAGCGTAAAATACAAGGTGTAACAAAACACCCTAGTAATACTTAAGGAAGTGCTTCAGACAATCAAACTGAACAACATTCACTATGGAGCCAACATCGAAATCGCGAAAACCGTTCTTTCAAACAAAACTGCTATCCCATACATTTGAGTCGAGTCGATAAAGCAGTTTTGTATGAAAGAGCGGTTTTTGCGATTTCGATGTTGGCTCCATAGTGAAAGTTGTTCAGTTTGATTGTCTGAAGCTTCCTTAAGTACTAGGGTCTTTTGTTACACCCTGTATAAGAAAAAACGGTAATGTTTATATGAAGAATTAGCAATGGGAATATGGGTATATGCTTAGATCAAAATAAAATGAATGGATAGGCCTTACGCGAACATTTCAAACCAGAAAAATGAGGCAAAACAAATGAAAGGTTTACTTCAAATTTGTATGCAAGTGCCCTAGATTTGACAGATAATGGCGCTAGTTTGTATGGACCAAGTGCACCAGTAGTTTGTTTCAACTTACCGCGCTTTAGGCCTATCCATTCATTTTATTTTGATCGAAGGTATATGCTTAGAATTTTGATCGAAGGGTATATGGGTGACATCTCTCCCTATAATTATATTCCAATCTGCACTGGTAGCATGCAGCACGTGATACGGCTGTATCACGTCTTTTATCTCGTTCATTCGCACGCAAATAGAAAGAGAGCTAAGGTGTGATACCGCTGTATCACTGCGTTTTTGAATGTCATATGTCGAACTCAGCAATACCAAATGTCAAAATTACTCTGGAGATATGCATCTTTCTACAGCTGATTTGACTTTCAAAAATCATACGTCAGGAGTGCGATTTTCGAAAGTCAAATCAGCAGGTGAAAGATCTCTATAGTAATTTTGACATTTTCAACTGCTGAACTCACCGAATGAGATTCAAAAATCACTCCTGCACCTAGAATGACCTGTTTGAGACAAACCTGTAGGGTAATTTGACTTGGCTGACATTCATATCATGCATTCATTAATAGACATGTAATACAAGAAGAAGAATATATAATACTTAATTATATCGGTTATGTTAAAGTAGGCTAAAACAGATAGACGAAATTACCCGAGTCAAGTTATTTGTTGTAAGTATGTAGGAAATTTCAAGCGTAGGAATTCTGACACATTGAATGTATTAGGCCAACCAGCTAACAATTTCGACATAACTTAACGCATTGCTGGCATGTGTTAAAATTTGTTAAAAACAAAAAGGCATCAATGAATATTTACTAACACATATGCGAATTTTTTTAAGTTGCTATCAGATTTCGTTATTTTATTTTAAGAATGCATAATGAGATTACGATTTTAGAATTCCTTACGCGTAATGGAGAAACCGTCAAATTAGGTTGTAAGTTTCTATACCTTTTTACCTATCGAATGTTCCTATTATACCTATATCTTGTCGAGTCTTTTTAATAATAATTAAGACTAGATTTGTGATCTTAATATCCTTTAATTGGACCAGTACTTATACTCAGATAATATTTTTCCTAGATCTAGATTTTTAATTAATTTGAAGAGTAGGTACACAGAGATTAGATCAAGTTGTTTATCCCTAACAAAGGGTCTTATAAATTTAAATACTGCTTGGTGATAATGATCTAAGAATGCACGTTGTATAATTAATGCATCTTTTTACTCATCTTCTCTTACCTCTTCTTTTCTCTTCTCTAAATAGTATTAAACAAAGTCGTTAACCGCGTCTGTACTCATCATTTCTGTGTCTGTTTCTTTTAGTAAACCACGCAAAGCATTTTGATACTGTTTTCTCTGTCATTTAGATAATTTCTTCCGGAAGGCTTTTATGTGTAAGTAGATCCCACCCGGGCCAAGCTGGGGCGGTTCGCTGGTCTACTATGATCAAAAGAAAATCATAGATAACAATTTCTGTTAGGTATACTCTGTAATAGATTAAAAAAACGTTTTTCAGATTTTGCATTAAATTATTAACACCATATGAGTAAAAAACGAACAAGCAGAACCCAATGTGTAAGAAATTAATTTTAAAACACCTCTTTTGCATCGGCATGCATTCGCGGTCACCTATCACCTAATTATCTTTACATAACGACTTACATAAACCAGCGTATGTGTATCAAGCTAGATATCACAATCCGCACTGAAGCAATCCGAATAATTAGCTTTTAGTACTAGTATAATTTGTAAGTACTAGTATAATTTGCTTGAATCTTTCATTTTGGCAAGAGCACTCATGAAAATAGCATACTGATGGTCTGTACCTTTACTTATAGGAATAATTTGCAGTAAGGCACTAGTTTAGTATAGTACACACGGCGACAGGTCAGGTTACCCTGTTTGGACTTTGAACTATTAGAAGTTGAACGCTGCGAATTGTGCGAGAGGGTACGGTATGTTGTCGTTGTTTCGTCTCACGGCACGCTGCGCCCGCGCCGGCCGGCAGCCGCGTCTATACAGGCTCTCTACCGCACTATTTTGTGTTTGTTGTAGTTATTGGTGCGTAACATGATGTGTCGCCGTGTGTACATTAATACATGACACCAATATTTGGATTTATTTGTCTGTCTGTTTGTTTTGTTTGTTCGAGCATCACGCAAAAACTACTGAACCGATTTTTATGAAATCTTTTGTGTTTGAAAGCTTATGATTTTACTTAAAATCATCATTTTTGCGGACGAAGTCGCGGGTAAGAGCTCGTACCTACTATAATTTTTATATTATAAATAAACTCATTCTTACTGAACTATTTGAAACTATAGACAACCTACCTACACCTACTTAACAACTTAACAACTTAAATGTTAATATATCGTTTAACTAAATTCACAACTATTTCGCCCAAATCCACTATACTTTGTTACGGACATGACATTAACTTTTTTGTAACTAAGATTATTTTGTTAACTTTATACGCAATGTAGTACCTTTCTTACGAAATTGTTTCGTAATTTTCTCGTGTGATTGATGTAAGTTACTTATAGCGATATTGAATTTATTAGTTTTTTCACGGCTTTGGATTTGGGGTGCTATTTTTGAAGTGGGATAAAAACCATTCACGTTAAGAGACCCTTTTTTTCTCTGATATAGAGCACGATACGAGCATCTCAGAGTAATAATCATAGGCCCAATAGATAGAGTTAATTAATACAACATAACACCCATATACCGACACAAGTGCATAAAAAGTACTGTTGTAATACTTAGATACGTAGTCCGTAAGTTTTCCTAAAATTTATAAAATACAACCCAAAACGGATGGTTTGCGCCGTACCGATGAAAAAAAGACCGGACGGGGTGGACGGATTGAACCTTGTGCCGTGGCAAAAGGGCAAATGTCTTCTGTTGGATGCAACGTGCGTATGAACATACGCTGTATCTTAGTTGAGAGGTCCCATCCGAGTTGCTGGGTCGGCAGCTGAAATGGCAGCAGTACGTAAACACCAATGGTACAGAGTTTTGGAGGAGAACTACTTATTGATGCCCTTTGCTGTGGAGACGGCGGGCCCCGGTCATGAAGCAAAGACTTTCGTGAGGGACCTGGGCAAACATTTACGAGATGCGGGTAACGGTGCTCGTGCTGGGTCATACCTGGCCCAACGCATATCACTAGCGATCCTAGCGATTCAACGCGGATACGCGGCCAGCATTATGGGCACCTTCGGGCCAGGTATCATCAGGGGCGGGGACCTTAGCCCTGTCGGTAGAATTAGTAGTGGCTCTGTTTAGGGTTAGTTTCGTGTGTTCTAGTGCTTTTACAATTTTCTTCTATAATTATATTATTAATTGTCACATAAAGAGAAATAAAAAATAAACGAAAAATGATAGATGATGCCGTGATCATAAATATACCTATAAGTGTATAAATACAGCAGTATTTATCAATTGCCTTTGGCATGTAATATAGTAGATTACACACCTACAAACCGAGGACAGGAAAGTAAGAAAGGTTTCAGATCTCATGTAATTGTTGACCAAATCCGAAAAAAAAAAATATTATAGACTGTAGAATCCCACTGCAGGGCAAAGGCCTCCTCTCACGAATTAGGATGAGAGGGAGTGGGCCATACTCCACCACGCGGGCCCAGTGCGTGTTGGTGGAGGCAAGTTAGTGGTCACCTTGCTGTCAGAGAATTTTCAAGCCGCCAATGGGCCTCTGACCTGGCTTAACGAACAGTTACAACGCCATCTGACGGAACTATCCGAGACCAACTGCTTAACGTGCCTTCCGAAGCACGGAAACGCTCGAGATGAAATACCACTAAACGGTCACCCATCCAAAGACTGACCGGACCTGACGTTGCTTAACTTCGGTGATCGTTTCCAATACCGAAGCTCCACTACGCCAACGAGCGAGAGAACCAAAAGCCGAGGTCAACAAAAATGTGATCTGAGGCTGTCTTATTTATTGTCCGAGGTTAGTATACTATTGTTCTCCTCGACGGAGGTGGAACGCGACAACATCGTTTAGCGCAGCGGGACAACAATTGACGCTTTCCGTCCGGAGGTGAGAAAAACATGTTTTTCAATAAATAATTGAAATAAATGGCACTCAATAATAAAATTTAATCTCCTACTAGTGTTGTAACTTAGTGTTCAAACTGGGCTAGTATACTGTAACCATAATGCTTATTACATTAACTAACGATAGCTTATTATGAACACGTAATAAAATGTTGATTGATGTCTACAAACTATAATATAACTGGTGATTCTTGTATGAGGTATTATTTATTAAATCATTTGACCTGAATAAATCAGGTGCATCATTAAAACATTCTGTGAAATCTAGCATGATCAATTGATCATCCTCACAGGTGGTTCTTCGATTTTAAAGGGGAAGATAAGAGCATCAAACTGAACAACTTTCTATTTGGGATTAAAATCGACATCGCGAATACAAAATACTTCATAATTCATAATTAAATCTGCTGGTGCTGTCTCATTTGGGTTGGGTCTACGATAATCTATGGAGTAATTTTGTCATTTTCTACTACTGATTTGAACGTGTTGACTTTTAAAAATCACACTCCAGGAGTGCGATTTTTGAATCTCATTCGGTGAGCTCAGCAGTTGAAAATGACAAAATTACTATGGAGATAGGTACGCATCTTTCTACTGCTGATTAGCCTTTCAAAAATCATACTACAGGAGCACAGATTATATAATACTATAACAGGAGAGATATTTTTGAGCGTCGAATCCGCAGTAGAAAGATGCGTATCTCCGTAGTAATTTTGACATTACCAACAGCTGAGCTCACCGAATGAGATTCAAAAATCGCACTCCTGGAAGTTAAGTTTCTAGTTTTATATCTTATATAGAACAAAGTACAGGAGTGCGATTTTTGAATCTCATTCGCTGAGCTCAGCTGTTCAAAATGTCAAAATTACTACGGAGATACGCATCTTTTTACTGCTGATTTGACTTTAAAAATCGCACTCCTGAAGCATGATTTTTGAGAGTCAAATCAGCAATAGAAAGATGCATATCTCCATAGTAATTTTGACATTTACAACTGCTGAGCTCACCGAATGAGATTCAAAAATCGCACTCCAGGTAGCTAAGTTTTTATTTGATGACCTTACGCACTTTTAGTACCGTACCTACCGAAGTACTTCTCAATGATTAAAGCTAAATTAGTTGCATCATAAAGGCCTCCGCATATTGCAGCGATATTATCGAGCGATTTTATCGAGCGATATTATCGACAGCGTATCGCGACACCTTACACACTGCAGCGATTCCGCGATTCGCGTCACGCATGCGCCACCACTGAATTTAGTCGAAAGAGATTACGTCAGGTTGCGATAACATCGCGGCAGTGTGGGGGATCGAGCGCGTCCCCATACAAAATGTACTGAGAACAATTATCGCAAAATCGCAGCGATATTATCGCTCGATACTATCGCGGCAGTGTGTAGGATCGCGCGCGTCCCCATACAAAATGTACTGGAAACAATTTAATTATCGCAAAATCGCTGCGATATTATCGCTCAAAAAATCGCTGCAATGTGCGGAAGCCTTTACTTAAATACCTTTAATGGACCTTGTGGTTAATTACGTAATGTTCGCAAACCCTTTTTAATTACATTCAGATTGAGAAACTTAATGCATTGAACTATTATGTTTATGCACAATGTTATACATATTAAGGTCCGCCGCATACATACATACGGAATTCCGAATTAGGACTACCTACGATTTCATATGGATTTTCCTCCTATAGAATTCCGTTCGGAATTGATTGCTTCCGATTTGGAATTCGGAAAAGGGCGGGACAGTCCGGAAAAGAGACAGGATTGACAATGGCATAGGCGAAGTATTTTTCGCTTACGCTGATAGACGTAACATCAGTGTAACCGCGTATGAGACAGCGATAGTCATAAAATCCTATACAATTTGTATGAAAATAGATGTCTGACTCCGGACAGCCGTCGTAGAACAAAAAAGTGGCTACGTCGATAAGGACAGCAATAAGTAGCGATCTCCTTTTTTAACTAGAGCGAATTTGATATGTGCATCTCTTACTGAGTGATATGACAAGACACGTGCTTTCTTCTAGTTCCTTCTCTTTCTACGGACAATGGCAAATTTATACTCTTAGACCAAATACTCCATCGACAATGATGGGTTCGAATCCGCACGAACGCGACATCCCATGTACCAATGAGTTTTTCTAACTCATGTAGGTAGTACGGTGGAGGAAAACATCGCGAGGAAACTACCATACGCAGAAAAAGAACTTCTGATACGTATGTGATGTCTACCAATCAGCATTAGGCACTCGGGTTGGACCAACGCCGATTCACCTTCCCTGATGGTAGGCATAGGCATAAGGTAGGCTTTGATAAAGTTATATGTCGGAGTCACGTTGCAGGGTTTGCCCCGAACACTTGTCTCTCGCGTGGTGTTCGCGCGGTTCGCGTTTCAGCCTGCCACGAGGCTCCGAAATCCATCTCAGTTGTTCTTACTCAAAAACAATCCTCGAGATTGGATAGACACTCCCTCAAACTATTTGACATTGGCGGAAATGCGGTGCTAACGCACAAGCAAGAAGTCCATATTTATAAATAAAAAAAAATAAAAAAAATGTTATACCTATGTCAAGCACGGACCTGAAAATGTCAAGATCCAATAGAGAAAGTTGTTCAATTTGATGGTCTAATCCTTTGATAAAGTATATGTCAAGATTGACAGTCGAAGATAATGAAAGCGTCGAAAAAAATTGGAACCAGTACTGACTCCTAAACCCTATACATATACACGCACACATACATAATTAGTATGGCGCCTCACGCACACCAACCTATGAAACTTGGCCCCTTTTGTTTTATACGGTAAAACAGTGAGGCTCATTCTAGACATAAGTAAGTACTTATACTTTATAAGGGCTAGGCATGTGCAATTGTCATCTCTAATAAAGAAAGAAAGAAAGAAAGAAAAAACTTTATTCACCATTAAAGGCACACACGAAACAAACAGAGTACAGTAAAAGAAATAGTAGGTGGTAGCGGTGTGTGCCGCGATGGTAAAAAGGACACGACTCAACATAGTGCCTTACTTGGTAAGTAATACGTATTACAGAATAGCTCAATGACTTAAAATCGATATAATAACAAAGTCTAACATCGGAACCACATCGGAACGATGATTTTTTATATAAAATCGTAATCATTTCGTTCGGTTCGTTCGTTTTTAGACGTGAATACGTAACAAACAGACAGACAGACAAACGGATGAATAAATTTAATGTGCATTGTTGTAATGTTTGCACTGGCCGCATTACATTAATTGTTTAGCAAAAAACGTATTTATTTCGTCTCATACTTAACTAATTAGAATTCCGTGCAAAACCCAAAATGTGATTGTATTAAATTTTTAATAAATACTAGATAGTAAATTTCTTCAATTTGATGTGATGTGTAGACCCTTAGTTTAAAAAAAAGATGCAAATAATATAAATTTCAACCTATAAGGTCTAACAAAATTAGATGAAACTATTTTAAGGGGATGATCAGACCATCAAACTGAACAACTTTCTCTATGGGACCAATATCGAAATCGCGAACAAAAATATATCTGTCCTATACCTACATTTGAGTCGAGTCATGTTTGCAGTTTTATATGGAACAGCGGTTTTATATCTCGATTTCGATATTGGTCCAATAGAGAAAGTTGTTCAATTTGATGATCTAATCATCTCCTTGATATTTCAAGTTATTGCTTCAGCCAATTTTGTTAGACCTTGTATAAGAAAGGATGATCATAAAAACTTAAACGGTGTCTTCTCGCTTATAAACAAAACTGTTGGTATTTCTTTACCAATAAAATAATCTTTTCGGAAAACCACAAACGTACCTACCTACCTAAAATTACTAAGATTGCTAAAGCAGCTACCAAAAGAATGTATCCTTTCGTATCGTAAGGACATTTAAGCAACAGGGTAAATTTTGAATCAGTGAGGACTGCGGATAACTTCACCCTGACCAACTTTCAGTATGGAGACGACTTCGAAATCGCGAAGAACAATCGGCGGTTTCATACAAAAATACAGTAGATCGTATCTATACTATCCTTATACAGATTGCTCTCCTACGGTAAGGAAAACATCGTGAAGAAACCAGCATACGCTGGAGAAGAAATTCTGATGCGTGTGGGACTGTGGGAAGTCTAGCAATCCGCATTGGGCACGTGTGGTGGACAAACATACATACAGGGTGAAATTGATATCATTAGCATCCTTTTAAACTAAGAGTCTACCCATCAAACTGAACAACCTTTACTATGGGAGCAAACCGATCGGAGCAAAAAAATCAACTGGTCCATACTAAACTGCAGTCACTCAATGTATGCAACAGCAGTTTTTTTTGCACCGGTCGGTTTGCTCCCATAGTAAAAGTTGTTCAGTTTGATGGGTAGAGTCTTCGTTTAAAAGGATGCTAATGATATCAATTTCACCTTGTAGATATAGATAAAACATAGTAAAAAGAAGGGAGCTAGAAAGTGCGGGTTTGTGCCGACAGCTCACACCGGAACCCCTGGTCGAGTGAGTGAGTGAGCTACGTACAATCGGTGATTGTAAATAACTCAATTATTTAACATGTCTGCGTTATTGCAAGCGTTTGAGAGAAAACAATTAACTGAGAGGCAGGATTTGTGTATTTGTAGGTAATATGATAATAATGAAGATGTGCCTACATATAAACAAAAACATTTATAGGCTTTCAAAGAAATCAAAGATTAAAGATCCAAAATCAAAGAATTATATTATAATCACGAAAATGGCTCTTTACGTTTTATTTTAAATAATTTAGACGGTGTTTGGTGAAATTTTTTTGTCTGAAAATAGCCAGCATTTACGAAAAAACTGTATTGAGACGTATCACATACAATCTCTTTGCTATTTGGTGGCTTTTTGTCTGAACTCTGGCTACAAGATGTCAAATAAATTTGCTTCAATACCATTTGTTTAAAAAAAGAAGACAAAACCTTAAACTAAATTTCATCTTTCAATTTTTAAGCACTAACAAGCCAGTAAATACTTTCAAAAAGAGATTTCATAACACTTTGCGACCAAAAAAACTGTAGCACAAAAATTCTAATTGGCAGCCTAGAAAGAAAGTAAAATGAATGATTAGATAAAATAAAAAACATCAGTCTGCGCAACGAATAATAATCGAGTTACTATTAGCTGTATTCGACCACTAGAATCGTAACTCGTTATCCAACTCGATTCATTTAATTGCGACTTTAATTGCCATTTTAATCGAGGATTATCGTTATAGGTAGGTACTTCATCATAATGATGATCATCAGCCTATAAACGTCTCACTACAGGGTGCAGGCCTTCCCTCAAGGAAGGTGCTATACAGGGTGAAAGCATCCTTTTAAAGTTTAACTACGAGTTTACCCATAAAACTGAACAACTTTTACTATGGGAGCAAACCAATCGGAGCAAAAATAAATTCTGCTGTACCATACATTTGAGTCGTGTATGCAGCGGCGGCGGGTGCAGTTTAGTATGGGACAGCTGATTTTTTTTTGCTCCGATTGGTTTGCTCCCATAGTAAAGGTTGTTCAGTTTGATGGGTAGACTCTTAGTTTAAAAGGATGCTAATGATATCAATTTCACCCTGTATGTATGTTTGTCCACCACACGTGCCCAATGCGGATTGCTAGACTTCCCACACGCATCAGAATTTCTTCTCCAGCGTATGCTGGTTTCTTCACGATGTTTTCCTTACCGTTTGAGAGCAGTTTGTATAACGTACATAAGTTAGAAAAAATCGTTGGTTCATGGTATGTCGTCCGTGTGGATTCGAAGCCGGACCTCAAGATTGAATGTCCACACCTCTCCGTAACGAGGTGGTGGTTGTAGAAAATTTTACTTGCCATGCTGCGGTGATGTGCATGCGGAAATAAAAAGTAAATTGGCTGGCTAGAATTCCTCATCTATCTAGGTAGGTAGGTACTTTTAAATCTCCCTCTGTCCTGTAGGCTCCACTATCTCGATCCACCAGTGGATTGAATAGGACGCTGAAGTTCACTGTGATCCACCATTAGGCTCAGTGGATCCTATGATACTTGAATGTATTAATAGGCTCCACCAGTGGATCGAATTTAATTCTGGGAGTTTCGTAAGATCCACCACTGATTTCTGTGGGACCTGTAATATAATTTATATAATATAGGCTCCAAGGAAGTTCGACCTCTTATACACGTCTGCTCTCTTGGTACATTTCGGCGTTTTCTCGTGGTCCTACTAGTAGGTCCACGAGGGACACCTATTTCTGTTGGTCCTACTGATGTGCTGAATCAAAAAAAGAAAATCGGCCAAGTTCGAGTCGTAATATATCAACAATACAAACTTCTTTATTAAAGAAAATCGGCCATTGTAGTTTTAATAGTCAAAAAACACGCTTACGCACCTTAGGTTAAACCACAGTATTAGAAAGAGTACTTACCTATCTAGTGTTATATGGTTAAACTGAATTTTTTATTTATTGTACTTACACCTGACTAACGTTCTAGCAGATACCCAGCTCAATTCTAAGTACTATCATGAATTATCTCTCTAAGTTACGCATAACATCAGAGACCAACATCCGGCGGCCTAGTTTGAAGACCAGTGGAACTAATTCGGGATGGCATCACAACCTTGCCAAACCACTTTAACTTAACACCTCAAAAACTACCTTTGTTTACTAATAACTTAGGGCATAAGGTCTAAATTACGTTCAAGGTGTGTTTCTTGGAATGTTAAGATAAGATTGTTTTATAAAATGATGAAATAAAAATTCTCGGATACGCGTGATGATCACTAATATAGCGTTCATTGTTAAATGATGATATGTAGATTGTTTAAATTAAAAACACTATTTATTCTACTGCTGCTGCAGTGATAAAGAAAATTTTAATGAATGAAATGCAGAAAACTTATCCGTTTTGCCGAAGATTATAGTCGTGATGGCAGCAGAGATCATTGAGGATCAGTCAGTAGAATGCTCGATGACATTAGCAGAGCCTAACAACGAGTTACTTCGAACACAAAATCGGTAACATATTATGGCCAATTCATAAGTTGATACCGATATAACCGGGTAGTTACACAATAAGACCCCGGCTCTTGAACGTATAAGAAAAAACTTAATTACATTTCAACGTTTTATATTACTAAGTACCACGACGATACGCAAAGCAAGAGGAACAAATTAAAATTGTCTTTTAAACTTGCAGAGTTGCAATAGTCCAGTTAATTCAATCCGCTTTCTAAAGCAACACTTCACTCAACACATACATACATACACACCTAACACATATACGACAACCTATTCAAAATACGACCACGAATAAACCAAGAGGGTATTGGGTTAATACCTACAAACCCATTCATGTATAACGAACGCTAAATACATAAGCACAGCCCTAGCTGCGTTCCCGGGAACAATGTCTTTGACGCGGCGAGGCGCCGCACCAATCAGAGCGCGCAGCGGCCAGGGGTGGCAGCGGAAACTTTGCGAGGAAATTCAATTAAACTTGAGCGCCCGCCCTTATCTGATGACTCCGTGGAGAGGCTGCTACGTAACGAGATGCTGCAGGGTTGTCACGGCAAATGTCTTAAATTAAATTGATTTTTAAGAAAATATTCTTCTATCTTTGTTGAGAGTCAATTTTACAATAAGATAAATATTAAAAATTACGACTGTGACCCAGCATTATATACCTAATCTAAAACTTAACTTAAGATTACAAAATTACAGCCATTGGCGTAGTTAATGTTATTTGAGGAAAATGTTTGTGCACCTAACTCCTGATAATCAATCTATTAACAATATTCAAGATACTTACACCTATTAATTAATGAATGTATAATTTTAAACATTTATGAAGTAAGCACCTAGACCTACGTGCCAGGTAGGTAGGTACATGGCATAACATACCTACATAAAATAATTACGTACTCGTACCTACCTACCTCGATACACGCAATTATAGTTACGGATAAAATCTTTCTCACCGCGACGTGTTAGAATGGCTACTAGTTTGAAATAGAAATACTTTTAATTAAACTTATAATTGTATACCTAACGTACTAATTATCAATGTTGATTATTAATTGTTTGTTAATTTATGAAAAGTTATAAGTTAACTTGATGAAGTGAAAATCTAATTCAATTGTTTCATGTACCTAAGTAAGTTAGTTTGGTACCTACATCTATCTTTATCTAGATATGTTAAATAAGTGAAAGTGTGTAGGTGTTTTGTCTAGTTTTACGGCACCGTATACAAGGTATAAGGAAAAGTATCATTAACTTTTAAACCACATACTCTAAACAACGTACTGAACAACTTTTATTATGGGAACAAACCTGTCAGAACAAAACAAAAATCTGCTGTTACATACGTTTGAGTCGAGTAGGCATTGCAGTTTAGTATGGAACAGCAGATTTTATTTGCGCTAACAGGTTTGCTCCCATAGTAAAAGTAGTTCAGTTTGATGGGTGACCAAACTGAACTACTTTATATGGTTTTAAAAGGTTAATAACACTTTACCTTACCTTACACCCTGTATATATTCAAAGGGGATTCCACGAGAATAGACCACTTATTCTTCTAATTGTTGTCGTACCTACCTACGAAGTGACTATGGAAAATCGCATCCAAGTATTTCCAGTCGTCTTTGCAATATCATCAGCCCACGAGGCTTCTAGTAACTTTTACAAGACCCACAAACAAACAACTATCCATGTCAATCTGCATCCTCGGAAGTATACAACCCTAGCTACACCAATAACGTCCAAAGCCCCATCCCCCGAGCGTTGCGTCAAGCGTTCCTCGTAACCGCTAAGCCGACCTGTCGCTTTATCTGAACTTAAGGTACCCTACCTTCCCTTCTACCCTATCTTACTCTTCACTACCCTACTCAAATTTTATATCTTAGCTGCTTTGTAATAGAGTTGACATTGTGGTTTGTGGACGGTAAAATAAGTTTGTAAAAGTATAAGAGATTCGCTTGCATCTTACACGTTACCAAGCCTTTAACATTCTATTCTGTGACTTATTTCCTTGTAATAGAGAGGTTGTGAATGTGGTTTGATGGTAAAAATAAGCTTGTGAAGTGTATAATCAAGGGATTCGCTGTTACGTAACGATAGCCTGGAAAGGAATTGAAAGGACTTTGAGAAATGAAAGGTGAGACAATTTGGTTCGTGTGGAATTTTACTTTGTTTTTAATAAGTCAGCTGGGAGTTTAGGTTTATTCTTTAAATTAAGTCCCTTACTCTCATTTCAATCAAAACGATACGATATGATAAGAGATATGAAAAGATGATCTATCATTGATAGGTGATCTATCTGGATAAGTTTTATCCTATTAGTATATCTTGGTGTTTATTTTTGACAGTTCTATAGTTCTATGTAGGGTCCTTATGCTGACAAAGGGGATGATCAGACCGTCAAACTGAACAACTTTCTCTATGGCACCAAAATCAATACAATTATGAAACTGTAACAGAAGGAAGTGTATCTGTACATCTTCTTCTTCGTCGGGTTCCTCTCCATCACTGGAGGTTGGCAGTCAGAACAGAACCATCAATCTGAACAACTTTTACTATGGGAGCAATCAAACAAGCAAGCAATCAATCAAAAGGCGGAGGCGGTTCGATTCCTGGCCTGTCTGTACCACTAAGTTCTATTACTTGCTGGAGTGGTATTTTTGAAAGTCACACGTTGAACTCAGCAGTAGAAAATGTCGAAATTACTATGCAGATATGCATCTTTCTTCTGCTGATGTGACTTTCAAAAATCATACTCCTGCAGTGCGATTTTTGAAAATATCATAATTTCGAAGGTGAGCTTGGGGCGAACACAAAGGCACAGCGATGGTCTCAGTGTTACATAACGACCCTTGCTTGCAATAGCCCAACCAACAAATCAATGGTAGCAAAGAAACCTGAAATTTCAATAAATAATCTACTCTTCCGTATAGGTTCCGTACTATAAACTGCAATGCCTACCTACTCGACTCAAATGTAAGAACAACTGATTTTTTTTTGCTATTTCTGGTTGCTCCGATAGGTAGTTAAAGTTGTTCAGTTCGATGAGCTGAATCACCCCTAAAAATTAGTCGATATATTTCAATTATAGTCGATATAATGGTTTATTTAAAATGTAAGTTGTAAGCAGTGATTGTAAGTTAATAAGGTAGGTATTTATTATCATAACCCTCACGGGCAGCAGGGCGAGTTAGTCCCTCATCCCTCGGGAGTGTCGCAGAGTCGGGAGACGTCCGCGTCACTTTATCTAGCCGGCACAGACATCTTACTGGCTCACTTACACTGTCACACTGTTGTCGACCGACAATTGTCTACCCGAAACACTAGAACGACCGTGTTTCGGGTAGACCAAAGGGGTAGACTATACAAAGGGGCAAGAAGGGTACGAAAACCGTTTCTTTCAAACATAGACGAAATTTTTTTCGCTTACGCTAGTAGACCGAATATCACTGTAACCGGGTATGAGATAGTGAATTATATGAAGTGACATCTCGGAGTCAGGTGGTTGTCCCATACAATTTATATGCAGTGACATTTTGGAGTCAGATGGCCGAAGTACAAAAAAGTGGATACGTCGATAAGGACAGCAATAAAAAGCCGTTCTTCCTTTTTTAACTAGAGCGAATTTGCTATGTGCATCTCTTACTCTTAGTGATATGACAAGACACGTGCTTCCTTCTAGTGCCTTCTCTTTCTACGCTTTCAAAACATACCTAATCTTTCACTGAGCTACATCGGAAAATACGTAAAAATTAAACCAAATTTGAGTGAAACTAAATACTTAGATAAGTACAATAGAATAGAACTAAAAAGAACCAAAATAAGCTGGACGCGCGTAGGTCAATAGAGGTAGTTAGTATTGTGTAACCAGTAACCAGTATGTTGTAAATTTTCAGTTTTTTCCGATCAACTGTCAGAGTAAAATGGTTATGGTAACTGGAAAAGAGGGGTGACTGACTTTATATTCCTTTTTCTTCAGTTTTATTAGTTAAGTTCGATTTCCAGATAAACCAAATCATCTTATCTCAAGTCCTGTAAATTTCTGCTTAAAAAGTTTCATAATTAATGTATAAAAAAATGGTTACAAAGTTACCCAATCGTAAAATCTGGCAGTAGAGCCTTAATATAAAAATATTGATAGTTACAAAATATCCAGAGCCCAGACAGATTTTAATTATCACCATTCTGCAGCCAAATGAGCTAACTATCTGCACCCAAACGAGATAAATTAATTAATTTATTAAATACTCGCTAAATATTATGCCAGTTTTCCCTCCCCGAAAGAGGATTCCATTCGAAAAACCGCATTGATAAGCTCTTTCTTAACCAGTTCAAAATATCGCAAGTCGGAATCGATTACATTCGAATTTACACACTAATCGCTAGGAGTTATGGTTCAAATTATCGTGAGGGTTATGATATTTTTAGGGTATGTAGGATTAAAAGGGGGAATGCGGGAAAAATGGGAAAACGGTGACAGTGTGAGAGCCGTGATAACGCTTCAAAAGCGTAGTGGGCGGGACTAGGGCTGTGCAAATAATTTAATTTTTAAATTAATTAACTACTTAACACTTTATTTTCAGTCACATTTATTGTTCCTTCTGAATCTTTAGTAACTACAGTCAGAGGCAAAACTACTTAAGTACCTATTACATTTACTCAATTTCTTCAAAAACAATTTTTGTAATTGAATTCTTGTTACAATATTGAATTAAGTGAGCCTTTTCAAATATAATAAAGATATCATGAATCAAGTGTGAGGCAAAAGGTTTAAGCAAAACATAAGTATTTGTTAATTTTCAGTTGTTAACAGGTGCCATTTGATAAGGGTGGGCGGTTAGATGTGCCTCTGAGTGTATTATTGATCTGTCTAGGTCTTTGGACCCTACATAAAGTGGACCTGTAGGGCTCGCATGCCACCCCCGAGAAAACGAAAAAAATCGAGATGTGCCTCCATCCTTATTATTTTACGTATGCCAAAAAGAGCGCGCACGACGTTTTTCTCGTTTAAACGCTTTGTCGTGGCTGGCATGCTAGCTGTGCTGGATAGTCAAAGAACTACTTAGAACTAACTACGTAGGAAGTAAGTAGGTATCGTAAACGAAATAAAATAAGCTATGCACTTAGATTATCTAGATAGACAGTCAAAGCTACGAAAGCGTCACAAACGGCGCTACAAAGTCGCGAAAAATAGGAACCAGTACTGGTTCCAAAACCCTATACATATACACCCACACATACATAATTAGTATGGCGCCTCACGCACACCAACCTAAGAAAGTTAGCCCCTTTTGTTTTATACGGAACAAGTGTGAGGCTCATTCTAGACATATACTTTTTCTAAGGCTATGCAGTATAGCGAAGAAAAATCTAGTTAGTAGAACATTTTTTAATTTGAAATTGGCGCTCAAGGAGCGCGCGCGCCTCGATAGTCATTTTGACTTTTAGTGTTGTGCAGAATTAAATCGATTTTCATTTTATTGGCTAAACTTGAATCTACAATCTACATCTACACTACTTAGACCACCATTATAAAACTAACAAAAGTGTTATCTGTACTACAAAATATTTATAAAAAATGGTTAAGATTATGGTGTTCGACTGACTGAAAATCACAACATTTTTACTATTTTTACTTGTTTGTTCGAGCCTACGAACAAATCGAGCATCCAAAATGAGCGTTTTTCTTTCGGTTTTCTAGGGAACCGATAGATGGCGCTACGGTCTGTGCGAATAAACTTCAAAATTACACAAAGAGGTTCTTTAAAATAATAAAGAGGGAAAAGATGATCAAGAAGATGCCAACGCATCTTTTGATGGCATATTTCATTATTTACTAATTATTTTAATCGAAAATTCGAAACTTTTTCGCCTGACATGTTGTATGGGCTCGATCCCTTGGCGTTCCAAAAAAAAAGGCAGGCACAGTCTTGACAAGATATTGACAGGATCTCGCGAACGGCTCTATGGAGCGATAAACATGCCATCTGACGAGTTTTTTAGGAACTAAATTTAAAAAAAACGCTCATTAAGGCGTAATAGTAGGTGGAAATACCTCGAAAGCATCTTTTATTTTTCATTTTACGACTAGATTTATACCGTTTACCGAAACTAAAGTCATACATACCGGATGATTTTTTACTGTTCTGAAACTTTCAGGGGTGGTTAGGAGTTAAGACCATCAAATTGAACAACTTTTACTATGGAAGCAAATCTAAATTTTAAAAAAATCAGCTATCTCATACATTTCAGCCGAGTAGGCATTGCAGTTTTAGTAGGTATGTTCAAAATACCAAAAGTGTTCACTTTGATAGTCTGAACCACCCAAGTTTCTGAAGGAACGGTAAAAAATATAGATTAGTTATGAGACCGCCATTTGTACCATTTTTGTTTGCTTTTAATATTATTATTTTATGTTTTTGGTAAGCAAATAAAGAGTTATTTACCTATTGTATTGTAAAAAAATCATCTGGTATAAAATTTACTGACGAGTTTTCTGACAGCTAATCAAACGTTGTTCAACATACTGGCGATAGATGGCGTTGACCGGAGGGGTCCAAAAACGAAAATTTTAGGCTAAAAAGTAGTCAAAAATGCATGTCACTGAGTCAGACACACCCGTTGACGAAATATAATAATAATTATGTTCATATTTTGCTGCTTACTTAAAAACACAAATTCTTACTATTTTGTTTGTACTTTATTGTCTGCAAGGTCGCTCACAAGTCACAGTGACAGTCGTCAACGCAATCTATCGAGCCTTAGGAAATACTTTTCTTTTATAATGGCTTTCGGAAAATCCCTCATTCGCCAGCCCTACCATGACATAAAGCCTGTATCTGGCGCAGCGGTTCACGGGAAAAATAAAAAAAAAAAAAAAGAAGCGAGCCGTATTGGCCCCGCAAGTTCAATTAACGCGAGGCGGCAGGGATTGCGGCTTCACATTGTGACAGCATCCATTCAGACCGGATTTATTTTGCATATTCGTTTCATACACCAATAATTCAATGATTATTTTCAATCCGGAGATGAATAACAATGTTGGTAGGTATGCTGTTTGTATTTTTTGGTAAAAGTAGGTACATACTAGGGCATGCTCCCGGGAAATCCCGGTACCGAAAATACCGGGATTTCCCGGGATTTCTGAGGCTAGCTAGCACCGGTACTTCGGGAAATAAATCCCGGTTCTTTCGATACTTTCGGTACTCAACAATTTCATTAATAAATAATTAAATTGCTTGCTTAAATCCTCCTTTAAGTAGATTTAATTATATTGTAAAAGGAAAATTTTAAATAATCTAATGAAGTGATGTTCTCTCTAATAATTTTCATTTTCATCGTCATCACAGCCGAAAAATGTTGACTGCTGGATATAGGCCTCCCCAAGGATCGTCACAACGACCGGTTCTGCACTGCCCTTATCCAATAGGTTTCGGGCCACCTTCACCAGGTCGTCGGTCGATGAGATTGCGCCTTCCACGCAAGGTGTTCAAGAACTATTCGGCCCTATCGGCCACCTGTTTTGCGAGCCATGTGTCCAGCCCATCCATTGCCTCTTGAGTTAAGCAATTCTTCGGGCTATATCGGCTACCTTGGTTCTTCTTCGATCCTCATTTCTAATTTGGTCTCGCAGGGAAACTCTGAGCATAGCCCTCATAATTGCCCTTTGAGTGACTTTTTGCCTTTTCATGAGGCCGTTAGTAAGCGATCACGTCTCTGTTCCGTATTTCATTACTGGCGGTAAGAACTGATCAAAGACTCGTTTTGGGACGACAAGATATAACGTATCTTATCAGTTATACATACATAATCGTCAACAACTTCGAGCACAGAATCTCCTATCTTCACAGGAGTAGGTAGAACTCTATGTTCTACCTTTTACGTCCTACATTAGAAAGAATTTTTGTCTTGTCCATGTTATTTTTAAACCAACTAGTTTGGACGCTCTGCTAAGGTAATCGAGCATTCTACTGGGAGAAATTACAACTCCTTGTCCAACATCTCGCTGCTAGGTTTGAGTTCTGGTCCTGTATTAAGACATAGTGGCGTTTTTTTTACATGCATTTCAGCACTTCGATTCGATGTACCGGTCTACTGGCCGTCACTGGAGAGACTGCAGTACATCCAAGGTCTCGTTTAAATCAAAGGCTTTCTACGAGAAAGCTTTCGATTCGATCGAGTCCACGATTGCTTAGAAAAGAAGCAAGTTATACTCTTCGGTCTTTTGTATAATCTGCCAGAGCATGTAGTCTACGGTGCTGAAGCGTTTTCGGAACTAGACTATTTCGGAAGTTGTAGAACCTGCGCGCTAGACAGTTTGACTCTCGAAGTGAGGTGGGCATCATCAGCATATTTAGTGCATTTAGGGCATTCTCGCCCTGTTCCGTGCCTGTGGCGTTTTCCCTGCCTTTATAAAGGAATTTAACAGCTGCTTTCTCAGTTACAGGCTATCGTCGGGATAGCTTTGGTATAATGCCGGCTCAATCGGCTCTTGGGTCGTTATCGTTAGCCAGTTTTGTGTAGTGTGGTCGTGATGCATAATTTATCAATCTCTCTCAAAAGCTCAGGTCTGAACGACACGATAGAGGTACTTATTCGGTCTTTAGTTTCTTTAATTGGTTTGGCCCAATATAGACATAATTATCCCTTGCAAAGACCTAAGAGTCGTTAGTTCGCTGTATAGCCTCCCTAATAGGCTCGGTGTTATACCAAACGTAGGTCGCTAGTCAAAGATGGTATACCTTATTCGCATCATTCTGAAGACTGCAGAATCATGTCGCGCTTTTCCTCCATAAGCTCAAGTGGGTCTCAATGAACTTGGACCAGACCACAAAGCCGTTGCTATAATCATCCACGCTACTCCCTTACCGTGAGCGATATTGTTTACATTTATAAAATAATACAGTAACCTAGTGAAAAGACAATTTTTTCTAATTAAATTACTTAATTCAATTTTTATAGCACACCATTAATCACTAATAATTGTTTCTAAATGATGTCATACCTTTTTCTTCAAGAAAATCGCGATTTATAAATATTATTTTCCAGTACCGTTAGTACCGAAATTCCCGGGAAATCCCGGTTCCAAGTCCAGTACCGGAAACCCAGTCCCGGTTCTTGAGATGAAACCGGTACTGCACCCCCTAGTACATACATACACAATTTCATGACCATATCCCTTTAGGAGTGGTAAGAATTACATTTTACAATAATGTATTACAAGCCTACCAATCCATGCATACAGTGCGGGACAGTGCTTAAAGTAATGAGGGGTTTTCAGAAAGCCATTAAAAAAGAAAAAGTAGTTCCTAAGAGCTCGATAGGTGGCGTTGACGAGACAGGGGCGAGCGACCTCGCAGATAATAAAATACAAATAAAATAGTAAGAATTTGTGTTTTTAAGTAAGCAACAAAATATGAGCATACCTATATGTCGTCGTCGGATGCGTCTGACTCTGTGACATGAATTTTTATTTACTTTTTAGCCTAAAATTGTCGTCTTCGGACCCCTCTCTGGTTAACGCCATCTATCGCCTGTATGATGTACTACGTTTGAGTAGCTGTCAGAAAACTCCTCATTACAGTGCGACATAAAAGAGTAGAAAACGGTGACAGCAGGAACTAAATATTTTAGTAGGTACAAATTGTATGTCAGTCTTGCCTGCTTTGCGTGATTTTGACGTTCTTGCGTGGATGCAGCGCCCTCATTTATTTTCTACTCTTTTATGTCGCACACCACATGAATACTAAATGCCCTACTGAGATAATCAAATAACAACATGGGCACACCACAAACCAAGTTCTATTCTGTAGGTACCTACACTACTACAAGGCTACACCGATCTGTAGAATAGATATAGAATAAGGCACATTTTAGTTTTCGTTCCTGAAGCGCATAGTTCGAAAATGGAAAAAGCGCGCGAAATCGGGTTGAGTTGGTTGAGTGCAGTATCTGTTACGGTATAGTATGTACAGTGCGACATAAAAGAGTAGAAAACGGTGACAGCAGGAACTAAATATTTTAGTACAAATTGTAGGTCGGTCTTGCCAGCTTATGCGTGATTTTGACGTTCTTGCGTGGAGGCAGCGCCCTCATTTATTTTCTACTCTTTTATGTTGCACTGTTGTAACTATTAATCTGTAACACCATGAAATGAGGAGTTTTCTGACAGCTTATAAAACGTAGTTTCAATATACCGCGATAGACGGCGTTGACGTTGGTTGCGAAGATGAAAATTTAAGCAAAAAAATGTATGTCACTGAGTCGGACGCAGTAGTTACTAAGTACTTTTATATGTTCATATTTTGCTGCTTACGCACAAATTTTAATAATTTTATTTTTACTTTATTATTTGCAAGGTCGCTCATCCATGTCTCGTCAATCCATGCCATCTATCGAGCCACTACTTTTTCCTTTTACTCTCATTGACCGAAACTTTTTCTTTTAAAAATACTTCTTCGGCATTTTATATACAAGGTGTTACAAAAATACAAATAAACATTTAAGGGGGTGGTATAGACCATCAAACTGAACAACTTTCACTATGGGACCAACATCGAAATCGCGAAAAAAAAAATTATGTTCTATACTCTACAAATCGACTAGAGCTAAATATGTATGGGATATCAGATTTTTTTTTTCGCGATTTCGATGTTGGTCCCATAGAGAAAGTTGTTCAGTTTGACGGTTTAAACAACCCCCTTAAGAGTTTTAAAAATTTATTCTTACTTATGTAACACCCTGTATATAGATGGCGTTGTAGCAAATAGTGAAAAAACAATACCTGCATAGCTAGCATGCCGCAGTGATACAGCGCTATCACCAAGCTATCACACCTTAGCTCTCTTTCTATTTGCGTGCGAACGAACGTGATAAAAGACGTGATACAGCCGTATCACGTGCAGCATACTACGAGTGCTGTATCGGGGAAGCTCAGCGGGCGCTGCCGCTGTGGGCATAGAAATTACCCAATATACATATTAATCTATGATAGAAATAGTGAGTACTTCATCCTATAGGTACTTACCTATTTAGACTAGGGACCGGACGGGGCACCGCGCGCAGGCAAGTAGGTAGGTAGGGACGCGCTCCCCGTCCACGCTCGATTGACTGGCCACAACTGCGATGGTGGTAGAAGACAACAATTTAAAATACTTTCTTGATTTTCTAATCTTGGAAGACCAATTTTTACCCTTGGCAAACAAACGCCCCATTAGCAAAATATGCTAAAAATCCAATGTTCAGACAAATGTAAATCGATCGATTAAGATTGTTCGTGTCGTGCTGTAAAGCTATGTGATGTGCCAGTTTTTTTTTTTTTTGCAAAGATTTTTTTAAACTTTTATTCGCTTATTTCATTTGTTTCTTATGTTTTTCGTGATTATATTTAGAAATAGATTTTAATTCGAATAGATCCAAGGTTTGTTCTTTTAATTTAATCACTAAATAGTCACAATGTTACCTGACCGTAAATGTATAGGAAATAACCTCTTACGCCGGCGGCGCCGGCCGGTAGTTTAATTAACTAAAATCTTTTTATTACAGGAGTTACGAATCCAAAAATGAGCAAGAATAAACAGCAAAAAGACAAGGACAACAAAAAGGAGAATGAAAAGAAAAGAGAGAAGTTACCCTCAAAATCTTCGGTGGTAAGTATTTATTTTATTACACAGAACTTAAAATTACTAAGTTTACTAACATACTCCTCACGACAAAGTAGAAAAAAAAATTGTATGGCCAACCCCCTTGTTGTATGGGAGGGGAAAAAATGTGCCATAGTTACCTAATCATCTATTCTAGCTATGTAGTATCTTCACGTCCCATATACCGCAGTGTCTTCAAACGAAAGTCTTCGATCAGTGTGTGTTGCCAGTGATGACATATGGAACAGAGACGTGGTCGCTCACTCAAGGCCTCATAAAAAGGCTGAAAGTCATCCAAAGGGCTCGGAGTTTCCCTGCGAGATCGAATCAGAAATGAAGAGAGCCACAGAAGAACCAGAGTAGCTGACATAGCCCAAAGAATTGCTAAACTAAAGTGGCAGTGGGCGGGGCACATTGCTCGCAGAACCTATGGCCGATGAGGCCAAAAAGTTCTCGAGAGGTGAACGCCTACTGGAAAGCGCAGCGTGGGTAGGCCCCCCACACGGTCGACCGATGACCTGGTGAAAGCGGCGGGAACCCATTGGATGAGGGCAGCGTAGGGCCGGTTGTTATGACGATCCTTGGGAAGGCCTATGCCCAGCAGTGGACTGAGATGATGATGATGATGATGAATCAATAATCTTGTTTTTCTCTTTCCAGCCATGGAAGATAATTGTCTTCTTCTCAGTGTTGATAGGCCTGGCTTCCTACCTCACGTACTACGTCATCTTCACCAGGACTCCAGAGATGCCTGCGATGGACCTCGACCAGTGGTGGGGCCCTTACCCGAGGAACCCGAAGCAAGACTTGTCGTTACGGCCTTTTAAAATTGAATTTTCTGATGTGGTGAGTTTATAAATAAATGTTATAACATCATCTTCTATACAAGGGGTAACATGACACCCTAGTAATATTTAAAGGGGTTGTTTAGACCATCAAACTGGAAACCTTTCACATTGGAGCCAATATTATTTTATTTTATTTTTAACACTTTATTGTACACACGGAAATACAGATGAATACAGCATAATAGACAAGTACAAAGGGTGAGCTTATCACTGAAGATATTTCTTTCAGCAGACCCATGATAAAGAGAAAATTTACAAAGTAAGGCAGGCAAAATCAAAGAAATAAACAAACTAAAACACACAATCTGAACAATAACTTATTATTTGATAAACTACAACTTACTTTCACTATGGAGCCAACATTGAAATAGCGAAAAAAAAAACGGTTGTCCCATACATTTGAGTTAAGTCTGTAATGCAGTTTTGTATGAAACAGCAGATTTTTTTTTCGCGATATTGAAGGTGTCTCCATAGTCCATAGTGAAAGTTGTTCAGTTGGATGGTCTGAACGGGGTGCCCCATAAATGTATATTTGTATTTATGTAACACCTTGTTTTTTGTGTTGTGACATAATAATTATAGAGAAGATGATAAAAGAAAGAATTGTTGCCATCCGTAACACCTTACAATAAAGCACTATTTAGCTTGTCACTTGTAGACATGATAAGTGGTATCATTTCAAGGTGATAGTAACATTTTTATTTCTGTAAATCACGAAACAATGATAAGAATCGGTTAAAGACCTTGGCCGCAGTTTGATATAATTGATAGTGCATACTTACCTATAATGTAATGGAATTATGAACTATGAATTATGAGGATGTTAACATAATTCATTGGCTACTGTTTCAAAAAACATCTAGCAATGTCTAGCATATTGCATTATGATTGATATAGGCTTCCAGTAGTTCCAGTACATTACAACCAAATCCAAAGTTGCCTGACTCGTAAATACAACTGAATCCGAAATTAACTGAATCCGAAATTAACTGAATATGAAATTGACTGAATGCCGAATTGACTGAATACCAAATAGAATACAATATATAAGCGGGGAATACTCGAATGTGTTATACAGAGTCCTTAATGCTGGCTGATTCAGTTTTATGGTCTTCTGGTCTGACAGTTTTTCACCTAGATCATCTAAGTAAAGCCTGACCAGAAATTTAAAAAACCTGGTTTGGGGGCGCTGCAATCGACCTTTAATGTCAGTGTTCCAAGTACAAATATTAGTTCCAATGATTTTCCGCAACATGGCTAGGTTTTTTATTTTTCTAGTCGGGCCAGAACAAAAATTTCAGACAATCAAACTGAACAACTTTTACTATAGAACCAAATTCGAAAGCGCAAATAAAACCGGCATTTCGATTAGCTTTTCAAATTTTTTCACTCCACTTTCCACCAGGTTCACTACAGAGAGCCTTGGCCCATTTTCCTGCCCGTATTTAAGATCTATTCTAACTTACTAACTAACCTTTCCAGATAGTGAACGACCTTAAGGAGCGTCTCCTCCACCGGCGTCCGTTCACACCTCCACTCGAAGACGCCGGCTTCACGTACGGCTTCAACTCGAACTTCCTGACCCGCGTGCTCGACTACTGGCAGAACAGCTACAACTTCCAGGAGAGAGAGCAGTTCCTCAACCAGTACAACCACTTTATAACTAATGTTCAGGGCTTGGATATACATTATATGCACGTCAAGCCGAAAGTTAAGGAGGGTGTTACGGTAAGTCTACTTATTGATTGTCAAATTAGGTACTTTGTTTCGTGTTTCTGCTTTATAAATAATACTAACTCATTGATCAGTTGTGATGGTTTTGTGATGTAAATAAAAAGTGGTTCGGGACCCTCATGAAACTTAAACATCATCATTAATCATCACACTTAGCCTATATACGTCCCACTGGCACAGGCCTACCTTCAGGATTACTTCGAACCCGGACACTGATTGTCGTATAAAGGTAACCGCATATTATGACGGGCCGCAGCGCAAAAAGACGCCCAAATAGCTTCTATACAATAAAATAAAAAACTAACGCATGCTCCGCCCCAATGCGGCCCGCCATAATATAAATAATCAAATAAATAAATATCTTGGACAGTGTCACACAAATTATCTAGTCACATTTAAAGTTCCAGAATCTAGCCTGGACTTGTATTATGATAACTAGACAACGATATAGAATACATATATAGATACAAACATCCATGACTCGGGTACAAATATTCATATTCGTCATACAAATATTTGTCCCTTACGGGATTCGAACCCGCGACCCCGGCACAGCAGGCAGGTTCACTACAGACTGTGATGTCGGGCCGTCGCGAAAATGCGCTTAACTTATTTAATATATGTATAATTTTGCTGAAGCCGCAACGAACGAACTTTATATGACGAAGGCCGCATCCCGCACTTCGAGGGAACTGTACATGACGTAGGCTCGACGTAGAGGGAGTCACTATTAAGCGACGTGACGTAGCGCGACTCGCTATAAAGAGAAGCGGCGTAGGGGGAAAGCGGCGTGCCGGGAATAATTCCTATTGAGGCATCGTGAGATTTTTGCATATACAGAGTCCAACTTAATATGCTGACAGTCTTTAAGAGGATGATCAGACCATCAAACTGAACAACTTACTCTATGGTACCAACATCAAAATCGCGAAAAAAAAATCTGCTGACCCATATAAAACGGTGATTCTACTCAATCAAAATGTATGGGACAGCAGATTTTTCTTTCGCGATTTCTCACCTTGGTCCCATAGAGAAACTTGTTCAGTTTCATGGGCTGATCATGGCCTTAAAAAACTGTAAGCATATTAAGATGGACCCTATAGTGTCGGGGGTACGCTTATGGTAATGACGATATGATGATTTAACCCTCGACTATCTCGCAGGTAGTGCCTCTGCTGATGCTGCACGGGTGGCCGGGGTCGTTCCGCGAGTTCTACGAGATCATGCCGAAGCTGACCACGCCCCGCGCTGGCTACAAGTTCGTGTTCGAAGTCATCGTGCCCAGCTTGCCCGGCTATGGATTCTCACAGGTAGTACACTTTATTCTGTTAATCTACAGTAACATTGGAATTCGGTATGTCAAGTTTTTTTTTTGGGTACTGAATCGAAAACCATTTCGAGATAATTGTCTCAATAATCATATTTTCTATGTCAGAGATTTTAAAATGAAAGGATTATAATTATTTTTAATAAAATAACGTCGTTTTTTGGTCCGTCCAGTGACGTCACTGGAATACCTGTGAACTCCTTGGTAAACATAAAATTAACATAAAATAACCGGCCATTAAGAAAAAAAATACATTCACAATGTCAGAATTTGACATTTGATGTTGCCGTTTCTGTTTCCAGCTTAGAGTTAGAAAGAGGAGGCAGGTTTAATTTTTTTTCAATATAGAAGTAGATAGTTTTTCTCCATGGAGTTCGAATTATTTTTTCTCCACCATTTTTGCACTTAGAGATTAAAGATCAAAAAACCTTAAAAATTAAATTTATATTGATAAACTCGATGAATCGCAATAAAAATGAAATAGTAGTCCTAAAATTATGTCTTCTATCCGTAAAAAATATAAAAATGAAGACCAAAAAAAACTTGACATACCGAATTTATTTTTTAGCTGTGTCGAATCAACATAGGTATTTCGAAGTTGAATAGAGTTACAATTAAAATACTTTATAAGTACACACGGCGACACGTGAAGCTATGCAAAACCAACATAAGCGTGTCGCGCATAGGGTGAATAACGTAAGTATGACGTCGCGCGGCCAGCTTATTTTGGTTTTGCGTAGCTTGATGTGTTGCCGTGTGTACACAAAAACATAAACATAGTGAAAATACAATCGTAATATTTAAAGGTGGGTAAATTAAGTTCGGCAAAAGGCTCACTATCTCTTATCTGTCTCACTATTTTATGCATTTGGCTAATGCCGTAAAATCTTCATGACAGCTACTCAAACGTAGTTCATCATACCGGCGATAGATGGCGTTTACCAGAGAGGGGTCCGAAGCGTAGAAAGAGAATGCACTAGAAGGAAGCACGTATCTTGTCATATCACTCAGTGAGAGATGCACATAGCAAATTCGCTCTAATTAAAAAAGGAGACCGCTACTTATTGCTGTCCTTATCGACGTATCCACTTTTTTGTACTTCGGCCATCTGACTCCAAAATTTCACTTCATATAAATTGTATGGGACAACCTGACTCCGAGATGTCACTTCATATAATTCGCTATCTCATACCCGGTTACACTGATATTCGGTCTACTAGCGTAAGCGAAAAATTTCGCTCATTCGCGTTATGGCAGATTCGCGTTATGGCAGATTCGCGTTACGGCAGATTCGCGTTTTGGCAGATTCGCGTTAGGGCAGAAGTAAAAGTATGAAGAAAAGTTGGTTGCAAATCAGAGTAGGATGTTTATCTATAAAACAAACGTACCAAAATTACAAAAAATTACAGTAGGTAGCTGTCAAGTGACAGGATCTGTCAAAAGTGCTGGCCGCAATAGTGCACAAGTGATATTTTTGAAGGCTAGTTTTTTTTTTTTATTATTTAATTTATTTTAATAATTTAATGAATTTAAATTAAATAAATTATATTGATAATTTTAATTTCTATTTATAATTAATTTTATTTGTATTTTTTTTTTATTTATTATTGCCACGCGTGTCACTTTTGACAGCTAATGTCACTTTTGACAGATCCTGTCACCATCTTCTGTCACTTTTGACAGCTGCTGTCACCATCTCCTGTCACTTTTGACAGCTGCTGTCACCATCTCCTGTCACTTTTGACAGCTCCTGTCACTTTTGACAGCTACTGTCACTTTTTAAATTGTTTTAATTTAATGTAATGTAATATAGGACTCTGCTTTCTGGTCGAGTGATGGACACAAGTGTTTTTGTTCCTTCTAATTGTGCTAAGATTTATTAGGTTCTTTAACGCTGTTGAGTGTCTGATAACAATTGTTTGTTTATATATTTGTGTGTTTTGTCCTATTGTAAGTATTATTTAGTATTATATCGTAGTTAGAACGATGGACGGGGACCCCCCCGACCCCGGGGGAGGTTATGATCCTGCCCAAGTTGTGACGGTACCCTCTTTTTCTTTACCGCATGTTGGTTCGGTTATGGAAACCGACACTGAATCCACCCAATCTAGGAAACGTACCCAAGCAAATACGGAATCACCTCTACCTACGAAGAAAACTACGGTTGCCCAATCTATTGGCTCAATTCAATCTACATATGTCCACCCAGACTACGAAAATGAAAATAGAAAACGGTACTCTGAAGAAGATGTTGCCCCTTTCCTTGTTCATGTCAATAAAATAGCAGATACTTCTTCCAGTACTGTTTTGCGACCTATCAAGTTCGGACATTTTCTCCATCATAACCAAATCAAAGGAGTCAATATGGACGGTGTGAAGCGTATAGGCCGCAATCGAGTTTCAGTTGAGTTTAAGTCTGCATCACTAGCCAACACATTTCTTGAGCACCCTGCTCTTCTCCCAGCGAGGTACGAAGCTATGATCCCCTCATACAATGTTACCCGTATGGGTATTGTTAGAGGAGTGCCAGTTGAATGGACATTAGAGGAGCTGGTATCTTCCATTATTGTACCCCCAGGTTTTGGCACAGCCATTAAGGCCCGTAGACTCAACAGAAAGAGTTACAGTGAGGAAAACTCACCAATATGGATTCCTACACAAACCGTTGTTTTGACTTTCCTGGGTCAAAAATTACCTACACGAGTTTATTGTTTTTACAACTCCCTTCCGGTAGAAACCTACGTCCTGCCAACTATTCAATGCAATAAATGCTGTAGATTTGGTCATGTTGCTTCTCAATGCAGGTCAAAGGAACGCTGCTTCATCTGTGCCCAACCTCACGAAGGAATTATGTGCTCCAGTCAAAATTCAACCCCCACATGCTTATTCTGCTCTGGTAGCCACAAGGCCACCGATCCCTCTTGCCCCGAACATTCAAGACAAAAGTCTATCAAGCTAGCTATGTCTCAAGAAAATATATCATATACTGAGGCGTCGGCTAGATTTCCCCAAGTCAGGAAATCTTTTGCTGACACAGCCCGATCATCTCCTCCTCTCTTCTCCACACAATCTATTCTTAACTCTCCTCGGCAAACTACACCTCCCCCTCCTTGCCCCATCTCCTATCGTAAAACTGTTGTTACCCCAAGGCGCCCATTTGCTCCCCCTTCTAGCCCAGGTTATGACATACAAGCTCATCAGTCTATTGTTGAAACCCCTTCCTCTTCCCTCCCCAATGGGAGTGCTTACCCCCCCATTACTCCTACCTCCAATGACAATCTTTTAGACCTTCTCCTATCAACTATCCTGAACATGATATCTCGCTTTGATGACATAGCACTACCGTACAACGTCTATAATAAACTTACTGAGCTGACTAAAGCTGTCAACAATGCTCAACATCATATAGTGGAACTGTCACAGCCTACGTCATAAAAAGAATGAGATCATACACCTAATTAACAAATTCAAGCCTTCTGTTTTTGTCATCCAGGAGACATGGCTCAGGCCTGGATCCGTCTTTAGGATTTCTGGCTTTTCATGTCTCCGGGATGACAGAACGGATGGTTATGCCGGAGCAGCCATCTTAGTTTCTAGAAATGTGACTTTTAAACAAATTCCCATACAGTGATGGCATTCATGCCATTGCAGTCAGGTTACACAATACATCTTTTGTCTGTGTTTATATTCCTGAACCTAACGAGTCTCTTCTTCTTGAATTAAAATCAATCCTATCTCTTCTCCCCTCTCCAATTGTTGTTCTTGGTGACTTCAATATTCACCACTCATCTTGGGGATGCCACAAGTGCGATTCTTTATCATATCCCTTTATTGATCTTTGTGATGAATTGGATCTATGCATTATAAATGACGGTTCTCCTACCCGTAGGGTATCACCAACGCAGAACCATATGAGTGCGGTAGATTTATCGCTCTGCTCTCCTTCTTTGGCTCCAGCTCTTTCTTGGTCTGTCCTCCCCCACTCCCATGGCAGCGACCATTACCCCATTCTTCTCTCCTTGACAGAATCTTCAAGTCCAGAATTAAAACCCACCCTTCCTCCCCTTCTAAAATATAATATGAGTAAGGCTGACTGGACCCAGTTCAGCCTCATACTAGATCAAGAGATCTCTCGTATCTCCTCAGCCAGCCCTGAGAATGCCATTGAATCCTATGAATTCTTCAAAGAAGCTCTTATCTCTGCTGCTGAAAAATCCATTCCTGCCAAAAAAACAGCAAAATCTCAAATCCATCCTCCTCCATGGTGGGACTCAGAATGCACAGAGGCATGTAGGAACAGAAAAAAAGCTGAGGCAGCATATTCGGCTCAAATGAATACAGAAAATTATGTCACATATCGGAGGATTGCTGCTAAGGCTACTAGACTCCTATCAGAAAAAAAGAAAAATGGCTGGCGCCGATTTTGCGAGGCTCTCTCCCCCAATTCTGCTCCATCGATGGTATGGAGGAATATGAAACGCTACCGCTGCTCATCTTCCATGAACAATGTCACATCCAACGACCCATCTGACTGGGTAGAACAATTTTATGACAAATTAGCTCCCCCCTCTGTTCCTTCTCTTGAGGAATCCTCTCTTTTCTCTTCTCCTGTCGCTTTAGATAAATTTGACTCTCCCTTTTCTTGGGAGGAGTTCTCACTTGCTTTGGATGGGCTAAAGGATTCCTCCCCGGGTGTGGATGGAATCCCCTATTCTTTTATAGTTGAGAGTAGTACTAGTTCCAAGAAACTATTCCTCTCAATATTGAATAATTTTTTCTCATCTGGCTCTCCTCCTGAGGAGTGGAAGACGCAAATTATCATGCCTATTCTGAAACCCGGAAAACCTAGTGGTGATCCGTCTAGCTACCGCCCGATTGCCTTATCCTGTACAATGGCTAAGATCTTGGAACATATGATCAAGAACCGATTAGAATGGGTTGTGGAAAGCAAAGATATCCTAGGTAAAAGTCAATTTGGTTTTCGCAAGGGGTTTAGCACTATGGATAGTCTTGGCACTTTTGTGACTGATATCCGCATTTCGTTATCCAAAAATGAATCATTGTTTGCTATTTTCCTTGACATATCATCTGCATATGACAATGTACTCCTTCCGGTACTCAGGCAGAAAATGCTACAACTGAGTATTCCTGTGAAGCTAGTTAATTTTATCTCCAACCTCCTTTCAACTAGATCGGTATCCTTGCGAGTTCCAAATTATACCTCCTCTCCTAGACGTATCTGGAAAGGACTCCCTCAAGGGTCAGTCCTCAGTCCACTGCTTTATAGCATTTATACACATGACCTGGAGCTCTCGGTTAATCCTTTCTGCGACGTTCTACAATATGCAGACGATCTAGCCCTCTATGTTTCGACAGATCAGACTGATGATGCCTCTTCTCGCCTTAACTCTGCTATGGTCTATCTTCACGACTGGCTAACCGATCATGGACTGTCTCTTTCCGTTCCAAAGAGCTCGGTAGTTGTTTTCTCCCGAGCTAGATCCACCCCTGATATTTCAATAGAATACGAACAACAAATCATCTCAGTTAAGGATAAGGTCAAGTTTCTTGGGGTCATTCTGGATTCCAGGATGACAGGAATCCACCATATTAACCACGTCGTCAATAAGTGCGAAAAGAACATTAACATTTTGCGTTCCCTATCCGGGGCCTGGTGGGGTAGCCACCCTTATACTCAAAAACTTTTATATAATGCCCTAGTGAGAAGTCATTTGGACTATGGCTCGTTTCTCATAGAACCTTGCAATAAAACAGCATTGAACTCTCTTGACAAAATTCAATCCAAATGCCTTCGGATTATCTGTGGTGCTATGAAGTCATCCCCGATCAATGCTTTACAGGTGGAATGTTGTGAGCCCCCCCTCTCCTTAAGGAGGCAATACCTGGCGGACAGATTTCTATTTAAGGCAATCCAATCCTCATCCCATCCCCTTCTCTCTAAATTACATTCCCTCTCAGATTATATCTCTTTTAGTAATTATTGGGCCCATAAGGAGCATCCCTGCTTATTTAACAGTTTTATTATTTACCTTCGCCTTCCTTGTCCCATATTTCAAACCAATAAATTGCCTCTCTTTGAAACTCCCTTTGAATCTATAATTTTCCAACCCAACGTCATACTGGATTTGGGCATTGAAAAGGATTCGCCGTCAGCGAACTCGCAGCTAGACAAGTATGTATTGAAGCACTGGCCCGATTGGCTCAATATGTTCACCGACGCTTCAAAGCTCTCTGATCAGGGGTGCGTTGGTGCGGCTGTTTGGATCCCTAAATACAGCATTATACTTAACTTTAAATGCCCCCCTGAGTCGTCCGTGTTCACTGGAGAAGCGATTGCTGTACTTGAGGCGTTATCGTACGTAGAGTCCCATAATCTAAACAAAACAGTCATTTTCACGGATTCCAAAAGTTGTCTACAGGCTATTGTTTCAAACCAATTTCGATCAAAATTTAAATTCCCTTATATCTTAAGTATAAGAAATATCCTCTTGAATTGTCATTCAAAAGACATTCAGGTTGTCCTTGCTTGGATCCCAGGTCACAGTGGGATTCAAGGAAATGAAACTGCGGATCGATGTGCTAAGGAAGCTACTGTTAGTGGGTCTCTAGACCATTTTAAAATATACTCTAATGACCTGCTCCCCCTAGCCAAACAGCGATTGTCCACTACTTGGCATTCCCACTGGAAGATTGCCAGCTCCGCTAAAGGGAAACATTATGCCGAAGTCCAGGATATTATCCCCTTAAAACCCTGGTTTTCGAAGTTTAGGGAAGCAAATAAACGCGTCACTAGTACGATTTGCAGACTGAGGCTAGGCCATGCGTGCACTCCCGTCCATCTGGCTAAAATACATGTTAGAGATAGTTCTCTATGTGAGTGTGGTCTTGATGAAGGCTCTCTAAATCATATTTTCTTTAGCTGTCCTAAACTATCCTCCTCTCTTTATGACATTCTTCCTCCAAATATCCCTCGCCCTATTGATTTTAAATCTTTACTTTCCTTAGTGAATACCCCCTTTGTTCATATTTTGTGTTCATATATTAACCAAAATAACATTAAATTGTAACTTGTTTGTCTCATAACCCACTAACACCTGTAATATATATTGTGCGTCTCTTTTTGTTTTAGGTATATCAACAGTGTCGCCTCTTAGCAGTAATTTCTTAGTTTACCAACCGTAACCTTGCTCTTTCATGAAGCCTACCTAATAAAGCAGAGTATATATCTTCAACACTTGATACTGGCGAAATCATCAAGGAAACGCCATTGCACAAAAATAGAATAGAATAGAATGTAATATAACGTAACTTCATTTAATTTTATTTTATTTTGGCTTCTGTCACTTTTGACAGGTGCTGTCACTTTTGATAGCTCCTGTCACGTTGATTTTTTGCAAATGTAGACGTTTCGTGAAAAACGGTGTCATTATGAAAAAGAGTCATTTGGGGAAGGAGTCATTTTGGTAAAGTAAACACCTGATGTACCTGATCGATTGTGAATTTTATTGTTGACGACTATTGACTATTACTTCGCTATGACTATTGTTCACGACTGTCCAACTTCTGCCCTAACGCGAATCTGCCATAACGCGAATCTGCCGTAACGCGAATCTGCCATAACGCGAATCTGCCTTAACGCGAATGAGCGAAAAATTTGTCGTCTATGGGTCCGAAGACAAAAATTTTAGACTAAAAAGTAAACAAAAATGCATGTCACTGAGTCAGACGCATCCGTTGACGAAATATATGTTCATATTTTGCTGCTTACTTAAAAACACAAATTCTTACTATTCAAGGTCTCGTCAACGCCATCTATCGAGCCATTAGGAACAACTTTTTCTTTTTTAATGGTTTTCTGAAAATCCCTCATTGTCCAGGGAGCAGTGCGAGCCGGACTAGGCCCAGCAGAGATGGCGGTAGTGATGCGCAACCTGATGCAGCGCGTGGGCCACGAGCGGTACTTCGTGCAGGGCGGCGACCTGGGCCACACGGTGGGCGGCAACCTGGCCACGCTGTTCCCCGAACACGTGCTGGGCTTCCACACCAACACGCCTATCCTACTGCATCCCATATACTCGCTGTATGCCCTCGTTGGTTAGTAAAGAACGACCTGATAAATAAAAAACCTCGCCATGTTGCGGACAATCATTGGAACAAATTGTTGTGCTTGCAACACTGACATTAAAGGTTATTGTCGATTGCAGCGCCCCCAAACCAGGCTTTTTATATTTCTGCATAGGTAGCATGCCACCGTGATAAAGCGCTATCACACCTTTGCTCTCTTTCTATTTGCGTGCGAACGAACGAGATAAAGGACGTGATACAGCCGTATCACGTGTAACATGCTACCAGCACTGGTCATGCTTTAGTACATTTTTTCTTTTTGTTAATATAGCAGATTACACACCGAGGGCAGGAAAGTGAGAAAGGTCTCAGATCTAATGTAATTCTTCACCGAGGCGAAACCGAGGTCAAGAAACATGTGATCTGAGGCTTTCTTATTTACTGCCTGAGATTAGTATCCTATTTTTTTCCTCGACGGAGGTGGAAAGCGGCCACTTCGTTTAGCTCAGCGGGACGAAAATTGACGCTTTCCGTCCGGAGGGGAGAAATATATATTTTAATTGCTTTGCTTGGAGACCCTATTATCAGTAAAAAAGAGTCCCTTTTTGGTTTCGGATTAAAAAATATTTAACAAAAAATTTAAACCAACATTAAAAGTTAAATAGAACATTACGATTCGTGTGACTTAAGTATATTATTGCACACCGAGCGTAGCGAGGGTGCTAAACGCCGTGTATTAATTTTAGTGACATATAATTATTGTTTTAGGTTCGATGTGGCCCAGTCTAGTCGTGGAGCCCGAGCTTCAGGACAGGATGTTCCCGCTGGCCGAGCACACCGCCTTCACCGTGGAAGAGACCGGCTACATGCACATACAGGCCACCAAGCCCGACACTATCGGTTAGTTTCATACATAAGTGCCTCTAGCCGTATTTGACACTTTCACAGATGTTCATGCAAGCGTAACGACTAATAAGTGAATGATCGCAGCTTGCAATGGGTTCCCGTCGCCTTCACCAGGTCATCGGTCCACCTTGCTTGCCTTACCCACGCTGCGCTTTCCGATACACGGTCGCCACTCGAGAACTCTTCGGCCCCATCGCCCATCATTTCTGCGAGCTGTGACCCATTGCCACTATAGTTTAGCAATTCTTCGGGCTATGTCGACTCTGGTTCTTCTGCGGATCTCTTCAATTCTGATTCTATCTCGCAGGAAAACTGCCTCTCCATTGCCGTTTGGGTGACTATCAGCCTTTTTGAGGCATTGAGTGAGCGACCACGTCTCATTTCCGTATGTCATCACTGGTCAAAGACTTTCGTCTTGAGACAAAGCGGTATTTGGGACGTGAAGATACTACGTAGCTTCCCGAATGCTGCCCAGCCGAGTTGGATTTGACGTTTGACCTCTTTCCAAACATTGAAGATACATTGGACTAACACATCTCTGGTGGTATGGTGGTAGTCGTTACATAAAACCCACGTCAGAGGCCGAAAGGCAGTTTGAAAAAACTCTAGACACCAGGGCTTGCTGCCCACACAATAAGAACACAAGTAAATGTTAATTATCATTAATTCCAGGTATAGCCCTCACAGACTCACCGGCGGGTTTAGCGGCGTATATCCTAGAGAAATTCTCAACGTGGACTAACAAGAGCTTCAGGAAGGCGGGCGACGGCAATCTCCTCGCCAAGTTCACCCTCACGCATCTACTGGACAATATAATGATCTACTGGACCACCAATAGTATCACCACTTCCGTTAGAGTGTATTCAGAGACCTTCAGCAAGAGGGAATTGGCCTTGAATCTGGATGGGTTAGTATTTTTTTTTCTTTTCCAGAAGGCTAGGCCTTCTTCATAACGCAAAAAAAAGTTTGCCGTTACCGGACGCCCGCCAAAAGTGAAACTATCGCAGCTGTCAAATTTAAATGTCGAACTCCCGTCACACGAAAAGGTTGCGGTTCCGAATTTTAAAGCCCTCCCATAAAAAGTTTCACTTCAAAAAAGTTCGCCGTCACGGGACGCCAGCCAGAAGTGAAACTTTCGCAGCTGTCAAATTTCAATTTCGAGCTTCTGTCGCAAGAAATGGTTGCGGTTCCGACTTACAAAGCCCTCCAGTTTCACTTAACAAAATCAACTTTTCGTACAAACGTTCGATCATGTCCGTATGCCCAGCGGGGCCCTCGGCCCTAGGGCTTTGAAACCTAGTAAATCATTTAGTGCTCATTTAGTCCTCTCTGAATATATATGGCTTATATTTAGTGCTTCAAAGATAACGAAGTTATATCAAATCTAAGCTAGCGTCCGCCCAGCGGGGCCCTCCTTTATTATGGACAAAAATGATTAAAATGTTACATCAATATTTAGTGCTCTGAATTCCTATTAAAACTGTATCAAAAGTTTTGATCTAGCTGCTTTGGTTTAAAAGTTATTGCATTTTTAAGTTTTTAATTTCCAGCGGGGCCCTCTCTTGTTTGACTATATAAGTCGCTGAAATTAATGTCGCCATTTAGTGCTTGATGCCAGGTATCTGTCTGTATGGTTAATTTACATATTCTGCTTCTAATAAACCTGGAAAATGCAATAATATCTCGCAACATTGATTCATATAAAATGACATTTCGTGGACAGTCGGCATCAGAAGTAGATGAGAGCTTTACTTGTCCGTGGTTTCTAGGGGATCGCTAGAGGACGCTACGGTCTAAGCTTTCAGACACAAAGTTTTATCTAACTTCAGTCTTATCATAACTTCAGTCGGTTTAGGAGTTACAGACGTTTAAAGGTCTGGAAAAAAATTACGAACAGCTGCAGGGCTGATCGTATGATATTATTGTAGTATGCACTTTACCAAAGGAACATATTAGACTAAGAGATAAGTGTACTTTTTGCAACCATCAGCAGCAAGGCTGATTCAGTGTTTATGTGGTGTAGAGCATCTGTGTGATGGGGATGGACCAGGTCTGCCTGCATAACTTCAGTCGGTTTAGGAGTTACAGACGTTTAAAGGTCTGGAAAAAAATTACGATCCACAGCAAGGCTGATCGTATGATGTTATTGTAGTATGCACTGTAGCCATGTGAACAGTACAAAAACTGACATGGTTCATCAGTCGGTTTCGGAGTTACTGACGTTCAAAGGTCTGACCTTTGAACGGCTGTATCTCCTAAACCGACTGGCAGTTCATGTCAGTTTTTGTACTTTTCGCATAGCTACAGTGCATACTACAATAATATCATACGATCAGCCTTGCTGTGGATCGTAATTTTTTTCCAGACCTTTAAACGTCTGTAACTCCTAAACCGACTGAAGTTATGCAGGCAGACCTGGTCCATCCCCATCACACAGATGCTCTACACCATAGATTAATATGTATATTGGTTATAGATAGGTAAGTCGCCTTGGATTTTAGGACGTTTTAATTGTTGGCGTTGCCTCATATTAGCAGCAGGGGGAGCCCCAGTATGAAATAAATTGAAAAAAGACGGACGGCTGACACAAGGCTCGAACCATATGCACCCGAAACGTGAGCCGGTTGTCTAGACCACTAGACCAACAAGACAGTGGTTGATACGGGCGAAATCTCTCACTATTACAGCGCAGCGGTGAGGTGTAGCGCGCTTTCTCTACACTTTAGATACGAACCCAAATTCAACACTTAGTACTTCGATACGTAACCGATAGATGGCGGATGCTGTCTATGGAAAATAGCGTTCCACCTAGTTTGTACTGAAGATATCACAGCATGCTCTACACCACATAAACACTGAATCAGCCTTGCTGCTGATGGTTCAAAAAGTACACTTATCTCTTAGTCTAATATGTTCCTTTGGTAAAGTAAAGTTGATCAGTATCATGCATGGACAGAATCTGTCGTAAACAGAATCTGACGTAAACAGAATCTGACGTAAACAGAATCTGACCTTAACCGAATAAACGGGAACAATCACGCCTTACAGTAGGTAATGGAACTGTTCACCCTAACACCCTGTATATTTGTCACCATGCGATGTTAGGGTTGAACCTCATCTGACAGCACCGCATCGCATTTTTCCGACACTCCATCCTTTTCTGTCACTCAAGAACGTAATTTTCTAGAGCAAATAAGATAGCGGGAACGCGACGCGGAAGCACCGGCAGTACTGCGACCTTTCTCGCGAAAAGGATAGAGCGTGAAAAAAATCGATGCGGCGCTGCCAGATGAGCCTCAACCCTTATCCTTCACCGCCAAGTCACTGGAGTAACATCTAATTTAACCCATAAAATTCCAGGATCCCAACTGACGTGCCGACATGGGGCATCAAGTTCAAGCACGAGATAGTGTTCCAGCCGGACTGCGTCCTGAAGACAAAGTACAGGAACTACCTGCACAGCACGGTGGTCGACGACGGCGGACACTTCGCCGCCTTCGAGAACCCCGACATCATGGCCGGGGATATCTTCGAGGCTGTTGACACTTTCCAGCAGTTCCACGCTGCTGGCGGCAAGTGAGTTACTGCTACGTTTGTTTTGTATATACAGGATCTTTCTCTCGGAATGAGATTCAAAATGCGGCTCACCAAATGAGATTCAAAAATCGCACTCCAGGAGTGGTATTTTTGAAAGTCATATTATGTTGAACTCAGCAGTAGAAAATGTCGAAATTACTATGGAGATATGCATCTTTCTACTGTGACTTTCAAAAATCGCACTACTGTACTCGTAGTATGATTTTTGAAAGTCAAATCAGCAGCCCAATGCGACTTCACATTTTCGTTTTGTGTCTAACGTGTCTAACTGCTGGGCAAAGGCCTATCCTCTTCTCCTTCACTTCACAAGACATCACATCTCCAACGTATGCAGGTTTCCTCACGATGTTTCCTTCACCTTTAAGATAGATAAGTATTTTTTCTCCCCTCCGGACGAAGAGCGTCAATTTTCGTCCCGCTGCGCTAAACGAAGTTGCCGCTTTCGTCCAGGAGAAAAATATTATAGTAACCTCGGGCAGGAAAGTAAGAAAGCCTCAGACACCCTCAGATCACAAATGTTTGTTCCTGCCCTCAGTGTGTATATCTACTATAACCAAATTATATTTTCACTATACTTTCCTTACAGAACACCAAACGAAATCCCAGAAGTAAACTACGAAACAGCAAAAACGATCTATGAATTCACTGTAAAAGACATCAACGGCAAAAACGTTAAGCTTGAAAAATACAAGGGCCATGTGACCGTAATAGTGAACGTAGCCTCCCAGTGCGGGTTGACCGACACCAACTATAAACAACTGAACGAATTGTATGAGAAATACGGTCAGAGCAGAGGTCTACGAATACTGGCTTTCCCGTGCAATCAGTTCAACGGTCAGGAACCAGGGACTTTAAAAGACATCCTGCAATTTGCAAAACAGAAAGGTGTCCAATTCGATGTTTTTGAAAAAGTAGAAGTGAACGGAGAGAATGCTCATCCGTTGTGGAAGTTTTTGAAGCGTTCCCAGGGTGGGACGTTGGGTGATTTTATTAAATGGAACTTTTCTAAGTTTGTTATTGATAAGAATGGAGTGCCGGTGGAAAGGTTAGCGCCGACTGTTACTCCGTTGGAATTAGAACCTTATTTAGCTAAGTATTGGTAATCAATTTATTTGCATCTTTTTACTAGAGAGAGAATTATAAATAACCTTTGATTTACCAACTAATGGACCCGTCTACTATAAAATTCTCGATAAAAATGTCCCAGACTAACACTCAGATGCAGAAACGCTCATTAGAGTTAATCTTCCACTAAATCTCCGTTTGGTCTACAATGGACAGATTCTACTTTGGACATCATTTCTTGCTAGCTTTTACTACGTCAAGAAAACAAAAACTTATAGCAAGTGATTTAATAAAGTTTTAATTTTAATGAGCGTTTCTGCAACTGTTTTTACGTGGCTCGGCATTATAGGTGTGCGCGTAGTAGGTCGATCAAACGAAGACGGACGTGTAATTATTACTCTTTATACGTTTTGTTACTCTTTTGATTCGGACACTTTTGAGCGCGGACCTGTCGTCCAGTAGTTGGTAAGTCAATGTTTATAACGAAATACATGGAAGTGGAAATCATAATATCATAAATTATTAAAGTTCAAAACTGATAAGATAAACGCTATGAGCCTTATTCTGATTGTTATAGAGTTGATAATTATTCAGTTTACCGGTTGTTAAATAATGCCAAAACGTAATGAAGTTGTAACTAGTTGTAAGTACTTACTTTATATTTGCTTTTAAAATAAGCAGCAATACAAATTCCATTTATAAAAAAAAATAATTATTATTATTTTTTTATATTTTTTTCCAATAAAATTATAGAAATGATATTTAAAATGTTGTTTCATTGCGGTGCGGTGTTTTTAATCACATGAAAGTAATACTTGGTTTTGGGTAACAATTTTTAGATATTGTTCGGGTTGAACTACACCACACAGCACAGCATCGCATTTTTCCGTCGCTCCATCCTTTTCTGTCACTCAGGAACGTCATTTGCTAGAGCATATAAGATAGACGGAACGCGATCGCACGCGGCGTGCTGTGAAAAATGCGATGCTGTGCTGTGTGGTGTAGTTCAACCCTACCGTTGTAAATTATCTTTTATGCGGGGTGTGACAGCCTGGCAAATAATTCAGACCATCGCCATCAAACTGAACAACTTTTACTATGGAGCCACCTACTGTTTCATAGGGTTAGGCCACCAGGATCCCCCAAAAGTAGTAGTACAGTTTTGAACGGAGCAGCTGATTTCTTTTCACGTTTCCTGATGATTGCTCCATAGTGAAGTTGTTCAGTTTAATGTTCTGAATTCACCGTATCAGTATTTTCCAGGCTGACCGGTAATTATTGTAAAGCCTGACCAGAAATATAAAAAACCTGGATTGGGGGCGCTGCAATCGACTGTCACCTTTAATGTTAGTGTTCCCAGTACAAAAATTAGTTCCAATGATTTTCCGCAACATGGCGAGGTTTTTTATTTTCCTGGTCAGGCTTTAAATTTCTTGATTTTATACAAAAACTGTCACAAACAAAACAAAATGAACCTTCCCTGCGAAAAAATACTAAATAATGTAAAACTCACAAGCTACAATAAAACATAAACGTACACATAACATATTTAATGAAGAAAGAAATAAAGAAAAATTATATGGAATAAGCCTAGACCTAATGAGTACCTACCGCCACAAAGACAGCTTCTGAAGCCGCCTCCAGACTCTTGGTGTTTGCCACAAATACCAAACACGTGCCAAACACCGAACACAAACACCCAACACAAACAGGCATCCCCACGCTTGGCGAACGTGATAGTATATTGTCGAACATCCTTTGATTTGTGCAAAAAACCGACACCTACGCCGATCACTGGCACAAACAGCAAACACCAAACAAAAACAGGCAAACATCCTATCCGCACGTTCGTGTTTGTTGTTTGGTGATTGCTGTTTGCCGCTGTTTGCCAAGCGTCTGGAGGCGGCTTTACAAATGCGCTACGAGTTACGACAGGTGCACTACTACAAGACGCGGCTGTGTGCGTAACCTTTCACCGACGAGTTCACCTACACGCCGCCCGTGGACAAACAGGCTCAGCCAGTGAACCATAGATTAATATGTATATTGGTTAGAACATGCAGTGAACAATCGTTCTATGGGCGCGGTTCACATCACGTCATTGATTTAAATAAAAGGGAAGATATGGTACTAGCCTCTAGCGCATGGACCGTATAAAGGGAGTCCCCGGTGACCTACTCGACTCAGTCGCAATCCGAGCGGCATTTGGATGACACGCGTGCGTGAGTGAAATCTTTTTTATTTTTAGATGGAGTAAAGGTACCACAATGCCTTCGTGTGCATTTAATCGTTGCACAAATCATTCAAAAAGAAAAAACAAATCACACGGCATTACTTTTGATTCGTAAGTAAATGAAAACTTAAAATTTCTTATTAATAAATGTCTCGATTCGATTTATTTCATCGCCATTTTGCAGAACGGAACAGAGATATACGATACGTAAGTGTGCGACAAGTTAAGGAACACGGCCACGTGCTGGCGCTACCCGCGTACCTGGCCATATTATATCGTCCTGCTCGCACGCCATCTGTTTGCGTCATACCGTCTCTTTCATTTTTGATGTATACTATTAAGCTTAGTTTGTGTGGGTACATGTATCTGTGTTAGAACGAGATCCGTTTTTCGAGTACGTAATATTAGAACGTACCGCTTCTCCCTCTATATTTATTCAAAGCATCACGTGATCATTTCGTGCTCTCCTCAGCTTCGTCTCCGTGGTGTATTGACTCATTAGCCTAGATCGTCTCTCTGTCAAGCCTGAGCTTGAACAAATCTGGTACAGTATTCCTTGAGCTCGTCTCACTCGACTGCAGTTCTGGCATAGCAGCGATCATCTGCACAATTAGTTTCACTTTTTATTTTGTATGGGGAAAATAATTTTACGAAAATGCAAAAAAAAAGGACTAACTAAATAAAAATCTACCGAGGTTTCTATAAGAGGCAATAATTTATGTAAGGCAGTTTACAAAATTAACAAGAACTCTACACTAAATGATAACTGTAAAAGTCGTGTTCACGTAAAAACTACAGGATCGATTTTGTATGATTTAGACTTAAAAACTGGTACAGTCAAGCTCGACACCTTGGACTTCGTACTGTTCTTATGGCGTTCGATATCGCACTTCGATTGTCAATGTTGATGTGCTCTTGACTGTACCTATATTTTATTTTATCTAGCTACACTACAATGATTGGAGCCAGTGCGAACAAAGTGGCGGGCAAAATCTAGATAAATATAAAATCACTAAATACTACTACCTACTTTATTTAGATTTTCCTAGTATGTATGCCACGCACGAAAACGAGAAAAGTGCAATTAAAGTTGTATGTTTAAACCATAAAGGTATTATACCTTACAGTAATAGAGCAACAAACATGAGTTGTCAAATGAAACCGTTTTTAGATGTTTTTTGGAAACTATTCGCAGGCAAAAATTCGAATACTGTCTATAATTCTGAGTCAAACGTGAAATTGTGGATAAATTAATGAAGTAGTGTCAGTATATTTCATAAAGTTTCCAATTATTTTATTATTTTTCTGATTTCCAATTATTCACGGAAACCGAATTGTAAAAATTAATAAGTGACTAAAAAACGGTTTTATTGCCTCGCTCTTTCTATTATACAGTGGTATAATACCTTTATAGTTTAAACCTAGCGTAGTATAACATAAAAAATAGCTTCCGTATAACATAAAAAATAGCTTTCAAGTTTTTGTAGTAAGTTAGTGTTGTCGTTTTTTGTTTAGGGTTTAGAAATTTCAAATTTTGAGATGAGGGCGCCACTGAACGATAAAAGGCCTCGGTTTTGCCACTTATTGAAATCCCTGAATAAACTAACTACACTACATCAAATAAATAAAATAGGTATACTTACTACTTTATGACAAATAACTGATTCATCTGATGAAAATAATAACCTTTATTTTATGATTTTATTTTATTAAAAACAGTGAATACTTACCAAAGATTCTCAAATCTCCCGCACCACAAGTAATATTTAAAATAAACTGCATTATAAACATGTTGTTTTAAATTTATACATAAACATACAAATTAATACAATCGAAATTGTTGTAATTAATATTTAAAGAGTTTCTGTGTTTACAATTTACATAATTTCTGAGTAGATTTCTTTGTTCATAAATAAAAATACATATTTGTAAAAAAATCCTTTAAAATCTAATCTACTGAAGAATACAGATGCATACTTGATTTGTTGACTAATAAAATTAGGAAAGTACAATTTACTTCAAATATTACTCTAAAATACACTACAGGGTGAAATTGATATCATTAGCATCCTTTTAAACTAATAGTCTACCCATCAAACTGAACAACTAAACAGGGAGCAAACCAATAGGAGCAAAAAAAATCAGGTGTCCCATACATTTGAGTCGTGTAGGCAGCGGCGGCGAGTGCAGTTTAGTATGGGACAGCTGATTTTTGTTGTTGCTCCGATTGGTTTGCTCCCATAGTAAAAGTTGTTCAGTTTGATGGGTAGACTCTTAGTTTAAAAGGATGCTAATGATATCAATTTCATCCTGTATAAGCAGTCTTCTGCATTATGTAGGTAAGGACCAGTTGGACACTTTCTCAATAATTCATTATACCATCCAATTATTTTATAATTATGACCATGAAACGCTAAAGTAAATAAATGTATTCCTTCATCAATATACAATTTAATTAGATACATTGAACGTTTTAAAATAATTGTTATAAAAAGTTCTTTTCAGAATACCAAAATTATCAAAAAAAATGTGCAAAAGTATCAAAACTATTCCTTACCTACATTACGCACTAAGATCAAGCAGTGTTGAACAAAATGTAATTAATTACAAATTGTAATTGTTAATTGCAATTACTCAATGAATTTTGTGGTTACGATTATAAATGTATGCATTTCAATTCATTTATGCTTTCCGATAGCCATATCACTACATAGAATAAAACAAAGTCTCTTCCAGCTGTGTCTGTCCCTAAGTATGCCTAGATCTTTAAAACTACGCAACAGATTTTGATGCGGTTTTTTTTAATAGATAGAGTAATTCAAGAGGAAGCTTTATATGTGCATTGCACCCGTGCGAAGCCGGGGCGTGTCGCTAGTTTTATAATATTATTCATAGTATTCTATCGAGAAGAATACATTTATAGTAGTAACCAAAAAAGTTATCGATAAATTAACAATTACAATTTGTAATTAATTACGTTTTCCCCAACACAGAGATCAAGACAACGTCGATATCAACCCTAAGCCAACTACTTAAGGTATATCTTTAATAACCTCTGCCAGCTGTTCCCTCGTGAACATGTGGAACATGCCCTCCGGCGTCATGGTGACCACCTCCACGTTGTTCTCGGAGAGTTTCTCCTCCATCACCTGCTTGAGGATAGTGAGAGCAGATTTGATAGCCTCCTTCAGTGTCATAGACTTGTGGTACACTTCCTGTTGAAGATATAATGAAGATAGTAACTTCTAAACAAACATTAAACTTTCGAGACAATACAATACTCTGATAATAAGAACATGAGACTATGCCGAGGAGGTCGCGTTAAGAGGATATAATTCGGATCGCGCTCCATACAAACGTACTATGGTGATATTTTTAATACCAACCAAATAAAATTCAATAAAATTTTGCAAAAACAATCTAGAAATAAATTTCTATGCTTGTATGGAGTCCGATTTTCGTTAAAATGTATAGTTGTAAAGTTACAGTGCCTCGAAGATTTCCATACAAATTTAAAATTAATCCTAGCATTGAAACTGTATATTTTAACGAAAATCTGATTTGTTTCTAGATTGTTTCTGCAAAATTTCATTGACTTGAATTGGTTGGTATTGAAAATATCACCATAGTACGTTTGTATGGAGCACGCTCCGAATTATATCCCCTTAAGCCACGACGTATTGAAGTGTGGAGTGGGTCAAGCCTAGCATGCAATCATAGCATATGCTCACGACCATACAGGGCGTCCCACGGCGATGCCACACGGAGGGAAAGTACCTTAAATATTAAAGATAGGATATTTTACTGAAAGAAGACATCGTTTAATTTTTAATAATAAGTAGAACTGCATTCACAGATTTTTTTAAAATCGCCTACCTCAACCGGTATCGAACCCGCCAAATGTGAAAGTAAAATTAAATGTATTTTAAAATAGCGTTTGAAAGGGCTACTCATAAGCATTATTTTTTCCTAAATAACCTAGCTTATTAAATGAAACTAAGATCATAAAATTTTACATTTTTTTTGTTCAGAGAAATTTCCTCTGACTTGGCCATGCTTCCAACAATTAACATTATCATTTCAAAGACCTACCCACTTGAGATACAACAGAACGGATCTCATTTTGAGCATTTGATAAATATTTTTTTTTTAAATAAAATGTAAAATTTTTTTTTTTTTTATTTTTTTTTTTATTTTTTTTATGCTTAGTTTCATTTAATAAGCTAGGTTATTTAGGAAAAAATAATGCTTATGAGTAGCCCTTTCAAACGCTATTATAAAATACATGTAATTTTACTTTCACATTTGGCGGGTTCAATACCGGTTGAGGTAGGCGATTTTAAAAAAATCTGTGAATGCAGTTCTACTTATTATTAAAAATTAAACGATGTCTTCTTTCAGTAAAATATCCTATCTTTAATATTTAAGGTACTTTCCCTCCGTGTGGCATCGCCGTGGGACGCCCTGTATTCCCCGAGGGGGTGGTCAAAGATATTCTGAAACCTCAGAACATCCACGTTTCACTAGGAATACCGAAACTTTGTCCAGTGTGACGGGGAGTAAGTCCGTCGCCACTTCTAATGGACAGTGGGTACAATACATTACATGCCTTGAAATTGATTGTAGGATTCCTCACGATGTTTTTCTTCACCGAAAAGCCAGAAGTGACCGAAATCGTACATCAATTCCGGAAAACTCATTGCTACGAGTCGGCCTGGACGAGGATCGAACCATCGCCTCCTGCACGTCCAGCAAGGTTACTGGACCACCACGACCTTTAGAGCCGACATTTAGGGACAAGCCACTGCTGGACATAGGCCTCCCCCAAAGATCGGAAAGGACGGTCCTGCGCTGCCCATAGGATGAGGACATCGAACGGGTTCCCGCCACCTTCACCAGTTCGTCGGCACACCTCCTCGGCTTACTGCGCCAATACGCGGTCGCTATTCAAGGATTCTTCGGCCCACCTGTTCTACGACCCTATACCGTAGGTAGGTACTCTATGCCTGTGACTCATGATCATCATCATCTCCGTCAGTGGACGTCCACTGCTGGACATAGGCCTCCCCCAAGGATCGCCATAACGACCGGTCCTGCGCTGTCCTCATCCAACGGATTCCCGCCGCTTTCACCAGGTCGTCGGTCTACCTCGTGGGGGGCCTTACCCACGCTGCGCTATCCGGTACGCGGTCGCCGCTCAAGAACTTTTCGGCCCCATCGGCCATCGCCATGCCTATGACTAAATGTAGTCAAATAACCCATATAATAGCATACCTTCAAGCTCTGCTGCGCTCCTTCGCTGCCGGAGCCGATCGCCTTAGCGTCGTACTGCACGTATGTGCCGCTGGGGTCCATGTGGAACAACTGTGGCCCCTTCTCGTCGATTCCTTCAATAAAATACAGCATTTTCAGGACATTGAACTAACATACTCAAAGGGAGACCTGAGACCTTGGATAAAAACCTAAATTTTCATACAAAACAAACACAAAAGCAACATCCGTCTCACAACTTTGTCTGACAATAAATAAAGTTTTTCAAAGAATATTGAACCATAAATAATGTTCTAAGACTTTTATTGGAGAAACCATACAACTATTTTATACAGGTTCCAACTTTTTATATGCTGAAGTTTTTTTAATACGATGATCAGACCATCAAACTGAATTACTTTCTCTATGGCAACAACATCGAAATTGCGGAAATAAAATCTGCTGTCAAATACATTTGGGTCGAGGAGTTTTAAAGGAAACAGCAGATTTATTTTTCGTGATTTCGGTCTGGTCTCCTAGAGAAAGTTGTTCAAGTTGATGGTCAGATCCTTCTCTCAAAAAACCGTCGGCGCTAGACCCTGTATAACTTCCATGACCGAACTGGGATTTGAACCCAGGATGCCTGGTTTGACAGTCCGGCATGCTAACCATCATACCAACAAGGTTATCACTTCATTGCCTGCAGGTTATTGACTCTTTAAGACGCGGTATGATAACATCAAAAGAAAGTGCTTTCCCTTTAATCTAATCATTGCTTTATCACTTTCTAATGCTATTTAAGATTTTATGTCACAGTTTCATAGGATTAACATATGACAAGGATGTCACAAGTGATATGTAGGCATTTGTGGAGGCCTTTCAGGTCGTCCACTTTATATTTATCATGGTATGATTCAATAATACTTAACAGTGATGTAATCAGATAGAAACAGCAAAAGAACATTTCAAAAGTTTACAT